>CM068824.1:145093422-145770922 GCA_028554795.2 Sinohyriopsis cumingii
TATATATATATATATATATATATATATATATATATATATATATATACAATGTTGTATATTGTATGCAATTTTTATTAAATAGTTTAAGAAGCGTTTGATGCCAGGAAAAATGCTTAAATTGTAAATCCTCCTTGACAGGTATATCATAGTGTATACGGTGATGTATTTCTGTAAAGCACGTCGCTACATGCGTAAAACATTATGTATGTTTATGTTAACAAAGAAATGACCTGATTTCATTGTACTCTTTCAAATTGGCTCTCTGCCGACACTTTAGTACCTTCTGAATGAACGTCCTTGAGTCAGTGGTCTAACCTTCGAAAACGTTGTTTTGATTTGCAAACCGAGCGTATCTCTAGAACAATTAGCAATGTGTAAGCCTACCTATAGAGGTATTGCAAAATATCTACATTCTAGTATGTTTGTACTTTTTTCCATAAATGAAAATCTTTATCGCCGCTGAATAAGTGAAAGCAAAATGATGTTTCTCAAACGGACAGGTATGACTATCCGTAATGTGGATCTCTGACTGCGCAGAGGCAAAATGTCTTTGGGAGGATTCGATACTAATAGGTTGATCCTGGTGGATGATCTGGTGAGGGAGTATGGATGTCCGTGTCTGTTTCAAACAGCCTTCAGTGCAGATGACGAAGGAGACACTGAATATCCGCAGTTTGCTACAGAAGATACAGGAGCTATTGGTAAAATTGAGAAGATTACATCTCTTCAAACTGCGAAAATAAGAATTTTACATGCTGATAGTGTGATGGATGGGAGGCACAGTAGAAATCCAGTAGAACGCTCATCTTTCGAAGGATGCGAAATAAATATTCCAACTGGATGTCCAGTTCGCGTGACTCGTTCGGACAACAAGAAGGAATACAGCAGTATCTCGCAGGTAATTTTGAAATCTACGATGTTACCTAACAAAAATAATGTTATACAAGACAATGATGGTAGAAGTATATCACGTACAAAACTCATACAAAATGGCGGCGAGGGATGGGGGTGGCTAATGGTTTGGAAGAACAATTGTCCCCGGGTGCCTCGAACTCTCGCGCTGCCACTGCTCGTATACAACGAGAGTGGATAGATTGTAATATTTTATGTATAAAACCTCAACCAATGATTGCATTAACCAACATTATAATATGCTTTTGATAAAAAGAATGCAGTAAGAAAACTGTCGATTACTTTCACTATATACCATTGACCCTAATGGAAAAAGAATGAGGAATAATCGAATTTATCTAAGCAAACTCTTAAAAAAATCATTGTTATGGTCATTACGTAATTACGCGTAAGCTATCGCTGCATTGCCATCGTCGTGCATTGTACCTGACAATACAATCTTACATATGTAATTTTTGAAGAGGGATTATTTTTTATCAAGCACTGAAGATACATTTTAACAGTCAACTGGTTAAAACTGGGTTGAACATCCTCCTAGTAGTAAACGACCAACGTTCTTGCTTACCAACCTATTTACTCGCCTGGTGAAACGTGAACATCTATAAAACTGTAGCGAATTTCAAAATCACTCGAGTTCCTAAGCCACTTTATAATCTATTTATCGTGCAATAAGCGTAGTGGAAAATAATAAAATGAAATTTTATTTACATCATAAATAAGTAGTGACACATTTTTACATTGATATAGCTACAACAGTTTTCGGAAGGTGATCCGGGTATTTTATGAGTCTGGCATAAAATCAAAAATATTTGTATCAAGCGATAACATACATTTAATGCCACAAGTACAATAATATATTCAGCAAAGAGAAAAACAATTTCTCCATCAGCAGCCAGCTTATCATACGACCTATAATATCAGGCAAAACCACACAAGCAATTCCAATTTGTCTCGATTTATTTTTCGTTTTGTCAACAAACGAAGCAGTAAAACCTCCTGAAGAACCACTACCAACCCTTGTTTTCCCTCCACCACTTGCAAAGCATTTTACAAAATTTGATAGAACAATTAATGACAATGTTATTGTTATGGATGTGACTATATTTTTACCCTTTATTTATACAGTCGTTTCATCTTTTCAAACAAATGGCAATTTTTCCTAACTTCGGAACTTTTGAACCGCGATAGTTCAGTTGGTGGAGCATTAGACTCAAATTCCAAGGATCGCGAGTTCAATACCTGAAAAGGCTTCATCAGTGTGCCCTTGGGAAAGGAACTTGGCTCCCAGTTCCTGGACATGACGTAGAAAAAATGTGTTAAAAGTGCCGTTCAGACCAATAAAACTAAAACTAATTGAAATGAATTTCGAAGTGTTTTCTCTAAAATTGACTTCCAACTGTTTCAGATGTCCAGTTAATGCCACTATTACTAGGAGTCCTTTATAACCGTTCTTGATATGCATATTGAATGGTTGGGTCTGTTTCGTTGCTGAAAATCATTTGTTGCAAATGAAGCAAAGCGATAAGTCATAAAACCTTGCCTGAAAATGAGTTCGAAAAACGGACAAGAAAGAAAACAGAAATTTCTAGGGCTGCTAAAATATCCAAAGCATTGTCAAATGACGTAATTTGCACTGACACGTCAATAATTAGCAAATATCTTCCAATCGATATCTTCGACAGTTTACCTGTTTAACTGAAAATTTTGTACATGGCATCAAGCTGAATTATATTCTTCACTTAATCTTTTAAAACTTTATGGTATGTTTGCCTTTATGTACACTGGATGCTAGTTTCATAAGTTTCAAAGATACAGATTTAAAAGACAATTTGAAAATAAGGAATCTAAAAATTAAAAATAAAAATCTTGATAAAAAAATGTGCACCAAATTGTATGTTCTTCATTCAGTTAACTGCATGTGATGCCATACATATTTCTGTTATGTAGTTAAAAGATTAGTCAATACATTTTCATTTTCATCATTTTGTATTTTTTCGCTTGTAATATTTCTCATTGTTTTCGTTATAGCATATTTAGATTGGGTTTTTTTCCAGTATGCATTTCACAACGTTTAGCTGCTAGTTCTGTAAAACTCTGTTCTGTCTTATTCTTCAACCCATTTTGAACATGACTTGAAATTCATCCTGTTATTTACCCAATCATATTTCAAATCAGCTTTTACTGCTGAAATTCATCCTGTTTTTTACCCAATCATATTTCAAATCAGCTTTTACTGCTGAAATTCATCCAGTTATTTACCCAATCATATTTCAAATCAGCTTTTACTACAGAAAGTTACTTTGTACGTCATCTTGTAATGATCATTTTTCACAACCTGATTTATGTTTTTATCTCTGAAAAATTTATTCGTCAAATAAATAAAAGATACCAGAGACACAAACATGATGCGTTCTGGAAAATATATACATGAGCTTCTTTTATGCGGTTGACATCTACGCATGTGCATAGTTAAAGATTAAATCCTGTCGGACATACTACTGGAATGTTTGCTTATTTCCTGTCAAAATTTGGTAATTAGAAACTCCAGTAAGCTTTCAATAACGATATTTATTTCAACTCCGTTCGTATTCTGTAGGTCTGGTACTTTGGTAAAATTCTCTGCACTCATTTTTGTCTCACTCCTTGGTATGTCTTGTCATACGGCCGATCGTTAGATCGACTTATTCTTTAGCAAAATAAAATAATCTAATTTACATAATAATGATGATTTTGATAATTTTATTCAAATATTGTTTGATGCCCCATTAAAATCTGTATCCATTTCTCTTAAGGTATTTTTGTTATGATTCAATTTCAGCATGATTATTCGTATGTTTCAATTCTTTTACTATTGGGAGATGTCTCAATTCTTTCCTTGTTTGAACACGTATTAAAGGGGCATGCATTTTATCTGACGTTTATTCACCTCTGTAAATTATGTATCAACGTCCTCGTCACTGATTTGCTTCAATATCAATATGTTCTTAACGGAAGTGACGTCAGCTCGTACCCTTGGAACCGAATTGATGTTATGCTACCCTACATAGGAACAGTCAACCCAATCCACTGTCACACCTGAACGAAAGCTGAGAGCAAGTGTGTTTAATTATACAGAAGAAAATCTTCGATAGAATTAACATTCGTACAGCCGATTTTATCAGCATGGAATACATAGCGCATGCCGACTTAATAATCAAACTAACTTACCAACACTATCACAGCACCTCAATATCAACACTCATATCGGTTCCTTCGTCTAGACATGATCATGGTAATCTATTATTTCTTTCCGGCCAGACTGATGTACAATCCCCAAAGTTATACGTATTGTTTGCATGGCTATTTCAATATAATGCAGTACAGTTCTGATATAATAGTGAACATAAACAGCGCCCTGAATTATTTCTTTATATTATTTTACTTCGTGCAATATATAAAATATATACCACTATTTTTGCGCTCGAAACGGTCCATTGCTGGATAGTATGTTCATGTTTCATTTTCGGTTGTAACACAATGCAGTAAATAAAAATTAATAAATAATGCATTAATCTGGACCATGAAACACAGCCAAAACTTCAGGGATGTTAATTAATTTTCTGCCAGATTCATATAATAGTTTGTTCTTGCTCTCTTCAGCACACATTCAAGAGATTATACTCTGGGTCTTGAAGCTAAAGTGTAGTTTTTTAAAAAGAAAATATTAGTGTTCCATAGAAATGAGATTATTCTAGAGAAGTGAAGAAAAAGATAGAGTTGGTATTTTGATATTTAAAAATTATTCGATGCATTTTAAAATTACTGCACTTCAGAGATGCTATCGCACCCCTACAAAATGTTCGCTGTGATATTCTCTTTGCACCAAAAATGCAGAAGTTGTTGCTAAGCAACATTCTTTTACAACTACAATGGTTAGTTTTGATTTAGTAATTTGAATGTCTTCTAAAAATGTACTCATATGAGGATACAAGAATGTTCAAAACAGTTTTAACCCATTAAATATGTGCGAACTATCTATTCCCATCTATTTACCACTTCAAATGATTTAAAATTAATCATTATTTCAAACAGTTTTCACAATCACAAAAATATCCAAAATTAGATAAATAGAAGCATGGATAGAAACTGATAAATGAATGGATGGAGGGTTACGGTCAGTTGACCTTCTAACATGAATGAATAAATGAATGAATGAATGGACGGTAAGCTGATGGAAAGAGAATGTTGTTTAATAATTTAATCCGTACATACAAGACGTACCCTACACTAGCATTGATGACGTTAGAAATCAGATGAGTTCAATGAAATGAAATTTAACTCCAGATAATGCAGGACATGCCAGCCTATATTCGAGCAGAAGAAGATGTCATGGGAATAACAACTGCAGATGACGAAGTGAATATGTTCCGTGTACTTAAAAATACTGTTCTGAAGTTACGCACAAATCAAACAATGAACAAGTATCTACTTTGTTTAATAAACGAGACAAAAGAGATCATGTTGCATTCGAATTGCAGTGGGAAATTCACGGGCCTTGACGACAAAGATGAGTATGCGCTGGCAGATCTTCTTGAAAAGGTCCAGTTGCCCGTGAAGGTCGATGTACATCTTATCAACGAGGATGACATTGCAAATGAAAATGAAACTTCGACTGAAAATTTGCGTACAATGCTATCGGGTCCCGTTGAAATATTATCAGTGGCTCGAACACAATTGTATGTCGGATGTATCTGGATCTGCGATGGAACCTATCAACCATTCGTACTCCCGATCAAATCAGGAATGCGTTGCTATCCTCTGGCTAGAGGTCAGTCAAAAGAAGCACTTGTATCACGTTACTTTTCAAGTAACATCGATTTTGATACAGTGGAAAAGAAAGTATATAACATAAATGTGGATCCACCTTCCATATTGTTCCTTAAGAAGCTATTTGTGGCCCGGAGAAAAGTTGCAAGATATAGCACCACTGGTAGTCTTGATGAAAAAGATAAAATACAGTCCAGGAAGGAGGAGACTGACAACGATTATAAAAATGTCTCTCCCGTATTGCCATATAAAAGAGGTAAGCATTGGTAAATATAAATATCACCTTCATTTTTGAAGAACTAAATGGAGAACACCGTTATTGAAGGTTTAAATATTAACGAGTATTGCTTTAAATGTTTGAAAATCAAATCTGTATCTAAAATAAAATTTTCAAACAAGGAATAGCGCTACTGACAATCAAAGTATATATATATATATATATATATATATATATATATATATATATATATATATATATATATATATATATATATATATATATATATATATATATATATATATATATGAAGACATGCTAGAATTTAAGTTTTATTGGTTAATAATGAACACATGAATAAAATCCTCAAATAGTTTTCAATATAGCTTAAAATTTTCCTTTCTTTTAATTCTTATTTCCTGTATTGTACAGTTACCTATTTTCTTATTAATGAATCAGTGCAATAATTTAGGTAAGAAGAGTTTTTAAACAGGATGCTACAATCAGAAAATAGTCGAAAGAACTAGAAAATGTCATACTTAAACCTATGAATCAGTTTAGAATGTTCTTAATACAAACTTTTTCACAGCTTTACGTCGCAGTCTGAGTGGTGAACGCAATGTAAATTGCACGAATTCCATGTCTAACCAAGGTCCCGAACTTCCACCAAGAAGAAATCTTAGTTGTCGCCCCTTGACCGTCTATACGCCGTCACGTGATTACTTCAGAAATGAAGTGCATACTGACTGTGGTAAAGGTAGGTTGCTTATGGCATATGTGTTTAATGGAATAGAACAAATACGAAAA
Organism: Sinohyriopsis cumingii; assembly: GCA_028554795.2. Classification (NCBI taxonomy): domain Eukaryota; kingdom Metazoa; phylum Mollusca; class Bivalvia; order Unionida; family Unionidae; genus Sinohyriopsis; species Sinohyriopsis cumingii. The sequence goes on from CM068824.1 coordinate 145,100,165, forward strand.
TACTGAGGACTATGGCCCTTACCATTCATAACTAGCAAGGCATTACATCAAAGGCTTCTTCTTGCAATGTGTTAATTTAGAAGCTATTTAAATAGTTTCAGTATACTGGTTACATTATGGTTATAAAAAAAAAGATATGGCGCATCGCAACTAAGGAGTCGCATACAAAGAGATACAATATAGTATAATTAAATTACACTGATTGGTGGAGAGAAAACTTTGGCGCTCTTTACTTCAACTTTTATTTCTTTCCTTCGAAAATACAAAATTTGCCGTATGAGCGTGCTACAGAATAAGACTACAAAAATTATAAAAATTTAGTTGTGTTTCAGCACCGTCAGAATAAAAGATATTCAGCATTTATGTTGTTTCTTTTTCAAGTTAATGTCCATTTTTTTGTCTCAAATGATTGATTCATATTTGTTTGATTCCGATGCTTTTTCATCTGCAAGGGTTACACAGGATATCATTTATGTCAACTCATTCCGTACCCGTTTTGTGCAGTGAAATCATTTAGAAGAGTTAGCTTACGGTCAATATGAATGGTTACGTTTTAACTGTTTTTCCTTATTTTGGTGCAAGCTCTTAGTTTCTTATCATAAACGGGAACCATACTCGCCAGACTTTGACGTTTCTATGAATAAGGATTTATTATCACATATTTTTATGGCAATGTTTATTTATATTTGGAAGGCTCCACTCTCATGATCATATGTATCTGATTGGGATAGATCTTTCTCCTTTGCTTTTTTGCAGTCATATCCCTCCATCTTATATGAATAATTGTTGTAACTGAATCTGTGGTGAACCTTATAACTTTGTTGTTATTAAACTCTTTGGTAGTTTTCAACAAAAGTAGGTCTCTAGGAGATCAGATAAGGCTAAAAATTAGAGAATCTTCAGTCAACCATTAAGTCGAACTATGATTGTGAAGTTGGCGACTTTCTCGTTGTGTCTTTCATTCATATTTGCTTCCGTTTTATGCAGTGTCTTCTATCATACCGTCTTATTTTTTTCATTAGTTAATGAAATATGCTGATAGTCGAACCACAATTTTCTGCGTATTTAAAGGTTTTACGACCGACACGAATACAATATCTTCTATGCTTATATTTGTATATCCTCTAATTTCAACGTTATGATCTTAGTCTCATTTGTCTTTTCCTATTGCAGCACACTTTAGCGTACAACTAGATAATTATCGTAAGGCCACTTCTCGGATCACTCCCAATTATAATATTTTAGGGTAAGGGCTGTTTTAATTAAACTGGGCATTCCTTTACATTATACAATCTTCGTTCTTTCATAAATGCATTTGCTAGTCAAGTGTACACATGGCATGTGTATTACTACTATATTCTTAAACAGAACCTGATTTTTTTTAAAAATCCAGTCTTTTACTTCAGATTGTACAATGCAATAAAATAAAGATCCTAAGCGTGTTTTCCGGGATAAGTTTCATTTCGAAAGAGTCAAGTTGTTAAGATGTTTTATGTACTCTGAAACAGTATTTGCCAACACAAGGGAAAGATACCTTGTGAAAGTTGGTTGAAGTTATTCTGGAAAAAAGCAATTCATATATTCTTCATGATAATATAAACCTTATAGGATATTACAATTTATTCAGAATGAATTAAATGAAAATTGAAACTTTTGACAGGTGTGGGTGAGCAACCGTCCAAGGCTCTTGTACAACACGACATCATGGAGAAGAACATGAACTTGGTAATTATTTCATTTTGTTTCATTTTTGAAGGACAAAAATGGTGTATCATTTGACAGGTCTTTTTCCGTCCGCATATAATTGTCCATCTATACATGTACGTACGTAAATAAGTACATGTGTGCATGAATGTTTGTATTTGTCCAGCTTTCTATAAGTCATATCATATCAGCACGAAAAGACAATCTATTTGCTGTGGGGTCCCAGTTTGAACTCCACCAGAGACGTTACGGTCGTATACTCCAAAAATTCACCACACGTTATAGTTGCTTGGACAAAGTTACCTCTAAAAAATGAAGGCATTGGAGTTGATATGACTATTATTCTTTTAAAGTGCAAAATACCATGACATTATGATATAGCATAACGTAGCCAATATGAACATGACTACAATGAAGTAATTCCCTTTTTACCGATGATGTATTATACATACATTCTGAATAAAATTTTGCCATAATTTACGGAAACAACGAACTTGCTTTTGTTCCTGCTGCTGCTATAATAATAATAATAATAATAATAATAATAATAATAATGATAATAATAATAATAATAATAATAATACTATTAATAATAATACTATTATTAATATTATTATTTTATTATTATTATTATTATGTTGTTGTTGTTGTTGTTGTTGTTGTTGTTGTTGTTATTGTTTTGGTGTTACAGAGTGGCAGTCTTCAGTTTTCCTTTCTTACTGTTTATTTCTTTGTCCAACAGAAATTAAGCAACCGTTTAAAGATGGTGCAAAGGAGAGAACAGCATGGTTCCAAGAACGAACAGGATGAATTTGTGAAACCAGTAAACGAAATAGCAGAGAAACAATGGGACAAGTTAGAGGAGGATGCTTCAGTTACTGTGGAGAACGTTCAACACCGGCAATCTATTGATACCGTTGACATAGACACAGGCGATATAATGCTGACAAACCGTAAACACAGTCCAGCTACAAAAACAAAGACGCCTGATCGCGATTGTTATAGCCATGTGGTTGTGCAGTCTGAAATAAATTCGGAAAACAAAACAATATTTAAAGCTGCCTTGAATCCTAGACCTGTGGGAAAAGTGACCGACCGCAAGACTGTTTGTAATACAAAAGATCCTAACGTTTCAATGGGATTAAACAATTGCTCGGGGGATCATCAAGCAACACACGTTCTCATTTCCAATACAGAGCCAACAGAAGAGGAAGATTACTTGGTACCGATTCCTCCAGTAGATATGCTAACAAAGCAAGCCAGAAAAAGCTTCTATTCTTTCTCTGTCATGCAGATTGTGCATTGTTTTAGGTCCTGTAGACTTGATACCCTGGCCAATATTTGTGAAGCGGAGAAGCTAGATGGTTCATTTTTTCAAAATGAAGCAGAAGAAAATGTGTCACAATTACTTTCTAAGGAACCTTTCAATTTAAATGCTTTACAAATACTCAAGGTCAAGAAAATCATCGATGGATGGAGGCCTAAAATAGATAACTTTGGCGGCATTCCTGCATTTGATTAGTGTGATTATCCCCTTCAGCATTTAAGAAATATGTACGCCACACTTACCGATTGATTGATTGATTGTATTATAGGTGCCTTTATTATTAACGTCTTTGCTTTACACAGAACATGTGCATATGCAGCGCCATGACCATTATTCTAAATGTACTTTTGACGAATCACTTCAACAGTGAACAGCCATGATTGTTAAGGCTTTTGAAACTATCAGAGTATACGCGACAGTTATTGAATGTATCTCGTCATTCCTTTGCGCGGTCTCTTGAAGAGGTTAAAAATTCGTCCATCGCAAAGATATGATTCTGTGAGCAACTCTCTCGTTTTATGTAAATAAGCATCAATTTAATTCATTCTATAATATAGATTGATTGGCTGATTGACTGATTGATCGATTGATCGATTGATTGATTGATTGACTGATTGTATTATGGGTGCCTTTATTATTAACGTTTCTTTCAAAGCAATGACTTTTCGAAGACCTAAATCGTTTCATGGGGGTTTTATGACAAAATGTAAATTTTACAAAATTTTCAGTAGAAAATTATAAATACATTCTTCTCACATTTATGTAGAAGGTATGTATATCGATATTTCAATAAAATAAACTGTTTCTTAGTTTTTTTCATGTTATGCTCCATGCCCCAAAACTTTGTTTCAGAATGGGGTTTACCTCAGTGCGAACAAAATTTACTAACTTTACTCAGAGTTTTAAAAGTCATTGAATGGAAAGCACTAACACCCACATTTATAAATTATGCATTCAGGGTGTGCTTTATAAGACAATTTGCATTTCGTGTTTTCAACAAAAACATTGTTCACACCCAAGCATATGGAACATACAACGCTGGATTCTGAGAGTTATATATATTGTCTCAACATACACTTGAGCCAAAAATGTAATCAACATACACTTGAGCCAAAAATGTAATCAACATACACTTGAGCCAAAAATGTAATCAACATACACTTGAGCTAAAAATGTAATCAACATACACTTGAGCTAAAAATGATATCAACATACACTTGAGCTAAAATGAAATCGAAAAGGTAGATGGTTTAGATAATCTTCTAAGAGCGCAAGCCTTAAGAGATATAGTTTAATGAAAGAAAAGAGATTCACAACACGAACTTTAAGGCTTCGCTGGAAAAGAAAATACTGAGTATACTTTATCAACAAATTCAGAAAAATAAGCATATATCGCGGAAACGTTTAACAGAACTCTAAAACCAGAATGTGGAACTATGTCACTCAAAATGAAATCAGCTAATGCATTAACGTTTAACCAGAGATGTTTGATGACTATTATAATACTTATCAAATATAACAGACACGACATCGGTTGAAGAAATAAGGAAAAATATAGACAACCCGCACATCTAGAACACCTAAATTTAAAATAAGTAAAAGAATTTCAAACTACTTAATAATTTGTTTGTTTGTTTGCTTGGTGAGATTTGCTGTTTTTTTATATAACGGCTACTTTTCATATTTTACTTTACAAATGTTTCATATCATGCAAGTGAATTTAGGCGATCCAGTTCTTTACAAGCTGGAAGACTTCAACGTAGAGCTACAAACAAGAGTTATCAATACGGAGTACTACAAGACACATGCAAAATTGAAAATATTTAAAAGTCTAATGGCTGAACAGTAAAATGGTGCATACTACTGAACAGGAAACGCTGTGATGAATGGTTTAACATCTGGCAACGAACTGAAAATATCATGCATTTAAATAAACGATTTATCAAAAACACACCTCCCAGAAAGGTTGATATGTACCAAAGGTACACCTCTGAATCAGAGATGACGTTGGCATAGAAGATGATTGTTGAATTGTACATACACAGAAGTATAATAGAAGATAAGATCTTTGCAGTTTTGAAGGTAAAGAGGGTTTGTAGAATGTAAAAGATTGCAATAGAACAAAAGAAGCTAACCATCTATGATGTGTAAACAATCAGAACGACAATAGAAAGTACATTAAAAACTATCACAGGTAAGAAACAAAATGGTACATGAGAAAAACGAGATACGGCCACTGTATGGTACATAATGTTTTCTGATGGTAAGAAGAAAAAAAAAACTACTTTACGGTAAAAGTCAAAAGAGATCATATTCAAAACTATGAAATTGATTTCATCCACAGGATAGTCAAACACAAAAACCCAGATACAGTGTTAAAGACTACAGTCTAGTCTACTTGATTTGGAAACAATAAAGAACATCATATGAATGGTGATGCAGTCACTTGTCATTTGAACTTCCTTTAAATTTCCTGAAAAGAACATATAGCAATTAAACAATATATTAGACATGTTTCCTGGATGAATTATTTACCATGTACAATTATAGCACATACATAAGGATTTCTTTTAGAAAAAAATCCAATCAAAATAGCCTAAATCAGCTGATTAGGGAAATGATTTTACACCACATAGATTGAGTAAAATATACTGCATCGCATTACTGTATGTAAATAAACAGATTCGGAAGATATGTATTTTTCAGAAATTCATTTCATCTAGCAGTAATTGTAATTAAGGTACACAAATAAATGATACAGTCAATATTGGAGATACAATCTTTGATGAAGGTGAGGCGTTCCAGTGTGTCCGATACAAAATGCACCGGAATCATGCTCGATTGCAAAATATTACAAATCCAAAAGAGACTGACAAGAGGTGTAAGAAACTAAATAGAAAATTCCAGATTTAACAAGTGTATTAAATTAACGATAACAAAATTAGAGAGATAAAATAATAATAATAACATGTAAGTGGAAAATATTAAGTACAGAGTCAGTATATTTCCATAAGAAAAACACATTTAACACCAAATTCTTCAGGTTTCGAATTAATACTATTGCAGAACTAAGTCATGTATTTCGATTTATTTTAATGTTATAAATTGGTTAACTCATCTTAACTAATTTAACATAGCAAAGTAGACGAGACAAAATTTTACTACGCTGAAAAGCAGTCTCATGCAAGCATTTAAACATTTTTGATAAAACACTTTACAGTTTACAATGGACTATAAAAGTATACAGAGCCAAACGTGACATGAACGTTTGGCAGTCACATGTCGTAGAATTTCTACTTCACTTAACATATAGTGAAACACAGGAAATCTAATCAAAGAGTTCGCAAGCTAGTTAATGTTTTTATTTATTTACCTGTTAATAATGCATTCAAACCTCACAACAATAACATAGATATGAAACACTTTAATTTGATCTGTTATAATTTAAAAAAACCAACAAATCTTGAATGAATATATTTTAAGAAAAGAAACACAATATGTTTCTACACTCACAGAAAGTTAATGGAGCTGTTAAATATTAAGAGAGAAGTGTTCTCATGCATCCGAAAATATAATGAAAAATTTCAGCTATACATAATTGATTCATAACTGAAATTAGATAGTACTATTGGTGTGACTGTGTTTTCTACGCTTGAATTATAAAGTAATGAGAATGGGTAGTACTGTCTGATAAAACAACAGTTGACGAAAATCTAATGACTCGTTTCAGCTTGTACTAAAATCCATGCCGTTAATACCGATGTTGAAAAGAACCGTATTCTAAAGGCTAGCAATTGGTACCAGTACAACAGGAAACTGTTGGAACAAAATTAAAGGAAAAGAGAGTAAAATTACGCAGAACTAGAAAAAATAATTATAATGATATTATCCTTTGCACTAATTCTTCCTTTCCTACAACTGTACCTCCGATATTCAATACCTCCTGAATGATGACACGTGACAATTTATTAAAGCAAAAAATAAACAACATATAATGTGAAATAAAGGATCATTTTACTTTATGCCTCCAATTATTGTACAATATCTGAAAAATCACTCATTTACTCTGTATTTCTAGCCAAAACCAGACTTAATTTTTATCCCTTTCGCAATAAACCAAAACTGTTTATTATCTACAGTGGATTTAAAATAACGGCTATCTTTACATAAAACGCATCTGTAAATAATAAGAAATAAACATTATTCATAAGGTTACTAAACTATAAATTAAGATATCGCAATATAAAAATAGAACAGTAATGCAATGCACAAGTTCAAAATCATGATTTCGACTTGGGTTCTATGGAACAAAGCACTGAAACAATGACGCAATTCTAAAATTAAAACAATGAGGTGATTTCGATTTGAAATGGCCTCTGACCAAAGTTTGTTTCCTTCCGCGTTTTATATAACCATTCACATTATGCATTTGTTACTGTAACTAACTGACCGTTGTAACTTCCTGTACATACAAAACCCATTTCAGTGACTGCAAACCTGAAGGGAAGTATGAAAAAAGTACTTAACATGCAATTGCAGAGCTAGTAATTTTAATAATCTATACAGTTTTGTAAACTTTGAGGTCTACCGTTTTATGTTCAGTGTAGCTTTTAAGATTTTATAACAAGTCATCAGTGAAATACATCATTAAACTTTGTAATAACCTTTACAGGTATCTGCCAGACTTTAGTTAAGCTCGAAGGAAGCTAACTTTAACAGGCTCGTCAGACGAACATTTTGTGACAAAATCTAGTCCAACTCTTTTATTTGCATGCCATACATGTTTCAACTTCACTCTGCAAATACTGAATAATGTTTGCCCCAAACTATGAATTTGACATTACCTTTTATAAATTGTATAGTGCATAGTTCGTCCAATTATAGGAAGTTTTCAAAGCAGCAAAACGTTTATTATAGAATACGACATATTCTATCTAAAAATAAGTTTTAAATAGAATATACTAACAAATTAAATTTTCATATATCTTTTAAAAAATATAAAATTAAATTTTCATAATTTTTTAATTTAAATTTTGCAAAAAAAACTTGTTACATTTTCAAACCAGTATAAATCGTACATCCCATCTTACTTTTACACAACAGAATTAAGCAGTAAATTACTTTTAAGACAAGTGGTAGCTTGAGTCTGCAGCTTACAGCAATTGGTCCATGGGTAGTGAAACACAGATACCTCTTGATCTCTGTGCAGGTGTACCTTGCTCTCTGTGCAGGTGTACCTTGATCTCTGTGCAGGTGTACCTTGCTCTCTGTGCAGGTGTACGCGTTAATGAAAGAGTGACAAGGGCGATGCTTCGGTTTTTTTTGTGGCAAGCATCATGTTTTATAACAAAATTACAATGCCATCAAATTAAAAGGTGTCCCTCTGAGGGCCCTCTCATGATGGCAGTAATGATATTTGTAATGAATGCCTTAGCAATAAGTTTGAAGAACCATGAATTAATCTAGTTGTTGCTTGCTGGGTACATTGGGCATGTACTGGTTAGAACATTCCAGCAACACTAGAGAGCATCAATGCAAACCCAACGCGTTCCCAATAGCCGGAAAGACCTGAACTGTGAAACAGTTTCCGTACTCGAAAAACTTATAAGATTCAGGTATAAAATACGAAATGTACAACCAGAGAAAATACAACATTTGCATAGTGACACTCAGAAATGTGAAACAAGGAAAATTAGATTATAGTGACTATTCATTACAAGAATATATGAGGTTTCCAGGGATTTATTGACTAGAGTATCTTTAACCATTCGCACGATCAATAAGTAATGAAGCGTACCAGCTGTCATAAACTTTATGATGGGTGAGAGTGGGTAATTTAATCATTTGGGAGACGTTAAGTACATAACATTAAATATAGAGTTTGACGTTAACAAGTATTACTTGACGGGAGCTAGTTCAATAATTATAAGTACAATGGTTAATGCCAATATGTCATCATGTTTTGCCATAGAGCTCTCATTGTGGCAATGAATGTCCTAAGAAAAACAACAGTATATGGGTATGCACTGTACGTAAGTCATGTTTTGCGTTATTGTTTTTTTTTATCTACGTTGTTAAAACACATGTATGGTAGTAAGTTGGTAGGGCACACGGAGAGGTACATTTAATACTGGACATGGACCAGTACATTTAATACGGCACATGGTGGTGTTACATTTAATATGTTACATGGTGGTGGTACATTCAACATGGTACATGGAAATGTACGTTAAATTCTGCACATGGAGGCGTACATTTAATACGGTACATAGAAGGGTACATTTAATGCGGTACGTGGAGGGGTAAATAAATACCGTTTAAACATATTTATTTTCACTTATCCCAATCTATGAGAGTTACAAATGCTCAACAGACAGACGCCGAGGGCTGTGCTGTGCATTCCTTATCGTCATCCTCTAATTAGGACATGAAACTGTGTTAATAGCTACTAATTGCAAGCAATGTTGGCAGATATTTGTTACAAGTATGTCCTACCATCATCATCACAGTTTTTAACTCAGCTGCTTGAATTTGTAAATGACTGACAGGCACAAACATAACTTGAATGACGTTTCCAAGGATTGTCAATATAAACCCCACTCCAGCTTGGGAAAAAAAAAGAATATTATAAACCGAGGCTGTGAGAAAAGAGGAATCTCAAATGTCTCACTTAACTTCATACTAAAGCAATTGAAATGATACTAAGTTATAAATATATCAAACTTGAAGTTTTGTTCTTTAATTCAATAAAAATGTTAATTTTTTTTATTGTATTCCATTTAAACAATAAAGTCATGAATTACTGTATCTTAATGAGTTAAGAAAGAAGTGTGCGAGTTTTTCGGTTTGTGGTTTCATTAGCGTCCTTAGAAATAGACATTTAGGAGGACTCGTCCCCCTTTTTGAAGAATCCCAGTACAAAGGCCTCAGACCATTATTAGGCAATTCGCACGAGAGCTAAACAAACACAAGATTCCAATCGGTAAGAGGAAGGCGGACATACGTACAGTATTGGGACTCATACATGAGACTGAGCTGATTGTGAGACAACTTACCTCAGATGAACCACGGCTGATTGCAACACCTACTGTAAATCAACTCAAACATAACATGCGAGAACGTGGAATCAAGATACAGAGAGGCGCCGACATTAATGTGCTAATAAGACTCGCACAAGAGCCGCCCCAGATTGTGAGGCGACTTCGTGTAGAGCAACACAGCTATATATAAAGATTCATCCACGAGTTGGGCAGACTGAAATCGCACGTGGAGTTACTGATGAGATAAAACGCTGCCTCCGTATCACAGCTGTCATTGCCACTGAAACTGCTGAAAAAGAACGCGAAAAGTACAAACACCAACACAGATGTGAAAGCTGAAATTCATATTTCTCCATATAAACCTTTCGCTGATCGAGTTACATGCCAACACCAGAGTGTATTTCACCGCGAACAGTCATCACTGTGAAAAGAAACACAGACCACCAATGTTTTCAATGGGCAATTTTATCCGCGCTTTATCTTGCGATCGATAATATGGATGAGCCTAGAAAATACAGGCAGCAATTAGGCGAACTTGAATTTAGTAATACAGAATACCAACGTACAGATTTAAACATTGACAAGTTTGAAAGGATTAATTCTGGCATCGCTGTCAATATGTTTGTTTTGAACAAAGACCTATGTGCATTTGCAACAGGTTTGGGGCTGAATCAATGGGCTACTATGGACAGATATTACTTTGATGGAACAGTAATTTCACACCTTAAAGGCGACCGAGTCTGGATAGTATTTATTCATCTTATAAGTCTGTAGTGGGTACAATGATAATATTGATAAACGACCAGCTGCGTATTGTTACATCACTCTGTGTGTGTGATTTAGATTTTTAATGTAGCTTTAAAAAAAATTCAGCCATATCACTACGATGTCTGCTGTTTTTAGTTATGTCTTGCACTGGGGCATCATGCCGGAGACATGTAGGATCATGTCCCACCCAGTCACATTATCCCGACACCAGGTCGACCAGTCCTAACACTAACCCCTTAATGGTGAGCGCCAGGCGAGGCAGCTGCATGTTACATCACTAACACACGCCGTTAAAGACACCAAGTTTTCAAAAGATGTGTGCAGGTCCAAAACACCTAACACACATTCATATACACTCAAATATAATCTTACCAATGGTCAAATGGAAATCGACCGTTTGGGCCACCATCGTAATGTACCAATACCAAATCGAGGACAGCTAAATATCATTGCATTAGAAGGTGAAAGCACTAGGTCGCATACTAGACCGTCTGGCGTGAATAAACAAAATCGCAGACTACACCGCCTGGCGTGAAAGCACCAGGTAGCAGACTACACCGCCTGGCGTGAAAACACCAGGTCGCAGACTATATTACCTGGCGTGAAAGCACCAGGTCGCAGACTACGCCGCCTGGCCTGAACGCACCCAGGGATTGTTTCTACAACAATAAAGTAGAATTCACAGACAAATCCACGATAGCTGCATTCTCCATCGATTATGTTGCACCAGGATTGACTCAACCAGGAAGACAAAATTTCGACTCTTTTTCAAGGACGCACGTGTCCATATAGCAATATTTGGGCGATAACCCTTTACAGCCAAGACACCGACCTCGAGTCCTTAACAACCACATTCAACACAGCTGTGACTAGCATAGCTAGCGAGACCACTGGCAAATATCGTTGAACAAAGAAACCTTGGGTCACAACAGATGTCCTTGAACTATGCGACAAAAGAAGAGAACTGAAAAAGGGAAAAAGATATCAAGAAGGAGCTAAAAATACAGAGAGATAAACAACATGATTAGGAAAAGAAAGAATGAAAAAGGCAAAGGAATCCTAGATTGAAAGACAATGCTGCAAAATCGAAGACAGTCTGAGTAGAAATGATAGCCAAATGGCATATCAAGTGGTGAAAGATCTCAAAACCCATAAACAAGGAAAAATTACCACCATCCAAGACAAATCACGCCAATGCCTCACAGAAAATTAATAGATCATGAAGCGATGGACATATTACTGCTCAGAATTGGAAGTAGTAAAGTGGGACGATATAGCGTCAATGTGAAAATACATTACAGACCCCCCTGGGACGATATGGCCTCAAGATTTATAGCCTCACGTAGAATTCCATGTTATAAAAGGGTCCCGTCACTATAGCCTCAAGGGGAATTGAACATGGGGAATATTGGGTCCGTTTACGGACAAGGGAAAGTGGAGTCTGTATAGCGTCTGACGTCACAGTATGGGAGATTGGTAACAATGTTGCAACCATGTGAGGTGACGTTACAGTACTGAGTAAAGAGCGAGTGTACAGGTGTGCACCTGACTGGCCTCCATCGGGAAGAAAGAGGGGAACTTAGATTTATATAACACATAAATAGATAACATACAACAGACAAACACTTATACAACTGACTAAAACAGGAAGAAAGAGGGGACCTAGATTTATGTAACACATACGATAGACAATATACAACAAATATAAATAGATAACATACAACAGACAAACACTTATACAACTGACTAAAATATATTTGGAGGCAAGAAAGCAATTCTTTTCGAGGCATACGAGTGGCCCTGAAAAGGGCCTTTGTGTTTATGTTAACATTATTCCGTTAACATAGAGGGCATCGCATAGGTCTTCTTCTCGTCCTCAAACTTCTTAATTTTGGTCCGTAGATAAGAACCTTTTCAAACAAGCTTTTCTCTCCACATAAATTCTTCTTTTCCAAACGCTCGTATCCGTGATCCTGATAATTGTCCATGATGATTTCACATATATGGCTAAATCCGTACGGAACATCATTGTCGATACGAGAGTAGATGATTCTACGTTGGTCCACATCTTGTGACGAGAACAGGTGAAGGGAATGAACTGAACGGGTTATTTATAGGGGAAGGTATAATCGAAACGGATGAGTTAATTCACCAATGCAAACATGCGTTACAAAATTCAGTCACAAGACGGAGTTAGTCTTTCAATCCGATGAGAACATTCTGTGACGTCACATTCCCTAAATAGATGCGCTAGCGTCTGTGCGCAGTCAATCCATGCGACACAGTTATCAATCATGACGAAACCTAAGAAGACGATGTATTGGGGTGCACCGGTTGTGGAGAAGACAGGTGATGGTATAGCAGCGGCTACTCAAGTCAACACAAGCCTACTTCCAGAAGAGGTTGATTTTAATTGGGATTTTGTCAATTTTCTTTCTTCTTCGCAAGAATTTGTTCCAGTACCTTTGCCACCTTCTCCTTCTTTATCACACGTGGAGAATTTTAAGCAGAGACAGAAAGAAGAATTGGAGACATTTTTACAGCAGCAAAAGGAAGCAGAATAAGCTTTTTTTCTTCAACAACAGCGAGAAGAAGAGGCAAGAAGGAAACTACAGGAAGAAGAAGCAGAGAAGAACCAAGGTCTAAGAGAGAAAGAGGACAGTGAAAGTCAAACGGTCACGGTACTCTTTGACATTTTAGCAGAGTTAAGGAGTCTGAAACAAATGTATCAGACTTCTTTATTATGAACCAATAGAAAAAGACTTTCCCGAGCTAAACAACCCAACCCTGTTACTACGCCTGCCACACCACCCCTAGTGATTTCTACCAAATCACCATCGACAGGAGGCAGTCCAGAAGTAGGCCTTGGCCGTGGCAAAGGCTTAAGCCAGTTAAAGATGATTACGTCTCGTTCCTGAGTTTGTTTTTTAAACAAGAAAATACCCAAATGTCCTTTTTAGGGCCACTAACTTCTTTCGAAAAGATATAGTATTTCAATTTCCAAAATCAATTAAAACTCAAAAAGCCCTTTTTAGCCATATTGTACGTGTGTGAGTGCGTGAGTGTAGGTTCTTATTCTAAAAATCAAAACCAAGAGACACTTACGTTTTATGCCTTGTCTATTCTGGTACAAATTTTACAATCCAATTCATAGCACAACATAACACTTTAATAAGTTCATAGGCTTCTTCTGTGTCTGTGTTCACTCTCTTTGTGTTTTAAATTTTGTCACTTTCACATGTTTTTCCTCCACTTCTTCCTCACTTTCTCCTCGTTTTCTTTTCTTCTCATGTTTCTCTTTCTGAACGTGTCTGGGTTCTTCCTTTGGGGAGGGTACTTCTTTTTATTCCTGTTCTGAACCCCTCTCTTCTTCTTGCTCCTTTTATTTCTTAGGGCAATCTGAAGACCAATGTTCTTTTTCTTGAAAATGATAGCAGGTATCTTGACTTTTGTCTCTTCTAGTATCTTGACTTTTATCTCGAAAGGATGGTGAGTAGTCCGTCGGCTTGTCCGAAGAAAATTTCTTATGACACCTCGCAGAGCTCTGATGAAAAGCTCGATCTGTGTGGGCTCTTCCATCGTTCTGCTCGGTTTGAGAGTGAAATGAATATTGGAAGGGGAGTCACACACCTTTATATATACGCTGGTCTGCCATGGATATAAAGTGACCCATGGTGATTAAAATGTAGTCATTTTACTTTTCGCAGTCAAGATGAAACGATCGAATAAATTTGTGAAGAAAGGAGAAGAAAGTAAGAGGCAGAAACGTGATTTATCACCTCGTACAGTAGCTGAAGTCTTGGCACAAATTCATGCCAGTGATTTTGAAGATGACATGAGTGGATCAGAATCCAGACCCAGAGAGTCTACTCCCAGCCAAAGTTCATCACCATTAGTAAACCCTGAAAATTACTATCATATTTGAGTAACGGAAAAGCGCTCCTCTAGAAAATTTAAAACTACGGCTTACACATACACGGTGAAGTTTAAAGATTTCAAGTCCAACGTACCACTGGAGAAAGCAGAGGGCTTCATCACCGAGGTGTGGGATTCTTTGTTAACCACTCTGAAACGCCAATGTCAAGCCAAATAAGACGATCGCTTGAGACTTTCCATTCATCACGACAGTCTGAAATCCCCCGTTTGGATTGAGTTTGGCAACCCATCAGAATTGACACCTTCCAAAGTCATCGACAAGATTCAACAAATGGAACAATCTAGCGACAAATTTCACATCATCGATGGAAAAACCACACTGTTCATGACCCACGTGTCTCTTCCCAAGGGGACCGGACAACGCAGAAAGGTGTTATTGGTGGACGACCTTCGCAGCATCAAGCGTAGCCTCGTCCAAATTAACAATCCTCAAAACTAGATGTGTTTAGCCAGGGCTATCGTAGTGGGACGAACTTATGCCAACTAGAACGATACGACAGAATGGTAAAGAGCCTGAAAAACTATTCAACAATTGGAGCGAGTCAAACATCGAAGTGAAGCAGAACTCCTGTTACAGCAAGCGGGGCTGTCCAAAGACACACCCTGTGGCATTCCTGAAATTCAGTAATTGCGAAACGTCTTGGCTCCACGCTACACGTTGAAAGTGCACCATCAAGAAGTGCGGGGACCTTTGTTGTTTCGAGGCAATGATTTCCAAGACTGAAAATACATTCACGTCTATCATCAGTATAAACATTTCGATGCCATCACCTGTATCACCGCATTATTGGGATATGGTTATTACTGTGAGAAATGTGACTTTGGCTTTAACAATCGAGAGCAACACAAGCATTGTGGATCGAAATGCTCAGGATGTTTGGCCTCTCAACCCTGTCAGGACGAAGGACAAGAACGAGACCATTGCCCTACTTGTCAGCGCACTTTTGTCAGTCCATTATATTACCAACAACATCTAAAGGCGCAAGGTTCACAGCAGAAAAGTGCTTGTCAACTGCTGAGATTGTGTCCTACGTGTGGACAAGGCATACGTACCAATAATACCAAGGCTCATGTATGTTCAGGTAAGAAATGATGTCCCATTTGTCACCAAACCGTGGACATGAAACAAGAATGCTACATTCAAAAATACCATTCCAAACAAGACGAGAAAGATGACCAGAAGAAAGGGAATTTCATCTTTTTCTATTTCGAATGTATGCAAGAGACTGGTATTCAGATTCCTAATCTCTACGTGGCTCATCGAGCGTGCAAAAAGTGCATCCAAGAACCTACCTTTAGTCATTGCCCTCACTGCAGCAAGATTCCTGGAGGAGGTGAAAAAATCTTTCGGGGACCGAACACGCTGGCCAATTTCGCCCAATGGATCTTAGACCCCATCGACGAGAGGTGGAGCCAAGAGGACATCGAACGCTATGGAGATGTCATAGCCATGCCACGGTAATGGCTCACAATTTCTCGGGATAAGATGGACAGTTTCTTTTGAGATACTATACGGAACAAATTACCGAACGTCCTAAAGTGACTTTGAACGGAGCCAAAATCATTTCCATGCAAGTGGGACAAGTACAAATTAAGGATTCGATGAGTTACTTGGCCATGCCTTTGAGAAGAATGCCTAAAACGTTTGGAATGACAGAAAAGGCCAAAGGTCAATTTTCCGCACTTTTTCAATACCGAAGCCAACGAACACGCCGTTCCACCCCATTTGCCCGAGGCTTCCGATTACGACCCCGACAACATGCGTACCGAACAACAAGAAGCTTTCTACGCTTGGTACCAGGCTCACGCCTCGGAACCCTTCGACTTTCAGGAAGAAATTTTACAGTATTGTCGTTCCGACGTGGACATTTTACGGCTGCTGTGTAAAATTTTGAGAACTGTTCATGGAACACGGAGGGGTCGATCCTTTGAAAGAAGCATGCACCATTGCCAAAACATGTTCCTTAGTGTACCGTCAACGATTCATGCTCGAAAACACCCTGGCTGTCATCAGTCCTCAAACAACCAACTTTGTCAAACGTTAATACTTGGTCAAAGCCTTACGCTGATTACATTACTTGTCGACAAGGAAGACAAATGGATTCAGCATGCCCGCAACGGAGGAGGCGAAAAGACCATCGGAACGTATTCAGTGGATGGCTTGGACTTAGAAAACCCCAAGATCGTGTACGAGTTTAACGGTTGCTTATTTCAAGGATGTCCCCTTTGCTACCCTGAGCGTAACACTAAAAAACAGTTTTTACAACGAACCATTTAAGACTTGTACTAGGCCACTTGTCAGCGGCGATTGAAGTTAGAACATCAATGATGCCAAGTTTTGGAAATGTGGGAACATGAGTACGATCCTGAATTTAAACGCATCGTAGAAAGTTACAAGTTGATGGACCCACTGAACTCGAGGGACAGTTTGTACGGAGGACAGACAAATGCCACCTGTTTGTAATACCAAGCCAACGAGGAGAAAGGAGAAGAAATCAAATACTTGGACGTGTGTTCGCTGTATCCTTACGTGTGCAAATAGTGTCACTTTCCTGCAGGGGACCCATAACTGTTGAAGAACACATTGGCCTGGACAACATTCGACAATACAAAGGCTTGATCAAGTGCAAAGTCTTGCCTCCCACCGACTTGTACCATCCCGTGTTACCTCACCAAGGAAAACTGATGTTTCCCTTGTGCCGTACTTGTGCCGAAACGTGCAATCAAGACTAACATTGTCAGCACACCCAGGAAGAACTCGCCTTGACGGGAACGTAGGTTAGCGTGGAATTTTTCAAAGCTCTGGACATCGGATACCAACTGTTAGAGGAGTACGAAATTTACCACTTTCCCAAGACACAAAAATATCACAAGGGCGACTAGACTCAGAAAGGCAATTTCGCAGAATACGTGGATGCCTTCTTGAAACTAAAACAAGAATCCAGTGGATACCCTTCCTGGTGCCACACTCCCGAAGACTAAAAATAAATTCAAAGAGAAATACTGGGAGCAGGAAGGTATCAATTTAGATCACATAGAGAAAAACGAAGGAAGGCGATCGTTTGCCAAAGTGATGTTAAATTGTTTCAGGGGCAAAATGGCAGAGCCACCGTGTTTACCCAAGATAGAGTATTTGACAGAACCTTCCGGTACTTCCAGATGATTCAAGACAAAACCAAATACATGAACCACGTGGATGTCGTTCGTGAGTATTTGATCTTAGTCAATTACGAAGAAGATCTGGACTTTGTACAAGCCGACGAATTTGGAAATGTCATCATTGCGGCTTACGTGACAGCCCATGCTCGCTTAAAATTGTACGGAGCTTTAGAACTGTTAGGTGATCGCGTCCTGTGCTTTGACACAGACAGTTGCATCTACATCGATCACCCGGGTCAGCAACACCCTGACATCGAAGGAGGCCGTTTAGGAGCCTGGACAGACGAACACCCGAGAAGATTTAAGTTTCGCTAGTGGTGGTCCTAAACATCACAGCTACGAATACCGGGACAAACAAGGAGAAGTGCACACGGAGTGTAAAGTGAAAGGATTGACTCTCAATTATCGCACCAGTCGAGTGGTAAACTTTGGGGTGTTGAAAGAAGCCTTGCAGTTTGGAGAGGATGGAAACTTTAGAGTGACCACCCACGAACCGCATAAAATTGTACGTTTACCCACTCACCAAATCGTCAGTCGACCCTGGGAAACACTGTATCAAATCGTGTACCAGAAGCGAGTGAGGCTTCCCAATCACTTCACTTCACGGTCACGTCGGTATAAAAAATTTTCCAAGAGGATAGTCACCAATAAGAAGGATGATTTCGCCACAGCAAGAATCGAGTGAGAGACCCAATGAGAACTCCAGTTCAAACCATACCATTTTCCGGTCTTCTTGCCTGGCTATTGTGATTGTGCCCGTCGATTGGAAACGTTTCGAACATGGCCCACGGATAGAGAAAGATTACCTACTTCGCATGTTTGAACTAGAACAGGATTTGTCTACTTGGGACCTGAGACTGGATTGGGATACAAAGTACGGTGTTTCAGTTGCGGCCTGAAGTTACGAATGGATCAATTTATCTATAAAGATTCAGCTATTCTGGAACATAATCGATGGTCTCCCCACTGTCCTTACCTTTCTATGGCCTTTTCACCCATCACACTGCGGTACATTTATGACGGTACCTTAGAAAGGTAGTACCTTTGTCCAGGAAGCTAAAAAGGAAGACTTCCAAAACTAGACATAAAACAGGAATGATGTACAAGCATGAAACTTCATTGCGACTAGTATAAAAAGGGACAGCGTCCAAGATCTATAGTTCATTGTGATTACCAAGACCAAGCAAGAAAGATGAATCCTTTTAAACAGCCATCATTCAAGTTCGGTGATTCTCAAGTGGAGTGCGATGCTGTGCCTTGCGATGAGAACGATGCAGCAAAGCATCATGGGAACTTTGTTATCACTACTACTACTACCACTACACCTACCATGGAAAGTGATGTTGTGCGTGTCAAACCTGACGGTCGCGAAAGCAATGCCACTCGTTATCGTGGACTCTTTACTGGTTTTCATTGTCAGTGTCGACCTTCACGTGAGGCCATGCGTCTACCACCCTACGGATGTCATCAACACTGAGCAAACTCCTGTCGATGTCACCCCGCACTCATGGAAACGAACCTGTGAAAGACGAATATCCGTTCCCTGTGCGTTTGCCTGAATACTGCGACTTTGAAAATCATTTTCAATCGTTCCAAGGAAAATGGTCTAAATATCTTGTAGGACCGACCCGTGAAGAATTAGCCAGAGCCGGATTTTTCTACTTGGGCGAAGGAGATAAAGTCAAGTGCTTAATTTGTGGTGTGTCACTTCACCGGTGGGAACAACAAGATTCAACATACCTGGAACATGCTCGATGGTCCCTGAATTGTCACTATTTGCCTTGAGTGGGACGATATCAGTAATCCCGGGATGGATACTTTACAAGAGAACATTCGTGGTTTACCATTGGAGTTGAGAGAACGCATTTACCGAGAGCTGGTCAAAATACAAGTGAAACACAAACTCAAAATCATTTCTCGATTTTTAAATTATGCTCTTTTCCAAAGTATACGAGGACTGATTATGGGAGGAGACTACCTCTGGCACAAATGTAAACGAGGCCAGTGATTCAAAAGGAGGACATGATCATGGATACGTTACAAGAGAACATTCGGGGCTTGCCTGTGGAGTTGAGAGAATGCATTTACAGAGAGTTGGTCAAAATAAAAGTGAAACGTAAAGAGCAATTACATCCGTTACGTCACCGATGTTTAAACCTCTGGTACATGAATGATATAAGAGGACTGATTCATTTCAAATTGTTCCATTGGTCGGACATTGAAGATTCTCGTGAGATTCAAAAAGTTTTGGATGACACTGATTCTACTTACAAGGCGATCCTAATACACAGAATTCGAACGGACTAGGTAGAGGATTACCAAATTCTTTTACACGAAGAAATCTTGGTTGAAGAGGAAACTTCTGTACGACGTGTGGTGTGTGAGTTAGTGACTACATCATTTCGGTACGGAACTAAAATAAAACCGATGCTGTTCAAAACTTACACTTATTACCTCCGACAAAAGCTGATATAAAACAGGCTACCATGCCACAACTTTTATCAGAAGTGATACAACAGATTCCGTGGAAGGAAATCAATGACACTATTCAAACAGTGAAAGATTGCCAACACTTATTACTTGAAATGTGTCCATTCAACTGGGGTCGTCGTGTGGTGTGTGTCTTAGTGACTTGTTTTCTGGGATTTAGTTTACCAACCGATTCCTTGTGGACTCTTTACGAACAGTACTTACCACCAAATAAAACATGAGAGTGGTCCCTTTAAATGTCCACGAGAGACTCATTCTGCTCAAAGCCTTGCATTTTCATCTGGATACTTCTCGACCTCTACGGGAAAAAAAGATTCGTCAGCTTTTAGTTACCCCAGATGTGTATGACGATCTGTGTGTAGCTTGTGACTTACACCCTCATTGGACAGATGTTCGTGACTGGAAAAATTGAGGTTTTGAGGCTTGAACCCAAGAAGTGGCCCATTATGCTCGAGAGTTGTGATTTTCCATTCCAACGTCCTAGGAAAAAAGTCACTTTTAAACCTGTGTTAGTGACAGTGCCAAAAGAACCTTTCACTTCCTTCAGGACCGGACTGTCATGAACATTCTCGAAAGACCATTCCGGGAGGACACTTGTGTGACATTACCCCATGTAGAGTCTGTAAGAACATTACACATTGTCCCTAGGACATCTTGGTTACCCAAAACATGTTGTACAGAGACTTGTCTATATTCCACTTTGATCGTTTTGATGTTTCTTTATCGTTGTACTTAACCCTTTTGGCTTTTATGTATTTTTGTCTTTCATGTTTATTTTTTTTAAAAAACAGTAAGCGTGTCCTGAAAAAAAGCATAAAATCTCTTGTCTTGTCTGTCTTCGTGTCAAAAGGGACATTCATTGTACTATGGCTACCTCTGCTGTCTCTGTTCCCTCTTCCTCCACTTTCAAAGTCATCGACGAACACTTCGATCGGGAAAGTTGGGAGGCCTTGTATCTTCGCCATCCCTTTAACATGTTAATTGCTGGACCTAGCGGTTCAGGCAAAACCGAATTTGCAAACGCTTGATTGAACATAAACATCATTTGATCGATCGTCCACTTCAACGAATCGTGTGGTGTTAAAAAGAGTGGCAATCGGCGTACAGTCTCCTGCGAGAACGTCAGGGCGATTCCATCGTGTTTGTGGAAGGCATTCCTAACGAAGACGACGGAATCTTGTCTGACCCATGTCAAACCCATATGGTCATTTTCGACGACATGTTAGGAGAAGAGGAAGAAGAACTTCAACTGTGGTTCACGCGCAAAGGGCATCATCGTAATGCCAGTGTCATTTACATTACTCAAAATTTGTTTCAACAAAGTAAAGCCCATCGCACCATCAGTCTGAATGCTCATTACGTTTAAAAGCCCTAGAGATAAATCGCAAGTGCAAGTCTTAACCAAACAGTTAATAATGCGTACGAAGATGTCACTCAAACTCCACACGCCTATCTACTCATGAATTTGAAACCCACTACTCCAGATTATTTGCTATTCCTTACCCATTTGTTTCACCACTGGTGTCATGACGGAGGGCCTGTCCTGTACATGTCTCCGTCGTCGACTTAAAAAAAATCCATAAAAACCTCGGACACTTTGGTCTGTCTCACACATAGTCAACATGACGCCCCTTCTTGCTCATCTTCCCGTCAAATTGATTCGTGCCTTGTATGGCATCAGTCGCAAAAAACCCCACAAATACGTGTTCGTGTCTTAGAAGCCAGTCTCAAAGAAGTCTTACGATGGTTTAGGGTGACAGCACGTCAATTACTACAAGGTATCATTCAGACTCCTCATTAAACCAAACGCTATTTTGACAGAAACAAAGTACCCTTGATACAACTAGCCGATCTCCGCATCGACACTGAAACCAAAAAGCAAATCATTTTGAAACCTGGAGGGAGCGGTTATCTAGAAGGTGTCATCATTCGCTCCCTCTTAAAATGGGATCCTAATGCCCCCAACGTTATCCCCAAGAAAAACCCCACTCCCAAAAAGACGAATGAATCAAAAAAAAGAAAAAGAGCAACGGTGTTAAGACCAGGTCACAACCCCAGAAAAAGAAACGCCCACATAAAAAGAAAAACAAAAGTCCTCAGAAAAAGAAAAGTCCACAGAAAACAGCTTCTACCCGCATTAGAGACACTTCGGCCAGGACGCAAACTTACATTCGCAAACCACAACCTGCAAAGACGGTGGCCGCGTCTCCGGTAGCATCAAGTTCTTCCACCTCTCCGTTGCTGGTGATGCCTGCGAAACCCAATTTGACACCCATTCTTCCTCAGTTGATGAAACCATGGAAACCCACGCACGCTCCAAGAACTTAACCTTTAGCGGTGACACCCTCCTCCTTTTTAGCTGCAGTGGCAGCTGCTCACAAAGTACCTGTTCCCAAAATCAAAGAGAGATCGGGCATGTTACAGAGTTTATTGGATTTGTCCAAACAAGAACTGTCCCGATTTAGTCCTTTGCTAACCCCTCCACAACGCGTGATGCCTGTCATCAAGTTGATACGACACGAAGGCAATTAGTGGGGACGCGTTCCAGTATAAAAAAGACCTGAGGCAAAGCATGGGTATCAGTGTTTTTGTGCTCCTGAGCGCCCAAATATGTCACCGCAAAGAAATGCACACCGTCACTATCGTCATTCTCCTGTCCAAAAAGGACAGAGACAAGGACAGTTTCGTCATCCGACAAAGCGCTTAGCCAAGCATCGACGTTACCCTAAGAAAAGACACAGTAGTCCATAGAAAAAGAGGAGTAACCAAAAGGGATGATTCTTTGGCGATTTTGGAAAATATATTGTCACTTTTTTGACGAAGCGATAGTCAAAAAAAGATAAAATGGAGTGTGCTATTTAATGCACGTCAGTGTCTTTTTCGTCTGTGTCAAGGAACCAACCAGTAAAGATGTCACCCTCCAGAAAACATCACTCTTCTAAACCCAAAGAAAAGAAAAGGAAAGGATTGCTTCCTCGTTTAGTCAAACATGGGTACATGTTGTCTGTTCTTTCCAAAGCTTCTTCACCCATGCGAAAAAACTCACTCAAACCGCCTTCAAAGATATTATTGATACCGTGTGCGAATGTTGTTTGAACGTCTTGAAAGGCACGATACCTTTGTCTAAACATCAGAAACAATGCGTAGGCAAACATCATCACGTTCTTCGCCAAATGGTTCAAAAGAAAATCCCCATTCGTCGAAAGAAGAAGATGTTGGTCCAACGTGGAGGCTTTTTGCCTCTGTTATTAGGACCCTTGCTGAAAGGAGTATTGGGAACCATGCTGGGAGCAAGATAAAAGGGACCTATGAAGTATAAACATCTCAGACTTGACCCTTGAAATCGAATGGAATGACGAAAACTGGCTTTAGTGCCTTACAAACGATGGATGGAATACCATCGTTGGCAAGAACAACGGACCCCGCATTTACCTCCCAATCAAAATTTGACTAAGATGTCCCAGTTACAACACGAATTGCAGTCATTGATGGATCGCCACAATTGGTCCGAAACAGAAAATCGCAAAAGTACGGTTAACTCTTGCAAACGTATATAACTCTTTCACCAGAAAGCTTTAGACGAAACAGCTCTACCCACTCTGCAAGATTTCAAAACCTTGATGAAAAGTCCATCACCCACACCGTCAGCAGCTCCCATCCCTAGTAAAATTGTAGCGTCCTTGTTGACCCCTTCCTCCACACCCCAACGAGAGGAAATGAAATCTTGGGTTAAAAATATGATGTGCACTCCTCCTTCGACAAAAGTGAAAAAGAAAGAAGGAAAACCAGAATTGAAAAAAATAAAAGAAGACCAAAGCCATTCTATTACCACCTCCACCACTAGCTTCGACTTCTACTAACGTGGCCCATCGGACACGTAAATCCGTTTCCAAACCACCCTTTCGCCCCGTCCAAAGTAGCATCAGCGAAGAGTGGGTGACTTATTAAAAAATAGAGAAGGTTTTTGCCAGCATTTACTATCATTCATCCCATCCTGCAGGTTACAGAGGAGTTCAGAAATTGTATCGTGCTGCCAAAACTCGACTGAAAGGTTTCCGTTTACCTCAAGTACAACGATGGTTACAAGAACAAGCTACGTACACTTTACACAAATCCATTCGATGAAAATTTTCCTGAAGTCGCACTCGAGTGGAGGGTATCGATCATCAATGGCAAGCCGATTTAGCCGATGTCTCTCATTTGGCCAGCTACAATCGCGGCTACAAATATTTGTTTTGTGTCATCGATGTCTTTTCCAAATTTGCCTGGGTCGTACCATTGACTTCCAAATCGAGCAATGAGCTACTGCGAGCCCTCCAACTGGTGTTCAAACAAAGTGGTCGTCACCCTCTTCGATGGCAAAACTGACAAAGGCACCGAATTTCTGAACCAAGCTTTCCAAAAAGAATTAAAGAAACGTGACATTCATTTTTTCACCACCGAGAATCCCGAAACCAAAGTCAGCATCGTGGAACGTTTTCAACGTACCTTGAAAGAACGCATGTGTAAATATTCTACGCATCACAACACTCTCAAGTACATCGACATTTTACCACACCTGGTTCAAGCGTACAACCAATCTTACCATCGAAGCATTAGACGTGCCCCCGAAGAAGTGACTCCCGACAACGAAGTGATCGTTTCTGAACGCTTGTTTGTTACGTCCCCGACGGTGACTGTCCCCAAGAAAAGTGTGTTGACCGTAGGAGACTGGGTGTGCATTAGCAAAACCAAACGCACTTTCGACAAAGGTTACTTACCCAACTGGACCATTGAATTGTTTCCTGTCACTGGACGAGTGCATGGTCGTCATCCTGCCGTCTATAAATTGGAAGACATGAACGTGGAAGTGTTAAAAGGGACGTTTTCCTTGTCCGAGTTACAACGTGTCACCAAAACAGAAGACGACGTGTATGACATAGAAAGCATTCTCGAACGCAGAACACGTAAAGTGGGAAAACGACGTGTAAAAGAAGTTAAAGTACGTTGGGAAGGATATCCACCCAGTTTTGATTCTTGTTTTAATGTTAGTTTGTTTGAAAATTTGGGTGGACATCCACAGATGGTAGCACAGAATATTGGGTCCAAGATCAACGGTAATATGGATTTTTACAGGGCTTTTGAATTCCAAGTAGAACTGAACGAAGGACTCTATTTGATCTTTGTGCACACCGATGTGGTGGAGTATAACGTGGTGGGAGACACCTTGTGCCGTTACTGCGTGTCATTCCTTTCAAAGTGGATAGTACCACGGCCAATGACCAGTACCACGGCCAGTGACCAGGAAAGTGGAAATACCTATCACGTACACCGCGAATTTGTACATCCTCACTATTTACCCGTGAGTAATTCGTATTTCGACACTGTCAATATTACTATAAAAGGAGATCTGGGACAAAACATTCCATTTTCCAAAGGAAAAGTCACGGTGAAACTCCATTTTCGAAAACGATTCTCCAAGTCATGTATCCAATGTACCGAGGTGTCGCTCGACATCAAGGACACGGTTTAGAAGATATCTTGAAGTCGGTCTTTGGTTCGGTGGCTCCAGTGTTGAAACCGATGGTGACATGAGGATTGCATGCCTTGAAAGATGCCTCATTGACGCAAGGCAAAGAAGTTCTCCAAAATGTCATCATTGACGAACAAAACCCAAAAGAAGCATTGTTGATTGCAGGCAAAAATGTCTTGCTGCAAACGGGCAAAGACATTTTGGACCGACGAGAAACACCTATAAATGCCCTGGACGCTGCCAAGTCAGGTATTCCTGCTTCTCTAATGCCACAGCAAGGACGAGGCAGAAAGACACGACGAAGAAAACACCCGTTCGGAAACTTTCACACTCATAAAGCGGAAAAACAAAGAAAAGGAGAACTGCTCGAGATTTAGACGTTTTCGATTATTAAATCATAGAAACAGAAATGATGCACCGAGAGTTTTGTGCCCTTTCCAAGTCGGAACTGGATCTGTTTGCCATGCCACCTACTATGATGACAATGCAAGAATCCCAATGGGTCTAATTTCATCCCGTTTCCTCTTTGACGGATTCAGCTCTCATCGAGTTAGAAATCAAAGAGCAACCCGAAGATTACTTCGATCTGAATAGCAGTTACTTGTACCTGAAAGTCAAAGTGATCAAAACGGACGACACTGCTCCAAGAACCGATGCTACAGTAGCTCCCGTCAACAATTTCATGCATTCCTTATTCAGTGAAGTGGATTTGTACTTAAATAACAAACTGGCCAGAACCGGCATGGATACTTACCCTTACCGAGCGAACCTGGAAAATCTCCTGAGGTACGGAAAAGAGACCAAGAACACTCATCTGGATGCTTGCGTAGTATGGAAAGCTGACACGGCAGGTGAGAACACGTTTAATGACACAGCCCTGACAGCATATGACGATCATCACAATGTAAGTTTAACGACCGTAGAAAGAAAATCCTGCAAGGATGAAGTTTAGAATCGTTTGCATTTGGACACTTGGTTGCAAGAGAAGCATTTGCTGAACGGTGTGGATATCCGACTGAATCTTAGCAGTACCGCATTCCATATGATGGCCCATGCTAACGAATACAAAACCATCACCCAAGAAGCCAGGCTTTACGTGCGTCGTGTGGAAGTGCTACCTAAAGCGGGAAATGACATCAGTCACACTATGAGCAGATCGACCGCCAAGTATCCGATACGACGCGTGGAAGTGAAAACTTTCACCATTGCCTCTGGACTCCGATCCAAGATCGAAGATCATCTGTTCCAAAACTTTAATCGTTGGCATCGTGAGCAATGCAGCACTCAACGGAGCCCACAATCAAAATCCATTCCAGCTTAAGCACTACAGAGTGTCCAAAATCGAAGTTAGTCGCGATGACATGGCCTTGTGTACCAGACCCTTCGAACATAACTTTACCCAGAAGAATTACGTCAGGTCGTACTTGTCCCTGTACGAAGCCACCGGACAGTTACGAACCAACACCAGTCACGGCATTTCGTACGATGATTATACAGGAGGTTAAACTTTGTGGGCTTTGATTTCACTCCAGACCAAGTCAGTGACGATGGACATTTCCACCCTATAACATCTGGTCAACTTCGTGTGGAACTTCAGTTTGCAGAAGCTCTACCCCAAGCGGTGATCGTCATCTTGTATGCCGAATTCGACAATACGACAGAAATCAACAGTTTGAGAGAAGTCATTCTAGACTATTAGAAGCTATGGAAGACTGTTATCCCTCTTTGTATAGTGGAGAATCTATGGAAATAGAATGTGAGGAGACCGTGGAAGGAGAACTCCAAGACAAAGACGAAAAGGACATAGTGATGAGGTCCAGATGGCCATAACAAGAACAACATTTAGTCTCCTGTTTTGCCAAACACTTGGCAGAAAAAATTACGGAATTGATCAAGAAAGATTGCTATGGATGTCAAAACGACCATCGCAGTCAAATTCAACACGATTAATGTCTGATGCTGAGTTAAAAAGAAAAATTAGACGAGTATCTGGACGAAGCTTGGAGTCTCATCTCGGAAAGCCGTGTTGCATCAGTGGTATAAAGGCTTCCGTGAACATTCCTTTCCTCCATTAACGACTCTAGAGATCTATCGCATCGAAGCTCTCTTGGCTCAGAGTGCAGAGACAAAACGAAAAAACGGTTACTTGTCAGATAAATTCAACGTCAGGATTGAATTGATCACTTTCATTACCTGTGAAGTAAAACAACACAAAAATGGATACCTGGGAACTGTATTACCTTTTGAACCATAGTTCGTACACTGCTTCTTGGAATCCTGTCGTGTGTGCTAAAGATGAACTACCTCATCGCAAACCTCAAGACTATCAAGCTTATGTCATCAACACGGACGACTGTCATCTTCCAGGAACCCATGGGTAGCCGTCTACTTTCCTAAAAAGGTTGTTTGGAGTATTTTGTTTCGTATGGATTGCCCCTTTTGGAAGACGATGTCATTGACTTTATGAGAAGAAATGCTCAAACAACAAGATTCAATAATGTGAAATTACAAGGTACAGATTCATTGGTGTGTGGACAATATTGCGTGTATTTTCTTCATCAACGCAGTCTTGGATATTCTTTAGAACATTTAGTGACTTATTTTGAACGTCACTCCTCTAGAAACGATGAGAAAGTAGATAAATGGTTTTGTGACCATTATGATTATCTTTTGTCTTTAGCTATGAAACGTAGTGTACATCAATGACCCAATGACTTCCAACAGTGGAAGTCTAACTTCAGTTCACAACGTTGTCAACCTTGTCCAGTATAGATGGTTATTACAAAAAAATGTTGGTTATTTATTGAATTGTTAATTTAAAAATTTG
Source organism: Sinohyriopsis cumingii (assembly GCA_028554795.2). Lineage (NCBI taxonomy): Eukaryota > Metazoa > Mollusca > Bivalvia > Unionida > Unionidae > Sinohyriopsis > Sinohyriopsis cumingii. The sequence continues at coordinate 145,128,928 of CM068824.1, forward strand.
TTAATTGTTAATTGTTAGTTATTTGAATAAAAAAATGTTGTGTTTTAAAAGAATGCGTCTGTCGTTTGTTTGCCATTTGTATTCCGAGCCATACTCTGTGACTTCTCTCTATCCCTCAAATCAAACTATTTTAGAGTTCCGACTCTAACCAATGTAGGGATGTTTTCTATCCCGTCCGCGCTTGAACCAGATACTGCGGGGAAGTCTCCAGTCTGACCATCATCTAACACAGAGGTGGGCAAACTTTCCAGTGCATGTGCCGCATACACAAATTTACGCCTTTCCTAGGGCTGCATAGTTCATTAAGTAAAATAATTAATGTTTGAAATAGCAAAAACAAAAGGTTTTTTTAAATAAAATCTAATTAATTTTCAGTTGTTAATATGTTGTTAATATTTGAAAACTTAAACTTAAACTTCAAAAGAAGCACAACAAAAGAAGGACAACAAATTTTTACAAAAGTCATGTTACTGAAATAAAATTAGTCAATTCTTATCAATTTTTATGTGCTGAACACGAATATGACAGTCAAATTGCAAAACTGGCTCTAGTTTTTTTGTAATCTGCAAGAAATTAATGTTTACATAACGAAATGCATTCCAATAGTAAAAGGTCAACTGTAATAGCCTACCTATAAAAAATCAAGTCATTGACTACATCTTAGATTTCTTCGCCTGTCTCTTGTACAGCTGTTCGGGAGCATCTCTGAGGAGTGTCCAGCAATAGTCAGCCAGCATTGTAGTGGACCATTTTCCCTGGTATCTTTGTTCCATTGTTGCGATATCTTGATGAAAACGTTCGCCGTGTTCATCACTAACAATACCACAGTTGCTAGGAAAGAAATCCAAATGGGAATGAAGGAAGTGAATCTTTAGAGACATATTGCAGCCAAGTTTCTTATACTTCATCAACATGTCTTCTACTAGTTCCTTATAGTTTTCTGCCCTAACATTTCCGAGGAAGTTTGTAGAAACTAGGCGAAAAGCATTCCATGCTTGTTTCACGTCACCTTCCAGCAAGTTGTTGAACCGGTCATCTTTGAAAAGCTCTCTGAGGACCCACAAAAACTCCCTCTTTAATCTTTGCTTCGCTGAATCGAGGGAATTTTTCATGCAGGTATCGGAATGCTGGCAAAGTCCGGTCAATGGCTTTCACGAAGTTCTTCATCAAACCTAGTTTGATGTGAAGGGGTGGTAGCAAGATTTTCTGAGCCTCAACCAGAGCTGGGTGTTGGATATTCTTCTCTCCAATGGCTACATTCTGCCTGTGAGTCCATTCCTTCCTCATGTAGTGCATTTCCCTTGCTCGGCTATCCCACTCGCATAAGAAACACATGTATTTTGTATATCCTTGCTGCAGTCCCATTAAAAGGGCAACTACCTTCAAATCACCACAGAGGTGTCAGCTGTACTTGTTATACTCAATGGAATTCAGTAGCTGCCTTAAGTTATCGTATGTCTCTTTCATGTGGACAGCATACGCTACTGGAATAGATGGAAGAATGTTTCCATTGTGCAAAAGCACAGCCTTGAGACTCAGTTTCGAAGAGTCCACAAATAGTCTCCATTCTTGTGGGTCATGAGTGATTTTTAAAGCATTCATGAGGCCCTCAATATCGGAACAGAATATCAGATTACTTTCCTTTCTGAAGAAAGGCTCCAATTGCTGGTGGCGCTTTCGATATGCAGTAATTGTGACATCTTCTTCTAGAAGATTCCATTGTTGGAGTCTTGATCCTAGCAATTCTGCCTTGTTCTTTGATAAGTCCAAATCACGAATCAGGTCATTTAGTTCTTCCTGTGTTATTCTGTGTGGGGTTGATGATGCACCACAGTGAAAATCTGGATCACTGCATGCTGATGGACCAGGAGAAGAACAGGTCGACTCACCTTTGTCTTTGTCAGATGAATCAAGAGAATATTCTGCTGGAGGTTCTGGAATAGGAAGTCCCTCACCATGTGGAACTGGTCTCAATGCAGACGGAATGTTTGGGTAGACTATTCTCGACTTCTTTCGCTTCGTTATTCCGCCGGAAAGAGGAGGAACCAAGCAGAAGTAACAGTCATTTAGGTGGTTGCTTGGCTCTCTCCACACCATTGGGACTGCAAACGGCATTGATGACCTTTTGCAATTCAACCACTGTGAAAGCCGTGTTGTACATGTAGCACAGCATATATGCGGAGCCCAAGGCTTGTCTTGGTCACCAACCTTGCATCCGAAGTAAAGATGATATGCCTTCTTCACTTGAGAATTGATACTTTTCTTCTGGTTGGCAAATGTCACTTCCCCACAAATATAGCAAAAATTGTCCGCGGTATTAACACACTTTCGAGGCATTACTGTTCTTTATTGTACGTAAATGGATAAAATAATAAGTTTTATGTAACAGTAGCTTGAACTGTCTCGCACAACGTCTAAAATATTTTAAATGCTGAACCTATCTGATTGGGCTTTATATAGTACACTGCTTACGTCAGCTTCAGCAGCCGCCTGGCATTAGTATAATAGGCCTACACATGTATAGTACACTGCTGACGTCAACTTACTTCAGCAGCCGCATGGCATTAGTATTGCATTGCATCAGAAAATGATGCATTCAACTGTGGATGATGTGAGCATGATGGTATTATGCAATGTTACATCATTATTCCGGATGTTGCTGCAGTCCTACTGGAGAAATTTACACAGTGAAACATAGAAAATGAGGTATATGAATATCTTCAAAACGAGAGCCAATACAAATTTTTCACGGTTATATTCGTGTTCGGCACACCAAAATACTACAGATTAGGGCCTTTTCAAGTCAGTAATGATTTCACTGTTGACCAGTGTAAACAGAGTAACACAAACAGAGTCAGTGCGAATGATGACTTGTTCCTAGGCCGCATGAAAACCCTTGGTGGGCCGCATGAAAGCCCTTGGCGGGCCGCATGCGGCCCGCGGGCCGTAGTTTGCACACCCCTGATCTAACAATTACGTCATTACAAATATTTGCAATTTTCAATTAGTAGTGTATACATTGATAGTACTGACCCGCCATATATCTTAATATTTTACGCTTGCTACCTCACAATGTCGAGAGTTACCATATCACAGAGTAAGATGAACACCAACAGGTACACAACCAGGAAAACTAACAAATGGCTAAAGAAAATTATCAAACTCAATAACTCTATTGTAAGCAGCTCAGCAATCCCAGACACTTCTGGCAAGATTGGTGAAAACGCAGAAAGCAATGGCACCAGTAACAGGTCCATTCCAAATATCAGACTAGACAGCCCTCTCAATTTTCAAACAATTTTTGGGGATTTTACTTCTAGCCCCACTGCATGTTTAGTTATAGAGCACCCACTGGATGTTGTCTCGCACATACCGGGCAACATCCTTCAAGTGCCCATCATGGGAGCCGCATCTGGGGACAGTAATCATCTGGAACGGAACGGAATGAATGAACTGTCCCAAATGTCTCAAATGTCTTAAATGCCCTCACCCATTGTGTGTAGCCCAATATTGACACATCGGGCAGCATTGGAAAATGGAACATCACCGACGGCTTTACCCACCCCGACCGGCCTGGAGGTGCTAAGTGAAACCCCAGATAAGAAAAATCAATAAAAATCGGATTTGAATACAATCATATGGCAACACTCACAGGACCACCTGACATACCAGAACTGGTCGCAGGACTTCCGGATCTGTCAGGGTTGCCTGACCTGTCGGAATTTTTGTTGTATTTCCCCACAGCAAACCAAACCCCTGACCGTCCATCTTACGTAATTGAACCTCCCACACTTACCCCCTTCTCCACAACTGACTCACAACTACCACAATCGCCGCAACTACCCTCACCCACCAACCCAACTCCAAATTATCCACCCAAATGTTTGTCGCCACATCCATCCTCACCAATCCAAAACCACCATCCCCCATCGATAATTCTGAACTGGACAACCCAATGGCAAGTATTCATAAACTCACCACCACCAACAAAAAGAGAAAGAACACCAAACAGGACAAAATGGCTAAAACAATATCATCCAAGAACCTGAAACACCCAAAAATGCAAGAGAAGTCCTGCATTCTAGCCAAACCCTAGGTCCTTCCAAGGAAAAAAACTCATCAGACCCAATATCTATGATTTACTCCCATCAGAAGACGAATACTGCCACATGCTATCCCCAAAAAAGAAAAAAGCAAGAGCACCAGAGGAAATACTGAACACATAGAAAGGCAAAACACCTATAAATGGAATAACAAAGGTAAAAAAAGACAATCAAAGAAACCAGTAAGCCAGCAACAACAACCAAGAATTCAATCAAGACCACTACCAAAGCCACAAAGAAAGAAAAGGTAACCACCCGGCCAACAGGAGGTAATACAAATGCAAATGCAAATGAAGGGACAACCCATCAAACCAAAATGAAAACCCAGATAGTAAGGGGAGAAAAAAGGTAAAAAGACAATATCACAAGATTGAACTTACCTTATTCATTACCAATAACAGCTCCAAACAACTGAACGTAAGTACAACAAGTATTGCATCCGTCTTAACCAAATCCCATGCTGGAGCCTTTGAAATCACTAGAGCCAAAGCAACTACATCATAGTTAGATGCAGCGCCGCAAGACAAGTGGCCAAATATATAGAACTCAAACAAATAGGACCAATCAAAGTGAGTGTAACAAGACACAAAGCACTCACCAAAAGTACTCTAAACATCATATCGCAGGTCTGCACAAAAAAATGAAAAAAGGAGGAAAAACCTAATGCCACCCCAAAAAGTAATATTCCACACAAAACAACGACAGGTCATAAGTCAAACGCGACTTATTAAAAGGTTATCAAACTACCAAAACTTCAACCTTTCAAGCAATAACGACATAGCATTGGAATTAATAAACCAAGGAGCCATCATATGAAGAGACTCAGGTTTAAATCAAGCCAAGGATACCCGACTAACATAATCTTACTCGACTTCATTTCAACCCCACAACTACTAGTCTACTAGCCACTCTTACCCGCTACTGGAATACATCAAACCTCGATTCTGTAGCCATTGCAAATCATGGGGACACCAAGCCAACAGCTGCAAACACAAAAAAGATGTGATACCTGCGGCGGAAACCACAGCAGCAAATGCACATACACTGGACTAAAATGTGCTAACTGCAACGGTCCACATCACCCTATCTCCAAAGACTGCCCTCACACCAAAAGAGAACAGGCCATAAAACTTATGAAAGAAAAACATTTGCTAGACGCAAATGCCAAATCTGCTCTGTTATCGAATCTACCAAAGCAGGAAAAGGAAAAGGAACCTAAACCTCAAACACCTGATATAATGGAGTCAAATTCGAAACAAAATCCAAAACTTATCCACACCAAAGCGCACTTACACCCGTTAAATACTCCGACAACTAAAACCACCCTTCTGCCCTCCAACACAAATAAAATACAAGTGGAAACTAAACCAAAACAATTGATTCCAGATAATATTACTAATAACACACCAACAAATTAGATATTTCGAACTTCGTTCAGGAGGCACGAAACCAAGTAAAATCTGAGATCACAAATCCACAATTACCAAGCAATACAAGTAGCAGGGAAAAAAGCAATGCAGGTAACAAAAGAACGCCTGCACATGAGGAAATTACACATGATATAATTATCCATTACTTAAAGGATCTCATGGTGGGGATTACCAATATCTCTCACAACCACCACTTACCTTGTATTCCGTTCTTCATGTTACTATCTGATTTATTGGAAAAACACCTCCAAACCAAACACTGACTTCAACTTATAAGAAACTACCTTACTTAATTCTATCAACATAAATAGATACAACTAGGAAAAACAAATATAGTAATCTTGCAATGGAATAGCCGGGGATTAAATACCAACAAAACAAAATTAATGATCAAAATACAACAATCTAAAATTAAACCTGATCTGATATTTATCCAAGAGACACTTATCTATCAAAAAACTAGAAATATAACAAAAATCCCTGGCTACTCAGCCAGTAACTTCACGATGAGAGATAACGAACAAAAAGGGGGTGGTTTAGCCATCTATGTCAGCGACTCACTCCCAAATACATCATTTCAGCAACACCCCATAACCACTAACGACCCCAATAACACCACTCCCCTTGAGTATCAATCAATACTCATCCATAGTAGGCAATTTATCTTTGAAATTTATAATATTTACGACCCTGGCAAACCTTATACCGTCTCCCCTCTCAATTACGCACAACTCATCAGCATTTCAAAGGAGTATATGATATGCGGCGATTTCAACGCCCATAGCAAAAGATGGGGAGGAAAGCACTTAAACAAAAGAGGAAAACTATTCGAAGAATGGACCACCAAAAAAAATCTGGTTATACTTAATGATGGTACTAAAACCAGACTTTCACCAGGGGACGGATCACTATCTGCAATTGATTTAATTATTTGCACACCCAAATTAGCATCTATATCTAAATGGGAAGTAGATAGAGATACCACGTTTGGCAGAGACCATTTTTCCATTATTATCACCATAAATTTTACTACCCTTGTTGCCACTTCATCTAAAGTCTCCAAATGGAGACTAGATAAAGCCAATTGGCATTCATTCAACTCCTTACTCACCAGATTGACTATAGCCAGTCTACGGGACAACGAACAAAAATATCCTTGAAACTATCAACGCAGCCGCCACTCAAAGTCTACCCACCACTGGAACCAAAAATGCTGCTATTAATAAACAACCAATTCCATGGTGGAACGACGACTGCAAAAACAAAATGAAGTAAAAAAATGCTAAAAGAAAAAGCGATAGACACCTCATAGCTATTTTCTTAGACTTTGAGAAAGCCTTCGACTTAGTTTGGACTGATGGTCTCATTGCCAAATTTAACCATTGTGGAATCAATGGCAATATGCACAAATGGATCAAAACATTTTTAAAAGATAGACACATCAGAACCAGAACAGGAGCTCAGTATTCAGAAGAATATGTGCTAGAGAACGGCACCCCACAAGGAAGTGTCTTGAGTCCGACCCTATTCAACATCATGATAAACGATCTAGAACGTTCCATCAACCTCAGCAAAATAGATCTATCACATTTTGCTGACGACAGTGGCCTATGGAAAGCGGGCAACCCACACAGCCAACAACTATTAACAGAACTACAAGATAGCCTAACCAACATTGGCAAATGGGCCGATAAATGGGGGTTTAAACTATCAAAAGGAAAAACAACGGGAATCTTAATCTCCCCCCATAAAGGATACAAAATTGAACCACCTATTCTATATATCCAAGGCGAACAAATCAAATTTGAAAGAGTAGCAAAATCTTTAGGCATGTATTATGATCAACATCTCACATGGAACCATCACATAACCGAAATAATACGGAAATGTGGTGGAGACCTAAATCTTTTGAAAAACATCAAGGGCACATAACCGAACTAATACGAAAATGTGGTGAAGACCTAAATCATGACATATATATAGGGAACGCTCGTCAGTCTGCTTACCCTTTGTTGACTGATCAACTGTAAAGAATTTGTAGCAGAACAATAAAGTTAGTGGAACTCCAGATGCACCTGGAGCATGTCAGGCGAACCATGAATGAGCTGCGAGCGGAAGCCATTGTAGAGGAAGCTATGACTAAAGAAAAAGAGAATAAAAGGAAGAAGGAAGAGAAGGAAAGGAAACAAACGATCCTGTTTCACCCTATGATGAGACAGAACTGTAAAGTTACACCAATGATGAGGAATCTTCCACAACCACTTCCAGCACCACCGACACAACCAGCACAGAGACCTGTCATTCCACTAATAGAGATCAGACAACATCCACGTGTGCAGAATAGGAGAAGGAGGAAAGTCTTCACTATCCCTGAAAGTGACGATTGGGATAGTGAAACGAGTTAACCTCCCTCAGCACTCCCAAGAACAACTATATATTGGGAGAATGATTGGAGTCGACGTTGTATCTGTGGTGCCAGGCCTGGGAAATGTCACCATTAGCCAGGTGCATCTGGAGTTCCAAACAACAGCCCTTCTCAGGGCTAACCATATCTCTAGAAAAGAGACTATTCAAGTTGCCAATTTGTATGAGTGTGGAGTAGTGTGAATATAAACACTCATTCCTTTTACTGATGTTATTGTGTGTGTGTGTGTGTGTGTGTGTGTGTGCGTGTATGTGTGTGTGTGTTTGCATGAGCTCACGTACGTTTGTGTGAATAGCAGATTAGTGGGGCTTTTAAGCGCTCTCGTACGTTTGTGTGGATAATAGAGTGTGTGGTTGTTTAGCTTTCCTTCTGTGTGGATCGTATATTTGTGTTTGTTCTTGCTTCTTCGCGTGTTTCGGATAGTATATTTGGGTTTTGTTTTGCTTCTTCCCGTGTGTGGATAGTATATTTGTGGTTAGTATTTTGCTTCTTTGCGTGTGTGGATAGTATATTTATGGTTAGTTTTTTGCTTCTTCGTGTGTGTGGATAGTATATTTGGGTTTGATTTTTCTTCTTCGCGTGTATGGATAGTATATTTTGGTTATGTTTTGCTTCTTCGCGTGTGTGGATAGTATATAAAGTCAAAGCGTTCGTCGTTCGCGCCATCCAACCTTGAATAACCAAAGAAGATGGCAGCAGCCTCAGATTTGTTCAAGAATTTGAGAGGAAGTTATTTTTGGATAATGGATGCGACCTATGTGGTGGAAAGTCTAAATACGGAAGGGAGGTTCCGAGGCAGCCTGAGCATTGTGACCAGCTTAAAAGTAGCCAAAGACCTGGTAGAAATAATGATAGAAGAGGAAGTAAAGAAATTCATTCAACCTCAGTATGTGAAAGTAGGTAGCTTGAAGGAAGCACTTGATCATGTAATCTAATTCAGATGCTTCCTAGAAGACACGTTGAATTGGTCTGAGTGGTCTTTTGTGAAGTGGGGTTTAGACCAGCTCATGAAAGCAGAAGAAAAGATAAGAAAGGTGTTGGAAACAGAGGTGAAAAAGATTAAAGACACACGGGCAAAGGAGAGGAAAGGACAAGAGAACAGAAAGAAAAAAGAAGCATTTGAAAGATTAAATAACAACTGGATCAAGATACAGGAGAATTTAGATCCATGGGAGATCCTGAATGGATCACAGAAACGGAGATGGAGAAGTAGAAATGAATAATTGAAAAAGTGAGAAAATGGATGAAGAAGTTGAGAAAATAGAAGAAGAACCCAAAGGCCTTTTCAGGGCCACTCATATGCCTCGAAAAGAATTGCTTTCTTGCCTCCAAATATATTTTAGTCAGTTGTATAAGTGTTTGTCTGTTGTATGTTGTCTATTGTATGTGTTATATAAATCTAAGTCCCCCTCTTTCTTCCCGATGGAGGTCAGTCCGGTGCACACCTGTACATTCGCTCTTTACTCAGTACTGTGACGTCACCTCGCATGGTTGCAACATTGTTACCAATCTCCCATACCGTGACGTTAGACGCTATGCAGACGCCACTTTCCCTTGTCCGTAAAGAGACCCAATATTCCCCATGTTCAATTCCCATTGAGGCTATAGTGACGGGACCCCTTTTTTAACATAGAAGTATACGTGAGGTTATAAATCTTGAGGCTATATCGTCCCAGGGAGTCTGTAATGTATTTTACAAGTGAGGCTATACATCTTGACGCTATACAGTCCCAAGTGGGGTCTGTAATGATAATTCCCACTGACACTATAAATCTTGACGCTATATCGCCCCAGGGAATATGAAATATATTTTCCTATTGACGCTATATCGTCCCACTTTACTACTACTGTACAATCATAAGACCCAAGGAGATCCAGCAGTACTTAATTGCCCTCAGGCAGAAGAAATTGATGATAACCCCATTCTTCGTGAAGACGTGCTGCAGATAATTCTCAACAGACTAAAGTCTCAAGCAGAGAAAATTATTGCTGAAGAGCAGGCAGGTTTCCGAGCAGGAAGGAGCACCACAAAACAAATCTTCAGTCTCAGACTCCTTTGCGAGAAATACCTTCAGCATCAGCAGAATCTATTCCACGTCATTATAGATTTGAAAAAGGCATTTGATAGGGTATGGCATGCGGTCGTATGGGCAACTATGAGGAGGTACAACATCAGCTCAGACCTGGTACAAGTTCTTGCGCACCTCTATAACAAAGCCACCAGTGCCGTCTTCATCAATTGCAGCAGAGGATACTGGTTTCGAGCAACAGTTGGAGCCAGACAGGGATGTATACTGTCACCTACACTCTTCAACATTTTCCTGTAAAGGATCATTGAGGATGCCTTGCATGACAACAAGGGCAATGTCAGCATCGGAGGAAGAACAATCACCAACCTTCGTTCACAGATCATATTGATGGTTTAGCAGGAGAGGAAAAAGAACTGGCGGACTTGGTTGAGCGCATCGACACAACCTCCACAGCATACGGTATAGAGATTAGCGCCGAAAAAATCAAACTGATGACAAGCAACACCAACGGCATCAGTGCAGAAAAATAGGTCAGTGGACACAAGCTGGAAAGAGTAACAAACTTCAAGCACGTGGGATAAGTTATCACAGATGAGGGTTCCAAACCAGAACTACTTTGCAGGATTGCCCAGACAACAACAGCACTAACAAGGTTGAGACCAAGATGGAAAGATACCAACATTGATTTTGGTTCCAAAATCAGGCTGATGCGCTCGATTGTCATATCCATCTTTTTGTATGCTTGTGAAACATGGACGCTCACATCAGATCTACAAAGAAGGATTCAAACCTTCGAAATGAGATGCTACCGCAAGATCTTGGGCATCTCATACATTGACCATGTAACCAACAAAGAAGTCCATAACAGGATCCGACGATCCATTGGATCCTATGAAGACCTCTTGGCCACTGTAAAAAAGCGTAAATTGAAGTGGTACGGTCATGTCTCAAGATCATATGGACTGGCAAAAACAATCTTGCAAGGCACAGTGCGAGGGTGCAGAAGAAGAGGCAGACTGAAAAAGAGGTGTGAAGACATCATTATGGAGTGGACAGGCATGGGATATGGAGATTCCCAAAGGGCAATAGAGAACAGGGAAAGATGGAGATAAATGGTTGTAAAGTCAACTGTGGTGCACCAACGACCTCTTGGGTTAAGGGTTTGATGATGATGATGAGGAGGAGGAGGAGGATGATGAGAACAGACATAGTTGGAAAAGAAAGCATCGAATTAAGTTCAGAACTGCAAGTCACAGGTTTCCTAATGAAACTGCCAGATGGGCTAATGTTTCCTATAACGAATGATTAGTACACTCTGTCAGCGGCAAGAAATAGGCGATGTATATCATTTCTTCTCTCATGTTCTCATTTTTATGATGAAAGATGAAAAATGCATACCTCACTATCACATTTCCAGGCCTAATATTTATAGCTAGAATCAGTTAATGAATAGAGACAACATAGGACTCTTGGAAAATATTTGCAGGTTTTCAGATTATGTTTTTTAATTTTGTAATATTATTGATAAGCAGTAAGTTATGATACCACACTGTCAAGTTGTGGGGAAGATTTGCTGATGTATCATGGTTCATGTATACACATATTTTCTTATGGTTAGTTCGTAGCAAAAATAACCTGGATAATGTCAATACATAGTATGCAAAATTTCGACTATAGAACCGATTCTGGACAAAGAAACTGCCTGTCTGTTGTGTAACCATTACGCAACGACCCGTTCGATGTTAAATTCAAAAGGAATCATACGTCAAGTAGACACGCCTTTGTTTGTTTTGCACTCAGGCAGTGATGTCAGGACCGGGAATCCGAGAGTGACAGGCAAGTGATAAATTACCCCAAGCCATGTTTCAAAGAGCCCGGGCTGTATCCATTCGTAAAACCGAGAAATTGAAATCTAGCGCGGAGTCTCAGTAAGCAATGTGCTGGGACTAAGTCCATTTTCCCCCATTATTACATGTGGGATCATCGCCAAGAGCAGATCGTGAGAAATCGAAGGCATTAGACGGTACTCTAAGTTTGCGCTCGTTCAGCGGCGGGAAGGACTTTTAGGGCAATTCTAAGTTTGGATTCTGAACAAAGGCTTCTTGAGGAAGCTTTCATGGACGTGAGTGAGAGGCGACACCTGAGGATCGGAGAAAAGGAAGACACGTTGAGAACACGTGGGAGGTATATTGTAACGTAAGCAGTTGGGTGGAGGCGTAGTGCAGTAAGGAAATGTGGAAGAGAGTTCCGGAAGTGCACGGAGAGCATGGAGTCGTGGGTACCGGAAGTACCAAAAGAGAGAAATGAGAGGCTGACAGATGAGTAACAGAATCAACACCGAAGGGAACCACTCTCTCTTAATACTGTCATTTCGTATAAGGATAGTAATTGACAACAGCGAATAGGTCATTGTTTGTATTTGTCTGAAGAGATTGCGGTTGAGAAATTTGTCGATGAAATAGTTGATATTTTATTTAATTGGTATACATTTCACCTTGATTTTTTTATACATATGACCGTCGGCATTGCTGACTGGAGATTGGAGCTATTTAAATTTTAATTGTCTACCTTCCATGGTGTTAGAAATAATATCGTAGTAGGCTCGTGACACACAAGCTAACTTCATGTTTTTTTTTTCTTCTTATATTCTTTATATATTTTAGCCTTTACAACACGAGTGTAAAAATGTCAGTCCTTGTATTGTCTTCTCATGTCTTGGTATGCGCGCCAACATAGATTAGGACTGATACAAGTCTAATCTGAAGTGTTTACACTATGAAAAGATCCAGCTGTTAGGTAGAACTATTAACGAGTGAATTATTTCAAGTGTGCCATTTAAGTAAACATATTTATCTACATTTTATGATGTCCGGATTCATGCCACTTATTTGTATGCATGATTATTAGGACACTTTTTGTTTGTTTTTTAAATCAAAAACCACCGGCGTTATAAATCAGACATGCGGTATCACTTTCTGTTGCTGTTCCCTGTACTAAAATCAAATTCGCTTAACTGATTTTAAATGGACTAAAATGATTGCATACATGCATTTAAGTAAACATGACTGCAATGGCTTCTTAAACTGTGTGGCAATGGCTTAACCAAGATAGGACCAAACCCATTCAGATCTCAGGCCCTTGAATATATGATCTCTCTCTCTGTCTCTGTATTTGTCTCTGTCTCTGTCTCTGTCTGTCTGTCTCTCTCTCTCTCTCTCTCTCTCTCTCTCGTCAAATAAACGTATAGAAGAAAAAACAAACATTGTTTCACACTGGGGAAAAACCTCAATAAACTGAAGCCTCTCAAAACCGAACTCTTCTGCGATGTCAAGGGTTTTATGTCAAGGTTTTCGGTTTCGATGCGTTTTACACACACATACACACACACACACGCGCGCGCGCACGCACACACGCACGTACACACACGCACACACACACGCACACACGACGCACACACGCACACACACATACACACACACACACACACACATATATATATATATATATATATATATATATATATAGAGAGAGAGAGAGAGAGAGAGAGAGAGAGAGAGAGAGAGAGGGGGGGGGAGGCGCTTACCTTACCCTGTGACAAAAAATGTTCTCATTAGCACTGATACATTGAGCAGAGACACACAGATTAAAGTTACGTATGAATGGTTTGATTGTACACCTGTTAGAAATGATTAAAAAACCTTGAGATAGCTATATTGAGTTATCAAGCTTAGTACATGTTCTTCCTGGTAGGATTGATTATAAGTCTCGCCTACCTGTGTTTACGTTAAAAGTCTTACGTTACCTGTAATATAATGTTTATTTCAATATCCATCAAACGGTTGAAGTGATTTGTTTAGTCCTGTTTTGGACATACATCCCTATTATTAGAATTGTAAGTTCGAGTTTGGATTCTCGTGCTATTGATATTCCAACATAAACAATTTAATAACAGTTTCGTTCTTGAAAACATGCAAATCAAATATTTTTGCAAGAGGAAAACTTGTGATGTCATCAACAGGTAAATTTTGGAATCGATGTGATTCATCACCATTAGTTGAAATGCTATACTGATCTGAAGACGGGGGATTGCACGACAACGTTTATGGAAGAACGTTTCACATAGGAAATTATTTTGAAATGATTTGATATTGGATTCCTATATAGACTTTTGCGTTACCAAAGTAAACACTGGAACGGTAGGGGATCGAGCACATCGGACTATGATACCGTGCAGTTTAATGACGTCAATGGTGCTGCTAAATCGTGTGTTATGCATAATTAATTTGTATTTATTAGTTCTTTCTCCATGATTATAGGTTACGTATAATTATATTTTGAACTTGACATTGTCCAAAATCAAGTTTACTGACTACCTGACTAGGGATTTTGATGTTGTGGTTATTTTGTAAACAAATAATACATAATTAATATTTCTCTAGCAATGTGGGTTAAATATTAGGATCATTATCAATAAAGATAAACATGTTTATTTGGGTCTAGGTCTAGGATATTGGAATTTCCCAGTGAAGAACATGTAGTACCTGAAGTTTTCCATGATGATTATTATAACTTTAGTAACAGATTTAATCTGTTTACAACGAAGATATTTCTGGAAGCGACCTACATCATGGCTCCACGTATGTGTCTTAGTGTTTTATAAAAATATAATCTTGTTCATTTGAAAATTAATTCGTTCTTGCGATAAAATTAGAAGCAGAATCATTTGTATTTGTTGTGTTCGGTTTTTCATTTGGGATGAATTATTTAGTCAAATTATTAATCTCTGGAATTACAAAGTACTCAATAATTTTCTTGGACAGAAACATTAACTTGAAATTATGGTGAATTCAGACAAAGACATCTTGGATTACATTATTATGATTAATTGCACACCATCTCACTTCTGGCCACAAGTACATTAGTATATTCAAGACTACAAACACATCAACACCTTTAGCACTGGATCTTATTTCGAACACCACTGGAATTTAATTAGAACTTTATTCATTAGGACCGGTGATATAACTTTTGGACTATTTGGGATTTAAATCGCAATACTATAAAAGTTCACTTCGTATACAAGAGAAATAAATTATTTGTTGAATTTTACAAAACCTCTTGGTTTTCTCTCTATTCTATTACTTAGTTTAAGACCATAGATTCGTAATAAGTGACATATGAATTTATTTTAGAAAAATGTTAGTTCTACTTGTTGAAAATAATATTTCTCATATATTTTAAAGTTCTTCAATAGAAACTTATTTCATATAAGCACATAATTATAGGTATCGCATTCTGTCTTTTTGTCGATTGATAAGATACGAGTTATGTCATTTTATACAATTTTTGTTTTGGCAGGGAGTTAAGTCCATTTGGTGCTATCAGTACAATTAAAATCACTAGGTAACTAGGTACAGTCTCATTGAAAACAATACAACAGGGAAATGTGCTTGCCTCTCTCAGGTAAGACATCAGGTAACCATCGAACCCCTTACTGCTTGCCCCCACCCCCACCCCATTCTTCATCCATATCACTTCAACTCACAAACCATAGTTCTGTCTCCAAACGTTGATCTAAATTCGAAGGCCTTGGTAAAGATTTACACACTACGGCCAATATTATCTTAAATGTTCAAATTTTCAGCTTCGGCGTTTGTTGACTTGTACGGCAATGCACAAGCATAAGCATGCGTTATACGAATTTGTGGTGAACATGAGCACGTAGTTTAACACTTTGTCAACTATCTTTTCACTCCTAATCACTGCCATCATTTTCTGTTTACCTCATAAACATGTTCCATTGACTTTTTATCTTTGTAGTAAAGGACAGGATAAAAGTCTACGATTATCTCGCAGGTTATTTCCAACACAACTTTATATACCACCCACACAATTTTTTTTCCCGTAATGTCTACTTCTAAATTCTAACTTGATTAGGTTATTTGATCTCTTCTCTGCATACTCTTGGCATTATCGTATTTTCTCCTGGTAAACACCAGTGACTAATTCTAACCGTTTGTCTAATTTTTGTCGTCAAGATTTATCAACATCATGTTGTCCTCTTTTAGAAAAGGAATTTCCTGCCGTAAGTCGTGTCGTATGGATAGGTGAAGACAACATGGTCATAAGAGTTCATTTATTTGGTTTCAATCACATCTAGCAAACCATTTCGTTGCAAATTTGTAAGATTAGATTAGGACGCTCTTTCAGATGTATTATTTCAATCTTAATTAAAATATCTAGGTTAGTAGTGTACACGCTCTTCTTATCTCTCGGTTTTGTAAATTCAGTTAGGTCAGAATTTATCTGCTGTTAGACTCGCTGTAAGGAAGACATTTGGCAAATTAACTGGTTGTAATGGCTCCTTGTGTTCGAAGGCTTTATAAATTTGCCGAAATCATACATGAAAAATATACAGTCTAAAAGAAGGGATAATTTATGCAGTGGTCACCGTTTCTGGTCTGCACTAAATTAGCAAATAATGTAAAATACTTACTTTTCTAGACGAATGTTCCTTCCATTTCATCTGATTCAATATTTCTTACACTCTGGCATTGTTTGATCAATATTTGTTGTTAACGGAAGTTGAATGTGAAGCAGTTGCATCATATTGTAGACCAATCAAATTTAAAATCGCAATACTGGTTACCACCGTCTGTCACTTCAGAAGCTTTCGTCGGTGTAATGATAAATCTCACACTTGAGGAAGACCAAAAGACACTATTGACATTGGTCTGTCACTATCTCCAAATCAAATGGTACTTAAAACTTATTTTGGTATAATTTTCTTTCCCATCCTAATGCATGCAATAACAATTATTTGAAGGTGATGAAAATGTTGAGGTCATTCAAATTTGAAAATATAGTCACCATAAGAAATGGTTCCGTCCTTAACAAGGATTCCTCACCTATTGTTTACAACTGCATTATTAACACACGCTTCAACCTTTCAATCGGTTCGAACCTGGGCCGAGTCATACCAAAGACTTATAAAAATGGTACTAACAGCTGCCTCGCAAGGCGCTCAGCATTAAGAGATTAGTTTTAGGACTGGTCGACCTGGTGACAAGATAATGTGACTGGGTGGGACATTATGCTACATGTCTGCGGCATGATGCCTTAGTGCTAGATATCACTATAAGCTGCCACACTGCAGACATAGTAGCGATATGACTGAAAAGTTGTTAAAGCTACGTTAAAAATCAAAATCACACACACACACACCACGTGGAGGGCGTGTAATAGAACGATATATCGGTTTAATAACTAAACTTTAAAGATACTTCTAATTAATAATAACTCTAATGCCCATTACAGTGGCAATATATGCAGTCTAATAAAACATTTGCTAATCGAAAGTATTCGCAACAATCATCAAATACAGGTCCTTGGATTTCACTTCACTAGATAAGTCGAAGGATAGAGAGAAAATTCATCAGCCATATTACTGAGAAATGGAGTAACCAGACCTTATTATCTCATACCAACATTCAGGAAATTCAGTGCCTTTGCTTTCTTTTCACTGAACTCTCTAAGACACGTATCTCACTTTTTATCCATTGTTCCATGCTTTTAAAGTATTGTTAATTGTGTTATGTTTCATCCGTTCTTTCCCTAACAGTTTTAATGTTTGTAAAGCTTTTAGATAAAATATTAAATCTCTGTCTCAACAAGTCTTGCACATTTAAAATATGTTTCCTCTTGTCGTAAATCTGTATCTAAAACACATGAATTTTGTTTGCTTTTCCAGCACCACTTTGTTCCATGGCTGTAAATTATTGTCAATTGGCTCTCTGCATGTTTTAATACCTTTTGAATTATAATCATCCATTGTTATCCGTTCCTGAGTATCAAGATGTTTTGCTACAAAAGTCTATTAACGAAATAAGATGATTTTACGACATCATATAATTATGCAATACGGTCGTTACTCTAGGGGAGAAGGGGCCAGTTTTATGTACAAATTTACTGCCGCAATCAGCGACGTAGTATACAAAATCATACAAAATCAAATACACAAGTAAAGTCAAAAAGGTCCATAATTTTAGATACCTATATTAAAACAAAGCATAAGAATATTAACCACTTGACCAGAAAAGTCAATGGCAGTTCATAGCAGAAGAAGTTTATGCACCCAACCCCAAATTTATACCTCCAATTTTCATGTCCGAAGGTCGTTTTTGACACCATGGCATGCTCACAGTGCAAACACAAGCCCTTTTCATTGATGACAGTTCTGCAAAACAGTGTGTACTAAACAGGCTGATGCAATTGAAAATAGTTGTCATCCACGTCGTTTTTGAGATATTCTACTTGTCCCAAACCCATGTGTGTACTGCTATGGAAAGGCAGCTCTTCTTCCTAGCCAACTATTGGTATTTCACTATCAACATACTGCAGATTAACTGTGGAAGGTGTACATACCTGACATCAATTTCAAGAACAACACAAACCCGAAGCACCTAGCTCACAAATATATCCATATCTTTAAATAGTAAACAATAATAGCTGAAAAAGTCACACCATAGTCTTACTTTAAGATATTTGCCAGGGGCCAATTTACGAAACTGGACCCTGCCACCTAGTTTAAGTAATTTTATTGTGATCTATGTTATCATTCTTTTCCCTAAGGATTTAAAACTAAAATAAACAGTACCCCTTAGTGATATCTTTCCTTACTTCTTTTCCGTCTTCTTTTATGTAGAAATTGAATCATGTTATGGTCCATTTTTGTAATTGCTTGTAGTGACCATTAACACTGTATGAAACAAAGTCGCTGCGGGAAACATTAATAACATGCGTAGACTCCTACAAAATGGAATAACATCAATTAGAATCAACTTTAGTGTTGTCTGGTCGAACAAAATGAATGCATTTTTCGGTTTGAAAATCCTTCTCACCTTATTAAATTCACTAGATGTCTTTGTCAATTAAATCCTAACAATCTAGTGCTGAATTTACCTATGTACACTTTTGCATTATGTTTTAAACACTCAATATGAATACATTATTCATTTTCATTATGAGTAGAGATACATTTTTGACAATATTCATGCATGTATTATGGTTGTAAAAACACAAAGTATTTAAATAGTTAATGTTTCATTCTTGTCGATGACATAATACAATAGCTTTTATATTTTAATGGCCGCTCCGGTGGCCTAGTGGTTAGAGCGTTTGCCTCGAATGCGGGAGATTGTGGGTTCGATCCCCTGCTGAGTCATACCAAAGACTTGTAAAACTGGCACTAACAGCTGCCTCGCTTGGCTCTCAGCATTAAGAAGTTATTGTTAGGACTGGTCGGCCTGGTGTCAGGATAATGTGACTGGGTGGGACATCATGCTACATGTCTGCGGCATGATGCCCCAGTGCTAGGCATCACTATAAACTGTCACACTGCAGATATCGTAGCGATATGACTGAAAAATTGTTAAATCAAAATCACACACATATTTTTATTGTTTATTTAAACATTGTAACAATATAATAAAATTTAAGTTGTCAATCAGATTTGTAAAACATAACATCTTATATAGGTTGTCAATAGCATTGGAGAAATGTATATTACCAAGAACTGATGCTTTACTGTTCAATGTGTACATTATGTAGCGCTTTGCACTTACTAGGCTGCTGTAACAATTTAGATTCGTTGTTTGCATAAGCTTTTCTGAACGTTCATTCTGCTTTGGGAGCCGCGGTATCTCCATTTGTAGCGCGTTTGGCTAGTAATTCAAGGGTCGCGGATTAGATATTCGCCAAGTCAGTCCCCAATTGGGTACCTCAGTGTGTCACTGGAAAATACATTTAACTTCCATTTCCCCGCAAGATATAGCCCATATAAGTGTTGTTATTACTAACAAACAAAACAATTCTTTCTATTTTTTTCCTCCTCTAAGTAACGTCTTTATTAACAGGTCAATATCTTGACTTTGTATGTTGCCTTTTTCTACTGGATTGCAATATTTTTCTCTTGGTATCTTTTCTGGGCGGTAAATAGCAAATAAAGTTCTTCATTTTGATCATAAAACCGTGCCGCATATTAACCTATTCTTGAAAGCTGAAACCATAGACCCCATTAAATTGCACCAAAAACTCTAAAAGTCAATGTTAGGATAAATCCTGTTGCTATTCCTGCAACATCATGCAACACCTGCAACATCATGCAACACCTGCAACATCATGCAACACCTTGCAACACCTGCAACATCACGCAACACCTGCAACATCATGCAACACCTGCAACATCACGCAACACCTGCAACATCATGCAACACCTACAACATCACGCAACACCTGCAACATCATGCAACATCTGCAACATCATGCAACACCTTGCAACACCTGCAACATCATGCAACACCTGCAACATCATGCAACACCTGCAACATCATGCAACATCTAAACCAGCAGCTGAAAAATCCATTTATTACAATTCTACGGTCTCCAAACTAGTTACAGAAAAAGAGCGAGAAGCAACAAGCTTTGTCAAATTCAACCGATAATTTATTTCCCTAGAATGCAAAAAGTGAAAATTTGAGAAAAGGTAGTTATGATATTGCAGATTAAATCCCAAAGAATTATCTAACTACAAACCCAAGTCCAACTGATTACAAATTTTGTACAGATCCAAAATTAACTCCAACACTGAAAGTGTTGATGTGCCTGTGGTGGACTGTATAATGATACTATGCCAACAGTCTTTCCTTTGATCACAATAACAGAATCCAAGAATATATCCTTATTTGAAATTGCACTATAAATTCAAGTCTCTATTTCTACGAATGCTATTTTTAAAGATCACTTTAGTATGTCCAGTGAACAAATAATTTGAATAAACAAACTCCAGCCCTAATGAACCACTTTACACAGCAATAATACAATTAATTTGTAAGGGTTCAGGAATTATGAAAACATTGGAACAAATTTTCCGATAGTATCAAGCCATATCCCAGATCGTATCACTTGCTTTTTACTGATACGCACGATGAATTCAGAGATAGCCTTGACCTTAGCATCAAAAGGTTTAACTTGTCCATGTCCTGCAATATGACCTAGAAATGTAGCACAAACACGGCAAAACTCACTTTTAGATACATTAATCTTCAAAAATGCATCAGTGAGTCTGTCAATGAATTCCCTATCTGTTTCTAAGTGATCATTCCAGGTGTCGTTTTAGATGATGGCATCATTTATATAAACATCCTTTTCATCTAGACCAGGTGTAATCATGTTCATTAAACGCTGAAAATTTACAAGGTCAACATTTCGTCCTAAACGGTATCACTTTATATTGATAAGGTCCATCTTGAGTCTCTAATTTATGTTATCACTGCAGCCATTGATTCACGGCAATGGAAATGAATCTGTTTTAGTCACACTATTCACTTTTCTATCGTATGTGTACATGATGAAAGTATTATCTGGTTTCGGTTCAAGGATACATGGTGAACTCCAGTCAACTTTACGTGGTTCTATGAAATGTAGGAGGCGCAGTAGCGGACAAAAGCTGGTCAAATGAGAATGTTGCAGTTGTGGATCAAACTGCATGTCCTTAAAGTTCCATTTTCTAGATCGAGATTTTAGATTTTGTATGTTGAAATATACAGTGGTGGTTTAAAGTTCTATTTCCTATGTCGACGTTTTACAGTGTATATTTTGAATTACACAGCGGTGGTTGAAATTTCAATATCATATGTCGAGAATCCCTAATTCACACGTTGTATGCAACTGTTTGTGATGAAAGTTCCATTTCGTATGGAGAGCATTTAGATTTCATTTGCTGAATTTCACAGCAACGAGAAGCAGCCTCAGGTGGCAGGGTCCAGTTTCGTAAATTGGCCCCTGGCAAATTTCTTAACTTAAGGCTATGGTGTGACTTTTTCAGCTATTATTGTTTAGTATTTATAAATATGGGTATATTTGTGAACTAGGTGTTTTGGGCTTGTGTTGTTCTTGAAATTGATGTCAGGCATGTACACCTTCCAAAGTGAAATACCAATAGTTGGCTAGGAAGAAGAGCTAGCCTCCCATAGCAGTAGACACGTGGATTCAAGGCAACTAGAGTATCTCAAAAACGGTTTGGATGACAACTATTCTGAATTGCATCAAACTATTTAGTAGATGGTGTTTTTCAAAATTTTCATCCAGGGAAAGGGCTTGCGTTTGCACTGTGAGCACCACATGCTGTCAAAAATGGCATTTGGATGTGAAACATGCATGAATAAAATAGGGGTTGGGGTGCATAAGCCTCTTCTGCTGTGAACTGCCATTGACTTCTCTGGTCAAGTGAATACTATTCTTATGCTTTGTTTTAATGTAGGTATCTAAAAATATGGACCTTTTTGACCTCACTTGTGTATTTGATTTTTTATGATTTTTTATACTAGGTCGCTGATTGCGGCATTAAATTTGTACATAAAAACTGGACCCTACCCCCTCAGTGCTTCAAAATATCGTGGTCCATTCACGAGAGCGACCTCTAGCGAAGAAATTCGTAGTAATTTTCGACCTGTGAATGTTAACTTTCAAACTGTAAATGCATGAAATGTAATGGCGCCTCATAATTGAATACACCAATGGTTTATCATAATACTCGATATTATTTTGAATTGTTAACTGGATATTGTGTAATATTACTTTTAACACCAACACATCATTTCACCATATAAAAATAACAATTCTGACAAGCACAATAAAATGTCCAACCACCGATTTGTAATTCAACAGATACAATCTAAAACCTCAACCTGCGAAATGGAACTTTCAGCACAATCAATGTGATTCAACATGTTAAATTGAAACTTTCGGCATATGACATTAAAATTTCAACAATTCAGAAGATAGAATCTAAAACCCCGACATTGTACATTGAATTTTCAACCAGCGCTGTGTAATTCAGCAGATGAAATCTAAATACTCAACATATGAAATGGAACTTTCAACATAAACTCTTTGAACCAATACGTAAATTAGGAATTCTCGACGTATGACATTGAATTTTCAACCACCGACGTTTAACTCCAACGACACAATCTAAAACCTCGACATAAAAAATACAACTTTCAACCACTATTGTTTATTTCAACAGATACAATCTAAACTCGACCTAGAAAATGAAAATTTAAGGACAAGCAGTTTTGGTACGTTACGTAAAATTGGAATTCTGGACATATGACACTAAAATTTCAACGGTAAAGTCCTGATTGGACCAGCTTTTGTCCGCTACGGCGTCTCATAGAAATGATTCTCTTGCAAATACTGAAGTTCTTTTTTCAAACATTCCTGTTTGATAGGGTTCATCCTGTACGGATGCTGTTTCACAGGTATGGAATCTACAATTTTAAAGTCAAGGTAGATTTTATTTCTTCGTGTAGGAAAATCTGGAAACAAGTGCTGATATTCAGGTACGAAATTTGTATTAGTTTATTATTTTCTTGTGGCTGTGAAAGATTCTGGTCTAGATTATCCATAACTTCTGAATTCCGAAGATGTGTTAGCAAAATCCCAATACAGTCCGATTGCATTTCATCGCTTAAATCCTCAATGTGTGGGACAGATTCAACTAAATTGCATGATTATCATGGCTATCTTTGTCAGCATACTAGTACTCCTTTAATATATTTACATCCCAGAAGTATTGGAATTTAACTCATTCATTTTCTTCTTAACGTTGTAAAGGCCATAATACCTTATCTGAAGAACATTTGGAAGAATGAATAAGAGACAGAACTATGTCACCAGACTGAAAAGTTCTCTCCATTTTTGATCTGTCGTATATTAATTTCATTTTTGACTTGCATTGCTGGATACCCCAATTCATGCATAACTTGCTGAAAAGTCCAGACATAAAATTTGACCCTTGATCAGAAGTGACAGATTTAGACAGGCCAAACTGAGTTATAAAAAAAAGTTATCAAAGTTTTTACTATTGTCTTAGTTTTAACATTCATCAAAGGAATTTCCTCTGGGACTTTTGTTGACGCACACATTATGGTCAACATGTATTGGTCGCCAGGCTTGGTCTTATGTAAGGGACCGACAAAGTCTACCATTATTCTCCTAAATAGTTTGTCAAATACATAAATAGAGTGCAGATGAGCCTTAGGTATCCTTTTAGTAGAGTATCCTACCATTTGACAAGTTTGACAAGATCTGCACTTTTTACAATCATCATTTTGAAATCTTAGCGAATAGAAATGATACAAGATCTTGTGATAAGTCTCATTGATCGCTAAATGACCAGAGAAAGGAGTTTAATGGGCTAGACTAAGAATTGTATGTCCATACGACTTTGGAACAACAAATTGATAGTTCACCGACCACTCTTCACTAGTACGTACCTTAGGTGATCTCCATTTTCTCATTAGGATAATGTGACTGGGTGGGACATTGGGCGATATGACTGAAAAATTGTTAAAGCTACGTTAAAAATCCAAAACATAACACACACACACACACACACACACACACACACACACACACACACTTAAAACAAATTATCAGTTCATTTCAGCATACAGTGGATTTCAAGGATATCAATAAATATTTCAACTCCGTCATTGTAGTTAACCTTTACATCAACTTAGACTCATCATACAATTCTGATGTAAGTCTCATTAATAAGATACAATGGTACAAACGTAAACTGTGGTTCATAACACAGGCCCAGAAAGGAAAATAGAAAAATGCATAAGAGATTTTAACAAGTTATTACAACAAACGGCATAGCGAGTACAACGAAAAGTGAGATTTTAACTAGTTACTACAGCAAACCGCATAGCGAGTACAACGAAAAGTGAGAGTTTAACTAGTTACTACAGCAAACCGCATAGCGAGTACAAAAAGTGAGATTTTAACTAGTTACTACAGCAAACCGCATAGCGAGTACAAATAAAAGTGAGAGTTTAACTAGTTACTACAGCAAACCGCATAGTGAGTACAACGAAAATTGAGATTTTAACTAGTTACTACAGCAAACCGCATAGTGAGTACAAAGAAAAGTGAGAGTTTAACTAGTTACTACAGCAAACCGCATAGCGAGTACAAAGAAAAGTGAGAGTTTAACTAGTTACTACAGCAAACCGCATAGTGAGTACAACCAAAAGTGAGAGTTTAACTAGTTACTACAGCAAACCGCATAGTGAGTACAACCAAAAGTGAGAGTTTAACTAGTTACTACAGCAAACACCATAGCGTGATCAACAAAAAAGTGGAAGAAGAATATAAACGATGGAATGAAGAAAATCGAATGTACGTACATGAATATAGTACGTGATAGAAAGATACAGCCCGACGTACATTTTTCACTCTCATGTGGCGAAAATCAGAATTTTGAAAGCATTAAGTTAAAGCACCAAACCTAATATTATACTGAATATATTCCATTAATTAAAAAATACTCGGTATTCCGTCGATTGGAACTATTCGGTATTCTGTGAACAGACTTTTATCCTAGATAGTTAAATTGTGCCAGTTCAGGAGATGTGGTTGAAAGGGACTTGAATATTGTTTAGGCTCTTACAAAACTCAACAAGAAAAGAGTGAAGATGATAAGCTTTGCAAAGTATAGCAAATAATTTATTTCCCTAGAAAAACGAGGTAAAAATGAGAAAAAGAACTTACGGTTCTACGAATCAAATCCAAAATAATCCAAGAATAATCCAAAAATTAAAAAATAGAAGTCTGAGTTATAACAAGTCCTAATGAAACTGAGTTTGAATCCCAATAAAATCCAAAATGGAAGGCGATAACGTATGATGTGGTCAGCGTCGTACTGATGTGTCAACAGTTCTTTGTTGAATCAAAGAAAAAAATATTTCAATGTTTGAATTCCGTGTAAATTTCGATAACTGTCCTAGTCCAAGAATCCCGTATGAACGCATATATATATTTCCAAGGAAAAGAATCACTTGTATTCCATAAAATAGAATTTTAACTCAAACTGGTCACAACAAAACACCTTTACGTGTCAATGGTTTAAAGCCCCACTGCCCAAATTCCCTATAGAAAACAGCAATACATTAATTTAAGACGCAAAACAGATTCCCTTATGAGGGTAACACGATCACCCTTCTAGAACAACACAGAAGCTTTTTACATGCCTAACATCACGTACTCCCAGTATGGCCTAGATTTAACTTTATGAATCTTACACTGAGAAGAAAAAGAATATTTTAAAAACGTTTTTTACTTCAACTCTCACTGATTCTGAATCAAGATCAGGAACTAGGTCAGCATTAGATACTAAGTTTCTATTATTAGTTGTTTATGAAAAAGAGTCAGGTCAAATAGAACTGAACTGATTGTCTGAAAAATGTCAAATCCAGTAAATAAAGTTACATTACAATAGCATGTAATGGACTTTTTTAAAATAAAATTTAAAAACAATTAAATTAAATCAAATATAAATTAAATCAAATATACATAACAATATAAATCATGACATGATTTGTGCTTCTTTTGACTTACGCAACACAGACCAACATACAGAGTGCTTTCACTGGTGGTCAAACATCAGATGCATACAAATTAGCGATGACAGATCTAAACGCGATACAGTCTCATCATCTAGAAAGATACGAAAACGCACTCTTTTAAAACTGTCAACTTCATCACTGAAGAGAATTTAAACCACACGGTTTAGTTTGTTTATCTCTTCGTAATTTTTCCTGAAAGATTTAACTACGTAACAGATCAACATTCCAGTAGTAATGGTAGTTCTTACAATGGAGATTAAAATATACTATATACCCATTGCATATCATTCTGTGTATATTTAATTATGCCTATTATCAGTGCTATGGTTTTCCTTGTGTTTACTTTATTTTTAGATTGATTGCTATCAAGCTAGAACTATGCGCTCTTAGCAAGCATCAGAACAGTACACTACTTGACACCATTCACGTTATGTTATCTTCGTTTGACACTGTAATCAATTCAAATCATCAATGAATTTAATCTTTATTTATCGGGAATGTTACCGCAAGAATGACGACCTTTGATTATGACTTGGATAGTTTAGCTGATCTCGTATTTGCAGTATCTCATAGTTTTTCTTAAGTTGGTTTTCATCCCCCCCCCCCAACTTCTCTTAATGAAAGTTTCAGCAGTTTTCTCCTTCTATGTTCTGCATGCTGTAAGTAGTAAATGGGGCCACATTGTCCCTAATGTGGCCCCATTTACTACTGCTGTATTTATTCGAATGCTATTACTTCTCTTTTATCTTCGTAAATTCAAATCTTTGTCACATTCTTTCATCAATTTAAATATCACATTCTTTCATCAATTTAAATATCATATCATGGCAAAATGTGGTAGACAATTTAAAGATTTATCTGAAGATGACACGAGAGATGATTGAGAGAACCAAACTACGCATGAAATATATTCGAAGAGCACATCACTGAACATAATTTATATAATGAGGGATTTTAAAATGTTCAACACCTTGGACTGATAGATTTAAGTAATAGTCATCTATAGAACAATTTAACAATTATATTGTGAGTGATTAATTAAATTACAAGTATGTTAAAACTATAGATTTTTAACGAATTTTATATTGTATCCAAAGTAAGAATTGGATGTATATATTAGTCACAAAGGCGGAAGGAGGTCTTTGTCTTAATGCAAACTAAGCTGGAGGGGTCTCAGGTTGTAAATGGAATAAGTATAGAATATTTATAAGCTCCCTTGTACAAAGACGGTGAAATAAAATTCGCGAGGAAGTAGAAATCTAAACAATAGACACAAAAGAACCATTTGACAAAGTTGAAAAAGAAGCATAGAAAAAAAATAGAAGATTGCAAAATAACTAAAAATGGGAAACTTAAACTTGACGATAGATTATTTACTCCGCAAGAAGAATAAGAGTTGGGAGGTAACGTAGATGGCACTGTTGTCAATCTGAAACCAGAATATATGTAATTAGACTTTGACACGAATGTCAAGAATATAAAATCATAGAGAAAGATTTTACGAAAGATAGAGGTGAAACGAAACCAAAGCGATAAATTGAAAGAAGAGACAAAACAAATACTGACATTAAAGAACACAAGTAGAAATCCATTCAACAGATCTCAGTCGTAACTTTATATACAATATTGAAAACACACATGCAAAATGATAAAACAACAATAACTTATTTTAAAAACGTTCACTGATCACAATACTGCACACACTATCGTGATTATAAGTGACTGCATTCTTTTCGATGATCTTTAACTTGAAATTATATGCAGTAGCGCTTACACGATTTTATCTATTTTTATCCATGATTACATTGTTACATATATCTTACCCATGTTATCTTCTTTTATTTAGTTGTCTATGATTTAGCGAAATATTAATGACTGTTAATCAGCTTAAAGAATTTTTTTTTTACTGTTGCATAATTCATATTTTTTACCGCGTCGCTACTGATAGCCGTTTTCAGTCCCAGTTTAAAGGTATCTGAATATTTTACAAGCTATTGTTGTAACCAACAATTTTACACGTTTTAATCATCACTTCACTCGACAATAATAAATTCAACATTGTTTAGTTAAACTTTTGTATCCAAAATACATTCCTGAAATGTTGTTGTGAGGTTTCCACCTAAGTCGTAGCCTTATTAAATCAAAATTATTTTTTAAAACAGTATTTTAACGGTGTCTTGAACATCGCAAACCGACTGTGTAATACACGCTCTAAGTTGAATGGGATTATCTGAAGTACATATCACATAAGACCTGATACTTCTTCCAAACTTGCTATTCCTTCTTATATTAAAACTCGGCTGTATTACAGAAAGAAATTGGGTCATCTTAACTATTCAACACTTGCTATCACTGAGTTAATTTCATTTGCCGAGATTGTTTCAGTCTTCAACAGTTTGCAACTGTCATGACGTTTGTATGGCTAGTAGTAAGTAGGGGCACCATACGTACAATGGGAATTAGCATTACAGACCCCCCCCCCCCGGGCAAATCTACGTACAATGGAAATTTAACATGGCGAAAAATCGTGGGCAAATCAACGTACAAGGGGAATTAACATGGGAATAAATCGTGGGCCACTTTACGTACAAGGGGAATTTAACATGGGGAATAGAGTTTGGGCTTGTTTAGGGACAAGGGGAATTGAATATGGGATTTTTTTTTTTTTTTAAATTTTTTTAAAAAAAAAGGGGTAGGCAATTGAAAAGTCATTCTCTTTGCGAGAAATATGGCTGGCCCTGAAAAGGCCCTTTGGGTTTATGTTAATGTATCCATTAACATAAAGGGCACCGCATTGGTCTTCTTCTTGTCCTTAGGCTGCGTCTCACTGTTGGCCCGTAAATCAGGACTCTTTTGAGGCATCCTTGCCTCTCCACGTAAATCCTACGTATCCACAGGCTGGTGTCCGTCCTATGGACAACTGTCCACTTGGATCGGACATACATGGGTATGTCCGTCCGGAACATCATTGAAGACACAAGCGTAGAAGATTGCACATCGGTCCACATCTTGAAGCGACGAGAACAGGTGAATCAATGCAGTGAACTGCGCTTATTTATAGGTAGAGGAAGGATTGAAACGGATTGAGTTTGTTGACCAATCCGAACACGCGTTACAAAATTCAGTCAGCGCGCATCCAATCCGAAGAGAGTAGTCTGTGACGTCAGTTGGTCTATATAGATTCGCTAGCGCTTGTGTGCAGTCAATCTATGCGACAGTGATTCAACATGACGGAAATTCAGAAAACGATCCATTGGGGTGCACCAACAGGGGAGACCGCCCAAGGGAACCCGGACTTACTTTCAGAAGAGGTGAATTGGGATTTTGTGGATTTTCTCTCCTCGCAAGAATTTGTTCCGGAACCTTCGTTACCTTCTTCATTACCGCAAGTGGAGAATTTTAGACAGAGACAGAAAGAAGAATTGGAGAAATTTATACAACGACAAAAGGAAGCGGAGCAAGCTTTTCTCCTACAGCAACAGCAGCAAGAAGAAGAGGTAAGAAAATAAAACAACAGCAACAACAGCAAGAAGAAGTAGCAGCAACAGCAAAGAAACAAGAGGGTGAAAATCAAACGGTCACGGTACTGTTGGACATTTTAGCGGAGTTAAGGAGTCTGAAACAAATGTATCAGACTTCTTTATTACGACCGAAGAGAATACGACCTTCCCGTGCTAAACACGTCAACCCTGTGACTAAGCCTACCGTACCACCCTTAGTGATTTCAACCCAATCATCATCAACATTACGCAGTCCAGAAGTAGGCCTTGGCCGTGGCAAAGGCTTAAGGCAGTTAAAGTTGATTGCTTGAACTCACCCCTACACCATAAAGAAAAAAGGCCCTTTTCAGGGCCACCCACATTTCTCGAAAAGAGATAGCCTTTCAATTTGCCAATAACTCAAAAAAAAAAAAAAAAAAAAAAAAAAAACCCAACCCATTTTACCCCCTGTAATACGTGTCTTTGTATGAGTGCGTGAATGTAGCTTCTTATTTTAAAATCAAAACTCAAAGACACTTACCTTATATCATTAATTTATTCTTTTATAAATATTTACAATCCAATTCACAATTCACAACACAACACTTTAATAAAAAGTTCATTGACTTCTTCTGCCTCCTTGTTTAGTCTCTCTGTTTTTTGAATTTCTTCACCGTCACACTCTTTTCCTCTTCTTCCTCCTCACTTTCTTCCCTTCTTCTTTTCTTCTCTTGTTTCTTTTTCTTCACCTGTCTGCTTTCTTCCTCTGAAAAATCCCTCTCTTCTTCCGAAGAATCCCTCTCTTCTTCTGAAGAATTCCTCCTTTCTTCTGACTCCTCTTGTTTCTTTTTTGGGCAATCTGGAGACCAATGTCCTTTTTCTTTACAATAATAACAGGTATCTTGACTTTTGTCTTTTTTAGCCCCTGTTTTTGTTCTTTTTTGACGGTCTGGACACTCTGAAGACCAATGCCCTTTCTTCTGACAGATATAGCAAGTATCTTGACTTTTATCTCGAAAGGAAGGAGAGTAGTCCGTGGGCTGGTCTGAAGAGAATTTTCTAATGACCCCTCGCAAAGCTCTGATGAAACGTTCGATTTGGTTAGTCTCTTCCATCGTTGTGCTCGGCTTGAGAGTGAAATGAATAGTGAAAGGACAAGACGCACACCCTTTTATATACGCTGGTCTGCCATGACTATAAATTAGTCTATGGTGTTTACACTTGAGTCATTTGACGTTTTACACTCAAGATGAAACGATCCTATTCATTCGAGAAGAAAGAAGAAGAAAGTAAGAGGCAGAAACGTGATCTATCGCCTCGTACCAGAGCTGAAATCTTGGCACAAATTCATGCCAGTGATTTTGAAGAGGACATGAGTGAACCAGAATCCGAACCCTCTAAACCAAGTTCACCACCCTTAGTCAACCCTGAAAAATACTATTCCATTCGAGAGACGGAAAAGCGCTCCTCTAGAAAATTTAGAACCACGGCTTACACCTACACAGTGAATTTTAAAGATTTCAAGGCTGACGTACCATTGGAGAAAGCAGAAGGGTTTATCACCGAGATGTGGGATTCTTTGCTCACCTCACTCAAGCGACAATGTCAAGCCAAAGAAGACGATCGCTTGACACTATCCATAGATCACGACAGCTTGAAATCCCCTGTTTGGATCGAGTTTAGCAGACCCGCAGAACTAACCCCTTCCAAAGTCATGGACAAGATTCAACACGTACTACAATCTAATGACCAGTTTGACATCACCGATGGTAAAGCCACACTGAAAATGGCCCACGTCTCTCCTCCTCAAGGGACTGGACGCAAAAGGATGTTATTGGTGGACGATCTTCGCAGCACCAAAAAGAGTCTCGTCCGAATTAACAACCCTCAAGACCAGATGTGTTTAGCCCGTGACATCGTGGTGGGACGAACCTATGCCAACAAGAACGACACGGTAGAATGGAAAAGAACCTGGAACACTATTCAACGTTCCTATCGAGCCAAACAACGAAACGAAGCAGAACTCCTGTTGCAACAAGCTGGCCTGTCCAAAGACACACCCTGTGGCATTCCTGAGATGCAAAAATTGCAAGACGTCCTAGCTCCACGCTACACCTTGAAAGTGCACCCTCAAGAAATGCGCGGGCCTCTATTGTTTCGAGGCCAAGATTTTAAGGACGGAAAATACATTCATGTTTATTATCACGATGACCATTTCGATACCATTACCAGTATCACCGGATTCCTGGGATACAGTTATTATTGTGAGAAATGTGATTATGGTTATAACAATCGAGAGCAACACAAGCATTGTGCAATGAAATGCCCAGGATGTTTGGCCTCTCCACCCTGTCTGAGCGAAGAACCAGTGCCTTGTTCAACTTGTCTGCGCACGTTTGTCAGCCCTACCTGTTACCAACAACATTTGAAAACGCAAGGTTCACAGAAGAAATGCGCTTGTCAACTGCTGAGATTGTGCTCTACCTGTGGACAAGGTATATGTACCAATACTGCCAAGGCACACGTATGTCGAGGAAAGAAAAAATGTCACATTTGTCACCACATCGTGGACTTGGAACATCAATGTTACGTGCAAAAATACCAACCCCCATCAGAGAAAGAGGACAGTTACAAGAAGAAAGGCAATTTCATCTTTTTCGATTTCGAATGCATGCAAGAGACCGGCATTCACATCCCTAATTTATGCGTGGCTCATCGAGCGTGCGAGAAGTGCATTCAAGAACCTATCTTCAGTCATTGCCCTCACTGCAGCAAGATTCCTGGAGGACGTGAAAAAATCTTTCGGGGACCGAACACGTTAGCCGATTTTGCCCGATGGGTCTTAGACCCCATCGACAAGACGTGGAGCCAAGAGGACACCGAACGTTACGGAGATTGTCATCGTCATGCCACAGAGATGGCTCACAATTTCTAGGGATACGATGGACAGTTCCTTTTGAGGTACTATACAGAACATGGCACCGAACGTCCTAAAGTGACTTTGAACGAAGCCAAAATCATTTTCATGCAAGTGGGACAAGTGCAGTTTAAAGATTCGATGAGTTACTTGGCCATGCCTTTGAGAAGAATGCCTAAAACGTTTGGAATGACAGAAATGGCTAAAGGTTATTTTCCTCACTTTTTCAATACGGAAGCCAATCAACACGCCGTTCTACCCCATTTGCCTGAGACTCACTATTACGACCCCGCCAACATGCGTACCGAACAACGAGAAGCTTTCTACGCTTGGTACCAGACTCACGCCTCCGACCCTTTCGACTTTCAGGAAGAAATGCTAAAGTATTGTCGTTCCGACGTGGACATTTTACGGCGTTGCTGTGGAAAATTTCGAGAACTGTTCATGGAACACGGAGGGGTCGATCCTTTGAAAGAAGCTTGCACCATTGCCAAAGCGTGTTCCTTAGTGTATCGACAACGATTCATGCCTGAAAACACCGTGGCTGTCATCAGCCCTCAAACGACCAACTTTGTCAAACGTCAATACTCGGTCAAAGCCCTACGTTGGTTACATTACTTGTGCGACAAGGAAGACAAATGGATTCAGCATGCCCGTAACGGAGGGGGTGAAAAGACCATCGGAACGTATTCGGTAGATGGCTGGGACTTAGAAAACCCCAAGATCGTGTACGAGTTTAACGGTTGCTTATTTCACGGATGTCCCGTCTGTTACCCTGATCGTAGCACTAAAAATCAGTTTTTGCAACGGACCATGGAAGACTTGTACCAGGACACTTGTCAGCGGCGCCTAAAGTTAGAACAGCAAGGATACCAAGTGGTGGAAATGTGGGAACACGAGTACGATCACCGTATGAAAACCGATCCCGAGTTTAAACGCCTCGTGGAAAGTTACCAGTTCATGGACCCGTTGAACCCGAGGGATAGTTTGTACGGAGGAAGGACCAATGCCACCTGTTTGCTGTACCAAGCCGACGAAGAGAAAGGAGAAGAAATCAAATACTTGGACGTGTGTTCGCTGTATCCCTACGTGTGCAAATATTGTCGCTTTCCTGTAGGGCACCCGCAATTGTTAACGGAACACATCGACCTGAAAAACATTCGACAATATGAAGGCTTGATCAAGTGTAAAGTTTTGCCTCCCACGAACCTATACCATCCTGTCTTACCTCACCATTGTCAAGGCAAACTGATGTTTCCCTTGTGCCGTACTTGTGCCGAAACGTTCAACCAAGATCAGCCTTGTCAGCACACCCAGGAAGAACGTGCCTTGACGGGAACCTGGGTCAACGTAGAATTGTTCAAAGCTCTGGACATGGGATACCAACTGTTAGAAGTGTACGAAATTTGCCACTTTCCCAAGACACAACAGTACCACAAGAGTGATCCCAGTCAGAAAGGCATTTTCGCCGACTACGTGGATGCCTTTTTGAAACTGAAGCAAGAAGCCAGCGGCTATCCTTCCTGGTGTCACACTCCCGAAGACCAAATACAATTCAAAGAGAAATACTATGAACAAGAAGGCATCACTTTAGACCACATCGAGAAAAACGAAGGCAGGCGATCGTTTGCCAAAGTGATGTTAAATTGCTTGTGGGGTAAAATGGCACAACGCCCGTGTTTACCCAAGACGGAATATTTGACAGAACCTTCCCGCTACTTCCAGATGATTCACGACAAAACCAAATACATGAAACACGTGGACGTCGTTCGAGAGGATTTGATCTTGGTCAATTACGAAGAAGATCTGGACTTTGTACAAGACGACCCTTTTGGAAATGTCATCATTGCGGCTTACGTGACAGCTCATGCTGGCTTAAAATTGTACGAAGCTTTAGAACTGTTAGGGGAACGCGTCCTGTACTTTGACACGGACAGTTGCATTTACATCCATCACCCGATTCAACAACACCCTGACATCGAAGGAGACCGTTTAGGAGCCTGGACAGACGAGCATCCCGACGACAAGATTCTAAGTTTCGTCAGTGGCGGTCCCAAAAATTACGGCTACGAATACCGTGACAAACAAGGAGAAGTGCACACGACGTGCAAAGTGAAAGGACTGACTCTGAATCATCGTACCAGTCGAGTGGTCAACTTTGGGGTATTGAAAGAAGCCTTGCAATCGGGAGAGGATGGAAACTTTAAAGTGACCACCTATCAACCGAACAAGATTGTACGTTTACCCACTCACCACATCGTCAGTCGGCCCTTGGAAAAAGTCTATCAAATTGTGTACCAGAAGCGAGTTCGACTTCCCAATCATTTCACCTTACCGTATGGACACGTTGGTATAAAACATTGGTTGTAAGAGGATAGTCACCCACCAGAAAGATGACTTCGCCACAGCAAGAATAGAGTGAGAAACCCGATGAGAACTCCAAGTTCAAACCCTACCATTTTCCAGTCTTCTTACCTGACTATTGTGATTGTGCCCGTTGATTGGACACGTTTCAGAAATGGCCTACGGATAGGGAAGGATTACCTTCTTCGCATGTTTTAGCTAAAACAGGATTTGTTTACTTGGGACCTGAGTCAGGATTGGGATACGAGGTACAGTGTTTCGCTTGCGGACTGAAGTTACAAATGGATCTATGTATCTATAAAGATTCAACTATTCTGGAACATACTCGATGGTCTCCGAACTGCCCTTACCTTTCTATGGCCTTTCCACCCATCACACTACGGTACAATGTTGACGGTACCTTAGAGACGGTACCTTCCAGAACAGGACATAAAAAACGTAAAAAAGGAAAGATACACAAGCTGGAGACTGCACTGCGACTAGTATAAAAAGGGGCTATGGTCAAGATCGATAGTTCATTGTGACTACCAAGACCGAGCGAACAAGATGAATACTTTCAGAGAAGCACGAAACAAGTTGTTTGGAAAGGCACAATTCAAGTGTGAGGCTTCGGAAGTGGAATGCGATTGTGAGCCTTGCGATGGGTACGATGCTGTACGTTGTGACCTGAGCGATGCCGTAAAGCATCATGGGAACTTTAGTGTCACTACCCCTATCATGGAAAGGGATGCTGTGCGTGTCAAACCTGAGGGATGCGAAAGTGATGCCGCTCGTCCTCTTGGACACTTACTGGGTTTAAAGGGGAATGTTCACCTTCACGTCTACCCCCCTACAGATGTCATCCAGCCCTGAGCAAACTCCTGTTCATGTCACTCAACCCTCATCGAAACGAACCTGTGAAAGACGAATATTCGTTTCCTGTGCGTTTGTCGGAATACTACGACTTTGAAAATCGTCTTCAATCGTTCAAAGGAAAATGGCCTAAGTATCTGGGAGGACCGACCCCCGAAGAATTAGCCAGAGCCGGATTTTTCTACTTGGGCGAAGGAGATAAAGTCAAGTGTTTCAGTTGCTGTGTGTCACTTCGCCACTGGGAACCGCAAGATTCGGCCTACGTAGAACATGCTCGCTGGTCACCGAATTGTCATTACTTACCAATAGTGGGACCGAGACATTAAAGTAACTTACCATAATCTGTTCATGGATACTTTACAAGAGAACATTCGTGCTTTGCCTGTGGAGTTGAGAGAACGTATTTACCGAGAGCTGGTGAAAATACAAGTGAAACGTAAAGAACAATTGCATCCGTTACGTCACCGGTGTTTGAACCACTGGTACCTGAAGGTTATACAAGGACTGATTCAATTGAAAGTGTTCCATTGGACAGACATTGATCAACGATCCCCTGGTTTTAAAAAGGATTGGTTTGTTATGGACGATTCTATCTACTACATCATTGTAAACTTACTGCATCGAATTCCAGAGGAAGAGTTAACGAATTACCAACATCTTGAACACAATGTCAATTTAGTGAAAGAGGAAACTTTTGAACGTATTGTAATGTGTAGATTAGTGACTAAACGATTTAAATTCGACACTGAAG
Source organism: Sinohyriopsis cumingii (assembly GCA_028554795.2). Classification (NCBI taxonomy): domain Eukaryota; kingdom Metazoa; phylum Mollusca; class Bivalvia; order Unionida; family Unionidae; genus Sinohyriopsis; species Sinohyriopsis cumingii. Next base: position 145,165,754 of record CM068824.1, read on the forward strand.
TAAAACCATGTTTGTGTAAAGAGTACATTTCTTGTGTCAGACCAAAGAGGATTTAGTATGACCTATTCATGGATACTTTGCTAGAGAACATTCGTGCTTTGCCTGTGGAGTTGAGAGAACGCATTTACCGAGAACTGATCAAAATACAAGTGAAACGCAAACGCAAAGTTATTCAACCGTTTTTAAATTATGCTCTGTTCCAAAGTACAAGAAGACTGATTATGAGTGGATACTACATCAGGCACAAAGTTAAACGAGGCTATTGGCCACCACCCAACGATTCCAAAAACAGTGTATATACTTATGGATACTTTACAAGAGAACATTTTGGGCTTGCTGAGGACTTGAGAGAAAGGATTTACCGAGAGTTGTATTGCTTCCGAAACAAAGAGACTATAAAATTAGGCTGCCATGCCACGGATTATGTCACAAGTCATTGAACAGATTCCGTGGAAGGAACTCAATGACCATATTCAAACCGTGGATCATTACCATCGATTATTACAAGAACTGTTTTCATTCAATTTGGGACGACAAGTGGTGTGTGTCTTAGTGACTTGTTTTCTGGGATTTCGTTTACCAGCCGATTCTTTGTGGACTCTTTACGATCAGTACTTACCACCTCAATGGCCTTAAATGGTCACGAAAAACTCCTTTTGCTCAAAGCCTTGCGGTTTCATCTGGATACTTCTCGACCTCTACGGGAAAAAGAGATTCGTCAACTTTTAGCTACCCAAGACGTGTATGACGATGTGTGTGTAGCTTGTGACTTACATCCCCATTGGACAGATGTCCGTGCCTGGAAAGAATGGGATTTTGAGGCTTGGACCCAAGAAGTGGCCCAGTATGCACGAGAGTTGTTCAAGGAAAAAAGTTACTTTTCAACCCGTGTTAGTGACGGTGCCAGAAGAACCCATCACCCAGGACGGGACTGTCGTGGACAGGCCTGAAAGACACTTTCGGGAGGACACTTGTGTGACCTTACCCCCTACTATAGAACTGGTTAGAACATTACCCAAAACATGTTGTTGTACAGACACTTGTGTTTATTCCACGTTAATGGTTATCATGTGCCTTTTATCCTTGTACTTAAGCCTTTGGCTTTTATGTATTTTTGTCTTTCGTATTCATGTTTAAAAAAAAAAAAAACAATTCAATAAACGTGTTCTGAAAAAGTATATAAACTCTTGTCTTGTTTGTTTTCGTGTCACAAGTGACATTCCTCACACAATGGCTCCCTCTGCTGTCTCTGCTCCCTCTTCCTCTACTGTCAAAGTCATCGACGAACACTTAGATCGTGCCAGTTGGGAGGCTTTGTATCTTCGCCATCCCTTTAACATGCTCATTGCTGGACCTAGCGGTTCTGGCAAAACCGAATTCGTCAAACGTTTGATCGAACATAAACATCATTTGATCGATCGGCCACCTCAGCGGATCGTGTGGTGTTACAAAGAGTGGCAATCGGCGTACAGCCTCTTGCGAGAAAGTCAAGGCGATTCCATCGTGTTTGTGGAAGGCATTCCTAAAGAAGACGACGGCATCGTCTCTGACTCCCGTCAAACCCATTTGGTCATTTTCGACGACATGTTAGGAGAAGACGAAGAAGAAATTAAACTGTGGTTCACGCGCAAAGGGCATCACCGTAATGCCAGTGTCGTTTACATCACCCAAAATTTGTTTCAACAAAGTAAAGCCCATCGCACCATCAGTCTCAATGCGCATTACGTGGTCTTGTTTAAAAGCCCTCGAGATAAATCACAAGTGCAAGTCTTAGCCAACAGTTAGGAACGCCTTGGCTGACTCAGGCGTACGACGATGCCACTCAAACTCCACACGCCTATTTACTCGTCGATTTGAAACCTACGATCCCCGAGGATTTGCGATTTCATACTCACTTGTTTCACCACTGGTGCCAAGACGGAGGGCCTGTCCTGTACACGTCTCCGTCCTCGACTTCATTTCACTCCACATAAAAAAATCTATAAAAACCTCAGACCCTTTCTCGTCTGTCTCACACAACGTCAACATGACGTCCCTTCAGTCGCATCTTCCCGTCAAATTGATTCGTGCCTTGTATGGCATCAGTCGAGAAAAAAATCCACAAACACGAGCCCGTGTCTTAGAAGCTAGTCTCAAAGAAGTCTTACGATGGTTCACGGTGACGGCACGTCAAATACTCCAAGGAATCATTCAGATTCCTCATCAAACCAAACGCTTTTTCGATCGAAACAAAGTCGCTTTGGTCCAACTGGCCGATCCCCGCATCGACACTCAAACCAAAAAACAAATCATTTTGAAACCTGGAGGGAGTGGTACTCTAGGAGGGGTCATCATTCGCTCTCTCTTAAGATGGGATCCTAATGCCCCCAAAGTTATACCCAAGACAAAAGTCCAACGAAGCCCCAAGAAGAAAAAGAAAAAGACCAGGTCCCCACGAAGAACTTCTCCAGTGGCGGGACCCTCCTCTGACCAGACACCACCCCGGAAAAAGAAAAGAAGCCCCCAGAAAAAGAAACAGAGAAAAAGTCCCCAGAAAAAGAAAAGCCCACAGAAGAAAACTAGTCGCAAGAGAGGCACTTCGGCCAGGACACAATCTTACACTCGCAAACCACGACCTGCCACGGCAGTGACTGCGTCTCCGGCATCCTCACGTTCATCCACTTCTCCGTTGATGACACCAAGAACTGAAGAGTACTTGGAGACGTTGATTACACCAAGAACTTCTCCGGTGATGACCCCCAAAAGAACTTCCCCAGTGGCAGGACCCTCCAATTTAGTGGCAGTGGCTGCTGCTCACAAAGTACCTTCTCCCAAAATCAAAGTCCAAGAAAGATCGGGCATGTTACAAAGTTTACTGGATTTGTCCAAGCAAGAACTGGCTCGATTTAGTCCGTTGCGTACCCCTGCACGACGTGTCATGCCTGTCCTCAAACTAATACGACGTAAAGACAATCAGTGGCGACGCGTTCCAGTATAAAAAAGGCCTGTGACCAAGTCGGGGTATCAGTGTTTTTTGGTGCTCCTGAAGACTCAAAGATGTCACCCTCCAGAAAACCCCAAGGAAAGAAAAAGAAAGGACTGCCTCCTCGTTTAGTCAAACATGGGGACATGTTATCTGTCCTGTCCAAAGCTTCTCCACCTCTACGAAAAAATCTCATTCAATCGGCCTCCAAAGAGGTCATCGATACCGTGTGCGAATGTTGTTTGAACGTCTTGAAAGGCACGATCCCTTTGTCCAAACACCAGAAACAATGCTTAGGCAAACATCGTCACGTTCTTCGCCAAATGGTTGAAAAGAAAATTCCCATTCGTCAAAAGAAGAAGATGTTGGTCCAACGTGGAGGCATTTTGCCTCTCTTGTTAGGCCCCATACTGAAAGGAATCTTGGGAACCATGTTGGGAGGACTGGTGTGAGCAAGATCAAAAGGCCCTCGGAAGTCCCAAGATCTCAGAATCGACCCCTGACAACCCCATGGAAGGACGAAAACTGGCTTTAGTGCCTTACAAACGATGGATGGAATACCATCGGTGGCAAGAACAACGTACCCCGCATTTACCTCCCAATCCCAATTTGAGCGAGATTTCCCAGTTACAACACGAATTGCAGTCCTTGATGGATCGCCAAGATTTGTCCGAAACAGAAAAATCGCAAAAGTACGGTCAACTCTTGCAACGACTGCAACTCTTTCACCAGAAAGCTTTAGACAAAACAGCTCTACCCACTTTGAAAGATTTTAAGAGCTTGATGAAAAGTTCAGCACCATCACCAGTACCAGTACCAGTCCCACCACTACCAGTGACCAAGACAGAAAAAGGAAAAGAAGAAGAAGAAGAAGGGTTTCAAACTCCACCAGAAAAAGTACGCAAGTTAACAACACCACCTACCTCCAGAATTGGATGGATTAAAAAGATGATGGCCACCCCTTCTTCATCACAAGAGAAAAAGAAAGTGAAGACAGAAGTGAAGACAGAAGTGAAACAAGAACCGATATCCCCCGCTCAGACATCCTCCTCTTCGACACCTATTGCCGGTCGCACACGCAAAGCATTGCAATCCAAGAAAATACCCCAAGAGAAAAAGAGTAGCATCCTCCAAGAGTGGGTGCCTTATTAACACACCAACCAACACACCAGAAATGGAAAAAGTCTTAGCCAGCATTCACTACGATCCCTCCCATCCTGCAGGTTACGCAGGAGTTCAAAAATTGTATCGTGCTGCCAAAAGTCGACTGAAAAATCTCCGTTTACCTCAAGTGCAACGATGGTTACAAGAACAAGCTACCTACACTTTACACAAACCCATTCGTCGCAAGTTTGCCAGAAGTTGCACCCGAGTGGAAGGCATCGATCATAATGGCAAGCCGATTTAGCCGATGTCTCTCATTTGGCCAGCTACAATCGCGGCTACAAATATTTGTTTTGTGTCATCGACGTCTTTTCCAAATTTGCCTGGGTCGTGCCCTTGACTTCCAAATCGAGCAGCGAGTTAGTGCGAGCCCTGCAACGGGTGTTGAAACAAAGCGGTCGTCACCCTCTTCGATGGCAAACGGACAAAGGCACCGAATTTCTGAACCAAGCTTTCCAAAAAGAATTAAAGAAACGTGACATTCATTTTTTCACCACCGAGAATCCAGAAACCAAAGCCAGCATCGTGGAACGTTTTCAACGTACTTTGAAGGAACGCATGTGGAAATATTTTACGCATCACCACACTCTGAAGTACATCGACATCTTACCGCACCTGGTGCAAGCGTACAACCAATCTTACCATCGAAGCATCGGACGTGCCCCGCAAGACGTGACTCCCGAGAACGAAGTGCTAGTGTTCGAGCGTCTGTTTGGTACGTCCCCGACGAGGGCTGTCCCCAAGAAAAGTGGAGAGTTGGCCGTAGGAGATTGGGTGCGCATTGGCAAAACCAAACGCACTTTCGACAAAGGTTACTTACCTAACTGGACGACCGAATTGTTTCGCGTCACTGGACGAGTGCATGGCCGTCATCCTGCCGTCTATAAATTGGAAGACATGAACGGAGAAGTGCTCAAAGGAACATTTTATTTACCCGAGTTACAACGTGTCACCAAAAAAGAAGACGACGTGTACGACATCGAAAGCATTCTCGAACGCAGAACCCGTAAAGTGGGCAAACGACGTGTCAAAGAAGTCAAAGTACGTTGGAAAGGATATCCACCCAGTTTTGATTCTTGGATCGACGCTTCGCAAGTCATCGACTATGAAAAGAAGTGACCATCATGTCCTTTCACACAGCAGACGCAGCTACGTTGACCACTCCTCCTTCACCTAGTTCTTCTGTGCAAGATTTACAAAAACAACCCTTGTGGGTGTGGTGTGGAGAACGTGTGCCTAAAACGCAAATCGTCTTTTTCTGCCAAATCTTCGTGGTGTATTGTGTCATCGGGGCAGCCATCGCCAATTTGAGTTTGCAACAAGGAGACAAACAATTGTGGACCATTTTATTGAGCAGTTGCATCGGTTACCTGCTTCCCAATCCCTCCCTGAAATTCTCCTCGAACGGGAACCTTGTGTCCAGTGCCAGTGTCAGTCACCACTCCAACCATAATCAGAACCCCATTTTAGACGGAGACACGCCTCTGACGTCCAGTAACCCCTCGGAGAGCCACATAACTCTGGAATTATGAGTCACCAAAACCAATTTAACTTAACCTTACCCAGTGACAGTTCCATGGAGGTGTTTCCCCACAACACGTTGTGCTGTTACACGGCCAATTACCTCAGGCCATCCCCTTAGATCACGAAGCCCATTGGGAAGTGGCTTTAGTAGAAATCATTCACCCGACCCAAGTCCTCAATATCCTTCCCAATCAAAATTTTTTTGATGTGGAAGTTCATGACGAGCAAATGCAACAGTGGATGGATAGCAATGTCAAATATGACAAGAAAACCCGTACACAAAAGTACACCACCTATCACTTGTTTATTCCCCCAGGCTGTTATTTTAGTGGTCAACATTTGGTCAGCACCATAGCCACCAGGTTTAATGGCGTGTTTCTGAAAGCTTTGGAGCATATCAACAAAAGTGTCACCATGGAGTACCACAAAGCAGCTCGTCGCTTCTCGATGAAATTTGAACGGAGTAAAATCATGTCCATTTTATTTTGTCCTGAATTGTTTGACATGTTGGGCGGAGACATGAACATGAGAATGGCCATGCTCAAGAAAAACGAATTACCCATCGTTTACGACAACGAGTCGTTTAGCAAGTTATTTCGTACCCCAGTAGAACTGAATCAAGGACTGAATTTGATGTTCGTGTATTCCGATGCGGTGGAGTACAACGTGGTGGGACACACCTCCGTACCGTTACTACGTGTCATTCCTTTCAAAGTGGATTCTGCCACGAACGCTGACGAGGAAGGTGGAAACACTTACCACGTCCACCGCGAATTTGTACATCCTCACTATTTGCCTGTCAGCAAGTCGTATTTGGACACGGTCAACATTACTATAAAAGGAGATTTGGGACAAAATATTCCATTCACCAAAGGGAAAGTCACGGTGAAACTCCATTTTCGAAAACGGTTTTCTCACGACTCTTAAGTCATGTATCCAGTGTACCGAGGGGTTGCTCGACAGCGAGGACACGGTTTAGGAGATATGTTAAAATCGGCCTTTCGTTCGGTGGCCTCGATGTTGAAACCGATGGTGACACGCGGATTGCACGCTTTGAAAGATGCGGCACTGACGCAAGGCAAAGAATTTCTCCAAAATGTCATCATCGACAAACAAAACCCTAAGGGCAGGCAAAAATGTCTTGCTGCAAACGGGCAAAGACATTTTGGGTCGCCGAGAAACACCTATAAATGCCCTGCACGCTACCGAGTCAGGCATTCAGCAAGGACAAGGCAGAAAGAGACGACGAAGAAAACACCCTTTCACCAGACTTCAAGCGAGAAAGGCCAAGAAAAGAAGAACCGTTCGAGACTTAGACGTTTTCGATTATTGAGACACAGAGAAAAAATGATGCACCGAGAATCTTGCGCTTGTTCCAAGACGGAACCTGACATGTTTGCCATGCCCCCCACGATGATGACGATGCAAGAATCCCAATGGGTGGAATTTCACCCCGTCTCCTCACTGACCGATTCCGCTCCCATCGAGTTTGAAATCAAAGGACAGCCCGAAGATTACATCGATCTGAATAGCAGTTACTTGTACCTGAAAGTCAAAATTCTAGATAAGACTGGAGGTGCTATAGACGATGAAGCAGTAGCTCCCGTCACCAATTTCATGCATTCCTTGTTCAGTGGAGTGGACTTGTACTTGAATAACAAACTGGTCAGTAGCAGCATGGATACTTACCCTTATCGTGCCTACCTGGAAAATCTCTTGACGTACGGAATAGATGCCAAGAACACTCATCTCAATGCCTGTGTGGTATGGGAAGCTGACGAACCTACCAAGTTTGAAATATTGGAAACTGATGAAAAGAAAGACAACAATGATGGATTTGTAGAACGAAGAAAGAGAATCACGGGAGTCGACACAAGTTTAGAACTGATGGATCGTTTGCATTTGGACATGTGGTTGCAAGAAAAGTATTTGCTGAACGGGGTGGATGTCCGCCTGAGACTGAATCGTAGCAGTGCCGCTTTCCATTTATTGGCTGATAGTGACGGTTACAAAACCAAAATCCAAGAAGCCAGACTCTACGTACGCCGTGTGGAAGTGTTACCTAAAGTGGGAAACGACATCAGTCAGACGTTGAGCAGAACGACCGCCAAGTATCCCATACGACGCGTGGAAGTGAAAACCTTCACCATTCCCAAGGGACAGCGATCCATGATCGAAGATCATCTGTTCCAAGGACAGTTACCCAAACGTTTGATCGTTGGTATCGTCGAGAATACAGCCTTCAACGGAGCTGCCGAAAAAATCCTTTCTACTTTCAACACTTTGGCGTGTCCAAAATCGAAGTCAGTCGCGATGGCAAAACCTTGTGTACCCGACCGTTTGAACCTGACTTTACCAAGAAGAATTACTTGAGATCGTACTTGTCCTTGTACGAAGCCACCGGACAGTTAGGAACCAATACCAGTCACGGTATTACGTACGAGGATTATGCAGGAGGCTTCGCTTTGTGGGCTTTTGATTTCACTCCAGACCAAGGCAGCGACGAGGGACATTTCCACCCTATAAAATCCGGCCAGATTCGTGTGGAAATTCAGTTTAAAGACCGAGACCCTGATGAAACGATGAACGTCATCCTGTATGCAGAATTCGATAATACCATAGAAATCAACAGTTTGAGAGAAGTTATTCTAGATTACTAGAAGCCATGGAAGACTGTTATCCCTCTTTACCTAGTGGAGAAACTTTGGACATGGAATGTGAGGAGACCGTGGAAAAAGAAGAAGTGTTCATGATGAAGTCAAGATGGCCAGAACAAGAAGCCCATTTAGTCTCCTGTTTTGCCAAACACTTGGTCGAAAAAATGACGGAATTGATCAAGAAAAATTGCTATGGATGTCAAAACGATCATCCCAGTCAAATTCAACACGATAAATGCCTGATGTTGAGTCAAGAAGAAAAATTGGACGAGTATCTGGACGAAGCTTGGAGTCTCATCTCAGACGAAGACGTGTTGCACCAGTGGTATAAAGACTTGCGTGAACATTCTTGTCCACCATTAACCACTCAAGAGACCCATCGTATCAAAGCTCTCCTGAATCAGAGTGAGGAGACGAAACGAAGAAACGGTTATTTGTCAAACATTTTCAAGCAAAAAGTCAGGATCGAATTGACGACTTATTATTACCTGTGAAGAAGAAGAAAAAAACCACACAAATGGATACCTGGGAACTTTATTACCTTTTGAACCACAGTTCGTATACGGCTTCTTGGAATCCCGTCGTCTGTGCTAAAGATGAACTCCCTCATCGCAAACCTAAAGACCATCAAGCTTACGTGATCAACACGGACGACAGTCATCTCCCAGGAACCCACTGGGTAGCCGTCTACTTTCCTCAAGAAGGATGTGTGGAATATTTCGATTCGTACGGATTGCCCCCTTTGGAAGACGATATTATTGACTTTATGAGAAGAAATGCTCAGACCACCCGATTCAATAATGTGAAATTACAGGGCACAGATTCCTTGGTGTGTGGACAGTACTGTGTGTATTTTCTGCATCATCGCAGCCTAGGTTATTCCTTAGAACATTTAGTGACTCATTTTGATCCTCGTTCTTCTTCTAGAAACGATGTGAAAGTAGATCGATGGTTTTGTGACCATTATGCTTATCTTTTGTCTCAAGCTAGGAAACGTAGTGTCCATCAATGGCCTAATGATTTCCAACAGTGGAAATCACAACGTTGTCAGCCCTGTTTAAAGTAGAGTCTGAATTGAGAAAAATGTTTGCAATTTTTTTTTTTGAAGAAAAAAATGTTAGATGTTATCATGTTGGATTATTGTTAAAAATGTTAGAAATGTTGTTGTTTAGTGTTAAGTGATTTTTGAATAAAAAATGTTGTGTTTTGAAAAAAAATGCCTTTGTCTTTTGTTTAGCTATAAGAATGTTTGATTCATGCTCTTTAATTTCTTACTATCCCTCTCATGACACTCATTGAACGTTGCGACTCGAAATCCGTGTGGAGGATGTTTTCCTTCACGTCCGCGCTTTGACTTTAAGAACCGGGGTTGTTTCCAGTCTAACCATCCATTGTCGACTCATCCTCCTACGAAGATGTGCTCCAAACTAGCTAAGCTCAACGAAGCCTACGTGAATTTGCATAGGGTCAGACACAGTCTGATACCGAAGCCAGAAGAAATAGAGAATGTGAGAATGCTAAAAGTCACTGAAGACCTGATAGAAGAGCTCTTCAGAGAAGAAGTGAACAGGGAGAAAGAAGAATGGACAGAGAAGTACAGACTTCAGAGACAGCAGCAACAGCAGCAACAACAACAGCAGCAGCAGCAACCTGAACCTGACAGAGGCTTTGTCGATTGTCGTATCGACACCAAAGAGTTCTTCTTCTCTTTCCGAAGAAGCAGACCTATCGCCAGAAAGTCTATCCTCAGCGGACATCGCATTCTTAGAAACTAAAAAAGATTGCCATAGCAAACAAAAAAAAAACAGCCCTTTTCAGGGCTACCCCAATACTCTAGAAAAGAAATAACGATCAATTTGCCAATGTGTGTAGGTAGAGTAGTGTGAATATAAACACTAACTCTTTTTTAAAAAAATGTGAGGGTATGCGTTTGTGTTTGTAAGTGCTCAAGTACGTTGGTATGGATAGTAGATTAAAATGATGTCTTTTTTGGCGTTTGAGGTGTATATTTGGGGTTAGATTGGATTGCTTTGCGTATGTGGATAGTGTATTGAAGTGATTTATAAAAAAATTTTAAAATAGTGATGGGTAGCATAAAAAAGTGAGTGAGTGTTTCTTTTAGGTCCGCGCGTTGTTTTATGGTCATGATCTAGGTAAGATCAATTTTATGTTTTTAGGGGATGTTTTCCTTCACGTCCGCGCTTTCACTATAAATTGAAACTCGCTGGGCAGTCTAGCTACCCTTGTTGATTGATCAACACAAGAATGAATAGCAGAATAAGCAAACTTCTTGAACTCCAGATACATCTGGAATATGTCAGGCGCCTGTTAAATGAACTGGCCGCGGAGGCTATAGTAGAAGAGGAAAGAATAAAGAAGGAAGAGGAGGAGAGAAGACAGAGGGAAGAGGAGGAAAAGAAAATAGGAGAGAGGATGTCGTACAATATTCCCGAGACAGAGGATTGGGGTGCTGAAGCGAATTATCCTCCCTCTGCTCTCCCTAGAAGAAAGGTGAAAGGAGACTGGGGAAGAAGATGCGTGTGTGGCGCCAGGCCAGGAAGGTGCCATCATTAGATAGGTGCATCTGGAGTTCAAAAAAACAGCGCTATCTATTTGCCAGTGTGTGTAGGTAGAGTAGTGTGAATATAAACACTAACTCTTTATTAATAGTGCGAGTGTTTGTGTTTGTAACTGCTCAAGTAAAGTTAGTGTGAATAGTAGTTTCTTTATTGTTTCTTAGCGTATGTGGAGAGTATAGTTCGGGTTTTATTATATGAAATGAGAAAAGTGGGGATGTTTTCCTTCACGTCCGCGCGTTGTTTGGTCATGATCTAGGTAAGATCAATTTTATGTTTCAGGGGAATGTTTTCCTTCACGTACGCGCTTTAAGTATAAGAACCCACAAAGTTTGATGTTGGAACCATTCTAATGAATAACTGAGACAAAATGACTCAAGTATCAGTTCTATTTAATCTATTGAGAGACATCTATTTCTGGATAATGGATGTAGAATATGTTTTAGGAAGAATAGAAGAGGAATGGAGGCATGGAGATATGAAAGACTTTGTAACGAGTCAAGTTCAAGGCCTAAAGACAGCAAGAGATATCATAGCAGGGATGATTGAAGAAGAAGTCAGTAAGTCAAGAGGCTTCATTAACCCACCTTACTTCAGAGTGGGAAGTTTGAAGGAAGCACTGGATAATGTCATCAAAGTCCGGTGCTTCCTATTAAAAATATTGTACTGGACAGAGTGGAGAAATGTAAAATGGGGATTGGAAAAGGTGAAGAAAGGGGAAGATCTGATGAGAAAAGTAATGGAGGAAGAAGTAGAGAAGATTAAAGAGAAATGGAGGGAAGAAAGAAAAGATGTGGAAAACAAAAAGAAACAGGCAGAGTTTGAGAGGTTGAATCAGAATTGGATAAAAGTTCAGGAAAAGTTTAGAGCTCTAGGTCATCCTGACTGGATGCCAGAAAAGGAGAAAAAGAAGACAGGAACAGTGACAAAAGTGAGAAGATGGTTGAAGAAGTGGAAATGTTAGAAGAAACCCAAAGGCCCTTTTCAGGGCCAGCCATATTTCTCGAAAAGAGATTGACTTTTCAATTGCCTACCCCCTTTTTTTAAAAAAAAAAATCCCATATTCAATTCCCCTTGTCCCTAAACAAGCCCAAACTCTATTTCCCATGTTAAATTCCCCTTGTACGTAAAGTGGCCCACGATTTATTCCCATGTTAATTCTCCTTGTACGTAGATTTGCCCACGATTTTTCGCCATGTTAAATTTCCATTGTACGTAGATTTGCCCGGCGGGGGGGGGGGGGGGGGTCTGTAATGCTAATTCCCATTGTACGTAGGGTGCCCCTACTTACTACTATGGCTTTATAATATCACATGGTGTGTAATCCTTTAAACCTGACGAAACGTTTGATATTATTTGGGTCCGTCATTAATCAGGTAAGTATTGAGTATTTAGTTAACTGATGTACCTCTGATCGCGATTAATTTGGGTATTACACTTGTCACATATAATGTTCAAATGCTTCATATTTATGTTGATGCTGGTTGAATTAAAAGATTGTTCATCATATACTGTTGTTGCACATTCTGAAAGAAAACGTGAAATTTGAACATATTTTTAAAACTCTGGTATTGTTATATGTCAATAGGATATTCCGCCATCCATACTGTCCACTTTAATTAATTTTGCCAAAGTTTCATATCACACTGCTCTTTGTCTATTAACATATTCATCACTGTCAAACATTCTTAAAGTATAGATATCAAAATGCTTAATTGATCATATGTGAAATAATTGTTTTCTCTATATCTGACTTTCACCTCTTTAAATATGTGTGTAATGTCTCGGTCAATTGAGCTACTGGACATGGACGTGATGTCCTGCTTGCTATTGTTTTCAAGAATTTTAAGTCCATTATTTAAAAGTCACAAATATAGTTACTTAAATAGTATCCTACAGCACATTTAAAATATATGCTGTGCATGCTTAGCATTATGCAGTCATCTTGTACACAACACCTGGATACAATTATTCACGCAACGTATCTCAAATAACAGGAATGAATTTGCAAAATCAGGCTTTTTGTATAATAGACATGCTGTTGTGGTAAAATCGTGTATATACAAGACACACGAGACTATAAATTTAAATTGTTTAGATACAGTTGTAAAATTGAGGAATTATAAATTTTACTAACAGATATGAAGTATTAAGTCCTTTCACACAACATAGAGCGTGCAATTCTGCTTTGTATTAACAGAAATGCAAAGCAACAATGTGCTGTTCACATAACAAACTTTATCACACACACACGCACACACACACACACACACACACACACACACACATACTACTAAGTGGCTGTGTGGCTGATAATCACCGTTAGCCTTACTATAGAGGGGTTAGTGGCTGGTAATCACCGTTAGCCTTCCTATTGAGGGGGTTAGTGGCTGGTAATCACCGTTAGCCTTCCTATTGAGGGGGTTAGTGGCTGGTAATCACCGTTAGCCTTACTATTGAGGGGTTAGTGGCTGGTAATCACCGTTAGCCTTACTATTTGAGGGGTTAGTGGCTGGTAATCACCGTTAGCCTTACTATTGAGGGGTTAGTGGCTGGTAATCACCGTTAGCCTTACTATTGAGGGGTTAGTGGCTGGTAATCACCGTTAGCCTTACTATTGAGGGGTTAGTGGCTGGTAATCACCGTTAGCCTTACTACTTGCATTCACCACAATTATAATGAATGACAATTATTGATTAGGCACACACTAAAAATATGCGTTTACCGGTCGGCCGACCGTCCCTGCCTTTCCTTGCTTCCTACCCTAAGTTTAAAACCGATGCAATAGGAAACACATCAGTTTTGTCCTTACAGCCTATACCGGTAAATATTGACAATTGACGTAGGTACAACTGGATCAGGGTCAAAACGGACCGGTTCCAAAAAGGCCCAATGCCAAAACGGACTTGTGCTTAAAAGGACCGGTTCAAAAAGGCCCAATTACTAATTAATAATTACTACTTTCATACATACTGAAAGTAACTAATACATAAATATCAAATCCTTATGTTTTATTTTGGAATATCTATAAATACTATGCAAAAAGGTATCACTGTGCAGTATGTCACAATCGTACGTGAGTGATCATGAAATTAATTGCGACACGCTACAACTTGTTCTATGTAAAATGACAAAGAAGAAAATAACGCAAGTTATTGAATGTGAGAAACTTAAAAAAGGCATACACTAATTGGGAAAGAAAACATTTGAAGTAAAGCGAATCAATAATATATTTGTTATAACATATCAAGACTGAATACGAGTTAGTGTCACCCACGTGTGTTTTGTGCATGCCAACTTTGTCACTGTAATTTCTTAATTAAGTAATGACGATTTCATTAATAATGGATGAATATTTTCATTTGCGAAGACTATTGACTCTTTTCATGTTTCACATACATTCAGTGTCGTTAATACATGTGTATGTGTTGTTTATTTGTGTTGATTCTAATTTAGGCTTTTACTAGACATTTGAACTATTCAGAGGCGTAGCTATGATATTTTGCGCCCGGGGACGAACTATAAAATTGGCGCCCCAGCCCCCTCCCCGTTTAATCACATTTTTGAAAATTACCCTTGTTTACTTATTATAATGTAACGTTGTAAGCCTTATTTTGGCACCCCTGTACCTTGGCGCCCGGGGACATATGTACCCCCCTGCCCCCCCCCCCCCCCCCAGCTACGCCTCTGGAACTATTCTGTGTCTTGCAGGCACCTTATTGCGTTGTGGTTGCAATGAAGATCAAGTCAAAATTGGAAGAGAATTATAAGTTTATTGTATAAAAAAAATGACCCACAAATTTTTACGGTGGGATAGAAAGACAACGAGCAGAAAATATATAATGTACAACTAGCAAGAGCAACAAAAGACAAACTAACGCTAATGCAATTTTAGCTTTATAAATTAATTGATAATAACAACAATTATTGCGTATACATGAATATTAAAATCTAATATCAAATACTACAATAATATTGACTATAATGGTTGTCAAAGAAATTTAACAGTAAAATATAGCACGCAATTCTACAATAACAGCAACAAATAATCACCGGACTATAAAAAACATACATACACAGATATTCACCTTTCAACAAGAAACCTTACAACACAACAAAATTGCACACAATGGCTGTCAAAATTAATAGTACCGTATAGGATGCAATCCTAGGATAGTAGAGGGATATAATACTGTTGTTGCTACAGTGTTCCTACTTACACTGAGACCATACAGCTTGCCGACGGAGCTCAAAAATTTTGAGGTTTGGATCTCGTGATGCATGTACTGGTCCCAACGTGTGTTTAATGAATTGTGTCCATGTATCCTGCCATTGAATTTAGACGATGGTGACAACCTGAAAATGTATAACAGAGAACGAACAATTTAATTTTAAGCGTAATAATTTTAATCATAAATCAACATGTATAAATATTTATATTATACTGAGAATTATGATATGCATATTAATAGACTAATGTCTTTATACTGACGTGCTTTATGTTTTTTTTGCGTTGTTCGTTCACACTTTCTGGCAGTATACTGACCAGGCCTCAGCTGGAAACACTGGGTTGTCCAGCCACTGCCTTCGGAGGTACCGGATAAGGGTCAGTGTAGCATCGGTTGTAGCCTTCATTTGTAGCATCTGCACTGCTTATCGTATGTGGGCGCTGGGCAGAAACTGAAGGACCAGCACTTGACGCACGAAGGAATGAAGGCCCTCTCGTCGCATATACGTTTCAGCCAGTCCAAGAGACTGAACTTTTCGCCACACGGCCTGGGACCAGTGGAAGGCACAGCCCTTATCTCCGACGCCAGGAAAGGCATCTCTGATGGAGAGCCATGCACCTACAAATATGCAAACAATCTTTAATTATATTGTTTGTGCATGAAACCATTCTATGCAAAAAGTAATACGTTTGTATTAATAATGTTACGAGATGTGATTAATTTTTGTAGACATGAACTGTTAATACTGTTGAGTACTGTTCAATTTTTATTTACAATAATATTATTCATAAACAGCTTAACTTTTTCGAAGTCAGTACGGATCCTTCTAACAATAAATATACCAACTTTGACTGCAGAGAACGAAACACCTGTAATCTAAGATTCGAACTAATATCAGTGTTTGAATTGCGTTGACAGAATCAATTCTACAGCAGTTATATAACGTCATTTACCTTACATTCAACAATGACGGATCATTTCATGCTCGGAACGAAATACAGATACTGGAAAATCTTTGTAGAAAATTTAACAGACATATGGCTCAAGGTCGAGAGATCACGACAAAGTCACACCGCACGAAGTTTTTATTGTGTTACTGTTTCTTCTGTCTATTACTTATTCCTCCAATAAACATGTTGGAAATGTCAATGAATTTGTAAAAGGTAGAAAGAAATCTTTAGCATAATATCTTACAGCCGGGTAGTCTGACTTCGTCTTCCAGCTCATGATACAACATACATCCGGCAACTGCTTATGTGCACCATTCCTTTCGATGAAGGACATGGATGGATATCAGCTGACCCTGTTGTCTGGATGGCTCACCAAGGACATGGAAGTTATAAACACACTTATTAAACAAATGGACCTGAAGGCTATTACTGAGTGCTGTTATAAATTTAAAACCGACAGTAGTGGGGGGGGGGGGGGTAATTTAGCGACAATTGGACCTTAAGGTTAAAACAGGGGTTGTAATGGGACTATCTAGCGACAAATCAAAATGTATATGGACTGTCTAGCGACAAGTAGGAATGTCATGGGGTTGTCATGGGGGACAAGAAGGGGAGGAATGGAATAGGGTGGGTTTGTATAGCGACAAGGGGGAACGTATAGGGTCTATATAGTTTCAAGGGTTGTAGAGGGACAAACACAACATAGACAGAGATATACACATATACAAACAAACAACTATACAATAGAAAGACAAAATAATTTGAAGACAAGAGAATATAAATCTTTTCGAGGCAATGGAGTGGCCCTGATAAGGCTCTTTGGGTTTCTTCTAATTTCCGTCATTCCTTCTTCTCCACCAGTTCTCACATTTTCCAATACATTTCTTGTTCTTCTTCGCATCTTCTTCCTTCTCTTACTTCTCTTCCTCTTTTTTCTTCTTCTCATTTTCACCTTCCTTCCTTTCATTATCCATAAATGTTTTAACCTACTCCTTTTCCTCCTTGTCCTCCGTTTCCTCATTTTCCCTTTTTAGCAAGTCCTTTAAAATCCCTTTAACTTTTCTTAAATTATTAATTTCCATTTTAACTCTCCTCGGACAATAGAATCCTACCGCCACCTTTTCTAGTATCTCTTCCCCTATGGTTAGAGCGTCTAACACCTCTTGCAACTTTTACATTTTGTCTACTTGGTTTGTAGCCATCTTTAACTAATCAGTGACGAATGGCACCATTGACTGACTGACTTTTCATTAAGGTCGCATTGGCCCATTCGGGCATGTATGTCCGGTTAACTTCAGCACCACTGGATATTTAGTTGCTCGTGCGTGAGGGAATTAGAAGCAAACTCCCGCATGCTTTAATGCATACAAGTTATGCTTCTCAGTTGTGTTCGACTTCGGGGCTACTTAAGCCACACGGGACAAATGGTGAGTCGGAATTGATACACACTTACCCTGTTTCAGTCTGTATCATTTAAAACGCTAGGTGAGGATTAATACCCCACTCAAAGAGCCACCCCGGTTGCGTGCGTACACGCTCATCGGGGCATTTGTTGAATATACGAGTGGGAGACGGCTCACACACTCGTTTTTGGTAGTCCGAGCAAGGAAGGGAGGAATGGGGCATGAGTAGAGACTCCAAGCGTCAACAGGAACACTTAACGCCAAGATCATACATTTGATCAAATCTAACCCAGTTAGCTGTTGCGGAATTTATCCTATTACCAGTTTAGTATTAGCCATTAGCCACTTTTATAATTATAATCATGCATACAAAGTTGTAAACATTCCTATTTCCGGGATGATTTCCGATTTTGCGTACATAGTGTGCTTTAATTTTCCGAAATAAAGCCTAAACAAAAGTCGAAGGGACTGAATCCTCTTTAGGGTCACAATTGTATTAGTGAATAATTTTTATCGGTGGGTCGAAAGGATTAAATTCGGTTTATCAAGGAAAAATTATCAATAAAGGTTCACTAGCCAAAATTTGAACCTATATATGGCAATTTGGAGTGTTTTGATTATTTAGCCCTTAAAAGGGTTGTTGGTTTAAGTATGTGAGACTGACATGAAGATAATGTGGTGGTGGTTCGTATGTTCCTCTTAAGCGCTGTTCAGTGGTCCCGGATCCATCAATTCAGCCACTATCCATTGACTGGGGGACTGTGGTTATATCATAGGCGATCCTGTTAGAGCTTAATGGACTAGCTCCGAATCTATGACCCCTACAAGGGGTACCAGACACTCCATAACCAGTTCTCCCCTTTTTCTGTAGTTGATGATGGCGTTCTTAACCTGCGATCTTGAAGGTTTGTTCCGTCCCTCAGGTAGTATGGCTCTTTTATGATCCACCAGAATGTCAAAGTCCTCAAGGAAATTTAAAGCTGCTACTGGGTCCGTCCAAAGGTCTTCAAGAACAAAGTCTTGTGAATAACCTCTGCAAAGTTGTTGCATGTCTGGTATTGCTTTTTCCTTCATTACCGGCTTAAGTGGTGTCTTTTGTGTAGGAGATTGGGCTACGATACTCACAAACATCACCTGTTCTTGTTGTTGTAGTGCCGGTACTTGGCGCGTTCCTTCCCGGGCAGTCAAAACCTTTGACCGGGCCCCAAGGTGTTCTTCTGCTTCTTTCATTGGTGAAGATATTACAAGTGGCTTGTTTGGCTGCTTTTTTATTTTCGTCTTGGGTCGTAATAGATGAGTTGCTCACTAACTGGGTCTGCATAGTTTGCTCCCTCTGCTGTTGTACATTTCCACCTCTACACTCCTGGGCCTTCTTCATATTTATTCTGGTTTATTTTCTCAAATCAAGGGCAAAGTTATTCTATTCTGCTGTGCTCTCAAACTCCAGCCGGAGGCTACTAAGAGGCTGTGGCCTTTCAGTGCACTCAACGCTTGAGCGGGAATCATTTCCGTCGCCAGAGCCATTCATTTTCTGTCTTGCTCGTTGCTTTTCTCGCTGCAGACTGAATGAATTATGGCAGGATTACATTACATCGCACTTTTGGATTAAGGTCGCATGCGCCTAATCAGGCATGCGCGACCAGTTTATGCCTGCACCGCCGGCTAATTAATTAATCGCGGGGGGGGGGGGGCGAAAGTGCCTCATTCCCAAGCACGTTAATGCACACAATGTGTGCTGTTTAATTCAGCCGACAGGTCATGGGGCAATAAAGTCCCATACGATCAGTATGAAAGGCTATCATGAGTGGGAATGGACCCAAGACAACACACTCAAATTAATTTAATGTATGTCTACTGCGGTATACGACGTTTAGTTGGATTGGGCACTACTCTTACGACGTCACCCTGGTTCCGTGCTTACACGCTCTTCGGTGCACCTGATCTATAGACGAGTGGGATTCGGCCCACACTCTCGTCTGTTAATTTCCGAGACGAAAGAAGGAGGAAATGGACTCGGAGGTTGACTCCAAACGCCAGCCGGAACGTTCCTGAAACGCCATATAATAATTACTATCAAATTATACCCAGTTGTCTACATAATGGGTGAATCATATTACCAATTTTGTGTGAGCTATATTTGTAATTAGAATCACGCTAGTTAGTTATAAATTTTCCTATTATTTAATTTTAAATCCCAATCCAAACGTTTGATCATTAGATTTAAAATTGAAAACGTAATAGGTCTAAGAGACCGATTGGTTATTAATTTGGAACGGTGGATGAAGGATCAAGCTTCGTGTTTTGGTTTAGTTGAAACGGGTTTCCAAGCCAAAATGGAAACCTTTTATAATAGGCACTTGTTTAGAACCCTAAAAATGGCTGTTTTAATTTCAGCGGCTAGAATGTCCTGCTGTGATCTTCGTCTTCTTTGCATTCAACCGCAATACGTTTTTCTTCATAATGTTGTAACGAGGATGTCTTAAGTCTATACAGCTCTGTGTACAACGTACTGCTGCCTCGATTAAACTGGCTAATGGATGGTTTTCATATGCACCTCGATAATACTATTTTGTTAGTCGCAATAAATAGATAGACGGGTTTGGAAAACAGATCATGGTGTTACAAAATGAAACAATAGCTATCAAAAACTTAATTGTGTGTCGTTGAGATAAATTTTACACAGCAGGTAATTTAGGACAAGAATACTACACTTAAAATAAAAAGGTTGTAATAACATTAGTATACAAATAAATTCAGAAGCACCTGAATCAGTGATCAACAGTAAAGACGTTTCCGTTTATGTGGGTATTACAAGTTGTAATTGTCTTATTATCTGTTGCTGCTCGTGAGCTTATACCTTATGGGAGTAGACAAAAGGTCACGTGAAAGAGGTTTCTCCTCCTATAGGGTCCAAATCGATTCGATTTTGTGATTTTCGGCTTTGGTTTGGTCGGCTTGAATCAATTTGGTCTTTTGTGCTTACGAATGCAAAATGGTCATTAAATGCATTTAGATGGGGAAATGTGTTGACTGTTTTATCGTAAATGTGAATTTCACAATCAAAACTGAATGAATAATGTAAAAAATTCAACGACGTTAATTTTTAGTAGATTATATTTGTGAACATGACTAATATTTTGCACACATTTATTCGTAATTTCCACGCCTTTGTTATCCTAGTATAGATCAAAAGACATAAAAAAAGCCGGGTAGACAAGAATGTTGAAAAATAGTGTTATAACTCGTGATTAAATCTGTGGCTATCAGAAAGTCTCATAAGAAAACAATCACATACGAATTTTAAATACGTGCTTAAAGACAAGTCCAAATATGGAACTGTACACATGACGCAAAGTTCAAACATTTAGATTTAATACTACAGATAGGACTAAAGTTTGTGATTTCAATTTGCAGTACTATTGTATCGACAGGTGTTACAGAAATGTAACATCTTGTAAGAAAATTACTTGAAAGCAACTGAACTTCTTTCCACTGTTATTACAAAAATCATAACTTGATACCTATGAATATTGCGTAGTCATCAAACATCATACATTTTCTCTGTGCAGAAAACTAATTTTAGACATGTGTAATGGTTGAAACACCAATTACATATATTGAAACAATATGGTAATGCTTTCATCATATAAGTATGTAATTCAAAGTCTGTATTTTCAAAATCTAAATCTTTAGTTTACAGGTGAAAACGTTTCAATACGAACAGTAATTTGAAAGATACATAAATTATCCATGTAGAAGTTATTGAAAATATCAGAAAACGGAAAAGAAGGAAAGTTCACTAAGAGATGTGAAATGGAAAAAAAGTATAAATGATGATGGATAAAACGTTATGAGTGATGGGAAGAAAGAGGCACAAGTATCATATATCTGAAGTTTACCGATACTCTTAGTTCAGTCAGGAATGTCAATGAAATCTTAACAAAAACTGTTAAAATTGTATGACACATCAAGCAGCAGAGAAAGTGAATCCCACAAAGTATTTCGCTTAACAGAGCCTTTTATCGAGAACATTTTAGATAGAGATATTATTTTTCACAAAATAAACCCTTCTAGTCAGAAAAACATGACAAAATAGGCTTTCTCCGCTGACTTGAAGTGTTATCTCATGAAAATATCTACCTATACAACTATTTCTGTCCGCACAGGGGTATCTTGCGAAAACACTCGGTGGCGTCGTCACTTTCTCTGCTGCTGAAACGCTAGCGTTTCTGTGAAAAGTCCCTGGCAGAGTTTGCTTGTCGTCGCCGTGCTGTCTAGTTAAAAGTTGTATCTAACCCAACTCGATACCGTGTTCGAGGATCATGTAAATTTATCGTTATAAATCCGTGTGGTTTTGCCTGAGCACGACTAAAGAAATTTCTGAATTTATTTATGTCCATGTCGCCGCTGCACCAGGTCTGATGTATATTTCGTAACGTGTGTGCGTCAACGCCGTTGAACAGCGCAAGAATGTTACAGTTATCTCTGATCACTTTCGGAATTTGTGTATATCGTTGAGTTACATAAATCACATCCACGTTTTTATGTCTGCCGCGTGAAAATATCCTGGCAGGATTTGTTTGTTTGTCCAACATCACATCGTCGTACACGACTAAATTATTAATGCTCCCATCAATATCATCGATACCCGGCGACTCATCGATGTCAGTAATAAATTCAATAATATCATCACCGTCATTTATCGCCGCTGCATTCTCATTAAAATCTGATCGTCCACAGATGGAGCTACCAAATACAACTTATCCCACTTCATCCACTTCATTATTAAATTAAGTAACAACTGCGTCTTACCCGACCCAGATGGGCCTATAATAATCATTCGGACAGAATTTGGTAGCACTGAGTTATGTTTGATTGGCTCTCGTCGTTTTGTAGCAGAAAAGTCAGTGATCTCCATTAGATATATCATAAAATAATATGGATTTATATTGTGTGAAATGTAGAACACGTACTCCAGCTGCGGACATAACAACCACTACAACAAAAAATAATCGATCTGCGCTTACAGGCAAGTGTGAACGATGCGGCACAAAAAAGTTTAAATTTATTTTTAAAAAAAGGAGGTGATATCGCAGCCAAGTTAACAGCGCTACCAGGAGCTCCGTGGGCTAAATACCCAGGAGAAAAACATCTTCCAGGATATAATTACTGTGGTCCTGGAACCCGACTTGATATCAGACTTAATGACCAGAATCAGCCCAATCCAGGTGAGTATCCGATAAATGCTATTGATAAGGTGTGTCATGCTCATGATGTAGCTTATCGAAGTAAGGATTTGCAACAGCGCCATCTCGCAGATGTGAAATTAATTCATGCGTTAAATGCCATCACTGATAAATCTTTCAAAGAAAAGTTAGCATCCTGGTTAATAAAATATGCAATGAAAGGTAAATTAGCACTAGGTGCTGGTATATAATGGAGTCGATTTATTATTCCCCAAGCGGATATTGGAGAGGTAGCGCAGCAATTAGTAAACTCGCTGAAGCAGCAAAAGTTACGCGAGCTGCTGCTAAAAAGTGGTTATCCAAACAAGCAATATGGCAAATTTATCTACCGCGTCCTAAACAAATTCACTTTGCGCATTTCAATGTTAGTGTGCCAAATGAAGTTCATCAGGCTGATATATTATTTCTGCCACACGATACTATTAAAATCCGGAGACGTCAAAACACATACAAGTACGCGTTAACTGTAGTTGATGTTGCAAGTAGATACAAAGATGCTGAGCCTTTAACAACTAAAACAGCATCCGAGGTTGCTTCTGCGTTTGAACGAATTTATCAACGAGGACCTCTACGATGGCCAAATTTATTACAAGTTGATCCTGACAAAGAATTTCAAGATGTAGTATCATCGTTGATGAAGCAACATAACGTCACCATCAGACGAGGGCATACTGAAATTCACCGTGATCAGGCAATTGTTGAGCGATTCAATCGAACACTTGCTGAGCGGTTATTTGGATATCAATACGCGAAGGAATTCATTCAGGATACGAGATCGCGTGAATGGGTTGCAAGATTAACAAGCGTGATAGCTGCGTTAAATAATGAAATTACTCGAACAACCAACATGAAACCTGTCATCGCGATCACAAAAAAACATATACCCGTACGACGTGATTCTTCAGCACAACCAATATTAGGTGATGTCACTGTGAGATATTTATATGAACCAGGTGAACTTGAAGGCGGTAAACGAAGAGCGACTGATCCTATTTGGAGTGTTACCACACACAAGATATCCACCGTGACAAGATCCACTGGCAGACCAGCAATCTACAGGTTGGATTCAACTGCTCCTCAACGTGGATTCACACGTGAGCAATTACAAGTAATTCCCGAGGACACACAATTACCACCCCGATCACTTAACTAGCGCCAAGGGTGACAGCACCCCGACGTCGATTACACTCAAGACAGGTCAACATCACATTATCACGTGTATGACCGCGACTGTTATCTTTTCTATCTACGGTGAATTGTCTTGGATTATTACTCGAATACTGCCATAGCATTATACAATTACAGCTCGCGCAGTGATTATTCTGATGTTGTTTCAGCGCAACAACGAAGTCATCGTCGAGGTCGAAATCGCGATTATTTTTTTTGTCACTCTGTTTGTAACCAGCGAGTTTTCTTTTTATTATGTCGCTGTTGTTTTCATTATTAATTTTATCAGCTATTGAATCTTCCAAGACAATTCTTCGCAGCTGAGATATTCTTCTGACTCTGGACACAGCCAAATAGACCAAGTTTGACCATTCGATTCGATCATCAACAATCCAGACAGTTGTATCACTGATAGTTAGTCCTTGAGATGAATGTATCGTCATTGCGTATCCCAGCGTCCACGGAGATTTATTCATTTTTAGTGCATCTTTGACAGCATTAATATCAACTAACACAATATCATTCAGTACTAAATTCTGTTTCTCTGTTTTCCCAGGAATATCAACATCTATATTCTGTAACCGAGTATCAGCTGGTCTATAACATAACGGCACTGGCAGCATTGGAAACTTTTCTTGTTGTAATTGAAATAGCTGTTGTTGAAGTGTGTCTCTGACTATCTTTCTACTTGCCACTATCAAATCGTCTGGTTTCCACGCGCTCCAAAAGTCGCTCATTGAAGTTTCAGGAATCATCGCGGGCATAATTTCACATTGAATTTTATTCGGTTGTAATCTGATTAATGTTTTAAATTCCTTCAACGTTGCATCAAGTGCTCTATGATCATCATACATTTCTTCATAATAATCAACAAAATCTTTTAACCACGAATGTGGGGATACGCCGACAAATGGAGGTGGCTGACCGTGATCGCCGCACATTATCACTGCAGTATTCGCTGTTAGCAGCCAATCAAGAAACGTTTTTAACGTTTCCATCGGCACCGTACATATCTCATCCCAAATTATTTTCTCGGGAATATATTTTGTTCCCATTCGATCTGACGTCCACACACCGCCGCTGTATTTGAAAAAGCTGTGATAAGTACAAGAATTGACTCCTCGTTGTTTCATCTCCCTGGCAAGCCTGTGTGTAGGTGTTAGCACAATCATATCTGAATTTCGAAATAATTCAATCGCTTGAGTTGTCTTACCATACCCACCCGGTCCGTTCAAATAAACGGTTTTGTGTCTGGTGATTGGATCATGCACAGATGGTGCGTTCGACATTTCTGATAATTCTGATTTCCAGTAATTATCCTTAATTGTAACATCAGCGGATTCACAATATTCATGTAACATCTCCGCTTTTATTCTCCACGAACTCCATGATTCATCGTAAAAGTCTTCGACTTTCTTTGTAAAACGAGCCAGTGATTCTAAATATGTTTTATTGATATAAAATGAATCCGTTGCAACTCTAACTGCGGTGTCAGGAAATCGATTTATCATTGATAGCAAATTTATAGAAACATAAGCCAGCATCGAAGATCTTAGATGTGTGTATTGAGGCGATTCTCCGTCGATATAACTTACAATTGTGCCCAACTTTTTCCCGTTGGACAAGTAAGCATCCTCCCGATTACAAAATATATTTATCGCAACGGCATCAGCAATTATAAAATCCAATTCAGCATCATCGATAATCAGTCGCGAGTGATGTAGTTTATGATCATATGCAGCACCTTGAGTAAATTTACCGATTATTCTTCGTCCAAGATCTTTTGCTGTTTTTTCACTATTGCTAAGTTTGATCTTGAGAACTTTAGAAGTCTCACCGATGATGATATCCATCGGGGTATTTGGACTCTCTCGTGCATACTCGCTAATAACTTCATCGAGACTGATACGCTCCGGTGTTGGTAACCAGACTGAGGTCTGCGGTCGATATGATATGATTGCTTCACTGACAGTCAACGATACCAGTATTCGGCTGTCAAGCATATATCGCAATAACACTATTGGTACCCAGCGCTTTTCACTGAAGTGTCTGCCAAACCAAACATAACGGCACGGATGAAGTTTTTCAGCGAATTCAAACGAGGTCACACGAGCAAATCCTGTCAAATCAAAATCGGGTAAAGGACCGTTTATAGCAACTCGTGTCATCGAGTTCGTGGGATGTCTAAAACGCTTAAAGTATTCGCGGCATTCGCCCATCCCGAGAAAGCTTCCCGGATAACATGCGATCATATCCACGGAAATCATATCACGGTAGTCATACCGGGTATTCCACAGCCCGCCATGCCCATACTCGACACAACTTAATTGTATATCCGAGAGAAACTGACTTCGGGTTGGTCTCCATGAATTTCTTTCTCTTGCGGTGTGAGCGGCAACACTCGGAATTGTAAAACAATTAACCAGTAACTGCTCAGTGTTTTTAAAATCTTCGATTTTCATATATTTCTCTGCGAGTTTTTTCATTTGTTGTTGCAACGACTCCGTCCGGTATAATTCACCGTTGGGTTTTACA
Source organism: Sinohyriopsis cumingii (assembly GCA_028554795.2). Classification (NCBI taxonomy): domain Eukaryota; kingdom Metazoa; phylum Mollusca; class Bivalvia; order Unionida; family Unionidae; genus Sinohyriopsis; species Sinohyriopsis cumingii. Next base: position 145,192,167 of record CM068824.1, read on the forward strand.
AATTGATCATACTCGGAATCTTCGGAGCTTTTAAACAACCACATCGACACAGGGTTGGTTTTGCTTGTCTGTTTGATAGCATCAAATATATTTCCCGAATAATATTTCACAACACGATCCCGCGGAAATATCGTAACTGCGTTAGTCCAAGCATGAGCGTTATGATCAATGATATTTATTGGAGCCCCGTATCGATTATATTTCGATTTGTATAATACTTCCTTTGTTATCGTTGTTACGGTTATGGGAAATCTTAATGCGCTTTCTAGCTTGGCAACATCGTTTATTGACGCTCCTGTGTGTTTGACCCGCTCAGCCCACGCTGCTATCTTGGACTGTCTTAATGCAGTCAAACCGTTTCCGCGCATCGCATTTTTAAAATGTTCCATTACTCGCTCGGCTACACAATTCAGCGCCAACGACGTAGTCGTTCTCATCGGGGTGAGTTTATCAATTTTTGTTTTTTTTATTGGATGGATTCCATAAATGACTGCGGTCACAGGATACGCTCGAGCGTGATATGGTTTATCAATCCCGGTCAGCATTCCTGGTTTGGAATCTTTACTTAACAGAATGGTTTTTCCGCTAGCAAGAACAGGGTCGAGTTTGTCACGGATAATCCATGTATCAGAATCTGCTTGCACAAAAAATTTTATTCTGAAAAAATATTTCCGACCACCTTGATGTTCATCAGCGGTGAGATAATCAATAATTGTTTTTGCTCGTGCATCATTCATTGTAGCATCGATGACTTTGTCAACGACATTGACAGAATCGTCGCGGATAATTTTAAATGACGACCACACGTGAGACGCACCGTCGTCGCGGAATTCTTTTTTGGCATTCCTGATAATATTAAATAGATCAGTCAGGGATTGTCGTCGTAAGTCCCGGGTTAGTCTGTCAAGATCGAATCTCCCAGCGCCAACTGCAGATAACCTCGAAAACTCCTCCATATTATATTTAAGACAAATATTTAAATAAGAAATATTATATATACAAATGAATAATTGCAAGTGGTTAAAAATTGGATCTGTAACAGTCTGTAATAAATCCTGCAGGAAGGAATTCTGCGGTGAACACCTACAAAGCATCAAACGAGGAAGCACATGACCTATACCATGCCTTCGATGTGGTATTGGGGTCAGAGATAACACGCAGTTGTGTGCAATGTGCGGAGGAAAGCGATACCGTGAACTCAAGCGATATTACAATAAAAAAAATAATGGAGATGCGCTGAAATCCGAGCGTGATTATATAACTAAGTTTTCAGACAAATTATAAATTAGACAAATATATTGTTATATAAATGAGCCAAGAATTTGTCCCACATCCAACCATTAAAAATTACGAAGTATCTCGCGAGGGAATAGTCAAACACTGTAGGCGGAAAAAACCAGTTGGTGTTGTTAATAATGCTGGTTATTTAATGTTTGCTGCTGGAAAGAAACATTATTACAATCATAGGGCCGTGTACGAGTGTTTCCATGGAGAGATCAAAGAGGGTCTTGTAATTGATCACATTGATGGACAGAAACTTAACAATAATTTATCCAATTTAAGAGCTGTGACACAGAGTGAAAATTGTAGAGCTGGTAATACTGGCCGTGGTAATAAGAGCGCCAAGAGAGTTGTATCCATAAATTTAGATACGAATGAAGAAATAATATTTCAATCGATGAACTCAGCTGGCAAGTATTTTGATATTTGTACACCCTCAGTACGAAAAGTCGCAGAAAAAATATACAAATCAGCTCTGTCAAAAAATAATCAAAAGATTGTTTTTCATTATCACTAAATCCTAGGATTTCCAAACGGAGATAACTCCCTAGGCATGACTTATGCAATTAGTTCCCTCCCTTTGTGCAATAGGGAAATTTATCGAGCGCGATATATCTTTTATAGGTAACACAACGAGCAGACGGTTTTCTGTGCACAAGGAAGTAAATAACTTCCCTTTATTCCTTAACAAAGTCAAGAATGATTTTATCGTGGATAAAGGCGTAATTGTCTATTTATCTTTTTTTGCGGATAAAATCCTTATTTTATTACACTTGTTCGGGGTTATGGTTCATCTGTATTTTCCACGCGATCATATTTAAGAAAAAACATTTTAAACAAGTCACGCCTGAGCTATTTTTGAACTTCCAAGTATCAGTCGGTTTATATACTATAGCGTCCGAATTATGTACGGGATTTCGAAACCCAACGAAGTTGCACAACTTTCCCCGTTATCGCCCCTGACGGGGTGGTCTTTTACCACTCCGCGGATTGATTTCGGGGGAGGGAGTGCAACTTTGTTGGGCGTAGAATATAACCCCGCATCTGTCTGTGCTGTCTTTAGTTACTACTATATGTTGTACCGTCCTAGGATAAGTTAGAATTAAGTTATATGTAAATACAATGCTGTAAATATGCTTCTACTGTAAATACAATGCTGTAAATATGCTTCTACTGTAATTATTGTAAATACTACCGTCTTAGGATAAGTTAGAATTAAGTTATATACCGTCTTAGGATAAGTTAGAATTAAGTTATATACCGTCTTAGAATTAAGTTATATATGCAATTGTAAATATTGTAAATACAAGGGTCAAAACGACCCACATTTTTAAATATATAAAAATATATATAAATATGAATTACGAAAATATCAATAATGTGATTGCTGCTATTAAAAAATTAGAAGAACAAGGATTTAATATATCACTAAATCATGAAACAATCATGTCTGATTTTGAATCATTATATGAAGCTAAACGCGCAGGGCGTTATATTCTTCCTGCTCAATATCGATTCATAAAAAAAATTCAAAACAATTTGTATAAATCGCTGGCCACAGTAGAAGAATCACAGGTGAATGAATTTGTTTCACTATCTCATGCAATTGAAAAGATTAGGTTGGCACTGGCAGCCGAGTATGAAACAAAAAAGATAATGAATACTCGCGTAGAAAATTGAAACATAGTATGTCCCTTGACAAAGTCAAGGATGATGAAATCAAGGACAAAGTCAGTGATGAAATCAAGGACAAAGTCAACGACGAAATCACCTTGACTTCGTCAAGGAAGTAAATACCTCACCCTGATGAAATCAGGGATTTTACTTGGAAGTCAAGTACTTGGAAATGAAATCGAAAGTAAAAAAAATATATTACTTTTTTTTTACTTCCTTGACGAAGTCAAGGTGATTTCATCCTTGATTTCATCAAGGATGACAACAAAGTCCCGGGACAACAAAATCAAGATGACGAAATCAAGGTGATTAGTTGGTCGGGTTCAATGCAGGAGTGTGCATAATTGAGAATTTGATCTCTGTCACATACTATTGCGGTAATATGCTCGCGTCTGAGATTATCTAACTGTTGCTGTGTTAGTAAGAAATCTTCTTCTCCGTATTCATCAATAAGCAATTTAACGTTAATTTCTTCTTGTGCAAATGCAGCCTTGACTGCTTCCTCGAGTGCTTGTTTGCTATACATGAAAACATCTGTGTGGTGGTACATATTTAAGATATAAATCTACGATCTAAATACGCGTATATACTCGAGGATTTGATGTATATCGCAATGCGCGATCACAACATGATCTTTTATCAATACTTGCAGTTGTGCATCAGTCAGTATAAAATCGTCATGACCGTATATATCAACAATTATTTTTTCCGGGGTAACTTTTCCGGTTTTGACAGCGCTATCAAGAAGTTCCTTATCATGTATGAAACATTTCACACGGTGGTACATTATATGATACTTGCTTGATTAATTGTGGAAATCCTAAAAATCTTCGATTTTCAAGTCGAAGACTTCCGCGATTTTCAATATATTTTTTTATTGTTTAAAATAATTTATTGAAATATTTTTTATGTTGACGGTGACATTACTGCTATCGTCATCAGTGACATCACTGCTATCGTTGTCAGTTACATCACTGCTATCGTCATCAGTGACATCACTGTTATCGTCGTCAGTTACATCACTGCTATCATAAATGAAATCATCATCACATTTTTCTTCAGGGACATTATTATAATATAATATTATTGTTTAAAATATTTTTTTATGTTGACGGTGGCATTACTGCTATCATCATCGTTATCAGTGACATTACTGCTATCATCATCGTTATCAGTGACATCATTGTTATCATCATCGTTATCAGTGACATCACTGCTGTCATATCATCGTTGTCAGTGACATCACTGCTATCATCAATGAAATCATCATCACATTTTTTTCTTCAGGGACATTATTATAATATAATATTATTGTTTAAAATATTTTTTTATGTTGACGGTGACATTACTGCTATCATCATCGTTATCAGTGACATTACTGCTATCATCATCGTTATCAGTGACATCATTGTTATCATCATCGTTATCAGTGACATCACTGCTGTCATATCATCGTTGTCAGTGACATCACTGCTATCATCAATGAAATCATCATCACATTTTTTTCTTCAGGGACATTATTATAATATAATATTATTAATTCAAAGTCCCGAAAATTGAAGATTTTTAGGACTTGGAAATCGTTTACGATGAAAGTCCTTAGGACTTGGAAATCCTAGGATTGAAAGTCTTAAGACTTGGAAATCGTTTTACGATTTCACCAGGAGACTAATATGTAGTGTTTCATTTCGCAAATCAAGAGGATTCCCAGACTGGTCTGTCAGTGTGAAATTTATTCTGGTCAGCTATGGACTATGACATCGTAGATAGACCTGATTGATTGGCTCTTGCACAATCTGAAATCCAGGTGGTTCTTTCGGAGTAAATGAATAAAGAATAAATCCTTGTTGGGCTTGATTTGATAATGTCGTGTCTGTGCTGTGACTGCCATCGATGACATCACACACAAGATTGACCGCGACCACTGAAGTTATATTTACGATGCCCGGGGATACATGACGGCCTTGCCCTTCGGTGTTATTGTTATGTCTGAGGACAGTTGGCTCCGGTAGTGTTTTTCTGTACACGGCAAGTATGTCATCGAAGGATTCATTGATGACGTCGGTGACGGATTTTCTCATCTCGGGCACGTTATATCCCGGAAGTTTATAATTCGGCAATGTGGCTTCTGTTAGCGAGTTATCAGCTAGAAATTGTTGTTTACGATGATCTTTGTCATCAATTATTGCCTGAACGATTCGCTGGTTAATATATTCGATGTCGGCGGCAAGCTGATTTAATATTTCAATCTGCGTAATAATTTCGCTGCGTGCACTTGTTATATCGGAAAGATGTTCTTGGAAGAACCATCGCAACTGCTTTAGTTGTGTTTTATGTAATTGATTAATTTCTTTAAAATGCCAACAAGATAGTTTATGGTAAGAATAGATCCTGCTGAGTTATCTCGTGGAAAAACGTGAATATTCACTTCATTGTTCGTAACATAGCTACGAAAACCACTAGCCAATATTGCACCTTTTATCTTATCAAGATCTTGTTTGTATGACGGTGTAATTTCGTGATATGACTGCGTGTCAGTGATATAAACAGACTTTTTAGGCTCAGGTGGACGTGGTATTGGTGGCGCCTCGGGTGGAGTTTCAGGCCATCCTAACACTGTTCGGATTGAACTATTATATATATCCACGGCGTAGTCTGGGGTGTTTATTTCGATCGCGGACGACAGCGTTGGCTCGTGAACAGTTATTACTATTTTTGATTCTTTCTCCCGGAGATATTTTTTATTCGACGTTGTAATTCCTCATTGATTTCTTCGATTTGATATGACCCGGTTGGTAACCCAATGACGTTCCAGTCTGGGGTGCCATCGGGTTTATTTTTATATGCAAACACAAACGAATTAATTATTTGCTGGCAATCCACCAAACGATTTTGATCTGATATTGGGCCAACTGTGATACACTCGTAATTGTGCTAACGCGATTTCGCTTACTGGAATCGCAGTTGGAAAATTAATACTGAATTGTGGCTTAGTTGATGTTACTGTTAACAAAGATGTTCGCGCCGGGCTTGTATTTGCGACTATCTGCTGAAGTAATTCCGTCATTATTTATCTGCTGTCGTTTCAAATCGAAGTTCTTTGTGTAATCGTTGTACGCGGCTGCCATCTGCGCGAATTCGGAATCTGATATTGTTGTATCGTCAAGGCTGGATGATATCAACGACGACAATTTCGAGTAGGTGCTTGTGGCCGTGCTGTTTAACTTTTCATATTCGTGCAATTTTGTTAGCGCACACGAGGATATTTTTTTCGCAATTATATTAGCAACTCCTGCAGTTGTCGTTGACGTTGAAATTGTGATTGTAATCGCGATTGCAGTTGTCACTGGTGTCAGCGCTGATAATAGCACCCCAGTAGATGCAACTACCGCGAATACCGAATACACTATTGTGTCTAACATGGTTACACGCCGTTTGTATTTTTTTATCTTTGTTGCGCATTTGTCAATAGTATCTTTTAACTCTGAATGCCATTCGCGTACTTGATCATATCTATATTGCTGCGCATCTAATGTTGTCGTTGATGCTGACTTATTTTTTAATGCCATTTTATTATTTTACGCGGTAACCAATTGAGGCGTTTCAGCTACAAATTCCAAACACCACCAGTAAGATGTTGCGGTTAATTTCTTGTCGGCGGCTTCCAGTATAAATGTTTCTTCGGTTTCCTTGTTTAATATGATAGTCACAACCCCGGAATACTTATCAGTGGAATGTCTCCAGGGATATGTTGTGAAGATTTCAAATTTAGCGGCACTGAACACAGACAGTCTATACACGCCAGTGGCTGTTGCTGTATATTTGATAGTATTATTTTGTTTGGACCATGTTGCGAATCCCGATGATACCGTGTATACTATGTTGGTGATATGCCCGGGAGTAACTCCAGTGGGGACTTTAATCAAACTAGTTTTGCTAACGATCTCAGGAATCCCCGCTACGATGTTTTGCTGTGTTTGTTTGATCGTGTCAATGTTGGTCTTAATATCAGAAAGTTTTATGTCGATGACGGGAGGAGTTCCAAAGAACTTATCAGTGGCATCATCGGTTTTTTGAAAGTTTCTTCGAAGTCTTGTAAACGCGTTTACATGAACATCATACTCTGCCCGCAACGTTGTTAGTTTACCGTCAACGGCGCTAGCGCTTGCGTCAACATATTGTTTGTTTGCGGCATCTTCCGGCGAGGTTGGAATCGCTAACGCGGTTATTTTGTTACCACTGAGATTGAGTTCACCTGTCATTGTATCACCGGTCTTCGCTACACGTTCCCCTGCAGCTTTTTGTGTGTCATCTCGAAGCGCCGCGATTGATACACTGGTCAACAGTGAAATCATTACTGACTTGAAAAGGCCCTAATCTGTAGTATTTTGGTGTGCCGAACACGAATATAACCGTGAAAAATTTGTATTGGCTCTCGTTTTGAAGATATTCATATACCTCATTTTCTATGTTTCACTGTGTAAATTTCTCCAGTAGGACTGCAGCAACATCCGGAATAATGATGTAACATTGCATAATACCATCATGCTCACATCATCCACAGTTGATTGCATCATTTTCTGATGCAATGCAATACTAATGCCATGCGGCTGCTGAAGTAAGTTGACGTCAGCAGTGTACTATACATGTGTAGGCCTATTATACTAATGCCAGGCGGCTGCTGAAGCTGACGTAAGCAGTGTACTATATAAAGCCCAATCAGATAGGTTCAGCATTTAAAATATTTTAGACGTTGTGCGAGACAGTTCAAGCTACTGTTACATAAAACTTATTATTTTATCCATTTACGTACAATAAAGAACAGTAATGCCTCGAAAGTGTGTTAATACCGCGGACAATTTTTGCTATATTTGTGGGGAAGTGACATTTGCCAACCAGAAGAAAAGTATCAATTCTCAAGTGAAGAAGGCATATCATCTTTACTTCGGATGCAAGGTTGGTGACCAAGACAAGCCTTGGGCTCCGCATATATGCTGTGCTACATGTACAACACAGCTTTCACAGTGGTTGAATTGCAAAAGGTCATCAATGCCGTATTTGCTGTATTTGGATATTAATTTTGTGACTGGAATTTAGACTTTTGGGCCTCAGATCTAAGGCAGACTGGTCTGAACTGTACACAGACAGGCAAACCTTTGCAAAAAGTAGGATAAGATGGGCAGAGAGCCAAGCAACCACCTAAATGACTGTTACTTCTGCTTGGTTCCTCCTCTTTCCGGCGGAATAACGAAGCGAAAGAAGTCGAGAATAGTCAACTCAAACATTCCGTCTGCATTGAGACCAGTTCCACATGGTGAGGGACTTCCTATTCCAGAACCTCCAGCAGAATATTCTCTTGATTCATCTGACGAAGACAAAGGTGAGTCGACCTGTTCTTCTCCTGGTCCATCAGCATGCAGTGATCCAGATTTTCACTGTGGTGCATCATCAACCCCACACAGAATAACACAGGAAGAACTAAATGACCTGATTCGTGATTTGGACTTATCAAAGAACAAGGCAGAATTGCTAGGATCAAGACTCCAACAATGGAATCTTCTAGAAGAAGATGTCACAATTACTGCATATCGAAAGCGCCACCAGCAATTGGAGCCTTTCTTCAGAAAGGAAAGTAATCTGATATTCTGTTCCGATATTGAGGGCCTCATGAATGCTTTAAAAATCACTCATGACCCACAAGAATGGAGACTATTTGTGGACTCTTCGAAACTGAGTCTCAAGGCTGTGCTTTTGCACAATGGAAACATTCTTCCATCTATTCCAGTAGCGTATGCTGTCCACATGAAAGAGACATACGATAACTTAAGGCAGCTACTGAATTCCATTGAGTATAACAAGTACAGCTGGCACCTCTGTGGTGATTTGAAGGTAGTTGCCCTTTTAATGGGACTGCAGCAAGGATATACAAAATACATGTGTTTCTTATGCGAGTGGGATAGCCGAGCAAGGGAAATGCACTACATGAGGAAGGAATGGACTCACAGGCAGAATGTAGCCATTGGAGAGAAGAATATCCAACACCCAGCTCTGGTTGAGGCTCAGAAAATCTTGCTACCACCCCTTCACATCAAACTAGGTTTGATGAAGAACTTCGTGAAAGCCATTGACCGGACTTTGCCAGCATTCCGATACCTGCATGAAAAATTCCCTCGACTCAGCGAAGCAAAGATTAAAGAGGGAGTTTTTGTGGGTCCTCAGATTCGAGAGCTTTTCAAAGATGACCGGTTCAACAACTTGCTGGAAGGTGACGCGAAACAAGCATGGAATGCTTTTCGCCTAGTTTCTACAAACTTCCTCGGAAATGTTAGGGCAGAAAACTATAAGGAACTAGTAGAAGACATGTTGATGAAGTATAAGAAACTTGGCTGCAATATGTCTCTAAAGATTCACTTCCTTCATTCCCATTTGGATTTCTTTCCTAGCAACTGTGGTATTGTTAGTGATGAACACGGCGAACGTTTTCATCAAGATATCGCAACAATGGAACAAAGATACCAGGGAAAATGGTCCACTACAATGCTGGCTGACTACTGCTGGACACTCCTCAGAGATGCTCCCGAACAGCTGTACAAGAGACAGGCGAAGAAATCTAAGATGTAGTCAATGACTTGATTTTTTATAGGTAGGCTATTACAGTTGACCTTTTACTATTGGAATGCATTTCGTTATGTAAACATTAATTTCTTGCAGATTACAAAAAAACTAGAGCCAATTTTGCAATTTGACTGTCATATTCGTGTTCAGCACATAAAAATTGATAAGAATTGACTAATTTTATTTCAGTAACATGACTTTTGTAAAAATTTGTTGTCCAGTGATATCAGCGAATCTCTGATTTTTCCGCTGTCAGTGAACACAGGGATGTTACCCGGAGTGGCTCCAATAACCCTACGAATTATTTCATGCCATTTGATATCACTGGTTTTTAGTTTTCCGTGCCGGTCCTGAAAAATAACAACCTCATCTGGGTCTATCCCGGTCAGACTTAAAAGATTATCGATTTCATCTTTGGTCGCATATTTTGATAAATCCACATCGGCGCGTTTTTTTTTTTTTTGTCTTTGTTTCAAGAAAAGATCTTCCGTAAATATCAACCATTATTTGATAGGAAACTGTTTAAATCGACCCATAGTATACTCGTGCACGATTTTTTGAGGAGAAATCTTTGATTTCGAGATCGCATCAAGAACATTTAATACTTCACGGCCACATATCGGAGGATCGGTCAGTGTTTGTGTTGGCAACGTTGAATACCAAACCTTTGTCGTTGACCCTGACTTTGTCCCTGTCTTTGACAGGGGGATGTTTTTTGTATATCGGAGAAATTCAACTGGCGGTGCTAACCCATATGAATCAAAATAGATGATTCCACGTGGATCGATCGCGTAAGCAACCCAGTGAGTTCCTGGACCATCGCTGTTATCATCAAGATTAATAATTCCGGTTTCTGGATTATTCGGTTGTTGTGGCAATTGATCTCGCATAAAGACTCCTCTGAAATTTTTTATATTTAATTGTTTAATAGCATCGAGCAAATCAAAATTTGACATCGGTGTGAAAACACTTTGTGTTTTTAAAACACTTAGAACCTTTTTGGGTACCATGATGGTGGAGTTCCTGGGAGTCTTAGCCCTCGTCCCTTTTTTTGTATCCTTTTCCTGTGGCTTTCTTTAGTGCCATTCCAGCAGCGGTTCCAACTGCTCCTAACTCAGCGGCTTTAGCGACTGCAGGGGCAGCAGCAGCTATCAACGCTGGTATTGCTGCGAGAAGTGGAAATATACCACCGGTTTTAACCATATCTTTGACCGCGGCTGGAGAGAAATCAAGTCGAACTCCAGTCGCTGCTTGTTTTGCTTTACTGAAATGTTTTAGTTGGGTTTTAGTCAACGATAACTTGTTTGGACCGCCAGTAATCTGATCATTTTTTAGTGTTATCGTTGTCCCACATGTGCTCGCGTTTTTCGATTGTAATTTCTTAGCCTGACCAGGAGTCAGAGTGACATTAACGTGACTGTATGACATTTCTTATAACTTTGCGATTGATATAATTGCATTACTTTTAGCAATGCTACATGTTTTCCACTGGTGCATCAGCGAATATCGTTCGGCCGCCAGCACCTTCAAGCAACATTGCTTTATCGGAAAGTATGACCGCGATTGCTCTGTAATTAGCTATAGCTCCTACGTTTCTATTCACGGTAGCCCGAAAGTGTATATCAACGACAGACTGTCTGGTTAAATCAAGATGCTCTAACGAGAAGTAATAGATTGGATAATGAGATATAAAATCCAATTGTGATATTTGCAAACCAGTATCGATATTTAGATCACGCGCTAGATACTTTGTCAATCGTTGATATGCACGTGCAACATGATTATTACCAAAATCTAACAGTATGTTCTCAGACGGTTCTTGATTCCCGTTTATTCTCAGAGAAACGTCAGTGATACCAAGTTGATCAAATATCATATGCGAACGTGTTTCATTACCCACCCGTGTAACATCCTGAAGAGCAATGAAAATATGTCGCGGCGCGGAAACTCCCTGCTGTGATGCTATATGCCATGTGAATAAACCGTTATTGGTATTTTGAGCACTATCTGTGGTTGTTGTAAGCCACGATAACAACACTTTACCGCCTTGATACATAAAAGAAAGCAGTCGCTGTTCTTCAGTAATTGCAGGAGTCATTACCGGCATCCACAGTGATAGTTTTGTTATATTTACCTTACCAGCGTCACCTAGACGTCGCCATATAGCATCATTGTCGTTGGCTTTTCTAACAAGCACGACTGTATGTTTTGCTCCAAAAATTACCTTTCTGACATCTCTGCAAAATCCAAAGATGTGCAACAGAGGAATGGCACATGAAAAATTTCTACGATTACCTTTCAACATTTGTCTACGTGCAGCGAAACCTAAATTAAATTCTGCATTAGCACCGTGAACCACCGGCCACACATCAACGTCAGCTGCGTTGGCAAAGTTTCTTGGTCGTCCAATATCGTACTGATCACTGTTAGGAAAATTAGAAGTATCCTTGGCAAACATCATTGATGGACCAGATGATCTTGTATAATCATCAGAATATCTTGCTAGACCAATTATTGTTGTAGCAACATCGACATCCTACTGAATCGATTCAATATTTTTTCCATCAATCATGTAGATAGCACTATCAAACAAGGCCATAATTCCGTTATTGACAAAACCGATTTTAACATTGGGTCCGTATTCTGTATCATCTGTTTTTATAATTTCTCCTTCTACTTCAATAAATGCTTCAGCGGGCAGAAATATCTACTTGTATCTTGAACCTGAAGTTCAATTCGTCCTCGTTTATTTGGTTCTCGTGCGTCATAAGAATAATACTGATAATCACGCACTGATTCATTTTTAAGGACCGGTTCGTCTATGTCGAATGCTGGGTCGGATTCCCGTTTAAATATTTTATTATAAAAGTTATCGTCTAAAACGAAGACCACTTCCCGCCACCAAACTTGTGTTTATTTGTTCAGTCCCTTGATTTATCAGCGCTGCTAGTTTTTGATTTGTGGCTTCATTTATTACTTTACTAACATCCGCGGCCATATCTGCGGTGGCTAGTAATTTTACCGGTGGTGGACCCCCTTGGGTTCTGCGTATTAATCGTGCTAGTCTGTCTTTGATTGCCAAGAATGCTTTACTGGCAGCGCTACCAACAGCGCCAGTAGCTTTATCTTTAATAACATCAATGGCTTTCATCGATAATTGTTTTGCGATTGGTATTGCTTTAGGTGCCATCCTCGCGAATAACCCCGAACAACATCGCCGAGTCCATTTCCGTAAGTCATCCTGTATACGGGTACTCGTGAGTTTACCACCCTGACCATGACTGGTCTACGATGAGAATTGTGTACGATCATTTTATTTAATTAGTTATTTCTCTAGTCGCTGTCCGTGAGTTCATCAATAAGTTCTCGATAAATGTGAACATCCATGATGCCGCCGCGAAATAATCGCTGACAGATATCAGCCGCTTCATTAATTATTTCTGGTGAGTTATTTCCGGCACGCCTTCCTCCTAAGAGAACTTCTAACCGCGATACGTCATTGATAATATTGTTAGGGCAGGGAATAAAATCACCTCCCAAACCACTGCCAGTTGCACTGGGACCAAGTAGTAAATCGAGAACATCATCATTTTTTTCATCTGGACGCTCCTCCAATGGCGGTGAATAGGGAGGTGGAAGTCCTCGTCGTCTACTTTTGTTAAGTTTCTTTATTGCATTTACAAGGGTTGAGTATTTTAAATCGTTAGATTTGACCACTTTTTTGTTGTAGTATACACGATACGCCCACTTAGCAAAATTGGTATCAGTCGTGGACTTATATTTCTCGTTTAAAATTTTATCTTTGTTATATAAACCCTCTAATATCAATTCAGGTAATTTTTCTTCTGGTGTGTTTTTAAGGAGTTTAATAAAACCCGGATTAAATTTTGCAGTCAGTTCAACAATTTCCTTTGCTGCTTTGGGTGCAGCAGCTTCGGCGACTTCAGCGGTGGGTGGAGGTTGAGCTGCAGCGGTGGGTGGAGGTTGAGCTGCAGCGGTGGGTGGAGGTTGAGCTGCAACTATATAGTTGGAAGTTTTTGTAAAATCTTTTTTGTTTGTTTGGTTCTTTTTGCAATCTTTTCAGTCTGTTCGGCGGTTTGTTTTAGCACTGGAAGAATACACGGTTTTGTTATATCACCTGGATCTCCCAGTAAAGCTCTTTCAGTGACCACCGCAGCTTTCTCAGTAGCTGTTGTAACGGGTTTAAATAATTCTTCTGCACCTGTTGCAAATTCAACTTGTGCTTGCTGCCGCGCTTGTAATTTTTATGTTACACTATCTCGTACAGGAAGAAATTTTTTTATTGCTTCTAGTCGCTCTCGAGCTAGTCTAGCAGAATGTGCTTCTCCAATGTTGGCCATTATTGTTAACTTAAATTTTTAATTCACAGCAGCAGAAAGGGCGACGACAAGCAAACTCTGCCAGGGACTTTTCACAGAAACGCTAGCGTTTCAGCAGCAGAGAAAGTGACGACGCCACCGAGTGTTTTCGCAAGATACCCCTGTGCGGACAGAAATAGTTGTATAGGTAGATATTTTCATGAGATAACACTTCAAGTCAGCGGAGAAAGCCTATTTTGTCATGTTTTTCTGACTAGAAGGGTTTATTTTGTGAAAAATAATATCTCTATCTAAAACGTTCTCGATAGAAGGCTCTGTTAAGCGAAATACTTTGTGGGATTCACTTTCTCTGCTGCTCATCAAGCTATGTTATGGCTGGAGGCATGGAAAAAGTTGTGGTTGATGAGACTTGTATTCGCGTCTCAATTAGGATTATCAAAGTTTCGTGACATATTAACTAATTCTGAAACAGAAAACAGGTTAAGGAAGTGCGAAAGGTACAATGCGATCGCTGAATCTTTACTGATACCGGTACTGCAATCTTTATAATCTGCAACGGTCTGATGTTTACTTTCAGTGGTTTGTTCGAGTCTTGGTGTTAATCCTCACTGACCAGTGCTTTATTTTTTGCAGCTTAATGTTTTGGCAATATATGCAAATAATGCCATTGACTCAGAAGTGAATATATGTGGGTATTGTAGAAAAGCTGTCACAAAAGGATTATTATTATTATTATTATTATTATACAATCTTTTGAACGGTCCGTTTTAATCCGGGCCTTTTTCGTCCTGGTCCTTTCTTACCCGTTATCGGCCTTTCTAGACTGGGCCATTTAACCCGGGCCTTTTTCGTACCGGTCCTTTCTGACCCGACACCGGTACAATCTATGCCGGTAAATGTGTGATGTGTTGGTTTGTGACGCAGGGTAAGGTGTGCATTTTATCACAGTACATAACACTGAGGATGATGTTTAGCCGTTACTCAAGCGCTTAACAGAATCAGTTGCCTGTTATTAGATATAGACTGTAAAATGGATTATCCAAGTACCATAGATATTGAAAGTTTTAGTACAGAGAGTGCTGAACTTTCATTTGCGATGTCAAAGGTAACGTTGCCTTGTGTTGTTCTTGTCAGAAGCGAGTCGAGAGGAGTACAGAGTGTAGGTTATGATAATGTTGATAACGCTCTTTCTCAACGTGGTAATGATTACGTTCTTGATAAGAAAGACAACGTGCGGATTGAAGAATCAACAAACGAATGCTGCTCCAGGGACGAACTCATGATGAGGCTGAATGGTTCAATTATTGCTCTGTTTGAGAAGTCTTTAATACCAACTGTGCGATTACGCATTATGAAATTCGACAATCCAACCCGCCAGGAGCTTATGCATGGACGTGAGTTTCTTCATCAACACAACGAACAAGTTGGTCAAGAGGTCCGTATTCCGTTGAAGTATAACGGCAAGGTTCGTCTTCACTCCTCGGTCAAAAGAGGCAAACATTACTTTAATATATCACAGGTAAATCAAACCTTGTAGCATTTTGCCGGGTGGGGGATAGGTAGATGTGGTAGACGGAAACGATAAACATCATGCCGGGTGGGGGATGGGTGGATGTGGTAGACGGAAACGATAAACATCATGCCGGGTGGGGGATGGATAGATGTGGTAGACGGAAACGATAAACATCATGCCGGGTGGGGGATGGGTGGATGTGGTATACGGAAACGATAAACATCATGCCGGGTGGGGGATGGGTGGATGTGGTAGACGGAAACGATAAACCCCATGCCGGGTGGGGGATGGGTGGATGTGGTAGACGGAAACGATAAACATCATGCCGGGTGGGGGATGAGTAGATGTGGTAGACGGAAACGATAAACATCATGCCGAGTGGGGGATGGGTGGATGTGGTAGACGGAAACGATAAACATCATGCACTAGAGTCAGCTCGTTTGACAATGTTATCAACTACTGTACAAAAGTCCGAGTTTGATGTGGGAGACCAGGTAACTTAGTCCGTGCAAGAAAGGAATTGTCTAGCTTGTTACTTTTTAGGAGGGTAATGACTTAAGACCCAATCCAGGGCCTCCAAAAAACAGTGCGTATGTGACTGTAGCCTTGTGTACATTTGTCATTTCTTTGATTGATATGTAATCCTTATTTATGCATGCTGTTATCCCGAAGATAAATTATTACAATCCGACCGAGATATCTCGGGGACCTGAATCATTTCTAATTAATTTTCTTCAACTTATGCAATATACTGTTTTAAATTAGAACTTCCTCGTAAAATGTGTATGGAATGGCCCATTGCAGCTAACCAAGATACCCAAGAGACAGGTCCTTCGTCATCACCACTACTTGATGTCTGTCACTTGCACTAAGCATTCTGGTACAATGCGCCTTAAAATGCGCACAAACTGAATTTAAAGGTGGCCTAGTGGTTAGAGCATCCGCGTCGGATGCGGGAGGTCGTGGGTTCGATCCACGGCCGAGTCATACCAAAGACTTATAAAAATGGTATTAACAGCTGCCGGGGCCCCCAGTGGCCGAGTGGTCTAAAGCGCTCTTCGTTACGGATCACTGCCATCTCACCTCTGTCTGCGTGGTTCGAGTCTAAGATTCAGCCAATGTGGGTATGTGAGAAAGCTTGCCAGTAGCTTCTCGTGGGTCGGTGGTTCTTTCCGGGGTTTTCCCGGGTTCTTCCTCCACCATTAATACTGGCCGCATGTATAGCCTATCGTGTGCTGAAAAATGGCGTTAAACCCCACAACAACAACAACATTAACAGCTGCCTCGCTTGGCGCTCAGCATTAAGAAGTTAGTGTTAGGACTGGTCGGCCTGGTTTCAGGATAATGTGACAGGGTGGGACATCATGCTACATGTCTGCGGCATGATGTCCCAGTGCTAGACATCACTATAAACTGCCACACTGCAGACATTGTAGCGATATGACTGAAAAATTGTTAAAGGTACGTTAAAAATCCAAATCACACACAATACCTGTAGTACTTCTTATGTTGGTGGTGGTGTTGTTTTAGGGTTTAACGCCATTATGCAGCACAGGATATGCTATACATGGTCGCCAGTATAAATGGCGGAGGAAGAACCCAGGAAAACTCCGGAAAGAACAACCGACTTACGAGAAGCTACTGGCAAGCTTTCTTACATACCCACATTGGCCGAATCCGAGACTCGAACCCACACAAATATGATCCATGTGTAATTTTACATAAGTATATTCCACTAAATATGACTCTGACGTTTCGTCACCAGGTCTGGTGGTTTCTTGCTGAGTAGCGGAACTATTCCGATAACTAATGTCTAGTCCCTTAACGATGTCTATTCATGGTTATTTAGATCGAAGAGCAACTAGTATGATAACTAATGTCCAATCCCTTAACGATGTATATTCATGGTTATTTAGATCGAAGAGCAACTAGTATGATAACTAATGTCCAATCCCTTAACGATGTCTATTCATGGTTATTTAGATCGAAGAGCAGCTAGTATGATAACTAATGTCCAATCCCTTAACGATGTCCATTCATGGTTATTTAGATCGAAGAGCAACTAGTATGATAACTAATGTCCAATCCCTTAACGATGTCTATTCATGGTTATTTAGATCGAAGAGCAACTAGTATGATAACTAATGTCCAATCCCTTAATGATGTCTATTCATGGTTATTTAGATCGAAGAGCAGCTAGTATGATAACTAATGTCCAATCCCTTAATGATGTCCATTCATGGTTATTTAGATCGAAGAGCAACTAGTATGATAACTAATGTCCAATCCCTTAACGATGTCCATTCATGGTTATTTAGATCGAAGAGCAACTAGTATGATAACTAATGTCCAATCCCTTAACGATGTCTATTCATGGTTATTTAGATCGAAGAGCAACTAGTATGATAACTAATGTCCAATCCCTTAATGATGTCTATTCATGGTTATTTAGATCGAAGAGCAGCTAGTATGATAACTAATGTCCAATCCCTTAACGATGTCTATTCATGGTTGTTTAGATCGAAGAGCAACTAGTATGATAACTAATGTCCAATCCCTTAACGATGTCTATTCATGGTTATTTAGATCGAAGAGCAACTAGTATGATAACTAATGTCCAATCCCTTAACGATGTCCATTCATGGCTATTTAGATCGAAGAGCAACTAGTATGATAACTAATGTCCAATCCCTTAACGATGTCTATTCATGGTTATTTAGATTGAAGAGCAACTAGTATGATAACTAATGTCCAATCCCTTAACGATGTCTATTCATGGTTATTTAGATCGAAGAGCAACTAGTATGATAACTAATGTCCAATCCCTTAACGATGTCTATTCATGGTTATTTAGATCGAAGAGCAGCTAGTATGATAAATAATGTCCAATTCCTCAAAGATGTGCATTCATGTATATTTTATATTGAAGAGCAACTAGTATGATAACTAATGTCCAATCCCTTAACGATGTCTATTCATGGTTATTTAGATTGAAGAGCAACTAGTATGATAACTAATGTCCAATCCCTTAACGATGTCTATTCATGGTTGTTTAGATCGAAGAGCAACTAGTATGATAACTAATGTCCAATCCCTTAACGATGTCTATTCATGGTTATTTAGATCGAAGAGCAACTAGTATGATAACTAATGTCCAATCCCTTAACGATGTCTATTCATGGTTGTTTAGACTGAAGAGCAACTAGTATGATAACTAATGTCCAATCCCTTAACGATGTCCATTCATGGTTGTTTAGACTGAAGAGCAACTAGTATGATAACTAATGTCCAATCCCTTAACGATGTCTATTCATGGTTGTTTAGACTGAAGAGCAGCTAGTATGATAACTAATGTCAAATCCCTTAACGATGTCTATTCATGGTTGTTTAGATTGAAGAGCAGCTAGTATGATAACTAATGTCCAATCCCTTAACGATGTCTGTTCATGGTTATTTAGATCGAAGAGCAGCTAGTATGATAAATAATGTCCAATTCCTCAAAGATGTGCATTCATGTATATTTTATATTGAAGAGCAACTAGTATGATAACTAATGTCCAATCCCTTAACGATGTCTATTCATGGTTGTTTAGAATGAAGAGCAACTAGTATGATAACTAATGTCCAATCCCTTAACGATGTCTATTCATGGTTATTTAGATCGAAGAGCAGCTAGTATGATAAATAATGTCCAATCCCTTAACTACGTCTTTTCATGGTTATTTTATATTGAAGTGGAATTATTCATATAACTTATGCCTAATCCCTTCATGATGTCTAGACCGCTCCGGTGGCCTTAGTGGTTCGAGCGTTCACCTCTGGTGCGGGACGTCGTGGGTTCGAACTCCGCCGATCATACCAAATACCGATAAAAACGTCAATAACAGCTGCCTTACTTGGTGCTCAGCATTAAGAGGTTAGTATTAGGACTGGTCGGTCTGATGTCAGGATAGTGTGACTGGGTCGAACATGGTGTTACATGACTCCGGCATGATGCCCCACTGCTCGGCATCACTATAAACTGCCATACTACATACATCGTTGAGATATGACTGCAAATTTGTTAAAGTTACGTTAAAAATCCAAATCACACACACACACACACACACACACAGACAGAGGATGTATATTCATTGTTATTTAATATTGAATATGTGCTGTTCATTCTCACTGAAACACCTAAATTGCGTACGTTTGACCTGAAGCATTGGAACAAATTTCCGCGTAGGTATGAAAACTTGCATCAGAAAACCGAAATTTGTTACTGAATAAGACATTTTTCTCACAGATTCTTTCAGTTTTCAAATATGTTATTCCTTTCCTAGCAGCTACATTCGAAAATAAACCAGCTCCAAACAGCCGACATTTTCAATACATTCGCTACTCATGCAGACATGTCACAAAGGATATATTCCGTTTGAAACTTTCTACTCCCTTACATCATTATATGAGGGACTTCTTTTAAAATTTCGCTTTGTAATTCAATTTATATTTTGATAACTGCATTAAAATATTTTAAAACTAAAATTTTCAGTTAGCAGACATTTCCATAACAACATTAGTTAACTTAACAAGAAGGGAATACATACTAAACCCATTTTTCATTATCACGTGACCATTTCACTAGTTTTGCCATTGTTCAAATTGTCGGCCATCAAGGCGAGACTTTAATTAGCATACTGTTCCATTTTGGGATTTAGCTGCCGACAAAATGAGCAAAACTTTAATAATTGAAATGAATTTGTAAGAAGATTATCCTAAAAATGTATAGTTTGTTTTCTAATGCATATTTTCGTATAAAGGTTGAACTGAGCAAAAAACTAACCGGTCAATTGTAAACAAATTTTCCAGAATACCTTCTTTTAAACCTGCAAGTCCATTTCAACGATGGTCAACAATATAAATCTAATAAAAATAAAATAACAATCCGAGTCAAAACCTCTGCTGTGATTGTGTATGCCAAGCAGGTGGATAATATTCCACAAAAGAATAATGGCGAAATATTTTTAATTTCTTTCGTTTGGGAGACATAAAACGCTTCATTTTCTCTCATATCTCACGTTTAACACTTTAAAAGTCTATTAAAATGATATATTACCACACGTGACGCAATTTATATTGTGATATTCCATCAGTAGTACAAACATCGACGCAGTTTATCGTTGCCAAAAATATATCGCAAATCCGATACGTATCGATGAATCGTTACACCTCAAAATAGGACTTAAGTGTATTATGCCATGGGAATTAAAATATTTTTCTGTTTACTACATATGACTGCGTGCCGAATAAGTTCAAACTTTACATGGAGTCGGCACAACAGCTCTGTAGGGCTTATGTCTAGTGTTACTATACTCGATTTAAAATACAATTTGTTTTTACAAATTATCGTTTACCACCATGCGTGTATTAAGTTCTGTTGGTCAGCATTTCTTGTGCATGACCTTTCTGAAAGCATAACAGGGTACTTCAGACATATACGTATTCATTATCATATTTCAAAACATGCACTAGAGAAAGATATTATTTTCATTCGTTATTTATCTATAGTAAATATTTTTTTATTTACTTTTTTGTGAATTACTGTATTACAGGTTATCAAAGATTTCCCGCCATGCATTCGCGTTGAAGAGGAGCTAACCGTTATTAAAGATGATGGAAAGGGATGTACTGTGTTGCCGCGAGGGCTACAGTTAATTTTAATCAAAGTTGATGATTCTTCTGAGGAAGTGGAGAAGAGTGCAGTTCTCGTATGCAGATGTGACTCCACAGTATTAAGTCTACCGTCGATATGCCAGGGTCATTTCACTGCCGGCATGGATGATACTGACTACACGTTGCAAGAGATAGTGGAAACATTTTCCGTTCCAAAAACTGTAACTTTCAACAAACTTGAACTCAAAGATTTTATTTCAATTTCAGAGGTGGATAACGATAGACTTTTTAATGCTTTGTCTGGACCAGTAGAAATTCTAGCTGTAGAGAACATTGAATCGTACATAGGGTATGAACATCAAAAGTCAGTCAATATGTTATACGATATCCTTGTTTTGCCTGCCTTTTTAAATGTCTCAGTTCACTTGCCAAAAGATGTCGTCATTACTAACAAACTTTTAGCGGAATATTTTTTAAAACCTACTTTCAGATTTGTGACTTTTATTGAGTCAAACCTTTTCTCGTTTGGAAATGTTTCTGTTGTTCCAGTTTATCTTCAATTTCCAGGTTCTGAAAAGTCGCCTGTTAAAGACGACTTAACGGACCATGAAAAAGAGATGAAGCTATCCTGCCCTCTCTATGACTGTCCTTCTGCCTCTACACTGCCAGACAAACCTCTATGTTGGAAAGGTATGAGCGATTAATTTTATATTAAAAGGTACTATGCGTAAAAGAGAAATGTATTTCTTCTCGTGTCCAATAATACAAAAAGCGCAGATGCATATAAAGATCTTTCAGTAAGATTACCGATTTGACAGAAAATGCAGGCATGCTGCATCGTAACTCTTTTTATTGAAATGCTCACGGCTGTTCGGTATGGTTAAACTGCATACTTAAATAGGGAAGAATTCCTCATCAATGGTTTTTGCTTCTCAGCAAAAATAAATTTCGTCGCTTTTGTTGAAAACTTCCTAAAACTGAGTCTAATGGAACTTTATTTTGCCGCTTTTATACAAAGCAACATTTTCTCAGAAGATATTTTCCGTATAAAGGTGACCCTCATATATAACATTTCCAAGTCATATGATGTAGGAAATATTTTCTTCCCAATCTTTCGAAAAATAGTCACAGAAAAGCGCTTATGTCATACATCGTTTTTTTTTCCCCCGTCAGTTTGTTTTCTGTCTAATACAAAACAAAATATTTGTATTATGTTTATGACAGGTGGCGATAAGATATATATTTAACATGCAACTGTGTCCAACTTTGAAAGTTGTTGTTACAAAATATAGTTGTTGAGTAATTTTATTACTTAATTTCTAATATGTAAGTTTCCCTAGAGATGGATTGTCAATTATTACGGTACCGTCAATATTCTCTTATAAGTGGAGCCTAATAGTAAGCAACAGAGATCCTGATCTGCCATCGCATAATGTGCCGGCAAATAACGGTCTTATTGTTTGTTCTACTGATCATTTATTACAAACTGCATAGACCCAGATGTGTGCTGCATTGACCCAGATGAGATCGGCTTATGATCGAGTACATACAGTACTTATCTGAGTACATACGGTACATGATTTTTTCCATATGTTTCAGACCCTGGTCCTCAACCTACAAGGATACTAGCACGTAAAGAAGTAAGTGGTTTAAGGCTTTTTATCTGTTTAAGTAAATATCATTAAAATATATCGGTCTAAGGTCACAACTCTGAGTGATGAATTAAAAGATATTATTTACGATTATCCACAGTCATTCCGTGTTTCATTATACAAAAACACTTTACTATCCGTTTTCAGGGATTAAGAAGTCGCATAGTACAAGTTGAGGATTCATTGCAAAGACTTTCAGTGAACGAGTCTGTCCTTGCGGAAACGATGGATAACAAAAAAAGGATTGGGTATGGAGGTCATCGCTCTGTAGATCCTGGTGCCGGAATACAACTAGAGCCATGTGACTCTCGACATGAGCTTGAAAACGCCGATAATCCTCAAAATATGTCTGGTTACACTTTGTTGTTTCGAGATGTCGATAACTACGACATGGCAGCTGAAGACGCTGATGTCTACGAACCAATTAACATAAACGATGATGAATACGAATACGTTAGTGTCCCACAGGAAACATCAAGTCTGACATCACCTAGTGAGGCTAAACAAGACGAGACAAGTCGTCCAGTCACGGGATCGGGCTATGGATGTTTTGATATGCTACCGCGAGGAGACTCAGTACGTATAACGCCAACATATGAGAACTTGGATACAAACAAAATTATGATAAACAAAGAGACGGTTGCCCCAGGAGACCCACAAAAACACGGTGTACCTGATCTGAGTTCCTCTTCAAAAAAAGCAGCTTTGTATGAGAATGTGAAATGGAAGAAATAATATATATATATATATATATATATATATATATATATATATATATATATATATATATATATATATATATATATATATATATATATAGAGTGTGTGTGTGTGTGTGTGTGTTTCAACTTCGGTACTGAAAAACTTGCAGTGAACCCGTATATGAAATGCATGTTTTGCGTACGTTTTTCTTCTGTAGAGAAGAGCACGGCTCTCGAAGTAAAATCAGTTGTAAAATGTGTCGACGATTACACTTTTTGGACGTTGCAAATTTTGTAAAGTTATAAATTATGTTTATGTGCGAATTCAAAAGTATTTTCTTTGTTATATCTTATTAAATAATAATAATAATAATAATGTGTGTTAAATCACTGCTATTCCATTTTCAACTTTCTTTCCGACTTAATGTTGTTGCACTTTCTGCCGTGGTTATAATAATATCGACAAAAACAACAACCGTTATTTGTACTACCACATGTGCACAAAGCTTCGATTTCGATCTTTTAGTTCAAGTATTGTTTACCACGTTATACCTAGCAAGCACACTATGTTATTATGGCTAGATATGATTATGCTCGATGATCTATTTATAGCATCCAGGAGCAGATCCATAAAATATCGAGTGGGTGCAACGTAAACAAGTTTAGGGGCGGACTGTAACGCGAAGGTGAAATGTCTGTGGGACGTAAAACTGCTTAAGGGGACGAAGGCCACCATAGCATCTACCTTGGAAGCATTTACAGGGCCTGCTTTTAAAAATCAAACTGTGAAGGAAAACGAATTCTATGGAGCAGTATGGTTGTTTAGCACTCTTTTTTCTGGGCGGTGGGTTGGGGTGGGGGGTTTGCGGTTTATCCCGCTCTATCCCGATCCCTCTTTGTGCCATCCAGTGTTCTTACTTTAGTCCTAACACAATCGCGTCTAACTACTCGAAAAAGTAAAACTATCACCTGTAAAATAGGCCGACCTATACAGAGGAATCGGGCTTAATGTAAAGAACTAAATCGATAAAACTATGTGCTTAGGTAGATGCGTATCTAATATAACCCACATACGAGTTTACCTTGATATTAATGTGTACATTGGCTTCTGTTGTTGAATGCTGTGTGGAAACTAATATCTTTTTGCTGGCATTAACAACCGGGTACTCAATTACCTCGTACCTCTGACATTTCGAGACTTCGGATCATATGGCAAACTTGTTGTTGTTGTGGGGTTTAACACCATATTTCAGCACACGATAGGCTATGCATGGCGGCCAGTATTAATGGTGGAGGAAGAACCCGGGAAAACCCCGGGAAGAACCACCTACCCACGAGAAGCTACTGGCGAGCTTTCTCACATACCCACGTTAGCCGAATCCTAGACTCGAACCCACGCAGACAGAGGTGAGATGGCAGTGATCAGTAACGGAGAGCGCTTTAGACCACTCGGCCACTCGGGGCCCCTGGCAAACTTGTATTATCTCAGTTTGTATTATGCTGTGCGAGAGCGGTGTAATCAAAAACTAGTCTTGTGAACTGAAATATGTCGATTTAAAGCAATTCATGTTCCTTGGAATAAACTCCTCATTAAATATTACTTGGGCTTACATTTCAAGGCGCTAATCATTTTGTTGCATATGTAAAGGCCAAAATATTTATTTTGCACAAAAACTAAACTGTATTAGGTGGGCAATTTACCTTTTTCGCTTTCTGTCCCATTTACGTTCCTGTAAATCTACAATGTATTGTGCAGGATATTTGTTCAAATTAGAATACATGTAAAGAAGCGGCCTCCTGGCTTCTTGCATCATCGAGGTTTATGAGAAAGTGAAAATCTTTTTGTTAACACTAGGGGAACTCGCTCACAGCGGTTCAGTTCGGTAAAACAAAAGACTACTTTCTAACCATTGCATGAATTTTGATTTAGTATCGATGAAAATCCTGAGTATGGATCGGTCTTATAGCAAGAAATTATGTCCCATCCCAATGTATTGTGGGTTTTTTTTATCAGTATTTCGTCATCCGATTTCTGAAAAATTTCTAAAATTTTGTAAGTGCATTGATATCGATTTTCTGACACTCTTTTAAAATCTACTCTATGCCCATACTGCCTAGCTATTGATTTGTTAAATCAACATAAAGAAAACTACATGTATTTTTTATCATCCTCTTTATTATCATTTTGTATCATGATAAATAATGGCACAATGTTTTACAGTTATACAGTCAACAGTTTTCAGAGAAATACAAATATTTTACGAGTTTAAAATGAAAGCAACATCGGGAGGTAACATGTATTTGTTTACCAGACTGGCTGGACTTGAAGTGTGGTCAAATATGATTGTATTACAGAATAGGATTTATGAGGATACAAATTTGATATGTTGATTTTAAATATCGAAAATGATATTCTGTAATGTTTCAGAAAAGACGAAGTTTTACAAAATAACTGTAAATAATAGTTACATAGCGATAAGCATGTAAATGGAATAAATTATGTATTTTTATTAGAGTAAATATACAAGTTTGAGTTCAGCTAAATTTTCAGTACAACTCAAGGTTTTCACCATCTTTATAAGGTCAATCTACAACAATTCAGAAAAGACAGATAGCACGTAGGAGGGAAAAGTTCGAATTAAAACAGTATATAGTATTTCAGTATACGAGACAGCTGTTTTCATATCATTCATATGTATGAAATAGTTTGAGTTTTTTAAAAAAAAAACATAAATCTGAAATAGGGCACACTTTTGAAGAGACTGAAGAAACGTTGCCAACTGTTGAAATCAAAATTTCCTGCTGTGATTGATTTTGTTGTTGTTTTGCTGGGTTCTTTGCGGTGTTTTTATAATGCCTAAAGATAATTTTTAAGCGTAAAATATTTCCTGAATTTTTCATAGTGATTTAAGTGAATGTAAATACACAGCATTTACGACATCTTTATTATGATCCTGATAGTACGATTTCTTAGATAAATATAAATCAAATGTGGAAAATAATAAAATAAGACAAAAGAAAAATAAAATACGTTGAATTGAAGCAGTGGTTAACTGAGCGATCTACCTATATTTTATACAAGGAAAGTGAAAAAGATTTCCTTATAGAAAAGTCTATGTATGTCGCCTGGATGACCAGTAGCAGGAGGACACTGTTGATATGCAAACAGATGAAAAATGCAACAATTACATTTTGACAGTGATGACTTCTAGAAATATGCATGGTATGAACACGTAAAAATGAAAAAGGAAGATGATGTGCACGAAGATCTCGAGTAAATTTTCAAAGATAGAAAGCCTAGAAAGATGAAGTTTGTTGATGGAAATGAGTTGTATAACAAAAACGTTAAGAATTTCTAGGAAAAGGAACACTGAGTACCTTTCAAATTCCTCACCCATAAATGCATTTGTTGCGGGAAGATTCAATAGAACTCTCCAGACTTGAGTCAGAAAGTATTTCACTCAAAATGAAACCAGAACATGGATTGAATTTAGATCACACTTAATTTATTAATAACATAGCACTGCACATTTCAATAGATATGGCTCCGTTGGAAGCGAATAAAGAAAACGAAAAAAAGATGAGAAGTATTAATCAATCTGCTGAGTTATTTATTGATCACATAACGAGAGTGAAAAAGAAGGAACATGGAAAAACATCACAGATAACCAGTACAATAGTACACATAACATACAAATCTTGATAAGGCGATTACCATCAGAATTCAATAAAATGCAAGAATGCTTTTCTCAAGTACAGTAAAGAAAAAAACTAAACTCACAAGCAACAGCAAAAACCAGACATTAGTGTTTACATGACTTGCACCTCGAGAACTTAAAAGCATATATTTTAAACTAAAAGTATATATTTTCAAAATGTTTTTTTTTTAGGTTCGTTTTATTTAATAAACCGACATTTAAACAGGTACAACATTCATATGGAATGTATCCGCAACAGTGAAAATTACATGCGGTTTGATTTCGTCGTTAAAACAAAATATATGCTGATCACACTGGTTGTACTTGTGTATTATTTCCTAATACATAAACACAGCCAAACATGTCTTAAGGTGCCATATATGGGAAGCGAGAAAAGTGACATCTGAAAACAGTTGATTGCTTTATAGAGGTTCATTTCTCCAGTGTCTGATGCAAAGTCCTTATAAAAGGTAACTGTTAATGTTCTTTCTTAATGTAGGTGACTTAGAGTAATGAAAGGGCGGATATTCGTTAAAGTTGATTCGATGTTTTCTGTGGATTTACTAGTTAGTAGTTGTGGCGTTACGGGTTGTTATTCCGCCACTGTGGTAGGTGTGTAATGGTTGGGGTGGGGTGCTCCAAATATTCTATTTATATTATTATAGAAGTCCCACCCAGGTTCGATTTCGGTTGGAAGTTAAATTAGTGAAAGATAGATGGAAAGCTCTGAGCCCCCAGTCAGCAATGCCGATTGTTAAATTATTCAATATACAAAAAAGTCAAATTCAACGAATAACAATTTAATGAAAATTCAATAGTCAAATTATTACAATTTCCCAAGTACTCTCCATCCGCTTGAACCTGTGATAGCCTATTGCATCATTTGAAAAACTAGGCAAATGCAACAAGAAACCAGCGATGTAAAGCAAACAGGACCGTTCCCGAGCTCTCCTTCCCACTAATGACAGCCAACCATTCAGCTGTAAGGGACTTTATGGACCCCCAGATTGAGGTCAAACTATCAGGGTTCCTTGAATCCATAAAATCCAGGGGGAGGTGGTACCATTCCCTTCCCCAGGTGCAGTCAGAAAAAAGTGGCACATGCACAGTTGTGCGCACGCAACTATAATTAAACTCGACAACAACAACAATTTGATTAGTAGTGTGAGATAGCTATCCATCTGTCCTTGTATTCTACTCATTTGTGTATTCTTCTCTACTATTTCTCCTCCTCCTCGACTCACTCCATCGACTAGACTTGTCGACACCGACTGCTCTGCTAGTCTCATTTCTGTCTCCCCTCTTAGAGACTCTGGACTTAACTGAACCGGAAGTTATGTCCCCCAAAAACTTCCTTTACGAAGCTTTGTCTTTCCTTAGAATCTCCTCTCTAAGTTTTACCGCCAAATTACGAGTGGCTTCCTATGAGTAAGCCTATATTGCTCAGCAATCTTCCTAGGCAAGACTAAGTTTTCGCTTGCTAGTAAGAAGTTATAAATCGGATCGAAATTGTTATCACACCCTCTATCTCAATTCCGATTGGGTGTCGTTTTGACCCGATCCAATCAAACTTAGCGAACAATGTCCTTCTCGCTCTCTGTCGACGTGGGAACGGATTTAGAACACGCCCTGTTCCTCGCGGGTTCTTCTGATCTTAGGACTAAGCTGTAACTCATAGGTGGGAAGTCGCTCGATCTAACGCCTGTGCCGATCCAAGATGTAGGGTCTTCTCTCTGGTCACGGTAACCTTGCGTAAGAGGTTAACTCTAGCCTGCGGTAATGTTTCGACATCAAAACCATGGCGAGTAATAATACCTTAGTTTGTACACGACTTAATAACTGGGGCTGTTGTTATTGTTGTTGTTGTAGGGTTTAACGCCGTTTTTCAGCACACGATAGGTTATACATGGCGGCCAGTATTAATGGTGGAGGAAGAACCCGGGAAAACCCCAGAAAGAACCACCGACCCACGAGAAGCTACTGGCAGGCTTTCTCACATACCCACATTAGCCGAATCCGAGACTCGAACCCAAGCAGACAGAGGTGAGATGGCAGTGATCCGTAACGGAGAGCGCTTTAGACCACTCGGCCACTCGGGGCCCCAACTGGGGCTGAGCAAACGTGAAACCAGTTAAGAAGATTAGGATGCCCCTCAGGCATAAACAAAGAAGGAAATTTGCAATAGGATTTGTAAGGATTTAAAACAATATTTTTTCACCATACCCAATATAGAACATCTAGTATATGTGGTATGCATTTGATTTAAATGTATTTCCGTTTAGTGTCAGTTGTTTGAAAAAATTATTTTATCTTTTAGATCATTAGCAGTAGCCTTGAAATAGTTTTGCCAAAAAATAAAAAAATTACACCATAGGACACAACGACATTAGAAACAATCAACAGGGACAAAAGTAGGATTATCGTTTGTTAATGGGGGTGGAGTTTAGACATGGAAGCAAGCGGTCTGTGGATGGAACCCTAGGTTGGGGTCAGGGGAAGAAGGCTTCGAAATCTCCTGCATTTTCAGCGTTTCCATGGTATACTTTTAACCATCTAACTGTAAAGAAAACGTACTGTAGGACACGTACCCCTCCCGCGCCCATCAAGAGATGTACCGTATATATTCCCTTATAAGATGAATCCAACTGCAAACTGGATAGACTCAGATCTGCCGTCGCATAAGACGCCGAAAGATCTGGGTATCCGGAGATGGTTAGAAGTAATCAGTGGAACAAACAACATAGACCCTGATCTGCAGGTACATTATGATACGGCAGATCTGGATCTTTGTTGCTTGCAGTTTAAATTGTCTTATAAGTGAACATAAACGACATTATCCGTAAATACTATACAGGCTAAACTCGTGTATTGTAAAATGAGTCATACAGTTCTACTTCTGTTTAATGGTATGGATAGAAAAAAGGTATCTGTAAACAATGAGATTTTTGGCCTTCTCAGTGAACAACAAGGAAGATACCATCCAAGTTATATATTCCTAGTACGAGAGTAACTAACTAAAAATGATACTCAGGTAAAAATTTGGAGACAACAATTATGTTACTGCGCAAAGAATATATATATATATATATATATATATATATATATATATATATATATATCTTACCATATTCTCTGACAGATATCAAGGCCGATATGTATAAAGTTTACATATTAATTATGTCCTATCCTTCAATTTTGTGTTTCAGAATTCATGTTCTCTATTTTAATAAATGCTTAAGATAATGTACGTTAGACAAACTCAGGCAGATTTTTGGAGCAAATGGGAACATTTATTTGGTTAGCTGTTTTCTTAGAGTAGATGCCATTTCCACAAGTACAATATCCACAGACATTCGAGCCACAGTACGTGAAAGTAACATAGAGGGATGCCAACATTATCTCCACTGTGCATGTTGCAAATGTAAACAACTTCACCTAACACCAGTGGCGTCAATAGGGTTGGTGTCACCCAGTGCAGTAACTCATGATGTCACCCCTATCGACCCCCTTTCTGTAAAAACGTTCAAAATTTTTATAGACAGTCATTTTGGCGGCGGCATCCCCTCTGATGGTGCCACCCGGTGCGGTCCGCTCCCCCGCACCACTCTAGTAACGCCACTACCTAACACCTGTCACTCTCTCAGAAGTTCATCGGTAGAGTGTCCCGTAATTCGTTAGCTGTTCTTATTATAAGCATTATCAGAAACTTACTCCCCTTGAACTGGAACTCATCTGTGCACTCAGTGCGCATGCCCATCACGGCACCTTAACATCCGGGGACCATTATTCCCAATTCCTGCAACCTGTGACATTGTTATAGTAGGCAATTGTAAAACCTGAAATACCCAAATTAACGTAGCCCACAACATGTTGAAGTTGTGACATATAATGTTTAAATTCTATATATCAGAAGATAATATTTCTCTTATGTATAAAAAGAATTGGTTTTTGATTATTTTTCTTTCATTAACTTACATAAAATAGACTTCATAATGTAAAAACATCTTGTCCGCTGAAATTTCCTTTGACATCGAGACACTTGAAATAATCCTCGGTCAACACGCTTTGTTATAATTAGCCTTAACACAAGATCATAACAATTCATGTGAATAGGTAATGATATTGGCAACATCGTACATACTCGTCGCGGATATTGTGACGGTTAACTGTTCATAATCAAAGGTTGCCAAAAAATCTAAAAGCAGAGAAAGCAACACAAGGTAAATTTGATTTCGGTTATTTTACAGGTTTTTTTTACATTTCTTAATTTATTTTTTAATTACTTTTTAAAAGAGGTTAGTGTTAGGACTGGTCGGCCTGGTGTCAGGATAATGTGACTGGGTGGGACATCATGTTACATGTCTGCGGCATGATGCCCCAGCGCTAGACATCACTATATACTTCCACATTACAGACATCGTAGCGATATGACTGAAAAATTGTTAAAGCTACGTTAAAAATCCAAATCACACATCACAGCATGTAATAACATTTCTTCATCAAATTCTGTCTGAAGAATTCCCAGTGATGGAAATCATCACCCAAAGCATTGTTTTGACATTTTAAACAGCTACTAATCTGACGTTCCAGCGGGTAGTTTAAGGTTTGACATACTAAAATTCAAGATAGGTAAGTACACTTTTTAGCAAATGTGATGAGATATTCTTTCATTTGGGTACCCGTCTCATAAATTGTAAAAATTTTGCATTTGGACTATTTTCTACAACAGATAACCATTTTTTTTGTAATAATTACAAAGTACCAGGGGTATAGTGCTGTGTGAACCAGTGGTAATGGCGTTGCCTTACTTTTTTTTGCGTGTTCCCTTACTTTTCTGCGCTCGCCATTGTCCCCCTCCCCGCATATGAATAACATGCGTCACATCACTTCTTTATTGCTTTATCTCACTTCTTTATTTAGCACTAAACCAAGAGCACGGTTTTAGTAGGATTCCTTATGGCACTACTGTTATCATTTCTATTATTAAACCATACATCATAACTTCCTACCTTCTGAAGAATTGTCTTTATATGCGTTGTCAGTTTATTCTCAGAAAATCACATGCTTCAAAGATTCCTATATCCACGAACTCTGTTATTGATTGCATAGTCCCAGGAAGTCGAAGTGAGGCTGAAGTGTCTCAAGAGTTGTCCCAGGAAGTCGAAGTGAGGCTGAAGTGTCTCAAGAGTTGTCGAGCTGATTATGCTGAGGACTCTTTTATAACATCGAAATATTTTTTTGCGCGATGGAATCCGCATTTGCTGACGGCTGATCAAAGACAACTTTGGCCAAATATGAAATGAGTGACAAGAGACGTTTGAATTAGTTTATCACAGGTGGTGAAACATGCATTTACATTTTTGAACCCCACACAAGAGAAAATAATACACCTTAGATGGGATAAAATGAGCAGAGACCACATATCTCTTGACCCAGTCGGAGTGTCAAGACTTTTAAATGCAGTATTTTTCAGTGCAAAAGGCCCGGTCTTTTGGGTACCTACCCGTACCTGACTCGGCTAGTGTCACTTGATATTCGGTATGCCTTCAAATTGTTTTGCCAATGATTGTGATAAACTACCGGTTGTTATTTATATGTAATTTAATTGGTGGTCTGTTAGTTTAAAATTTTTTTATTCCATTACATGCTAATGTTATGTAATTTTGTTTACTGGATGTAATATTGTCCAGAACAGAGTTCAGTTCTGACTGACTTTAAAAAAAATAAAAAATTTCTTTCTCAGAGTAAGAATCATTAAGTTGAGTCAAGGTCACAGCTGGTCGATGTGATATTTATGATGTAACAAGCTTCCAGAAGAATGAACTCTGGAAGTCCATCCGGGAATCTGTTTTGCGTTGTAGTTAATTTTATAGCTGATAAGAATTCTAGCAGTTGAGCCTTAACACTTGAGACGTCAAGTTGTTTTATGTTGTGTCCAGTTTGGGCTGATTTTTTCTTATTTTCTTCAAATTATTTAAATTCAAGTGATTCTTTTCCCTGCTCTGATAATTCTTGGAGAAAGACATTCCTTGGAAATTATACAGAATTCAAAAACTGGAATAATATTTTCTGTGATTCAACAAGCGACTGTCGACACATCAGTACAACTCTTGGATTCCATCGGGATTTGAACTCTGTTTCACTTAGAATTTTCATTGATAGGACTTTTTCAATTCTTCGATTATTTTTGGACTTAATTCGCAATGCCGTAAGTTCCTTTTTCTATTTTTCACTTGGTGTTTTAGGGAAATAAATTATTTGTTTAATTTTACAAAGGTTGCTATCTGCTCTCTTTTCTGTTACTTATTTCAAGAGCATAGACTCGTAACACGATTCAGACATGCACGCCTTGGAATTATCCATCGAATCCATAATAACATACCAGCGCATAAATTCGCCGTCATGAGAGATTTTCTGAAAGAGTAGAGCGTACAAACTTTACAACATCCTCCTGGTTACGTGATTTTTGGCTACATCCTGGGATCAAAGATTTGCTGATGGGCAAACAATTTAAAAGCCTCCATGTCATTGGAATTTATAGTTTTCCAGTGTATGAACAATATTGGAAAAGGGAATACAAAATGTAATAATTTTATAATGAGACGAAAAGAAGGGATGCACTAATAAAGAATAAAGAACTTTGTTATACAGCGTAGTAATATTCCGAACTCTGTAATACCTTCATATACAGCCCACCCATAATTTTCTTGAGAAAGCTAAGTCCTCTTTTCTAAACGCCTACATCACCAACTGAAATCAATATCATGTTTAGTGATATCAGGGCTTGCTAAGCATACTAAGCCAAACCAATTTTCATAGACCTAAACGACAAAGAAGTGTGCCTATATTACCATATTGCAGTGCCATCGAACTTCGTCACAGCTGGGGTAGCATACTCATTTTTATCTCTTTCGGCGCACGTTTTATCTCGAATTGCTGATATAATTTCGCAATGATTTTGTCCAAGCTAATCAGTAAGTACCAGATAATATGTTGATGTTTCACTCTTTATTATATGGGTAAGATTACAGATGGCTGATAAATCAGCCCTAACCCGTGATGATTTTGATTTTCAGTTCACGGGCTGATATCACCTATTCATTAAAAGCTGCAAAAATATGTAGCCAATACTGGCTGCACACTTCGGTGTATATTTTATACACTTATCAGTATTTCTTGCGGCTGTGGAGTTACCGTCGGCTGAATGTTTTTTGGTGATATGTACAATATATTTTTGGAGCAAATCCTATGTTTGGTGACCTGTAAATCCATGTCGAATAGCAGAATCATCTGCCCTGTGACCATTTTGAAATTCGCTCTAGATATGGCTGTTACCAATTACCGTTATGTGTCTAAAGTGTGCGCAGTTTTGTTCCGGAGAGATTTACATGCAGCAAAATTGCACATTTTAATGAACAGGTGACATCATACCCACATATCGTCTATCAGTATCAACACAGATTTGTGGTGGGTGGTATGATTTATCTCACTAAGAGTACAGCACTGCAGCATTTGAGCATTTCAGATAACCGCTGTCATCGTGCGTCAGTTCTGAATGACCCGCGTGTAAATGTATTTTCATGAAGTTCGCTTAGCCGTCAAGTTTAATAGTTGAAAAAATACTCTCCTCATAATATATAAGAAAAACAGAATATTTAAAAATTTCTTAGATTTCTCTTACATGTTCACATTTCAGTAAGTGATTAAATCCCATTTATACCAAATCAAAATTGTACTTTTCATTCATAAAATTGTGCCGAGCAAACTATCAATCGTCTGCTTTACAGTTTAAACAACACAAATAGAACTGGCGACATGATTTAAGCTCTTCGATAACAAATTGTTATCTAACTTGGAGGGGGGCGGCATTAAGGGTAAATTATCAAAGTCGAGAATTTCGTTTCAGTGTGAGTTCCTAGATCAGTAGTATACAGGCAAGTTAATCAACCCTGCCATCCCTCCTTGACATTAATAAAGGTGCTTTCTAGACATGCGGGCACACAGTTAAAGTTTACGAGCGTATATGACGATGATCCGAATTTTCTGATGCTGACAAATCGAGTGCTTGCTACCTATACATTTTCCGATAAATTAAAAAAATATCAGAACGTACCTGCCCAAGATGTCAATCTTTCTGATGCGAACTTTATCTTAACTCTTAAACCGAATTTCATTTTTAAACAGCTGATATGCGCATGAATATCAGTTTTATGAATGAAATGTGTATAACAACCAACATCATTTGACCACTATCATGGTCAATGATACGATCCACGATATCAGGAGACCCATAAGTGTGATTTACAGCTATTCTGCATTTGCAAAATTTGCATCACGGAATGTACCACAAGCGGATAACTAGGAAAGAATACATAGTGGTTAGGCTGATAACGTTAGTGGTTATGTACGACACCTTCGCCTCATATAATAAAATATGGCGGAAAAATGTATAGCCTCGAACGGGAAATTAAAATGGGACACCATTAAAACCTCAAACGGGTGATTGCCATGGAATGTTATTATGGCCTCAAAAAAGTGTTACAAGGGGCTGGCTTAGCAACGGTGTTTGAGTTGACCTCAGTACGCGCTACTCTAGGTAGGTATGGAAAATGTTATGTGAAATGTTTATAGGGACAAAATGATGTATAGGGACAAATTGGTTTTATTGGCAGAAGAGTTTATTGTGTCATATGGGATGGGGGGGGGGGGGCAAACAAAAAATATACATAAACAAAACAAATATTTAGATAACATAAAGAAAAAATGGCAATTAGTATATCTTTTCGAGGCAATTGATAGGCGCTGAGAAAAGTCCGTTTGGTTTCTCCCCCCCCCCCCCCCGACTTCCACCATTACCTCAATTTTGTCACTAATTTTTTTCTTCTTTTTTCCTCTGGGATCCAGTTTGGACGCCCCATTTTTTGTTCTGATTCTTCTTTTCTTTTCTCTCATATCCAATAGAGTCTTGGTCTTCTCGGTTTCCTCGTTGAGGACATCTTAGAACAAGTTCTTTACCCTTTTCCGGCAGCCGCTTCCATTCTGTCTCGATTTTCACTATACCACCGAACCTCCACTTGTTGTATGTTCACTATCCTATCTATTACTTCCTGCAGCTTCAACTGCGTTGAGGTCAACTGTCGCTATTCTTCTCTGATAGACGTTAAATGGTAGCAACCAACCAACCAATTGCATTATTGTCGCTTGCACATATAAATCATTGTGTGACGGGTTTATTCCCTCAAGGCAGGATATTTAATTAATCGTATGGGAGGGAAACGAGCCACTTCCCGTACGTTTTTACGCATATAAAGTATGCTTTTAACTGTTGACGTCCTCCGGGTCCAGAAGACTCCAGCGACTATTATTAACGAGTGAGACTCGAACCAACACTAGCTCGTTGCAAAACTGTCTCCAGTTGAAATATCAGATGTCCTGTGTGAGTGAAGACACCCATGTGATGTCACCCCAGTTCCGTAAATACACGCACACTGGGGCACCTGCTAGGTAGACGAGTGTGAATCATACCACACACTCGTCTTTTATGGTCCGAGCTAGAAAAGGGAGGGAAGGGGCTTGGATGGAGACACGAAATTTTAACCGGGACGCTGTAGCGGAAATGCCACTCGTACTAATATCAAAGCCTGTCCAGCCTCTAAATCGGGTTACTGCCAGTTATGTGTTAGCGACAATTGTAATTTGAATCTCGCCTAATAATTATAAATTTACCTATACGTCTAATTTAATTTTTGGTGCACAGAGTGTACCTCTAAACTGTGAGTGTCTAAAGAAAGTCAGTGGTGCTATTCGAATTTGTACGTCAAGTCAGGTAATGTGATAGAATTAATTTAGCATGGTGTATAAAGAATCATGGTAGTTGTAATAGGTTTATCAAGTAGAGGTTTCATGCCAAACTGAAACCTCTTAATATGAGGCAATTGGTTAAGACCTAAAAAGCCTGAGGTTACACCTCAGAAGGCGGGAACAGGAACTGGTCGATACATTCTGGGGCTTGAAACCTCTCTCTTGTTTGTCCTTAATATTCTTGTACAGCTGCTATGTCTCTTTCGACAAGCGGTCCCAATGATGATGTAGTTTAATTGGTTTGGTCCGCATATAATGGATCTTGCAGAGCTCATTAATTATTAAGACTTGGACTGCACAGGAACGTTCGTTCTAAGGTGTAGATGACTTCCCTTTTTCTGCATATTTCTTTCGAGTCTTTTGTTCAATCAGTCATCGTAGTATAGTTTCAAATGCACTTCAAGGATTGTTCTTATCACTTCGATCTGCTTGTTTAATGCTTCATTATTTTCAAGATGTGTTAGGTCCCAGTTTTCTATTTGGTCAAGGATGTCATTGACTATGTCTGCCCGTTGTTGTGTCTGGTATTTTCTTGGGCTGTCCTCTCCTGATTTTGGTTCTATCCTCTTTAGCAAGACTGGTAATTAGCCATTGCTTAATTGAGGCTATTTGGTGGTCCTGTTTTTGTAGCAGCTATCGTTGTTGTCGCAGCTCTCGCCCTTTCTGGTGCTGTCATATCTTTCATTGGTTCATTCAATTTTGTGTCTGTATTTCTTCATTTGGCTTTTCCACTGTTTGTTGTCAGTGTTGCTGTTGCTGCTTTTATTGTTTAGTGACTATTGTAAATGCAGTTGTACGTTGTATCGTTGTTGTTGTTGTTGATATTGCTGTTGTTGTATTGTATACGAGTGGTGTTCCTCTTTCTGTTGCAAAATTATTCTTCCTAATATTTCTCTCTTTCTGGGTGTCTTCATTTCCTCAATCACATTGTCTTGTTGTTATTTATTAATAGTCACCGCAATGTCCCTTTGGGAGGCCTCCGTTGTCTTCGGAGTAATGAGTCACCGGCTTTGTTGAAGCTTTTGATGATTGCAAAGCTGCGTTTGTAGATTGCTCAGTTACCTGCTGTAATGTTACCTTCCTGATCTCTCTCCGCTTTTTGTTTTCCCTCGGTTTAGCATTTTTCCAACTCCTTGAATTATCGTTATCGTCGATAGGCACAGTTGATTCACCCTGCACTAATAAAAATGTTTTGCGTTTGACCCCGACTCTCAAGCTCCAACTAGTAGCTAGTGTTTTGCCTATGGCCCTAATGTCCCGTAGAGCTTGGATCGAAATAATAGCAGTAGCTGGCAGCCGAAATGGCTCCTCGCCTTGGTTGTCTAAACCGCTTACTTCCGTCGCTGAATACGTGTGCTCATTAGCTCCACCAACCACGACTGAATGATGGTACAACTCTTTACGTATTTATCTTTAATTTATGTCGCATGCACCCCACTGGGAATGCGCAACCGGTTAATACCCACATGGTGGGTTATTTAATTTATCATGTGATAGGCAAATCTGAACCTCCTCACACGTGCATTAAAGTGTGCATGGCACACCTTTTAATTGCAATGTTTGTCTGGTGGAAAGGGAGGAAGGAGGGTCACACGAAAGTCTCTGAAACCCATGGGTATGTTTTGCTTTATGCGGCCGAACAAAATGCCGTCTTACATAAATTAGAATTGGCCTGGTTCCACAAACTATAGTTAATCGAATTCAGCTTCGGTTCCTATTTATTTCCATTATGATTTGTGCCAATATTGCTGCGTACGCTGCCGGGCCTGATGGTTTGTGGGTTAACTACCTTATGAAATAAGAATTTTTGAATGTCAGGAAATTGTACCAGTCGTGTAGATCCATTATTGTATTATTTACTTTCTTTTTTAACATTCCTCCTTGTGCAAGGGGCCTGATGATATTGAGGTTTACCACCTTATATTGTCTAATTTGGTGGCTTAAATCCTATCGACTGTAGGTTAGTTGTCACATTATCCATCGTTTTATATCTTCATTACACATAATGTCCACTCCTTCCATGAAGGAACGCTGCACACATCTTCTACTCCAATCATTCTCTCAGACCACTGTGAAAGTTGATGATGCAGAGGGGACATGGGTGGCTTCAGAGTCCCAATCCTCTGTTTCAGGAACTCTGAAGACTCTTTTCCCCGTACGTAGGCGATGGGCTTGCCAATCTTGTGGTGATTGTGGTTGCTGCTTCAGCTCCATGTCCCAATTGTCGGTCAGGGGGTGATAAATTGCGACTGCTGATGTTGTGGTCGCTGTTGTATCCTGAGCATGAGAGCAACAGTACAGTCTGGTCGCATCATGAGGTGAGGTGATATTGTTTCTTCCCTCTTCTTCTCCTCTTCGGCCTTTTCTTCCTCCTCCTTCAAGGTAATAAGGACTAGTTTCATCATCAGTTGTCTAACACGACTTAGACACCGCTGAATCTCTCGAATTTTGATACTCCTTTAGATTATCATTTTTGCTATTGACCCGTCAACGATTGATAGCCAGACTCCTTCCTTGGATTATAGACGTTTTCTCCCATTGGGCACGTACGTCTGGTTAATTCCCACACAGTGCGATCTTTAGTTACTCGTACTGGTGGGAATTGGAGCCTCACTCCCGTACGCTTTAATACATACACAGTATGTTTTTTGTTGTGTCCGATTCCGGGATAATTAAGTCCCACGAGATGTTTGATGAGTGGGAATTGAAACACACATACTCATTATCAAACATTCTGTATCACTTAAGCTGCTTGGTGGGGATTTATACCACACTAAAAGCGCCAACCCGGTTACTAGACGAGTGTGAATCGGCCCACACTCGTCTTTAATAATCCGAGCTAGGGAGGGAGGAAAGCGGCTCGGCAGGAGACTCAAATCGCTAACAGAAAGTCTGAAGCGCCTGGGTGTACAAGAATCAAATTCTTCGCAGTACATAATTAGGCTATACCCTACTGCCAATATTGTATTAGCCACTTTTTTAATCAGAGTCACGCTATAACAGTTTCAATTGTCCTACATTCATACGGCATTCAAAAAGTTTGGCGGCGGTTCAATTCTTCCTTTATCTCCGCTGCACTTCGTGTTTCTTCTAACGGCTACTCCAAGAATGGCTGAAACCCGTGAAGGTCTGGAAGTTGTTAGACGGCCTCAATAAGGGTGGTCAGAGGATGTTGAGAATACGCCTACTCCTAATATTGTCAGAGAATTCGCACTCCGAACTGCCACTGCTGAAGTCTTGGCTTCCTTAATTTTAATGTTCTCCAGGCTAGGTGCTGTACCGCACCTGAGAAATGGTTAGCCATTTTGGGGTCAGTAAGTGCTTCTTCCAAGACTAGATCCATAAGATTGCCTATGGGGGTTCGTATTTTCTTCCTCACCTGCATCCTCTATCTCACCTTCATCTTTATCATTCTCTTCATCTGTGTTTGCTTGAGCCAGAGATTGTGCTTCGGCTTCTGCTTTAGCCTTGGCTTCAGCTTCTACCTGGGCACGCTCTCTGGCTCGTGTAATGTCGAGGAGGCTTATTTCTGTTTGGGCCTCTACGTCTTTCATATTGTCCTGCCGTGATGTGTTCTGGGTCTCTATGGAGGTTATAGTCAAATGACGGGCTGGTATCTGTTCCGTGGGTCTAGGTACGTTAGTTAGAGGTCCAGGCGCCGTAGTAGGGTGGACATTAGCCCTTAAAAGTGCTGGTTTCCTCCTCTCCTTACGTTTCTTAATCCTGTTTCTTCTGGTCCCACTGTCTCTCCTCGGTCCAACGATATATTGGTGCACCACCTCAGTCTGTTCATCCCAGATTAATAATAAAGTAGTTCTTTTTGTTCCAGCTCTCAGGCTCCAACCGGCAGTTTGTAGCTATCCTATGGCCCTAATGGCCCGTTGCGCCATGGTGGGCTTCACTGCATTAGCTGACAGTCGTAATGACGCTAAGCCCTGTCTGACAGTGTTAACATCCATCGCGACGTACTCATTAGCTTATACTCTACGCAACTGGTAGCCAGACTACGGTTACGGTATTGGATTAAAGTCGCTTTCGTCCATTGGACATGTGCGACTATAGCCAGACTATGGTGATGATGATGATGAAATTGCATTAACGTCGCTTGCGCACATCCTGCATGCGTGACTATTTAAATTCCGCAGGAGCGGACTAATTAATTGATCGGGGGGGGGGGGGGCGGAAAAAGAGCATCATCCCCGAACGCATTTCTGCACACAGAATGTGCTACTGAATTGTGTCCGATTTCCGGAAATTATATCCAAATTATAGCGCCACCCCGGTACCGCGCTGACACGCTCATCGAGGTAGTAGGTTTGATGTGTGCATGGCACATTATTTGAGTTAATGTCCGGGTCCGGCAGGGAGGTAGGGATAGAAATTGAAAGGGAGCCGCTTGTAGCGTCCTGGGCTATTTTGGAGAAAACAAAGTGTCTCTTGCCGAATTTTGAATAATATACTCTTTGATGTTTATTATAAGACTATTTTTTTTTGCCAGAGGAGGATTAAGTCCAGATTACATCTTCGAATAAGCTCCTGGATATAATATTTCCAGGTGAGATGTTCGTCAAAATACATTCCCAGAAATTTGGTTACTTTCTCAAATTTGATATGGGTATTTTGAATGTACAGGATAGGATATTCTCTTTTAATCTTGGTACTTGGGGTGAACAATACTCCTACCGATTTCCCTTTTGATAGTTTAAAGCCCCATTTGTCTGCCCACATCCTTGCAATCATATTTAAGCTCGATTGGATTTCGCTGATCATTTTATTGCTGGTAGGGTTACCTGCCTTCTATATGTCATTGTCGTCTGCAGATTACGATAAATCGATCTTTGTAAGATCGACATCGCGCTCCAGGTCGTTAATCATAATGTTAGAAAGGGTGGGGCTTGGGACACCTCCTTATGGAGTGTCATTTTCCAGTATATGGATGTCCGAATATTGGTCCCCTATTCTTGTCCTAATCTTTCGTCTAGTGAGGAAGGATGATATCTACTGGAGCATGCGGTCGTCGATACCACAGTGGTTCAATTTCGCAATTAGGTCATTTGTTCACACTAGATCACATGCTTTTTCTAATTCGAGGAAGATAGCTTTTAGATTGTGATCACATTTTCTTCTAACGTTAAATGCTTGTTTAATGCTCGATTCCAGCCGTAATGATTGACCTATGGGATATCTTTTACTGCGGAAGCCGCTTTGGTTTTTAGAAATTAAGTTATTGCGCTCCAAGTGGTGTTTAAGTCTGTTGTTGATCATAGTTTCCATTACTTTGCATGTATTGTCTGTGAGGGATATTGGCCTATAGGATTTAGCTCTGTTGGATCCTTTCCCGCTTTTGGTTTTGAGATTACTATTGCTTACTTCCACCTGATGCAGATTTTTTCAGTTTTCCAGGGCGTGTTGATTAGATCCAACCTTATAGCCTCCATGTTTTCAGGTAGGTTCTTGCAGATCTCGTACTCTAGATTATCTTCTCCTGGCGAGGTTGTTTTCTTCCTTCTCAATGGTGTTCTCTACTCGTG
The DNA here is from genome assembly GCA_028554795.2 of Sinohyriopsis cumingii. Lineage (NCBI taxonomy): Eukaryota > Metazoa > Mollusca > Bivalvia > Unionida > Unionidae > Sinohyriopsis > Sinohyriopsis cumingii. Next base: position 145,234,688 of record CM068824.1, read on the forward strand.
TATGGTAAACTCCATGTTTAGTGGGCTGTGATTAATTCCCAAATCGGTGAATGTTGGGGGGTATTTCTTTTCTAACAGATTCCGATGGGTTTGGAACCTGGCAGAGTAGTTTTTATTACAGCTCATCCCTGCAAAATGTTCGGCTAATAGGTTGGTTTTATTCTTGTTGGAGATTGCTCCACTTATATTAGAAGTAGGTTGAGTCGATTTACCTTTCATTGCCTATATTCTGTTCCATACCTGTTTTGCTTTGCTTCTATAGTCCAGATACGAGCAGTAGCAGTAATCTTGCTAGGTGTTCGTCTTTGCAGTGCGAATAGTAAGTTTAGCCGATCGCTCCTTGTTATTGTAAGTTATGAAATCCGAGGAAAGGCCAGTATGCTTGAATATGTTCAGGGCCTTTTTCTTTTCCTTAAGGGCTTGCGCAGAGCAGCCGCGGAAGAGAGCGCGTCTATTTCGTTCTGGTTGTATTTATCTATATCCACATATTGAAGTTGCCCTAAATTTATGTCTTCAAGTGTAGGCCTGAATGTTAACCAGTCAGCCTTATCAAATTTCCACTTTGGCAACCTGGTCAAGTTAGGAATTGGAATGGTTAGGTTAAGGGAGAGTTTTTCTTGAAAATGATCACTTCCTAACGTGCTGGTTTGGTCCACTTCCCAGTCTGCTATTTCAACCAATTTGGGTGTGCAGAGAGTAAGGTCTATAGCTGCAAACGACCAGCTTTCCGGGTTAATTTTTGTACAAGCTCAATCCTTTAAAATAACTAGGTTTGAGCTATAGACCCATTCTTCTATCAGTTTTCCTCTTTTATCCCTATGGTTGCCTCCCCATCGTTGGCTGTGGGCATTAAAATCTCCACATATGATATAATCTGTAAGGTTATCTGACAATTGTTTGTATGTCTGGTTTGAGGTAGGAATGCTACTCATATGGTCTTAAATACTAAAAATTTCAATAACTGAATGTCCTCTATGGATTTTAACAGAGTCGAATTCAAGTGAATCTGGCTTGTTAGATTCTGATTGGGTAAGTCCTATTGTGAATGGAGTCGTTAGGAATGGAGTCGTGAATATAAATAGCTACCCACCCACCCCCCTCCTTTCTTACCATTTGTTCTATTTTGTAAATAACTATTTACGTGACCTGGGATTTTTTGTGAGAATCGAGCAGCACTAGACAGATGTGTTTCTTGCAGACAGATAACGTCTGGTTTAATTTTTTCATTATTTAATTTGATTATTGATTCAGGACTGTTCTTAATTAATCCGCGGTAGTTCCATTGCCAAATAGTTAATGATTGTTTCTTGTCTTTATTACCTTTTGTGCTTTATAATTTATCAGTAATATTGGGATATTAATATGCATGTATATGCATGTATATCGAAAAAGTTAGTTAAACTTACTGGACATATTTTTCTAATAGTTCTGATAAAAGTCTAAAGGTAGGTTGGGTTAGAATTAGATTATTCTGAGTTATGTTTATGATACCTACTTCAAATTATCTGATACATTTAAGCATAGCCAGATTTACGAACGGAAAGCTTTATGTCTGAAGCACGGACGTGAAAGAAACAACCCTTACACAAACTACAATACACATCACATATACACACGAGATCCTATTATTGAAACATGTACCACGCGGACCTAAAAGAAACATACTCATCAACTTATACATACTAACACACTATAATACAATAAATACATACAATCATATACCAAACTTCCCAAGCATACACTATCATAAAAGCAAGGGTATGAAGCGTTTATAAACACACATGTAAACCCTTACATGCAAGCACACTAAAATAGGGTGATCGGGACGGGATGAAATTCTACCAAGTGGGATTCTTGCATCGTCATCTCGGTGGGTGGATTAGCAAACAGCTCCAGTTCTGATTTTGGAACATTCGCAAGACTCTCGGTACATAATTTTTTATGTTTAATAATGAAAGGCATCTAATTCTCTGACTGTTCTTTTCTTAGTCTTTCTCGCAACGTGTTTATGAACTATGGAGGGATCTCGGCGTTTCATTCTGCCTTGTTCCTTATGTGGCAGGAACGAGGAAGCAATGCCTTGGTCAGCAACATGTATAAGGGTCTATAGACGAAACCAAATATCTTTTCCAGTTTGAAGCAACACAGTTTTGCCTGTTCTCAGGAAGTCTTCTTTGGGATTTTGTTTGTCCATGATGAAAGTTTGGAGAAATCCTTTACCTCAAAGCGGCCTCATTCAAAGCGTGCAATCCTCGTGTCAGCATTGGTTTCTAGACGGGAGCGACCGAATTAAACGCTGATGATTTTCAGCATATCTCCTAAACCATGTCCTCGTTGTCGAAAGACCGCTCCGATACATGACTTACAAGTCGCTAGGTAATCTTTATCGAAAATGTAGTTTAACAGTGACTTTTCCTTTCGAAAATGGATTGTTTTATCTTAGTTCTCTTTTCATACCAGTGTTGACTCTGTCGAAATACGACTTACTGACAGTCAGATAATGAGGATGTACAAATTCACGGTGAACGTAATACGTGTTTCCACCAACATCACAAGCAGCCATGACAGATTTCTTGGGACCCTTAGTGGTGACCCCACCCTAAAAAATACAAATCTGGACAAAAAGTAATGCCCTAAGTTTTATCATCCAAAACAAACATGCCAAGACAGTGGGATATTGTATGGTACTCAGTCTTGACAAGCTTGTTTTTTTTCTTCTTCAGGGCTTTGCTTAGCTGTTCATCGAACATGGAAGCAAATGTTTGTACGTAGAACGTTAAATAATACCCTACATGAATTCTCATGGAGAGGTGGTTAACTGGTCAATTGGTGATCAATTGAGGATCGGTCGGTGATGTTCTTTTGAAATCGTACACCATCAGATCATTTTTATCCTGTATTCTTCTACGTGTTTGTTTAATATGTCGACCAAGAAAGTGTTTTGATCTTCGGTGATGTTTAGAGTTTGTGTGGGATGAATGACTTCTACCAATGCAATTTGCCAATGCGCTTTGGTATCCAATTTGATGGCTTGATGTCATTTGGCCGTGAAACAGATCAAAGTATTGTTTGGAAACGCATCCATGGAACAGTCTCTTGGTAAAATTTAGTAAAATTGTTTAATCATAATTCGAGGGTTCGGCTTTTTAAGGAGTTACTCGAGGTTAAAGGGGTTTAGAAAAAGAGGGTTGTTACTGCTGATGTTTTGGGGATGACTGGCGTTGACAGCAAGCTTTCCCGTTGTGACTGGAATGTTTCAGGGAAGGATTTGTATAAGGTAACCGATGTGACTGGAATATTTCAGGGAAGGATTTGTATAAGGTAACCGATGCAACTGCTGAGTAAAATGGTCATCAATATTTTATCTCCTTGTTGCGAACTCAAATTGACGATGGCCGCTCCGATGACACAATACAGATTTGGCAGAAAAAGACGCATCTCACCTCTGGCCGCGCGAGTTCGCGGCTTGACCAACGTGGATATATGAGAAAGGTTACCTGTAGCTTCCTGTGGTCCGTGGTTCTTCTCGAGGTCTTTATCCACTTAATGTACTGACAGAAAATCGCTTTAAAAATGGGTTAAATCCCACAACGCGCAGAACGCCTCCCAATGATAGATATCAGAATTTCGGTGTACCCGTGGATCGGAAATGAAAATCATTTATTGCGAACAATGCCTCACACATCGATGGCTTATGCTGTACGATAAAAAATGAAACAATATCTATACTCAAACCCTTTTGGGTATGTTTTCTAAGTCTTTACGAGGTAACAGCTTCTACCGGCCTAAGTGTCAAACGATAAACATAATTTCTGCGCTAAGATAATCACCCCTTTAGGATGATAGTACACCTGATCCAAAAGCAAATCATAAAACGGGATCACTTAATATTTATTATTTTTTTATTGTTACTAATACAGTTCTGAAATAATAGTCGGGGCCGATCAAGTCAACTGTTGGGGGCGGGGGTCCAAAATTTAGAAAAGGGCCCCGGCGTTTCTTGAAAGGGTACTAAAGCAAACGCATATGTCTATTTACTCACAGTGTGCATAATACTCAATAAACGTGCGCAAAAACAAAATGATGATCAAACTTCTTACACCCTGGAAACCCCCTTCCCGATCCAGCCTTGATAGCAAACACTTTGATCTTCCTGTATGGTACAAATAAACAATGAACATTTTATGCCCGTTTATTCTTTCAGCTGCATTTGTCTGCGCAAATAGTTTCCTGAAGTATTTTCTTATTCTCAACTAAATCTTCTCATGATCTATTCGTCGAAACTAATGGGAGATTTTAACAGTTTTTGAGGTTAAAAAACATCCAAATAACCAGCTCATACAGGTTTCCAAACCCAACCCGAGCACGACAAAATGGAGAAAATGTTGATCTCTTCTAGCGCGTGACAACACGTCAACTGATTTAAACTTCCTAGTTCCAGGACTGATACTAAAGATAAATGACCTTGCTGTATTTATCGCTCTGTCTGTACATGGTTTATAACTAGTATATACGAACTGCTTTTTAAACACAGACAGACCAATGTGGCGGACTGTGTTTTCACGGTACATGAAGAATCGAGACATACACAAGTCTTACAAAGGATACGGCGCTGTATATATAAAAATCAAGATAAATTTAAGTGATGAGTGTACCCATCAGACAACTATAAATAAAGGGTACCTTTGACGGCAGAAGTGAACATTCTATAATGTGAGCGTAGGTAGACAGATCATCGTGCTGTGTCGCGTAAGTGCGTAATTTTCTATACCTGTACAAAGCTTAAACATGGTTGATGTGTATTAGCTTACATTGTCAACATGGACATTCTGAAGGATTTTAAACACCACCAAAGTTCTTCAAGTACCATTGCGAACTGTGTAAAAAGCCTAGGTTTTCCATGTATTTTGACAGTAAAAAGGGATAACTTCACTTCGGAGGTGTATGACCTGGAAAACGAGAGTCTTGAACTATGTCCGGGAACTGTTATTAAACTGTTCGCAGAGTTGAGTCTTCCTAGTGTTCGCCTTAGGATAGAGAAGATCAAGGATCCGAAGAATGTGGGCAAAGAGAGGGGAAAGACATTTTTGTCGGATCGTGCACCCTTTGAAGGATCGGAAATAAACATCCCATTGAATTTTAAGGGAAATGTAAAAAGACTTAGAAATATAGAGATGGGACGGAAGTATGAAGGCGTGTCAAAGGTATCCAAATGTTCTGAACAAATGTTTTGATTTTAGAATTAGAATTCCATTTTTAAGCCAGTATTTTCAACCTTCTTAAATAGAAGTATGATTAGTAAAAGTATAGCGCAGTTTGGAATCAAAACTTCTAAATCTTAGCTCTCTAAAACGATAACTTCGTTCTGAATTTATAAAAGAAACAAAGGTCACCTGACGGTTTTAAACATAACCAAATTTTAGCATTAATAAAAGTTGTTTAATAATTATTCGTAGTATCTCACTTGCAGATGAGCTTTATCTGGTGCCATCTGAGGGTCGGTGTAAAATCTGTCAAACTTTTCTTCAACATCTTCTATAACCCCATCCAACAAATGTTCACATAAAATACATTTACGGAAAGAATATAAATGCTTAAAATCAAATTTAAACATTACTGAGTGATTTTATCACCATTCTTCTCTTTTTTTCTCCATTTATTTTATATTGGTTGATCAATAGATCTGAACATGAACTTTGCTTATTTTCGGAACACAAACATACCAAAGAAAACTCCATACAACCAAATATTTAATTGTACTGAAATTTATAATACAACGTATAAAATGGAGGTGTCAAGGCCTTGTGAGTTTTCTTTGAAGCAAAATCGTCTAATTCCTTTTGAAAAATAATTAATCATCAAATTCTGTAAATTGTGAAACTGTGGGCGACATTGTATCATGAAACAGTTTTTTGTATCTAAAAGAAACAATGCACGTGGTCATGCTTTATGAGCTAGGGGTTGCGCTATGGTGAACAAGGTGGTGCACTAAATTGTATAAAATAATGCACCTTAGAGAACGAGATAACAAGATGGTGCACCACAAAGATCAAGGTTATGTTGTGATCAACGTTGTGTACTATGGTGAACAATGCAGTACACTAAGGTAAACAATGTTGTGTACTATGGTGAACAATGTAGTACACTATGGTCTACGAAGTTGTGCACTGTGGTGAACAGTGTAATATACTATGGTCTACAAAAGTGTGCACTGTGGTGAACAATATAGTACACTATGGTCTACAAGGTTGGGCACTATGGTGAACAATATAGTGCATTATGGTCTACAAGGTTGTGTACTATGGTGAACAATATCGTGCACTATGATCTACAAGGTTGGGCACTATGGTGAACAATGTAGTACACAATAGTGAACCATGTAGTGCACTATAGTGAACAATGTAGTACACTATGGTCTACAAGATTGAGCACTATGGTGAACAATGTAATACACTATGGTCTACAAGGTTGAGCACTATGGTGAACAATGTAGTACACTATGGTCTACAAGGTTGTGCACCATGGTGAACAATGTAGTGCATTATGGTCTACAAGGTTGTGTACTATGGTGAACAATGTAGTACACAATAGTGAACGATGTAGTGCACAGTGGTTGACAATGTAGTACACTATGGTCTACAAGATTGAGCACTATGGTCAACAATGTAGTACACTATGGTCTACAAGGTTGAGCAATATGGTCAATAATGTAGTACACAATAGTGAACGATGTAGTGCACTATGGTGAACAATGTAGTACACTATGGTCTACAAGATTGAGCACTATGGTGAACAATGTAGTACACTATGGTCTACAAGACTGAGCACTACGGTGAACAATATAGTGCACTATGGTCTACAAGGTTGAGCAATATGGTCAATAACGTAATACAATATGGTCTACAAGGTTGAGCACTATGGTGAACAATGTAGTACACTATGGTCTACAAGGTTGAGCACTATGGTGAACAATGTAGTGCATTATGGTATACAAGGTTGAGCAATATGGTGAACAATATAGTACACAATGGTGAACAATATAGTGCACTATGGTCTACAAGGTTGAGCACTATGGTTAACAACGTAGTACACTATGGTCTACAAGGTTGTGCACTATGGTGAACAATATAGTGCTCTATGGTCTACAATGTTTAGCACTGTGGTGAACAATATAGTGCACTATGGTATACAAGGTTGAGCACTGTGGTGAACAATGTAGTGCACTATGGTCTACAAGGTTGGGCACTACGGTGAACAATATAGTGCTCTATGGTCTACAATGTTTAGCACTGTGGTGAACAATATAGTGCACTATGGTATACAAGGTTGAGCACTATGGTGAACAGTGTAGTGCACTATGGTCTATTAGGTTGGGCACTATGGTCAACAATGTAGTACACTATGGTCTACACTGACATGCACAGTAGTATAACGGTTATACTTTAATGTATACTTTCATTAATTTAATAAATTCAAATGATTTCTACCATGATGCAATCATGTTATTATCTAGTTTTGCCTGGGTACAAATAGTCTATATCGTGAAAAGGTTCTCTGATGCATGGATGTTATTTAAGTATAACCTTCTGAGCCAATCATATTTCGCCGTTGACTTGCGTGCCGCATAGTGTACATGTTTTAAAAATGAGAGTCGCTTGTATACGATGTATGTGTAGTGAAGAAGACAATGTCTAATTCTTCCATGGAACAGGATTCCTAAAGTTGAATCGATTTAATTTTAAGTAAAAACTTACGTTTGCATGTACCACTGTTCTGTAATTAAAGAAGGGATGAAACGTAGAGTCGCAAACATGGTGTATGCAGCTCTTTTCACCGGTTGTCACCTGAGCGCAATGTTGTCTCTGCAGGCAAAATTCGCAAAATTTGCACATTTCGGAGCCCCTAACTTCCGTTTGGTACAACGCAGAAAAGTCAATGATGACTTCATGAATAGAAAAATATCTCAGGAGTAAAACAAGTCATAGGGTATGATCGTGTGCCTTTAAAGATGGAAATAGCAGAAGGAAGTCGAGGGTCATGGGTGAAACGAAGTATTTGGAAGTTACGTACCTTCTCTCTTATGTAGTATTTGTAGACAGGGTCTTCTGCAGAACGTGTCATGGGAGTAATCTAAGGTACTTTTTTCACTCTGTATGATATTTTTCCTTATTGTTTTTTTTTTTATTGTTTTTTTTTCTTCTTCTCAACATCAAGCTAGCATCGAGCACATGTGGTACACGTTTATAAAGAACATATACCTATAATGAACCAATGGAAACACGATCATTTTATTATTCGTTTTGCAATGCTATTTACCAGCACTTAGAGTCTGCAAAGATGGTGATTTACATCGTGCACGATTCGGGGATTTATAGAATGAATGCAACTTTCAGCTAATTTTTGGGAACAAGTTTGCACATAAACTTGGATGAAAAAAGAGTCAAAGTAAGTATTTTTCTACCTTTTCATTGTTTAAAGTAACTGTATATGACTATACTCTCTCTCTCTCTCTCTCTCTCTCTCTCTCCTGGGTATATGTAGGCCTATATTCAATTCTTTGTAGCGACTAAAACTGGGGCCCTTGGTGGGGGCAATCAAAGGGTTAGCATCGTTGCTTACAGTGACCTGTCATAAATGTATTATATAATAAGTACAAGGGAGGACACTTGTCTCCTTGCTCGCGCGACCTATTTAAGAATAAACGCTGATATTTCAAGCTATGCAAGAACAACGCGCTGAATGGAATACTACCTTCTCACTGGGCAAAATTCAAAATAAGTTATAAATAAATACAAGGCGTCATTTTCTTTTAACCAATGAGAGGACAGTATTCCATTCACCGGGATCTCACTTGCATATTAAGCGGGCGCGATCACGACCATGTCAAGCAGTAGCGTAGGAAAATGATTTGGCATCCCTTAAAGGTATGATATTAAGTAAACTTTTTGATAGTGATACACAGTCGAAGGCATGAGCTAAATATCGGTACCAAATTTGTTAAGCTACGCAAAGCGTAGCTTCAAATATCAGCGTATATTGTTAAATAGGTCGCGCGAGCAAGTAGACAAGTGTCCTCTCTTGTAGTTATTATATAGTACATGTATGACAAGTCAATTGTAAGCAACGATACGAGCCCCTGTGGGGACAATAAAGAAATTCAAAAACGTATAGAAAAATTTTAACGAATAAAATAACGTTATATGAATATGTGTTCATATATACGATTAAAGCAAAGCTATCACATTATTACATTTACTTATAATTTGACAGGTTTTGAAGGCAAATTTTCTGCTGAAATATTTTGCTATACATGTAGGCCAACATTCTTGTCCGTATTCCTACGCAAAAACCATGCGAATATCTCGCCGTAAGGCTTTTGATATAACTGGAGGTCCAGATAAGTGTTAAAATGAAAATCTATGCAAACAAGAGATGGCGAAGCATCTAATAAAAGAAATGCACTCACTAAACACATATTACCTAACGGCAGGGGCGGATTAAGGCTCACTGGTGCCCTAAGCACTGACAAATCTTGGTGCCCCCCCCCCCTTTCCACGCTGACCGACAGAGGTCAGAGTGCACTGCGCCAGCAGTGCTCCTTGTGGTACACCTGGGAAGATAACCCTAGGGTGCACCATGATCAAGAAACAGAACATTATGATCAATTTGCACTAGTTTTATAAAAAAAAAATTACAAATCTTCATTCGTTTTTTTTTCTTTTCACCCTTTTCTCAACTTTGTGGTGCCCCCTTTGGCCCCGGTATCCTAAGCACGTGCTTAGTCTGCTTAATGGTTAATACGCCCCTGCCTAACGGTAGCAGTTATCCAAAACTAATAGCAAATCCTAATGACTGTAACGTCCCCACTCATCCACCCACAATATGACCCAGGGGTGATACACTCCTGCCGTCTGTACAGTTGAGATGAGCAACTGTTACTGTAATAGCCATATTTTGTATTTAACCTTTGACCCCTCTTAGATTCACTGAGAGGTGACCAGACAGAACTTGGAATGACTGCACGGTCATCAGAGAGAATAAAAGCATTATAAATAAACTATTCAGGCCAACATGGATATAAAAAGTCATATTAAGGAGGATGTCTTAAAAATATACCTTTTTGTATTCATTTGAATGTGGTATGTACATTGCCAGATTACCTATTAAGCATACTAAGCATGTGCTTAAGGCACCAGCCCAACAGGGGAAGCAGAAAAATGTTTTTATAATCATTTGCTGATGATAAAATTGAATAAATTATATATTACTATTTCGATTTGGAATGGTGGCTGCACTGGTATTTTCCAGCCTGTTTTAGCTTCTGATATTTGTGTTTTTCTTTAATTTCACATTTAGTAGTGGGGGTGGGGTACTGTAATATTTTCAGTGATGAGGACCCTGTAAGGCCTTAATCTGGCAATTGTTATGTATTATCATTCTCTCTTCCTCAATATCACACAAATAAGATGCCATAATAATGCACTAATGGAAATATCGTCATATGGATGACAATTCAAATTATACAAAATTATCATTTGTCATATAAACATAAAAGGAACCAGATGACTACTCATGAAAGTAGTGGTCACATTGTAGAAAAACAACTCATTTGATTCCCTGTTGTAATGCTCACATTCTGGAATAGATGATGCTTTCTTTGTCAACTCATCATTTACCCATCTTTTGCAGCTAAGAAACTATAGGAAACTAGATACATAGGCACAACACCCAACAACTTGAGCACCAACCTTGCAGGTACAATACCATCCTTTGATGGAGTCTATGGAATATTTCAGCTTGTATTGGATCAACAGCGAATGGATTTTATTTTTGGGGTGGCGAGACTGGATATTTACATGTAACAGACCTCAAAAACCCATGCATATCCTAACCTCATAGTCTGTGAGATGTTCATTTGTATACTTTGGAGCCTGTTTCAATTGATAAATGCCGATAGTTATGTCATGCAGGTAATCAACTGATATCCTGGGGAAATCATTCAGTTTCCAAGTGGATCCATCCATCTTGAAGTACAATTTGTGCTTAATCATCAAGTTGTTCTCTTGAACCAGGATTTAAACCTTATTCGGTTGCAGGAATTTATTCATTTTCAAACTAAAAAGGTAGAAATAGTCATCATATGATAAGGAAGAAGGAACATCAAAGTTAAGATATGACTTTGTTTTAATTAGCTCACGCACATTTTGTAAAAGTGATTTAATATCTGTTCTTGAAAGGTTTTCAAATTCTTTTGTTGCAGTGATAGATCGCAGGCATTCATTAGTGAAGTAAGAGATTTCCATCTGCTATTTGACTTCATAAAAATACAACACTCTGCAAAAGACTGGATTATGGCCCATATTGGGATATTAACAAGATGATTTTGATGCCCATATGGTCTCTTACAAGCAACACAATGTCTGTGAGATCTTGATGTCAATGGAATTAGAATTTGAATTGATTGTGGGCCTTTTATGGCATCATTTGAAGTGTTTTAGACCATTCACCAGATTGTCATCTCTGACATAAGGTCTCATAAAGTCTCTTTTGTTGGGTGCTTTTCATACATTTGCAAGTATCAACTTTGGCAGTCATATTGAGTCCATAATGATACACAGAGCCTGGGAATTCCGTATAATCAGTTCTTGTAGGGATGGAGCCAGAAACTTATTTTATGACCAGTATCTAAAAGAAACAACTCGGCTTTTTATGTATTAATTATCATAATTTTTGTTTTATATCATAAATTCTTGTGCCATGTTACATCCCAGAATTATTTATTTCACAATTGTTTTGGTCTGAATATATTGTATGCTTGATATGTTTCATGGTTAGTGCCACCCCACCCCCATATTTGTTTCCACTAGAAAAAATAAGTAGATGGACATTCTTTTAGTATTATTATTAATGCTGTTATTATTATTATTAGTAGTAGTAGTATTAGTAGTAGTAGTAGTATTTTTAATAGTAGTAGTTGTCATTGTAGTAGCACTTATGTTCAAACAGGATGTCCTTTGAATAAAAGATTTTCATCTGTAAATGTTATTATACTTATGATTTCTTGTTGTTATAATCAGTAAGTGTATAAAGTTATGAGGTTATCTAATGAAATAAAGAAAATATGTCATTGCCAAAAAAATATGCAGTATTTAGATAAATATATTGAACAAACTTGATTTGTTTATTTTTGTTTTTGCTGGTTAGGGGGTAGGAATAATACCATTCATCATCATCAGTCTCATGACCTAGTGTGGTCGTTGAGGCACTGTGCTGCTGAACATCTGACCAGTTCCCTCCACTTGTCTCGATCATGTGCCAATGCCTGTGTCTCCGCAATACTTTTTCTGGTCCATTCTGTGATGTTGTCAGTCCACTTTTTTCTCTGTCTACCTCTCCTTCTGCCACCCTGGACGCTGTCCTGCAGGACTGTTGTGGATAGACTGTTGGCTCTAGTGACATGGCCATACCATTTCAGCTTTCTCTTTTTGACGGTGGTGAGGAGGTCCTCATATTGGTCTACTTCGCGCCTGATGGTGTTACGCACTTCTTCATTTGTGATGTGGTCCATGTAAGAGATGCCAAGGATGGTTCTGTAGCATCTCATTTCAAGTGACTGGATTCTTCGTTGTAATTCTGCTGTCAGGGTCCATGCCTCACATGAGTACAAAAAGACTGAGATGACTAGAGCTCGCAATAGTCTGATTTTAGTTTTCAAACAGATATTCTTGTCTCTCCAGATGGGTCTTAGCTTTGACATAACTGCCATTGTTTGTGCTGCTCTTGACAAAATTTCTGCTCTTGATCCCTCTTCAGTGATTATGGAACCAAGATATTTGAACTGGCTCACTGTTTCCAGTTCATGTTCTCTGACTTTAATCTTGGCTGAGATTTGTTTGCCACTATTTGTCATCAGTTTTGTCTTCTCAGCGCTTATTTCCATGTCAAATCTGGAAGATGTTTCATCCAGGTTCTTTACTAAGGTGGCTAGCTCGTCTTCACTGCCTGCCAGCACATCAGTGTCGTTTGCAAAGCGGAGGTTGGTGATGTTACGCCCTCCAATGCTGACTGCCCCACAGTGGCTTTCCAGGGCTTCGCTCATGATGCGCTCTAAGTAGATGTTGAAAAGCGTGGGTGACAGGAGACAGCCTTGACGCACTCCCACTGTTGTCTGGAACCAGTCCTCCACAGCACCTTGGGCAATTACTGCACTGGTAGCCTTGGCCTACAGCTGCTTGATGGTATTGGTTAACTTTTGACCCATGTTATACTTCGTCATTGTGGCCCACTATGCCTCATGCCACACTCTGTCAAAGGCCTTTTTGAAATCTATGAACACATAATAGATGTCTTGTTGGTGTTGCGAGTACTTTTCGCACAGAACCCTGAGATTGAATATTTGTTCTGTTGTGCTTCTTCCACTCCGGAACCCGGCCTGTTCTTCAGCGATCATTTCTTCTGCTTGTGGTTTCAGTCTGTTCAAGATGATCTTCAGCATTACCTTACTAGCATGGCTGATCAAACTGATAATTCTGTAATTTTGGCACAGCTGGAGATTGCCTTTTTTGGGAAGTGTTATAATCAGTGACTGGGTCCATTGTGTTGGCCATTCACCTGTCTGCCAGATCTTGTTGCAGATTTTTGTTAGTAGCTCTTTCACTGATGTTGTCTACTCCAGCTGCCTTCCCATTTTACAGTGCTCTTATTGCTGACTCCACCTCTTCTTTGAGAATGGGGAAGTCATCATCATTTGATGAGTTTGGAACTTCAAGCACCTCTGGATTTCCTGTGGACTGATGGTTGTAGAGTTCTTTGCAATACTCAGTCTATCTTTCTGCAGTGTCACTCGCTTCTGTGAGGCATTTTCCATTTTTGTCTTGAATGGTACTGACTCTTGGTTGTTTCTGTCTGGTGAGGTCTTTCACAATTTGGAATGCCTTTTGCTGTTATTCTTTATCAGACTGTTCTCCATTTCTCTGCACTTTTGTCCAATCCAATTTTCTTTTGCTTTGCTCAAGTTTTTTCTAATATTCTTGTTTATTTCTCGGTACTTCAATGCCCCTGTTGTATGTCTGGTGCTTTTTAGTTCTCTTCGGGCATCACACAACTTCAGAATCTCTTCTGTAACCCGGGGTTTTTTCTTCGGGCGAAGGAGGCCAATGATGTCCTTGGCAGCTGTTGTCATGACTGTGTTGAAGGTGTCTGTCATCTCATTGACATCACCATCCATCACAAGGAGTGGAGCAAATTTTCCTCCAATTGTTGCTTGGAATGACTTGCAGATGTTAGGGTCCTTCAGTTGTTCAAGGTTGAATTTGAGCCTGATGTTCTTTGGCTTGTTAATTTTCTTCAGCCTCACTCGGAAGTTCATAATCACGAGGTCGTGATCACTCCCAACATCAGCACCTGGGAATGTCCTTGTTTTTGCTCTATTGATGCCAGATCGGTAACGGTTTTGAACCAGAATGTAGTCGATCTGGTTGTGATGGGTTCCATTTGGTGAGTGCCATGTCCAGCATCGTGAAGCTTTATATTGTCCCAGGGTGTTGGCTAGTACCAAGTTGTTGTAGCTTGCGAATTGGAGCAGCCGTCTCCCTCTTTCATTGGTAAGCTCATTGCAAGAAGGTCCATAATGTACTTCCCAGTCTTTTAGAGCATCTTTGCCAACTTTGGCATTCCAATCTCCGTGGACAATGAGGATATCTTTCTTACTGACCATGTTTAGAATACCCTGTAGTTTGTTGTAAAACTCCTCTATTTCTTCATCATAATGATCGGTAGTTGGAGCATAGACTTGGATAATTGTGATGTTAAAGGGAGATACTTTCATACGAATGGAAATGATTCTGCTAGATATGGGGCAGCATTCAAACACAGATCCCTTGATGGCTTTGTTTACAAGGAATTCTACTCCATTTATGGACTTGTCACACTCTCCACTATAGTATAATATATGCCCATCTTCGGTTTGGTGTTCTTCTAGGGATTTCCATCTAACTTCACAGAGTCCCAGAATGTGCCATGTGTAGTGTTCCAGCTTATGTGTCAACTCTTGGATTCTTCCAATTTGCGCCAGAGTTCTAATGTTCCAGGTGGCGATGGCAATGTTGTCTCTCGCTCTGATTGTATGCATAGTACCAGTAGCACACTTGTCACCTCCGTCCTGGTGGACAACGGCAGGTGCGGTCCTTGTTGACCCGGGCGACGACCGATCCGGTATTGTAAGCTCAGATTTGTCCAGCATTATCAGTGTGTCTTGGGCAAAAGTCGTCTGGCGGAGCCCATCCCTCTCCATTATCCTTTTCAATTAACAAACCGTAAATCAATTCAGTTACTTTAAATTTCATCCTGACCTTGGGACATGTTTCCCACTGTTTGGAAACAAAGTGTGTAATTTCTGATGTAATTGCTAGAAAAATCATTGATTTAGTAGGCAAGTGAATATTTATGTCAATCCAAAACCAGTTTGTCTTGATTTGGAGAAGCGATTAGGAAAATGTGATAAAACATTAAGTCTTTAAAAATTTAGCATAAACAAACATGTATAAAAAAAATTATACTATATAACTATGGAAAAATAATCGCTTCACAATACTGGCTCCACTACAATCATTTTCTGATGCAAAGATATTTGCCCACTCTCCTCTAGTTTCCTTTTAGATGAATATCATACCCATAAAAATATTCCACTTTAGGAACATAAAAATAAAATGATTTGCAAATGATTGAGGCTCATATAATTGCAAGTTTTTGGCCTAGAAGTAATGCAAATAATATTTTCAATTAAAAAATCATAAATCTATTCAGTTACTTGGCTTCCACTGCAACTGTGGACATGGTTCCCACTGTTTGGAAATGTTTTCTAATTTCAGTAATTGTTAGAAACATCATTGATGTAGTAAGCAAGTTTAATTTTTTTATTTCAGTTTAGAACCTACTTTTCTTCAATTGAACAAGTGCACATGAAAATGTGATACAGATTAAGTATGAAAAATTGAGTATAAATAAACTTGTATGAAAGTTATACTATCTAATTATGGAAGAATAACCGCTTCACAACACTGGTTCCGATACCATTATTTTCTGATGTAGACATGATTGGCCACCCTTGTAATGTTCCATTTTAGATGAATAACATATTGATAAAAAATGTTACCTTGCATGACATAAAAATAAAATGATTTTCAAATTGCGCATTATTTTTTGTTGGTTTTGAGCAGTTACTAATTTTATTTCAAACCTGTAAATTGACAGTCATTGATTTTATTGATATTAATTCTTTTTTTAAAAAAGAACAAAAAAGATATAAAAGGAAATGTGGGGATTCGAATTTGGTGTGACAATTTGGCACAACAATGCAATACCATTTGAGAAATTGAAGCTTGCGTTCAACTATGAGTATATTATGCAGATGACACATTTCTTCCAAGCAGATTTATATAACTTAAGACAATAATTTGTTGTTTGCCCTAGTTTTAGAGAATTAATATTGTTACTGTATGAAGAAAGACCGAGTTTTAAAAACATAATGAAAAAATACGCTGGTTGTAACTGTTATTTCCATTTGGAAATTGACGGATTCATTTAAAGATTACATGTACGGAATTACATTATAATAGTGAGTGAAATAAACGTACCAAACGGTATCGTGATGGAAATGAAGAAAAAACCATGTTATTTATGTATAAAATAAATAATATATATATATATATATATATATATATATATATATATATATATATATGTGTGTGTGTGTGTGTGTGTGTGTGTGTGTGTGTGTGTGTGTGTGTGTAATTATCCAGCTTTTTACAGTATGCTTTTGCAAAATATTGGAAACGTAAAAATAAAATTCCATTTAATGTTTACTCCACGTGGTCTTTGTTTACATATAGTTCCAAATGCCCCTTCAGCGCCACTTCGAAAAATCATGTTCCCAAGGCAATTGAGAAAGAACGAAGAAAGAGAGAAATGGATGGATAACATTGTTTTTAAAATATCTGAATATTCACGGATTTTTAAAAATATAATAATGAAGGAAATAATATAGAGCACTCTAGAAATGCGAGTCTAATTGCTCACGCGTGGCGATACGAGGCAGCGACCGTGCAACAGGGAAACCAACGACAATGATACATAGATAACAAAATTCAAACTTTTTTGGTTTTTAGTGATTAACGCAAACGTGCTCACATAAGTTAATATGAGAATCAAAAAATTTTCATAAAATTTAAACAATCAGTGTAATACCTTGTTTAAGCAAGCCTGCGCTAAGATCTTATTTCTAGTTTCAAGTTGCTCAAATGTAGCATTTTCTCTTAAATTTCCCATGCCAGCTCATGTTCAAAGGTCGCGTTTTGGTATGAAAAAGAATTTTGTATGCATATATAATGCAGAATAGGGTAATTTATACATCAAATAATACATAAAGACACAGAGTTGTAATATTTACAAGAATTTTCCCCCAAAAAAACAGGGGGCAGAAAATGGCCCTTATTCAATATAGTCATTTAGTTGTATTGTATCTCATTACTCTAGGGACTGGTAATGCATATAGAAAGAATAAGGTAATTAATTAATAAATTGATTACTGTATTAATTCTTCAATTAATCATATACAAATGGGCGATCCATTTAGTTGGCATTCAGTTGATGGTGATAACTACGATGAAGATAATGCTGTCGATATTGCATTAGATTCTGTTTTAGTGATGCTGATTATTATTATTATTATTACTGTGGTGGTCGTCGTGGTCGTGGTCGTGATGTTGTTCTTATCGGTGTTGTTGCTTTTAAAGGACATAATACCATAGAATACACTATTTCTGTTATTGTCATTGAAGTTGTTGTGGTGGAGCTGGTGATGTCGCTGGCGATATTTCATCAATAAATATTAATTTGCCTTTAATATATAGCTAACGTAACTTTTGCACAGTTTATGAATAAAATGAATATTCGTCATTGTAATTAAACAGCTACATCCGAGGTTATTTCACTGATTGGGGGAATGGCAGGGTGACGTTCCAATTGTTCTTGCCCCCAGAGGTGGTGTGAATTTTAAATTGAATGGACTTTAGCTAGGCCATTTCCGTAAATTTCAAAAATAACCTCCGAATTGGTTGTAGGAATAGACATCAATTTAATAGGTTTGATGACTCTTTTCCGGCGGAATGTACAATATATGTTACAATAGAAAAGGTTGACAAAATGTCCGATTGTTACTATGTCTCCTTCCGCCGCTATATTGCGCCATGCGAACAAAGGTAGTTCAAAATATAGTTCTTGAAGGTGTACTAATGCATAACGTTTAGAGAACGAGTCCCGTCATGCCGTCGTGGAAAAGTCGGATCATCACAATGAACTTCCTAGGGCAAACTATTCGTACTAAGATGACTCATAGTGTATCACTGTTGACCGTATCGAAGGCCTTTGTGAGGTCTATGAAGAATCCGTAGAAGTTCATGTTTTGTTCAATGCACTTTTCCTTTATCTGTCTTGCTGTGAAAATCATGTCGATTGTGCTCCGATCTGGTCTGAAGCCAAAATGGGGCTCTGGCAGTATGGCATCCGAGACATTACTGACCAGACAGTTGAGAAGGACGCGCGCCATATTCTTACCTGCAATCAACAGGAGCGATAGTTTCCGGAGTCAGCTTTGTTCCCTTTGTTTTTGTATAAGGTGACACTTGCGTCTTCGAACTCATGTGGCATGGACTCCTCCTCCCAAATGCTGATCAGGATGCTATGCAGTGCCTCAAGTGCTTTAGGGCCAGCTGCTTTGAAGTGTCCAACAGGAATTCCATCCGCGCCTGGTGACTTGCCAGAGCTGATCATTTTGATGGCTCGCTCGACTTCTTCCGTGGTAGGGGGCTAGCCCAGTTCCGAGATAGTTGGCTTTGGGATAATTGCGTCTGATACTGCAGAGTCTACGGTGCAGGGCATGTTCAATAGGTTGGGAAAGTGGTCGTTCCACCTTTCGGTGATACTCTCTTTGTCTTTAAGCAGAGTGGTCCCGTCAGAAGAGATTAGCGGGGTACTGCAAGCTTTCGATGGTCCATAGACATTTTTCAGGGACCTAAACAAACTCGAGTTGTCAGTGTCTGCATAATGTTGGACTTAATCTGCTTTGCAGTCCCACCAGCTATTTTTGCATAATGCAGAGTTCTCTCAGGGCTTTGCTCCGTATGTGTTTGAAGCTATCACGTTTTGAGATTGAGTCAACGTCGTTCTGCCATTCTATATAGGCCTCTCGCTTTGGTTGAAGGAGAATGTTTATCACTTCGTTATTTTCGCCTAACCAGTCATGGTCGACTTTTCTTTTGGTTCATAAGATGACTTTCGCAGACTCACTCAAGATGTTCTTGAGTTGGTTCAACTTTGAGGTTTGGTCACCAGTCAGAGGTTCGTGAGCAGTCAGTATGTTTTCAATGTGAGATTGATATTGCTCTCTTACCTACGGATGGTTCAGCCTTGCAGTGTTGAACTTGATTTGGGTAAGCTTCGTCTTTTAGCGCTGTGGCGGGACAATGTTGAGATCAAAAATAGCCCTGACTAATCGGTGGTCCGTCAAGCACTCGACTTTCCGCAAGGTTCTTGTTATCCGTACATCGCGGACATCTCTGTTACAATCAATGATATAGTCGATCAGATGCCATTGTTGGATCTGGGATGCATCCAAGTCATTTTATACTTGTTCTTCTGACGGAAGAGTGTGTTCGAGATAGTCAGATTATTCTCTGCATACATCGAGAGTAGAAACAGTCCATTTATGTTCGTTTTTCCTATTTCATGCTGTCCCAATACCCCATTCCAGTTTTCGTAGTCGTGGCCCACTCTGGCGTTCAAATCGCCAAGTACGACGAGTTTGTCGCAAGCTGGGGTAGCTATTACGAGGGCATCGAGAGTTTCGTAGAAGGCCTCCTTGTCTTCTTCGCTGCTGGTCATCGTGGGGACATACGAACTGATGATGGTGATATACCGCGATTTAGAGAGGGGGACGCGGAGTTGAATCAAGCGTTCGTTCACATGTGTGAGAACCACTGGGAATTTACGCAAAAGTGAAGTCCGAATGGCAAAACCGACTCCCTGGATTCTGTGTTCTGTTTTCCCCTTCCAGAAGAAGGTGTATCCGCCCTCGGGTTTGCAGACAGATCCTACGTCGGCTATACGTGTCTCACTAAGAGCGACAATGCCAATTTTGTATCGGCCTAGTCCTCTGGCTATGAGGGCTGTTCTTCTCTGAGGCCTAGGTGTATCTTCTTTGTCCATGAGTGTGCGTACGTCCCATGTACCGAGAATGAGTTTGGTTTGTTTATGCTTATGGTGTCGACCGCATTGAGGGTTAACTGCCAACCGCGACTAGCCGGCCAGTTAGTTTATAGGAGAGACAATTTTTAGAGACCTTTTCTTGTCCCTTTCCCTACTAGGGTGAGCATTGCTGACCTAAACTGGGCTGCTCAGTCGCCTAGGATGCTACTGGACGTCTTTGTTCTTCTGGTTCAAAGAAAAACGACCACTTGTCCTCAGACCACCTCCTGTCGCTTAGTCCTCCCCCCCCCCCCCATCGCCGTCGTTCCTGAAAAATACGCAGAGTAGAAAGAAAGAGGACGCAGGGGTTTGAGTGAAGAGCGTTACACAGGAAAAACCTGCGCTTGAAAGGGATTATGGTGAAGAAGCTGTTGCATTGGAGAAACCTCACCCTCTCGGGCGCAGAAGTCGGAGTCCAGTGGCACGATAACTCGTTGCGGCTGGCAACTTCTTTGGCTGCAATGAATAGCCAGGTCTTCATTTGTGCTCCGACGTGCCCTCTGCACTCCACAGTTCATTGCTGAACCGCCTTCCTGGCGGTTGGGATCTTCTGATTGATCTCATCCGCCCAGTCAGCCGGAGCAATCTTCGTATGCTGGATTGAGCAAGTCCCTAAAATCTCAGGAAGGCTCGAGACCTACCGGGTATCCTCACCTGGTTTAGCCCGCCAGCCGATGCGGTTTCCCGGGTTGTGGCCGCTGTCCCATGCAAACAGCTATTAGGATCCACAGATGAGAGAGGGGAGGACCAATGTGGATGAACTTCACGATGGAAAGGCACGACATGTTCCAACCATCAGAGGTACTACCTTTTCCTGAGACCCCCAAAACCCCTATAGACATTACAGTTGTGATAAAGCTGGAGTGTTGGCACATCAGCACATTCGAGGACCTGGAATTGATTCGGAACACTTGTTTGGTTTGGACTTGTGAAGAACTGTTTAGGATTATTTTGGATTTAATTCATAATTTTGTACGTTCCTCTTAAATTTCATGTTATGACCTAGAGAATTAAATCATATGTTACGTTTTACAAAACTCGTTGGTTTTGTTTCTTTCTGTTACTTTGTTTACGACCATAGAAACGTAACAGAAATAAAGTCTAAATAAAAAAATAATGGTAATTGGCAGGTAAACGTGGTTCAAGAGTTTTCTTCTTATTTCATTAAACTCAGGGACTGCCCATTTAATTTTCAGAAGAGGTTTGGAGCTGAAACATTTTGCCCCAAAAATTAAATATTTCCAACGAAATGGATTAGAAAAATTCGCACTCTGATTTGTGGACAGAACAACTTGTTATACCAATTATATTAGCTGAAAAGAATTTTAATTATCTTCATGTAATAGGAAAAATATCTGATTTGAAAGAAAATCCAAACTCTCTCTCTCTCTCTCTCTCTCTCTCTCAGATAAATGGTTTGTCCCTTAGCATATAGCTTCTTGTTATCCACATATACAGCTATTGCAGAACATGTCAAACTCTTTTAAAGTTTCTGTCACTTGATAAGTTCAAGTATGACAGATGAAAACTGAATAACGTATGATATATTACGTATCATATCTCACTTTCTGCTAAGATCCTAGCAGTTGGGCCACTCCCCGATATGTTTGGCCTATTTCACAAATATGTTCATGCTAAGAGTCTGTGTCATAGTCATCTTATGGGTAGCTATTTTCAAAGAGAAATCACGAAAAAAGCAGCACGTCTTCATAGTCCTCCTTTCCAAGAATTGTTAACCCCCATACCACTGTAGCTTCATGCACGCAAAATTTTCATAAAAAGTTGGCTGAGATGCACATACTCAGGATGACACCAAAACAGTGATATGTGATGCATCCTCTAGCCTTCAAGTAACAAGAGTAACACAGTACATAATATGTCCACCCCTACCATATTCCTTGACCTTAGAGCTACAAAAATGCCAACTGTATGGTAATGTGTGGAGTTAGATAAAAGTCGTTAAAAATGACAGTCAAGATAAGGAAATAAGCCAGTGACTTTATTAATTTTGATCTTATTATTTTGGGGACCAGAGAGTATCACTATGTATACATAGGCACTAACAATTCCAGGTATACAGCATGCTAAAGTTGCATGAACATACCTTCATAAAAATGGTATACCTGTAGAGATTACTAATCTATATTTTCCCCGACTGTGACCGTATGGAAGTCATCACTATGGTATCTCTAAGTAGGATATATAAGTAGTTCAAGTTCCATTACAATAACTTCAAAATGTTTAAAAGATACCCACAAAAAACTCTATAAAAAACATTTCCCTTGCCTTGCTGTGAACATATGCTAGTGGCAGGTGGATTTTTATGACATGTGACACACCGTCCATTTTATATGACATGTGACACACCTTCCAGTCATGATATATGCATGAGAATAATTTCATGAAATCTTTCCAGGTGTCACAAAGTTATGGGATAGACAAGCAAATGCAAATAGAAGGATGCAAGGACATCATATTAACATAATTTTGCAATTTAAGCTCGGTGTAAAAATGCATCAGTAGTCATATCGTAAATTAACATGACACCAAAAGTGTTCTTGCAATGATCTTAAGAAATAATATCATATCGCGAATAACAGTCCTTTCACAAGGGATCGCGTGTCAGGGATTGATTAACATAAATGCAATAAACTTAACAAAGAACAGCGCAAACTAGTTTATAATTAGCCTGAGCGATTTCGACTCTAAATTAGTCGTTTTCAAAGGCAAACACAAAACAGAGACAAGATAAACAAACAAAAATCGTTGGGGTTAAAAAATTCTACATGACTATTTCTACCAAAATAAAAGCTTGATATTTTTTAATGTTACAACTAGTTTATTTCAACTTAATGTGGATGCTGAGAAATATTTTACATTGACCAACTGTAAAATGTCTGATAATACTTCTTTTCATGGCTCTAAGTAACAGTCATGATAGCCTTGAGATGACTACGTACTTGACATTGCAGATAGGATCTTGGTATTGGTACAAGACACCATCTAAACTGGCCATTACTTAAACAGCTTCTGATCCACAGACCATCCGTGTCAAATGACACTGACCATACAAACTGGATCATAAAACCGTGACAAATGACCCTGACCATACAAACTGGGTCATAAAACCGTGTCAAATGACACTGACCATACAAACTGGATCATAAAACCGTGTCAAATGACACTGACCATACAAACTGGATCATAAAAGTGTTATGTGACATGATCTTGGGTCATGATGCATGAACAAACACGGTATCATCTCACTATCTATGAGAATTTGGGAGCTAGAACCTTGTCACACAAGTAGATAATGTTGATCTATGATGAAAACATTGAGGAAAATAACAAGAGAAATACACGACACCTTTAGACATTATGAGTAAAACACAAGTATCATTAAACTACCCTTAACGAATTTTGAGTTGCAATCCTAAATAAAAAGTGAGTAAGCTTCACGTATGATTTGATCTTGCTGTTATGACCATGCTTTTGATACACACGATAAGTACACTAGACATGCAGATAGGACCATGATATTGATTCACACGATAGGTACACTAGACTTGCTGATAGGACCATGCTTTTGATGCACACGATAGGTACACTAGACTTGCTGATAGGACCATGCTATTGATACACACGATAGATACACTAGACTTGGTGATAGGACGATGATTTTGATACACAGGATAGGTACAGTAGACTTGCTGATAGGACCATGCTTTTGATACACACGATAGGTACACTAGACTTGCTGATAGGACCATGCTTTTGATACACATGATAGGTGCACTAGACTTGATGTTAGGACCATGCTTTTGATACACACGATAGGTACACTAGACTTGCTGATAGGACCATGCTATTGATTCACATCATATGTATAATTGATACATCCTCAAGCTACATTTTAAAGGGGGCAAGATTTAAGTCCATAGTCTTTTACAACAGCTTCTGGGTGACAGTTTGAACATGCAAACAAATCATACTGACCCGATATCCGAGACCTGGTCTTACAAACAGGTCAAGTGACATAATCAAGTCATGATGTATTGCTAGACCACGATTTATGAATATTACTACATATTACTGCATTCAAACGACTTTGCGAGTTACAGCTCTAAGCAAATATCTTAACTTCCACCTGTGAAGTTCAATATGTGATCTTGACCTTCATGAAAGAATAACAACACTCTCTAGGTCTGATAAAATGTGCAAACCGTCATCCAGCCAATAAGCTTCATTCCGTAAACAGTCCAAACTTAATAATATTGGACGATTTTGTACAAAATTACAAAGGTATCCATGCACAATGATTCAAAATTTTCTTCAAGAAGCATGTGGACAGTTTAGCTTGTACAGATTTCAAATGGATGATCATTTGGGTAATCAGTGCAATACACAATTAGATATAGAAAAATAATTATAATTATATAAATGACATGGTATAGCATATCACCACGCATCCATTCTATATCGCTAGCGGTGCGATCTGATCTCGGGGCAAATGCTTCGGTGCTTTAAATGTGTGCTTCTCTTTTCATATCCAGTCGGTGTAAATAGTGTGATATGGTGGGAATCTTGACAGTTTCCAAGTTACGAGCCAAAAGCAAGTACCCTACTCAATGATATGTTTTGGATGTACAACTGAACATATTACCATGTGTACATTAAGTGTATATATAGATGGGATCTTAACAGTTTCCAAGTGACGCGCCATCGTAAAGTTCCTAATAACAGGGGGCATAGTCCAGGGTATGTGCTGGATATATGTCTAATTTAATTTAATCGTGCCCTTCAAACGTTTAAATAGTTATAGACTGGGGATCTGAACAGTTTCAAAGTGATGACTCATGAGCAAGTCTCTTTCTACAGGTCTGTACTGGAAATGTATATAATTTCTTATCATGTCCTTCAACCAATGTATGGTCAAAGAGCGGGGCTTCTCAACTGCTTCCACACTCTGACTGAGGAGCAAGCCAACAACCTAAGGCAGTGGCGTCACTCGGGTTGGTGTCACCCAGTGCGGTAGCTCATGGTGTCACCCCCATGGTCCTCCTTCCGTAACAGACCATACAGAATCCTTAGTAATGTCATTTTGGTGTCATCCCCTCTGATGGTGTCACCCGGTGCAGTCCGCACCCCCTGCATCCCCCTAGCGACGCCACTGCTGTGCCTGCTAGTCATGTATTTAACTATGATCGGTTATCCGCTTATGAAATCCGACTAGACCGAGCAGTGTGTGCTCTGTAAAATTTGCAATTTTTCATTTTGGTGTCACCCCTCTGAGATGGTGTCACCCGGTGCGGTCCGCACCCCCCCGCACCCCCCCCCCCCCAGCGACGCCACTGACCTAAGGGGCATGAACCACGATCTGTATTGAATATACCAGTAGTTCCGTCTCAGGTCCTTCAAATCTATATATGGTTATTAGGTGGGGATCTCAACAATTTCAAAGATGTTACCCGGAAGAAGCTTACCCGCAGTGACCATCCTTTAGGCAAGGCCAGAGAGTGCAACCCAAACCTCCATTGAATATGTTATAGCACTGACCTTGAAAATGACACAAGCCAGCTTTCTGATCTCTGCCTATAAGACTTCAAATATGTAGCTCTTTTTAAAAACAAAACAACTATCGCCAGAAACTGGCCCAATCTAAAGAGTCATAATTCAAATTTAAATTGAACTTGGCTATATCTAAAGACTACCCCAAAGTTTCATATCTGTCTTTAATGGTATAGGAGGTAGATTGCATTACTAAGAGAGGAACAGACAGGCAGGTAGACATAATCTCCACCTTTTGAAAAGATGCATGGGGATAAAAGCCATGTTAATGTGTTTTTATATACTTGTTCAAACATTGTGACTGTCCAATGATAATTATGAAAATATTTCAAATATTATCAAAACTTAGTGAAATATCTTTGGTTGACAAAGTACACCTTCTATTTAACAGATTTTCGTGACATTCAGAAACACAAAACAGATTAACATATCTCAGAACTTGATGGTATAGAAAAATAACACACACATTAACATTACAGGACAAAACTCCTTAAATTTCGGTACTAATTATACTTCCATTACAACTACAAACAACAGAAACTTAATTTTCCGTACTAATTTTACTTCCATTACAACTACAAACAACAGAAACTTAATTTTCAGTACTAATTATACTTCCATCACAACTACAAACGACAGGAACTCTAAATGAAACATCGTTTTCCATCTGCCCTAATAGCACTATATTCCAAATGTCTTCCAGTTTTTCATAAAATGGATTTTTCCATTTAATTGTCGCTACTGTAGAAGGAATGGTGTGAAGTGCACACAAATAGAGAACGGGAAATGGAAATCCACGAATAACAAACTATGCACATTGCGGCTGATTATTATTATTATTTATTATTATTATTATTATTATTATTATTATTATTATTATTATTTATTATTATTATTATTATTATTTATTGTTATTTATTATTATTATTATTATTATTATTATTATTATTATTATTATTAGGCACTGAAAGGTCAGAAGAATGAGAATATGTGTACGAATTCATTCTCCGTGTTAATTTACAGTGCTTTATTCATTATACCGAATGCATATCCATTCCTCCATCACAAATTATGAAAAACTATCGTTGTGTTTCAATCGAGATCTGCTTATTAATAAACCACCTATAAACCACCTATAACGTATCTTCAATAGCTAAGGGTCGTCGATCCACTTGGTTTCGCATCAACCCTTCGCCTTCTTTAGCTGGCTGAAACGAATATCTTAGGTCCGGCATCTGACTGGATGCATTTGAAAGAACGAAACTGGTCCAGTCAGGTTCTTTTTTTACATTTGAATTCGAACTTATTTGGAATAATCACCGCGACCTCCGTGGACAGAGCACTAAAACTAACCTATATGCATCAATGGAGCAGCCGGGTGTGGTTCACACCCTGCGCTGTTCATCATATAATCAAAAATGTTTGAAGATGTTCCATACATATACTGAAAGAAATTAAATAGCCCCTTGTATTTAATACCTGAACTGCTGAATTTCATTGTAGAAATACGTGTACAGCAGCGTTTACCTCAGTTACACAACATTTTCGTTTGGATCGTCAGTGACATTAGTTCGCCTAATAACTACCTCCGTTTTCAGCTTCGTCTTTTTGTATGCCATATAAGGCCATTGCATCATTATTTGGAAATATAAACAGATGGTAGTAAATTGCATGCAATGAATCACGTATCGGAGAATATCCAATTATAGTATGGCACGCCTTATTTGGACAACAAGTTACCGAGAGAATCTCACGTTATCTGTCGTGGCGGACAAGGTGCGGTTAGTGTAACCATTCCTATATATTTTATATTAGCTTAATATCTTCGTAAGTCCAACTTTCAGCAAATTATCACTCTTCTTTGGGATTATATTAA
The DNA here is from genome assembly GCA_028554795.2 of Sinohyriopsis cumingii. Taxonomy (NCBI): domain Eukaryota; kingdom Metazoa; phylum Mollusca; class Bivalvia; order Unionida; family Unionidae; genus Sinohyriopsis; species Sinohyriopsis cumingii. The sequence continues at coordinate 145,262,433 of CM068824.1, forward strand.
TGCACTTCTTTTTAATTTTAACGATACTTTTATCTGCTCTATGACATGATATCGGATAAGTTCGACAACGGAGCTAGTTCCCAATCAGCTGCTGTAAAATGTATTAGCGTCTCGCAAGAGAGCCCATTTCTACAATTCAGTTGAGAAATAAACCAGCCAGTTGTAAAGTAGAATATCTGTCAGTTTGGGAGAATAAAGGAGCTACCAGATCTTTGGCAGGTAATTACGTGAACTTACTCAGGTTCTGAACCTTATTTCGACTTTTACGCAAATAAGAATAAACATCGGTTACTGTCAAACACGAATCGAAAACTCCCATGTGCGTGCATTTTATTTATATCGCTCTGAATGAATTACACGCATTAAAGAAGAGAACATTTTATTTATGTACGCGGAAAATTTATCTCTATTGTAAGACTGCACTGCATGTTTTCAAATTAATGCACACATTAAGGAAGAAGTTTTGTGTGCGGCTCGGATAAATATGTGCATGACAACACTGTTGGGCATATATGGTGCGTGAATTCCTATATTGACACTGGGGAAAAACCGCATTGATCACATGCGGAGATCTCGTCCAACAGTGCTGTGTATGCATTGTTATGTAAGAATACTTAGTCATGTTCTGTTGACCTTTTGTATTAAAAGACAAATTACAGCCTTCACTCAGTTGATATATTTTGTCTTACTAGGAACATATTATTCCTAATGACTACTCTTCCTCCCGTCAACCGATTTTAAAAACGAGCAACGCCACGGATATAAATAAGACAGACGAATTAGTCTTTTTATTAATCAAGTTATAACTTCTAGACCTACTGCCTTGGAGGTTTCTAACTCTGTTATATATTTTGCTCGCGTTTCAATCCAAACGGGAGTTTCTTTGTAACACGGCGAAACTATTTGCGTGCGCCAGTCTGTTTGCAGATAACAGGACGGATATAGCTGAAACTGGCTCAAAACAATTGCGTAACTTTTCGTAACTTTGGGTATTACGTTCTCTGAACCCATTGACATAAGAGTTACATTGCTTGCCCTTTTAATTATTTTGTCTATTTTTTTTATTGAAATATTAAAACTAGACATTGAAAATACTATGTGCAGAAGATGCAGTGTTTGCCCTCTTTGCAAGTGTGGTTTCAAGAAATTCAGCCCTTAAAAGAACATGGATTTTTCCAGGAAACGGCTGCTTGTTTACACTGTAACAGGATGATCCGGGTTGGACTAGATTAGAGCAAAGTCACTAAACGCAATTTCTCTAATCAGATGTTTTCTTTTATTTTGTAAAAGATTGAAAAATGATCAAGTCTGACACCAAACTCGTGCACATAAATTCCAACAATGGATTTAACAAAATAATGCGCACTGAATTAAACAACTGATATAAGGAAGATAATACCGTTCATAATATGAACGACTCATAACATGCATCTTCACCAAATAATCAAAAAGAATGAATGAACGCAAAATATAAACAAGTACGATTGGTTCATCTATCTATCACCTTGGATGAATGTTAAACACAAAATGAGCAATAATTAATCTACCACTAAGGGTGATCGAATTATAGATTTACACAACCATGAATATGTGATTTTTCACTAATGGTGAATAAAGTATGGACTTTGTACAAATACAGATAATATTTTCTCTGCAAGTAAGAAGTATATACACATACACACAGGCATGCATACATATACGCGGAATCGAAACCCAAGCATACTTTAGTTCAGGTGCAATGCATAAACATTAAGTATACACAATTCCGTGACGTATACCGAAAACTTCCTTTTTGGTTTGAAACGCGAACACAATGTCAGTGTTAGGGACCCCCTGGCGATAAGCGGGTTAAAATGATAAATTAATTAATGAGATTACAAAGTTTGGTACATTCGTTTTCTAACCTTGATGCTTTTTGTTTTAAAATTGCAAGGGGGGGAGGGGTACAAACTGCCAAGGGGTGGGAGTAATGTACGAAATGTATTCTTTATTTGATAGTCTATGAAAACTGGATGGCAGGTTAGCAGACACTTATATTTTATTGGTGCCTCTCAGCTCTCCATTATGTACTAGATCTTGATCTTAATGAGATTGAAGTTGACCTCACGCTGCTACACAATGCCCACACTGCTACACTATGCCCACACTGCTACACAATGCCCACACTGCTACACAATGCCCACGCTGCTACACAATGCCCACACTGCTACACTATGCCCACACTGCTACACAATGCCCACACTGCTACAAGATGCCCACACTGCTACAAGATGCCCACACTGCTGCACGATGCCCACACTGCTGCACGATGCCCACACTGCTACAAGATGCCCACACTGCTACATGATTCCCACATTGTTACATGATGCCCACACTGCTACACTATGCCCACACTGCTACACAATGCCCACACTGCTACACGATGCCCCCACTGATATATGATGCACATACTGCTACATGATGCCCACGTTGCTACATGATACCCACACTGCTACACGATGTCCACACTGCTACACGATGCCCACAATGATATATGATGTACATACTGCTATATGATACCCACACTGCTACACGATGCCCACACTGCTGCACGATACACACTGCTTCATGATGCCCAAACTGCTACACTATGCCCAAACTGCTATACGATGTCAATACTGCTACACGATGCCAACACTGCTACATGATGCCCACATCGCTACACGATACCCATACTGCTACATGATGTCCAAGCTGTTACACAATACCCACACTAATACGATGGCCACACTGCTGTATGATGCCCATGCTGTAGTATGATACATTTCTGGGAGTGGTTGTATCATTTCATATTACGGATTGTTGAAGTAAGGTTGTGGTAACTAAAAATCCTCGCGTGATCAGTTAGTCCAGGGATATGGTATTGTAACCTCGCTGGTCTGGCAAATTAGTAATTTTTTTCAGACTTTCCGGACCTTAACGTTACAAGTTTTCCACTGGATCTAGCCATATGGATGAAGAGCAATGTAAAATCTTTTGGACTAATTTTTTCAATATCTGGTGATAATTATTTTGTCATAATGAATATCAGAATGTACAGAAATATCCTTCTTGATTTTTCAGTCTCACAAAAGTAAAAAATAATATCAAAATATAATAATTTTTCTACATTTCTAACGTTGTTTTGTTAACTTTCCTATTGACTCAACCTGTTTGTGGTATCTAGTAACGTTGGAACATTTAATATTTAAAATATTTTTAACATTAAATATCCAAGTATCTGACTCAGACATTGCAGAGGCCAGGGTCCCGTGTGGCCAGGGCCGACAAGAACGGAGGGAGGGGGCAATCCGGGATGTATCCCAGGGGCCAGGGCACTTAAGAGGGCAAGGGCCAAACAACATGTTTTAATATTTTATAAAAGAAAACTTGTTTGAAAAAGACCCATGAGAGGCCCGGGTGTTTCTTATCAGAGAGACCGTGCTCGCTCACTAAAGTCATGCGTGTGGCAAGATTGGTCGAGGGTTCCGTGTATCCGATTGGTCTAAAGCGATTGCCTTTACCAATCACTGTCATCTCACCTCTGCCTGCGTGGGTTCAATACGGTCGTCTTCTTATGGAATGAGAGGCTTAGACTCCATAGTTACTGTTCCAAAATTGAAGGTTTCAAAATAATAAAATAACCTACGCAATTTTACTGATAATTACAATTTGGATGATACAATTTCCTTCTCTAGATTTGTTACCTCCCTCGTTGTGATGGGGTTTTAAATCCTTGTTTGATCATCCTAAAATGATTTTGCTCAAATAACGGATTCAATCTGACAAGTCCGAAATTTTGAAAGCCGATATTATCGCTTGAGTCGTCGATCAAAGTACAACCCATTTGGACAGACGACCCAAGGATAGCGAAGACGAAAGATTGTCACGTAACAGTATTCTGTTAAACAAAGTGCTGATAGGTGTACAGTCCAGTCGGATTAAAATCAGATCTCTGCTGTTACAAACGAAGATCTGACAGCGACCGCATAGGGGGTCTGGTAACCTACGTTATTACCATAATCGCTAATTTTATCAGCCAATCAGATGAAGTCTAATATCTTCGCGTTTAGAGACAGAGTACTGTGAATGAAGAGCATGAATGTGTGCCGAAGGGTTTGATTCACTTTCAGATCTTTGAGAGCCGTATTTCCATTGGTTAATTTAAAGGTGACCAGAACATGATCATTAAGCGGTCTCGTCAGATCTGCACGTAGAACAGCGGAGATCTGATTTTAATCAGATTAGTCGACAGTCCAGCACTCGGTTATCAGAAACGACCTTGTTGTGGGAGAATGACCACTTTACTGGAAATGCTCACGTTACATATTGTGACGCAAATCACATTAATCTATCCATTACCATGCAGTGTCATCTGAAATAAAGAACTTACTCGAGCATATAGATGTAGTCTTAGTGTGTTCCGGTAATTTTATTTGACAGTCTTGTTAAAGCATAATGTTTGAAAAACAGTGGGTCATCTCAAAATGGATGCAAACTACGACAAAAGTCGGTTGATTGGAAGACACGAAAAGAACGACATAACACTACCTCGACCTGTAAGAATTGATCCTCAATATAACGATTACAGGAAAGAAACGGTTTTGAAAGACAGAACAGTTAAATGCAAAAGGTAAGTTCACCCAAATGTTTCTGTTCATGGTGTAAGCAATACCCATATCACATTCAGTATCAGTTCTAATTCAAAATGCAGCTGTATACAAATTATATGACACAGTGACTAAGAATTGTAAAAGCACTTACAAAAGTGGTGCAATGCACATGACATGACTACGTCTCCTCTCTCTCTCTCTCTCTCTCTCTCTGACATGAGTAATGTTTCTCTAACTTTTTTCGTTTCTCTCTCTAAGCAACTTTAATCTGATTTATCCAAAGTTTTGATCTTGCTCTCTCTCTCTCTCTCTGTGACATGAATACTATTTCTCTAACTCTCATAGTTTCTCTTTCTCTAAGTAACTTTAGTTTGATTTATCCAAAGTTTTGATTTCAGTATTATCCATTTACAAAGATTTTATCCGACTTGAACGTAAGTTTGGATGTCAAAATCGTTATTACCAAATTAATCAATTGCCTTCGATAAATTGATATTCGATTTAACAACAGAAATGTTAAAAAGATACATTTTCAAATAGCATGGGTATATTTTAACTGAAGCAAGCAAAACGTTTCCCCCACACTCTATATCTTGTAACCATTTTGTTTCACATGACATTTTGTTTAATTTTTATTACTATTTCGTACTTAACCACATGACAAATTGCAATGAAGTATTTCAAGAATATACCAATTAGGAAATAGGATTATTATATAATAAGAACTTTCAGAACTATGTATGAATAAGTGTTTTATGAACAATTATTTTTTTAGACCAGAAGATTATAGATCTTCAACCTCAAAAATAGTTATTCATCATTATATATCCGAATGAGGTAACACAATCCGTGAATTCATCATTATATATTCGAATGAGGTAACACGATCCGTGAATTCATCATTATATATCCGAATGAGGTAAAACAATCCGTGAATTCAACAGGGTTCTCTGGAATGGCAAAATCCGCGTAAAAATACGCGCAGTTTTAATTTTTGGACGCATAAAAGTTCCAACAAACAAGTCCTTTGTATTCAAGGGTTTTTTCGATGGGGGTGGGGGTGAACGTCTCTTTTTATTTGATCTGTTTCAATAAAACGATTATCAACCATGTCGTGCGTGATTATGAACGAGAGTCCAGGTGATTGTGACGGGATTAGGTAAAGTCAAGCAGGCCAGGTATATTGATCGATTATCATTACCTTATCATCATTTTGATCAAAAGACTAATTACACACACGCGTTTGATAACTCATTTATATGCATCATATTTTAAATCCTTCCCCGACGTTAGGAACACTTGCATATTATCATATACCATATTTAAAAAAGTATGTGGACTTATTTGCCATTTAAACTGTCTTTCAAAATAATAAATTTTTCGGTATCATGTGCAGATATACGTTCTTTTTGGAGTGATTATCAAATCTGTGCGTTTTATGATGTCAACTTTTCCAAATTCAGTGGCGTCACTGGGGGGTGGGGGTGCACACAGCACCGGATGACACCATCAGAAAGGGTGACACCAAAATGACGGTCTATACAATTTTAGAATTTTTGTGCAGGAAGGAGGTCCATGAGGATGACACCTTGACTTACCGCACATGACTGTCTATGAAAGTCCATGGAGGTGACACCATGAGTTACCGCATATGACTGTCAATAACATTTTTGAATTTTTGTTCAGGATGGAGGTCCATGAGGGTGACACCATGAGTTACGGCATTGGGTGACACAAACCCTAGTGACGCCGCTGCCCAAATTGATGAAGGTGATGTAGGAAGGCGCTTAGTTATATTTTTAAAAATCTACAGTAGAGAAGTTAAATTTTGTTAAGAAGTGAATGTGAATCTGTAGTATCACATTTATCGCTTACTTCGAGTTAACACACGAATGTTCGAGTTAACACACGCACAGTCATCCCAAGGTCTGGTTAGTCGTAGATGAAATGGTGTTGCTCAGACATCCAACATGGCTGCCACTGTTGCCAGCTTGAAAATCCAATCACTACTCCACCTGAATGAATGGTCATATCAGCAAAGGACTAGACGTCCTATGTATAGTTGGTCCTAAAAGAAACTGGTTTGCTCGGTTATCCTGTATGGCCGCCACAGCGGCCATCATTTGAAAATCTTATTATGACGTCTCCTTCTAAACTGATGTTCATACCAACATGGGGCTTCTTATGATGTCGAGTTGGTCCTAAATAAAAACGGTGGTGATATGCCGTATGATGTATAGCTGGTATTGAATCCAGCTACATCCAAAACCAAGTATGGCAACTACAGCGGCCATCTTGAAAATCTTATCGCTATCTCATCCGAATGGATGGTCATATCAAGATGGAGATTTCACTAAAAGAATATTTATGATTTCGAAGTGATCATGAATGAAACTGGTGCAGATCTAACGTCCAAATATGGTCACCGCAGCAACCATCTTTAAAATCTTGTTATCGCTACTTCTCTGGAATGGGCAGTCATATCAGAAAGAGGGTTCACCCGAAGACTCTTTATGGTGTCTAGCTGGTCTTAATAAACATTGTTCTGATCTGATATCCAACATGATTATCACAGCAGCCATCTTGAAAATTGTATTGCTACTGTTTCTGAACAGAAAGTCGTGACAATATGGAGTGTAATCAAAAGAGTTCTTATGATACCTGGTTGATCCTGAAAAGGAAATGGTACCGATCTGACTTCTAGTATAGTCACCATGGCAACTATCTCTAAATTATTGTTATTGCTTCTCCTGCGACGTGGAAAGTCATACGAACAATTTTTGTTTATATTAGATGACTAATTATGATATAGTGTTGGTCTTAAATGAAAATGGTGCCGATCTAGCCTCGGATGTGGTAGTTATCTTAAACAACTTTCATTCCGACATGGGTTTTCATCAGAAGATATTTTTCATATGTAGTAGGTCCCTAATAAAAATGATGCATATGTTACCTCCAATGTGATCTCCATGACAGCTCTTTTGAATTTTTTTATCGCTTCTCCTCCAGAATTGATGATCATGTCGACAGGGTTTGCTGATGATATCTGCATGGGACATTAGGGATAATAGTTCTGGCATGAGGTTTGAATTAGGGGCGAACCCAGAATTATCATTAACAAGGAGCATGAACAACTGGGCAAAGGGTCTGTGTGATGGAACCCCTAATGGAGGAACGGGAGGGGGAGACATCTTTGGAAGTGCTTATATTTTAAGGGATTCCAGGGCATACTATTAAATCTCTAACTGAAATGAACACTTTCTCGAGGAAACATTCAGGTTGTTTTCCTCGCATTGGGGAAGTGGGGGTGTACATCAGCACCCCACCCCCGCCACACACACACACACCATTTTTCCATCCCATGCTTGTAGTGTCGAGTTTGTTTTTAATGAAAGTTGTACCGATCTAACAACCAATATGACTGCCAAAGCGGCCAAGTTTAAAATCATTTCGTTCAAAAATATCATAGATGGTTTTTACATTTTCAGCAGCAAAGAGTAGAAATTGTATTGATTTTTTGGAAATTCTTTTCGAACAGTTCTAGGACTCTGGTTCTCAATTTCGTCCAGTCTATCACAGAAGCTTCAATTCATGTCTTATTTCGTCACTGCTGTCTCACTGTTTCATGTTTTGATTCAGATTTCACATTCATGTCATTGCGACTAAAATATGAATAATTTACTCTATTTCCAAACCTGTTCAGTCACTTTTAGGAAGGAAATGATCAGCTTCTCTCACTATTATCCGAGTCAGATTTGTATTTCTTTATTTTGTTTCTTTTTCAGAATGATCAACTCTCTTAAATGGAATTCCAAGAAACAGGAGAAAAAAGATTTCATTAATAAAACTTGAACAATGTGCAATAGTGTCGGTGCCTTTTCTTTGATTGGACAGTAATCTGATTAGTATCTTTTTTATCCAGATTATAAACCATGATTATCACACTTCTGACACCAAATCAGTTACCTCGCTGGTCTGGAAAATTAGTAAAGACTTTCATGATTTTCCTGACGTTGAAGCTACAATTGGGTTCGACTCACATTAGACATAGGGATGAAAAACAATATCCCGAAAGAGATTTTAAAAATATTTAAAACAATTTCTCATCATAAATTTTCTTTGTTTCGATGATTATGGCCAGAACAGATATACCTTTAAATTTAAGTTCTGTCTTAAAAATTCAATTTACAGACAAAATTTTAAAAATATAAGGACTTTTTCCATATTTCAGAATTTGATTGATCAGTTTCTATTTTATACATTGACATGAAGTAATGCGGGCGAGTTTTATATTTTGAAATAACTGTTTTATATTCAAAGTCCGAATATCGAAAGCAGCAATAGTAGATATGTCGTCTGCTCATGAAATGTTAAGCATGTAATCAAAATCCTTTGTTCCAAACATGCCCAAATTATACCCTGCGAAATTTTAGAGATAATTAAATTTGGAGGATGAAATCTCCATTCCTTGATTCATTAGCTATCAAATTGTAAGGGATTTTGAAATTTTGAATTTTATTCGATGATGTTCACTTAATGAAGTCAGTCTGACATGTCCGAAATTCTTGAATGCTGAGTTTATTTATTTAAAAATGGCTGGCACATGGAAGTATTCTAGCACACAAAATGCTGACCGGTGAGCAGTGACATCAGTGCAATCTATCGACCAGTCAGAAAAGACCTTGTTGTGGGAAGTATGGCCTCAGACCACGCTTATTTATCTTTAATTGTATGCACAAGTATTCAGCACTATGCCCCTTTTACTTTAACTGGTAGACCTTTGTCGCGTTTTGCTACACAATCCATCTTAGGTCAATACAAGGCTTTGTCACTGGGTGGCCGGCTCAGTTTTTAATATTACTAATGTAAACAAGCTGACGTAGAGAATGTAACCAAAAAGAGTCTGCATGCCCCAAAAAGCATGGACATTTTACATTATACCATTTTCATTAAACAACAAGGAAATGCAACTTTGTAAACGATTTGTTAAAGTTTCAAGTCAACTCTGTGATAACTATTACAATAAGTAACTTTACCACATCAGGCACAGGCAAACAGGCCATACAAACTAGGCACTGTTTCTTCGGAATATTTTACTGATTTTGATCAACCTCAAGGCTCAAGGGAAGGGGGAATACTGTGGTCTGATGAGGCCTGTCAGTTTTCACATTTTGCAGCAAATCCCAATCAAACTAATATATTTTTAAGAAAGGCATATTATAAACCAAGTCAGTAAATATTATCAAGTTTCATGCACTACTAGCAAATTTGTAACCATTTGAATTGATGTTTTGTTGCTGTGTACTTTTGAGGCCTGGTATGCCTACAAGTGAGAAATTAAATTCGCAATCATATTTTTATTTATTTGCATTTTGTCAGGCACTAAAATTTTATTTTTAATAATCAGAAAATTTTACTCAAAAGTGCTTATGACAGTAAATGTAACTTTAATATTTTTTTAAAGTTGGAAATTTAAAAAAAAATTAATTAATTATTGTTTAAAAAATTTAAAGTCAGAAAATGCTACATTTTAGATAGTAATGTTAACAAAATTTCTTAGCACAATAAGTGGTCACTCATGTATAGGTTAAAAAGGGTATTAATCTATTTGAAGTGGAGTATGACAGTTCCCTGTTGAATTCCAGAGAATACACAATAAACAGAAGTCATTAGGTAATGGACTTGGCAATATACAAATACTGACACTTGCCAGATGGTAGTTGCAGGGTGTCAGAGATATGCCTAGTTGTCAGAGTAGCTAACAGGATACCAAAACTTAGATATAAATATGGGAGCTGTACCAAGATTTATCAGATCAAATACAGGGTATAACTGAAGTCAACAATGAAAGGCGACCATACGAGAAGAAACGACCATGAAAGTAATTCTTTCCGGAATAGTGACGTTAATCTGTGCAGTGAAAACTCGCCAATTGTCTGTTTCACCACATCCCAGGACTGTTGCCAGACTGAGTGAAGCTGAGGTTTCCACTGTAGACAAGTCAGATGATGTTGGAGCCTCTGTATCCACTTCAACTGCTGCGGCCTGTTTTTGGTAGCAGGTCATACCTGAAATAGACAACAGAATATCAGAACATTGTGGGAATGAGACTAAGAGATAATGAAAATATGGTAGATACATGGAATACATCTTTAAAGTATCGTCACCAAGCACCCACCCCATTGCAACGATCCCAAACGGCAGATTGCAAAGGACACGAAATAGATAATAATACTTATGTGCGCACTGCGTGACCTTCAATCACCTGAAAATAACCTGTATAAGTAAATGAAGACAAGCAATCCATGACCAAAGCCTGTTGCACAAAGAGCACGACTTCTTACGGCTAACATGGATATGCCACCCGAGACAGAAACAGCATGCAGATGGCGTCTAATGGTGTATCTAAGAATGTGCCAGAGTTTAATATAAAAAAATAAAGCTCATAAAGTCGAATTACTGAAAGATTTTAATGTGAAGCGTGGAAATCAACACAGTTCTATAAACGTTACTATGGATGGCAGATGTAATTCGACAAGTCGCAAAAAGCCGGCCAGAACGTTTCACAAGCTATTGGCATTGCATGTGAAAATATGACTGACAAGACGTTCATCATAACAGCTTGCTTCCTAAAACTTTGCGGGCCTTGAGCTTGGCTTAAGGACAAGAAATGGATGTGCAATGTCCTGGTGGTCACCCAGAGTGTATATCAAATTTATCGTCCTCTGTGCCGCAGTCAAATTTTGATATTGGAAAGGAAATTGGTAGTCAGCTCGCTCTACAAGGTGTATATATAAAAATATTCCACCACATATTGGGATGCAAGATCAGTTCCAAGAATAGACTTTGCCTTCCGAGCTCTTGATCTCATGTGGAAAGTTCAGCAACAAGCTGATCCATTTCCTTTGGGATGAGCTCAGTTTCGGCACTGTAACAAGGCAAAGTTTAACTCGGACACATTTCCTGTCACAACTCGTGCAGAAAAAAGGAAGCACAGAAGGTCCTAAACCAGGATGTTATTAAGAGTCAATGGTCTTAAACCAAGTAACAAAAAGAAGTGAAACCGGCAAGTTTTATAAAATTCACAAAGAATGTATTTCCCTTGATTACAAAGTGAAAATTCGAAAAACACCTTCAATTTTGTGAATTAAATGCTAAATAATTCTAAATGTACTATTACTGGTCCAACAAAGTATAGAATGTACCAAATTAATTCCAGTAATCTTGAATGCATTGATGTACCAACAGTCTTGAATGTACTGATGTGCCAAAAATACTTGAATGTTTTAATATGCCAATATTCTTGATGCATCGTGATGAAATTTCCACAGTGTCTTTGAACGAATTCACAAAATTCCAAAACTAGTGTTTTAGTTCAAAAAGTCAATGAGCACAATGCGATTCCACTGAATAATTTAAATAAATTATTCCTTTCAAAATATATCTGAACACAACTGAAAACCCTGATCATAGATTCCCAAAGAGTGATGTGAAACATGAATGAATTATTGTTGACCAAACCTTTATTTATATACCAACTGTAGCCTGACCAATGAAGCGACATAATGTTATGGAAAGTGAGCATTTCACTAATTCAAGAGCAAGAGGCCTTGAGTTTAAATTTTAGTAAATATCTTACTTGCCTTGCCACTTATAACCATGACAAAATCAGGTATATCTTACATGACACTAGTCACATAGGCAAAAACTCTACCCTCAGTCACGGACAAAGGTTAAGCATACAATATAAATTAAATATACACAACAGTGTCTCGGTGATATGACTACTCTTAGTAAACACTTACCAAAAGTTATTCAATCCACTCTGCTACTGGACTGTTCACTGTGTGCAAGGTACTCTGTCATGTGAAGGGAAGGAGCGAGTCTGTTACTATTAAAAGGTGTGAACTATTCTTAGAAATGGGTTCTGGTGTAGAACTTTCATTGCGTGAAAACATGCACCGTATCAAATGGATACTGAAAGTATATATCAAAAGACTTATAAAAAGAGACCAGATATTGTGAAAAGGAAAGTTATTCAGCAGGGAAATAAAATCCCTGAACATTTGAAATACAAGCAGTTAAACAGGTTCCAATCAGATTACAGTAATGAACAGTCGGATCCAAAATCCTTATAATGTTCTCAAGGAATGCACAATTCAGATCACACCTACTTAATGTGAGGATGGATAATTCTGTGGACAGGAAATTTATTTATGGACTATTGTCAAGTAACAAAAATAAATTATGAACATTTTAATACATGTATTTCTATGATTATTTCTAACTTAAAGCTCATTAATTTTGTGTTTTAATGTGATGATAACTCAAATATTTATGACTTGTATGCTGTTACATGAAAGGTAATATATTTATTAATTAATGGTGTCAATCGAATACGATACCTCTATTTGCTACCTCTTTGTATGAAATAGGCATGGAGAATATTATCCATGTACCTTGCAAACACCTGTTAAAACATCTGATTATCGCTGCATTCACTACACGTGACTCAGCAGACAAGTTATCTTTAAAAAGGCACAGAGAGCTACGATAGCGATGACTCACTTCCAAGTTATCCATCTCCATCCTGTCATTAAATACTGAGTCTATTAGCATGTACTGAAACGATATCTGGTGACTTCAACTTTATAGCGCCCTAACCACTTGACTCTTTTGCATTTAAAGACAAATACAAATATAACAATAGTGACAAACTTCAGCATATTTGTTAGCAAAATAGTGGGCGAATCATAAACTGGATATAGGTCTCCATATGCTGATTTCACATCTTGTGATCCTTTACTCGATATGCTGATTTCACATCTTGTAATCCTTTACTCGATATGCTGATTTCACATCTTGTGATCCTTTACTCGATATTCTGATTTCACATCTTGTGATCCTTTACTCGATATGCTGATTTCACATCTTGTGATCCTTTACTCGATATGCTGATTTCACATCTTGTGATCCTTTACTCGATATACTGATTTCACATCTTGTGATCCTTTACTCGATATTCTGATTTCACATCTTGTGATCCTTTACTCGATATGCTGATTTCACATCTTGTGATCCTTTACTCGATATGCTGATTTCACATCTTGTGATAATTTACTCGATATGCTGATTTCACATCTCGTGATAATTTACTCGATATGCTGATTTCACATCTTGTGATCCTTTACTCGATATGCTGATTTCACATCTTGTGATAATTTACTCGATATGCTGATTTCACATCTTGTGATCCTTTATTCGATATGCTGATTTCACATCTTGTGATCCTTTACTCGATATGTTGATTTCACATCTTGTGATCCTTTACTCGATATGCTGATTTCGCATTTGTACCAATCATGACCCGTTATATCTAAAATGAAATACATCAAAAGATTTTTCATGTCAATTATTGATACTAGGTTGTACAGCAAAGACATTGAGCAAATAGGAGAAGTTGGCTGTTATTTAGGCTCTCCTTGGGTTTGTAATGTTTAGATCCATGTTCTGTGTGTCTGTCTGTATGTTTGTCTCTCTCTCTCTCTCTGATGGTCTTTCTTCTCACCATTATATACACCATTCTGAGTTCTTATATAACCGAACTTTGATTGTTATTTTCTCATGGCAAATATGCAACGGCTGAGCATGTTTTTGTTTCTTTTTCAATAAGGCTTTATTTTGTACTTCCTGTTCAGTAAAGCATTTGATAAATAAGATTCACGAGAGAGAGAGAGAGAGAGAGAGAGAGAGAGAGAGAGAGAGAGAGAGAGATTAATAAAGGATATAAGATGCCGGAATCATATGGAAAATACTATCTTCCACATTCACCGGTGACAAAACCTGTTTTTAACTTCTGATTTGATCTGAGATACAAAGCAATAACTGTCGAATCAGACACGCTGATCAATGACCATTTGTCGAAAAGAAAAACAAACATAAATACGCTTAAAGGACTTGACACGCAAAGGAATTGTCTTCCGTTGTCGTAAGAGGAAATGCAAGATGCATTACAAATATAGAGGGTTAGCAATCATGCTCACTAGGTGGGGATACAAGAATACGTAATGGTCTTGCCATTTCCAGATATGGCTATGATCGCGATTCTTACAATTAAAAGAATCTTGTTCCTTTATGGTAGTGGTGGTAGAGGAGGGGGTACAGACGACGTAAATGTGACACTTCCAGATGTTGAAATTTAGCATTTCATTGAATCCATTATTTTAATTTTTTTTTAAAAAATCATTAAAAAGACTCGAAAAATAAATTTAGGCTTGAATTTTTTAAAACTGTACAAAGTTAAATAAAGAAAATATTTTCCACAAAAGTTTGCAAAACCAAATAGTAAATGCTACAGATCTATAAATCTGCGTTCTAAATGTTCTTTTATTCATCTAACATGAATCATGCTAGACCTTTTATAAATATTCTCAGGTCTGTCTATCACCTGGATTAGTTCGGCGTAAACACATTTTTGAAATAAATATTTCTTGAAATATTCAATTGCTGCTCAAAAGGAATGGAATAAATGTTGGAAACCTCCAGATGTTATTACATGGCTATTTAAACTAATACACTATCAGAAAGTTGCAATTTAGGTGTGTATACTCAAACATTATGGAAAAAATTAATTCTTTATCGTAAAGTTTAATACAATCAAAATAAAACATTATGTTTCAATGATTTTCAAAATCATAGAACTGACCATACCCTTCGCTCTCTAAATCATTGGATATTTTTGTCAAACATCATCCATGCTGATGCCTTTTTGAAAACACTTTGGGTAGTATATAATTTGCTGACATTGGGTTGTCAAATAATTTTTGAACATATTAGATAAAAATAATGCAGTGATGTTACAAAGTTAGTCCGTTCCACGGGGAACAACTCTGAAATGTGGTGGAAGTTAATTTTCTACATCGAATATGTTTTAATAAAGTGACAAAATCAGAACATTGATCTGATTTTACAAATTCCACTTTTGTATACACATTTGTAAGAACTTTAATTAAGTTAAATCATTTATTTGCAAAAATCCTAACAATATGGCACAAACCATACAGCTATATATTTAATTTCAAAATGAATTCTTTGAATACTGACTTTTTCCTGTTGAAACCTGTACAAAAATTCTGCTTATTGTCGCAGATATTTAGATAATTTATTGCCATAGTAAAGAAGCAACCAGGCTTGTGTGTAACTATATGTCTGAGAGAGAGAGAGAGAGAGAGAGAGAGAGAGAGAGATATCATGACTTAAAGCATGGACATAGATAATCATATTTACATAGGCATAGTAAAGGACCAACCATTTAATCTGCTTGACAAAAATATTCTTCCTCGTGTTTGTTGGGAAAAATAAGATCTAATTAGATTCATTAGTCGAAAGAAAAAATATCTTGAGGTAAAAGAAAAAAATCTTTTTTTCGAAAGCAAAATACAGTAACTCCTCTTATTGAAGTTCTATTATGGAATTCATTACATATAATCATGCTTTATCTTGTTAATTAAATAAAGGTATTTTGTTTTTACTAATGTACAACCTTGTTCACCTCAGTCTACAAAAAGGTTTATTATAATGCACTACCATGTTGGTTATAAGGTTCTATCGGGTTTTTTATAGTGTACTACCTGGTTCGTCGTGCTTTTGTACAAAAAAGTATAATGCGTATATGGTGTGAATTAGTGTACTTCTTGTCACTGTTTTTCTCTTCATATCGCATGAGCAGTCTATGTACATCAAAAGTTTCAGTTGGAGATTAAATGTAGACACTTTCTATGGATCATACACTTCTAAGAAGGCTTTTTAATATTTCGAGTCATGCACATGTTTTTCTTCTCCACGCCATCATTTTAATAGCTCGATGGCTGTACATCACTTTGACCAGCAATAACGGTGGCACAAATTTGCAACGTGACATGACATGACTTTCTGTACTGGTCATATAGGTCCGAATAAAATGAATCGATAAGATTGCGGCCATTATGCAAAATTGAACAAAACTCATGTGATTATTAAATTAATTTGACTTGCAAGCCATGATATGCTTAAAGATGAATTAAAAATGTATTGTTAGACCTTGAGATATTTATCCCTTTCATTGGTTGTACTCTTTCTAGCAGTCGCAGAATTTACAGCGTTACAATTATCAAACGACAGTTGGCTAATACAACCCATCTGGTATAAATTTCAGCTTATGGAAGACCTCCCCTCCTGTGTGCAGACCTTAGGTAAAATCTCGTTTGTAAGCCGTGGTATAAACGCACCAGTAACTATAGATAAAGGAACCAAACTGTTCCCCGCTAGAAATGTTCCGAAAAACTCCACAGATACTGCATCCATCAACCAGCTTATTTGTACATTGAAAGACGGAAACGAAATTGCTATTCCTGAAAACTGCAAGGCACGCTTTGTTGTGGTAGAGGATGAAAAAACATTCACAGTCAAAGACATTGTGGAGAAATTTGATCTTCCACAGGCAGTTCAGTTCGAAACAGTTTTTCCTGAAAATGTTATTTCAAGAGACGATGACGAGGCCTGTAATCTGATGTATATGCTGGACGGACCAGTCAGTGTTATTTCTGTCGAAAGAACGGATGTGTATGTGGGTTGTTTATCCAGAATGCCAGGAAAGTATGTCCCATTTATCCTTCCTGTGGTACACGAAGTAGAGGTATACACTTCAGATAAGAACTCACAGCGTTACTTGGATAATCTGTACGCGCCCCATTTGCCGTCCTCGTTGTCTTTATGTTTGGTTGAGGCTGAACTGTACATCATAGATACAGAAGACTCACATGTCCACTATTTGAAAGATATCGATTTGGACGAGGCACCAAGAGTTCCTCCACCTCGGCCGCGCAAATCAAACGATAATCAATCATCGGATGCGCCTCCAGTACACAGGAGACCAAAACCTTACGAGGACACAAAAATTCCGACAGTAGCGGGAATTGTATCTGATGATAAACCTAAAGTACCACCTAAATCGTTCAATTCAAAAGATATAAAAGATCCAGAGGCATCCACACAGGAATGTAAAGCAAAAAAGCCTAAGCCATTGCCTCCAGAACCAATCCCACGGCCTCCAGTATCGAGCGAACCTGATTCGAGTGAGGCGTGTACAGATTCATGTTATGAAGATGTGTCATCCTTCAATGCCGAGACAAACAATCCTTCAGTTCCACCAAGGCTGACAATGAATCCAGATAAAATGGAAGCAAATGACACGCAGCAGAAGAAACAGGAGAACAAGAAAACAACTTTCTCCTCAGAAAAGCCGACCAAATTGCCACACTCTCCCACTGCGAAAATGGAGGGAAAAGGACAACCACTACAAAAATCCTCAGGTCCTACTCTGCCAACAAGTCCAAGTATTCTCCTTGACAGCCGCGGAAAGTCACTTTCTATAAAAGAGGAAGAAAATGAATTACCAGATTATGAGGATATTCCGGATAGCATAGATATCCCCGTTATTCCTCAAAGAAAAGGTCAAATTAGCACTTCCACTAAGAATAGATTGTCCAGCTCAGGTTCTTTCCCTCCTTGGGAAAAGGTCAAAACCGTACAACCAATAGATGACGAAGGTTAGTATAAGCCGTATTTGGTAACACATTTTCATGTTATTAAAGTATACTCTCAAAAAGAAAACTTGTCAGAAATTTTAAAGATAAATGATTTTTAGCCCGAAGATCAAAGGTTCGAAAAGAATAGGCTTTTACCCTTCTTATGTCATATAACTGTCCTGTTTCAAAAGATGATATTACTTCAAGTATGGTGAACAAAGATCAGTAAGAACTTCATTTTACTTAAAGCTTTGAAACTATAAGTGTTTAGCCAAATTTTATTGTCTTATTCCAACGGTGCATTTCCATTTTATTTTTCATATTTGTCGAATATGCACAAAATTGCTAAATACCAGACTTCTTTTCAGTCTTCTCAAGATAGTTGTAGAGAAATCATGGCAAAATATGAAGTAACTTCCACCTTTCTGATTGTTGTTTTCCAAAAATGGCGATGATTCAAGAATTATATTCAGTCTCTCCAAAAAAGAGATGTCCACTATAAATCGACCACCGTTTCCTGTTCCTTTTATTTTTTAAAGCTTGATATAGACATCGTAATATCAATTCCATTTTCATCAGTATGTAAACATATGAAAGGTGTAAAATGTATGTTAGGTACTTAGACTTCATAGTAAACAGACTACCTAATATTATATGGTAAATATCAAAATCCAGTGAATGAATGACTATAAGGTGAGGTTATGTCAGTTTCATTTGATGCACCAAAACAAAAAGATACTAACGGAGACACCTGACCGTGGTGAGGTGAATTCTCAATATGTTGTTTTAGCTATACTGATCGTGGACCAGAATAGACTGTAGAATGATCTATTCACCGTCGTACTCCTCCTAAACTAGAGAAAAATTGTCTTGAAACGTTGCGCACATATTAAACCCAATGTCTAGTTTGTCCGAATGAAAATGTTACTATTCAGACGTTTGGTATGGGCGCCAAAGCAGGGGTTTTGAAAATCCTGTTAGCGCTGCTCCTCCTGAATGGATGGTCATATCAACTCGAGGTTTTCATTAGAAGACTTCTTATGGTTCATAACTGGTAATAAATACAAAGTGTGCCGATCAGGTAACCGCTCTAAAAAAAATTTATTGCTACTGCTCCAAGATGGAAAGTCATATCGACATTGAGTTTTCACCAGATGACTTCAAGGATGCAATTACTACGAATCTGACATCCAGTATGACCATCATTGCAGCCATCTTAATAAATCTTGCTATTGCTACTCCTCCTGAAAGGATATTTAAATCGACATGAGGTTTTCACCAGAAGAAAAATTATGGTATATTGTTGGTCCTAAATAAACACAGTGCCGATGTGACCTCAAATATGGCTACCACAATGAACGTATTAAAAATCTTGTCACACATTCTCTTCAGCGAATGTTCATGTCAACATGGTACTTTTCACCAGAGGTCTTATAGTGACTAGCTTGGCCTAGACCAAAATGATGCCGATCTTACATCCAGTATGACTCCCATAATTGGCTGTTTTAAAAATATTGTTTCTCAAGAATATCAGATGGTTTCAACACTCAGCCGCTAAAAGGAAGAAATGTATCTTTCTCTTGGATTCCTAGAAAAAATCTTTTTCGACAGTAGAGAATCATTAAATTCCGGGGACCCTTGTTCGATAATTATTTTACAACTAAAATATCTTTTTTTCAATTTTGGAGCCTTGTACAGTCTTAATCGATACTAAATTACTCAATCAGCCTACATGTACATTCTCTATCGCTACCAAACTAGTCAATCAACCTACATGTATACAGTTGCACAGTAAACTGTATAATCAAAGCGGTGACGTACAGGCAAAACCTACAACAAGTAGGTATTATATATATATATATATATATATATATATATATATATATATATATATATATATATATATATATATATATATATATATATATATATATATATATAATACCTACTTGTTGGTATTTTTGGATATTTCTAGCGAATACGGTCAATTATGAGCATCACACATCAACTATAGGTACAAAAAGATCTTTAAATATGAAATAATGATATTATATATATATATATATATATATATATATATATATATATATATATATATATATATATATATATATAGAGAGAGAGAGAGAGAGAGAGAGAGAGAGAGAGAGAGAGACAGAGACAGAGACAGAGAGATTGCTGGTACTCGGTTTTAAAGGATGATTTTCATGTTTTTAGTTATGGAGGAATTACGTCTTCCTACACTGGTGGTGAGTATATTTTCCTATGTAAAGCAGATAGATTATTGCTAATTTTCCAAATTTAATATCATTAAAGCGCCTTTTAACAAGCATTGGTTGATTGACCCATTAATACATCAGAATTTTCTGTAACAATTTATGAGATTATATTAATGGTTCTGACAAAAACGAGTAGATATCCTTATTTTTACCTGATCTCCTGCTATTCAGTCACACGCATAATAACGACTGTAAAGTACAATATATATTATGGCTTTGTTCACTCGGGAAAAGATATAGCGGTATGTTGTTATGAGGGTATACAATGAACATAATGTGACAAGGGGAATTTAATATCACGACGCCATTTTGAAAATTTGACTCTTTGGTAACAAGGGAAATTTGGAAGGAAAGGGAATATGATATTTAAAATGTCCATAGGTTTTATGTGGATCACATCCAGCAAACTGTATTATAATCCAGTTCAATAATACCAACCCTGGTGATACTGAGTTATTATTTCACTGTCAAAAACCACATTAAGCAATAATATATAGGAAAAATAAAGGTCCAGGGAAATCCTGTCTTGCTGAACAATGGTGTTGATCTCTCTCATGAAGACCTGAGTTATGTCTTTGAGATGATATATATCAGTTTAGTAATATGAGCTAATCCAGGTAACATATGGTGGGTACATTGGACATGTCCTAATGACACCCATGATACCACCACATGACTTACTGGAGAGCTTCCAGATTAATCCAACGCTTCCACCTTGTTCCAGATACCAGGCTTGACCTGAAAAGATATAACACGTTTCACTTAATTTTAGAAAGCAGTAAGATGTAGGTAAATGAAATGTTAAAATGTGCAATATATGGAGATTTCAACATGATATTTAAGGTCGAAAACACAGGGAAAACCCAGTTAAGCTTGAAATAATGACACTTAGAAATGTGAAGCAATAGACATGTACTAAAGTGAATATTCATCACAAACATAATTGAGGTTTCTAGAAATATGTTGATTAGATTGATTATATTCAGTCATTTACTGGCTAAATAACTAAGGTACTAGCTATCATAAAATTTAAGGCAATTTGGACACGGTGAGGTTTGATTATTAGTGCAACAATTAGTACAAGCGTATACAGGGACCTTAGATGACAACGTACTTAATTAAAGACCTCACCATAAATAAGCTAAATCATGCTGGAAATAACATTTTTGGATATTTCAAGCGAATACGGTCAATTACGAGCATCACACATCAACTATAGGTACAAAAAGTCTTAAAATATGAAATAATGATCCCCAAAACTTGTAAGTAAGGACGGACATTTCCATATGTGGGACATGTAGCTTATACTTATTAAGATCAAATGTTCAAACATAATCAAAATGATCAGTTTGAACATTTCCTGTGCATTTTTAAGAATGTCTTGTATTCGTTCTCAATTAAAGCTGTGATTTTAAAATCTGCTTTTCCAAGCATTTTGACGAGATTTGTCTGTTTTTATTTGGTCAACTTTAACACTATGTAAGATATTACATTATCTTTTACTTTTCATCGCTTGATTTATTAAGTATTCTGTTTCTAAATTATTTACTCGAGGCTCGATTTTAGGACGTTTGTCTCATTCTCCTGATTTGAGAATGCAAATGTGTAAAGTTTTAGAACGTTGAATACAGGGTAGCCATGTTATATTTTTTTTAATCTGAGAATTCTTTTCTCTTCAAAATGATAAATATCAGATATAAATCTAATATCCATTCCTATCCATTAGAGATACAGTAAAGGTGACTATATATTAGTAATTGTTTCATTATTTAGAGAGTCTGATTCCGGATTAATGCAGTATTAACTAAGTAGTTGAAAGAGCAGCATGCTTCCCTTATTTGCTTATAAAAAGTGCTAACTTTAAATCCATGATTTTCGCGCACTGTGCAATTTCCTTTCAAAAAAAGTATCCCGTCCGGTTTCTTCATTGTTTCTACTACGAACGTTTTCCAGATTTTATATATATCTTGATACAAAAAATCTGTGTATATATATATATATATATATATATATATATATATATATATATATATATATATATATATATATATATATATATATATATATATATATATATATATATATATCCAAGCAACCCTCCTTCATATAACTTCTTCACAATGATGTCAAGGGGTGTGATTTTGTATACTGGAATATTATATTTCTGGAGTGTAAAATATGTAACGAATACCATATTTCCAATCAAAGAAAGTTTTCCATAACTTTCATTACCAAGGCATATAGAAGGTCTTGCAGTTTATTCGTGAAATTCGATTCATATCGGATTGATGTGGGAAATAATTCCCAAAGTTTTAACATTCTCAGAAGTCCACTTAAAGGATTTAATAAGATAGTATACCAAATTAACATTTTGCCTCTATTTCTAGCAACATGCACTTCTTATAATTGAATGAAACACCTCAGATTTTTAAAAATAAAATCATCAAATAGGCTATCAGTTAGACTAAAAATTATTTTTCAACAATTTAGTTGAGAATTTAGTAGCATCGCCAGCAGATGTTTACTATCCATCAATTTCCTAAAGATTGTATCCTTTGATATCGCTATTTGTTCTAACAGCGTAAAGTAAAAATTCCCCTATCATTATAAATATATAAGGAGATAACGGGCAGCCTTGTCATACACCGCGTTCTGAAAGGAAAGGTTCCTATAAATAATTGTTTGACATACAGCTTCTGACATTACTGTAAAAACAAAACGGATCCATTTTATGAAATTGGGCCAAAATTAAGAAAATCTAACGTTTCATACAGGAAGGAGTAATGTAGACTATCGATTGCAAAATAAAGAAGATTCAGGGAATCGGAATTTTCTGCATATCCAAAACAACAAAAAACTTACTTTTTTATGGGGGGGGTATAAAACAAGTTTGACTTTCATGGATTCTCCTGCTAACAAATTTCTTTTTCCTTGCTGTTTTCGTTTAACTGGCAAGATTATAATCCGTATTTAAAATTTGTATTACCCACCTATTAGAAAAATCAGTCATGTATTTGTCTCACTTAGAAATCAAAGATAAAAAGGTCAAGATTTTGTAACCCAAGTAGTTTGTCATTTTAAAAACTGAAATCGAATGTTTCAGTAAGAAATATCTCTTCAAATCTTGACAGAATATTTTCTAAAACTCTGGACATTTATTATTTCGGATGTTGGATACCCTTGAATAATGTGGTACTTTCTTCTATCAGTAGTCAATCCTGAAAAGCTTGTTTTCTTCCTCTGACTTTTGTTCCTGGTTAACTTGGAAAAATTACGATTAGGTGAGAAAGTTAATCTCTTTTTATATAGGCTTGGTACAATTTATTTTATATCTTTAAAATATTTTTGCAACAATTATTTCTTCTCCATTTATTTATAATTCACTAATTACTTCACTTTCAGACTTAGTTTTTTGAGACTGGCAAAACATTTACTTTATATTTATCCCCCTCTATCCATCTCGCTTTTGATTTTAACATGACACCCCTAATTTGTATTATATTTTGTTATACAAGTTTTCTCAACCTCCAGTAATAATGGCAAACTTTCTCTTTGTTTCTATGTCATTTAGAGTATTCTCGTGCTCCGCCTTTAAAACAATTCTTTCTCTTTCAATTGCTTTCTTCTTTTCCATTATAGTTTTCTTTTTCCAGGACACAAAATGTATGGTTCTGTTTCGAATAGTGCTTTTATCCGTCCCCATCTTAGATCAGGCTCAGCAGCCACTTTCATTCTACCGTGATATTAATACTTTCTCTTTTTTTCTCTCTCTCTCTCATTACATTTTATGATACAAACTGTGCAAACAAATTTTATTCAAGTACTTACGAATGTGTTAAAACAATAAAACTATTAAGAAGTTCATCATAAAAAGCATCTCCTTCAAAATAGTAGTTTTATTTAAATAACAACGTTTTTGTTAATTTTAATATTCTTATTTTAAATGGGATTTAATTATATTTTTACAATTGATATTTTAATTTCTTTTCAAACACATTACAATGTATTTTGCTATTGTTTTTACATTTTGTCGTAATTGATTTCCAATATTTTAAAAATTCGTTCGAAGTTTCCACTTTTGATTTTGATTTTTTTTTAAATTAAATTTGATGTAGAATTTAATGTTGAATTTATTATTTTGCAAAAGTATTTTTCAAATATTTTTAAATTTAGTAAATATCCTTATATTTCATTGTTAACTGATACATTTTATAATATTTTTTAAAATATTTTATATTAAATGTTTTCATGTGTACCTTATCTATTTTTATCTTTAAAAAATTGTTCTTATATTTATAACTTTTGTAAATTGTTTTCAATTTGTAAATTTTCAAATGACTGTTTCTTTAAAAATATTTTGGTTTGAGATTTAGTTTGTTTCCATTTTTCTACAATTCAACGACGTTATTTTTAATTTTTTTAAAAATTTTTATATATTTTGTAATTCATTCATTGTACTTTCAGAAGCTGGTATTGTCTAGTCTGGCAAAACTCATTTTCCCTACGAGGACAACTGCTAAAATTTGTGTAATTTAGATTAATTCTGGCTAACTTTTAGAGCACATGGTAGCGGTCATTTTTTGCTTAGCTGTGTGCTTAGATCATGTACAGTTTCCACAAGTACAATATCCAAAGAAATGTCAGCCACAGCACATGAAAGTAACAAGGAGGTATACCAACATTCCCTCCAATGTGCATGAGGCAAATGCAAACAATTTCCCCTCCACTTTTCACTCCCGTAGTCTTACATTATCATGGCTGCGATGCGATGAGATGCGATAAGGTGAGATGAGATAAGATAAGATAAGATAAGATAAGATAAGATAAGATAAGATAAGATAAAATAAGATAAAAAGATAAGATAAGATAAGGTAAGATAAGAGAATAAGTTAGTTACGATAACATAAGGTAAAGTAAGGTAAGAATTCTTTTTTGCAGACTGTGTAGTCCATACATCTAAATTAAAATATAGATATAAAACAAAAGTGTTTGAAGCATACAAAGTAAAACAAAAATCGTCTTGCTATATTTCAGCTTGGATTAACTGTGTTCGATACCCATGCCGACCTACAAATGTTTATTTCCATAAACGTTTTCAGGCCTAAATTCACACAGGGGCCAAAAGTGTTCCATAACGTTAAATTTGAGTAGGGTCCAAAGGTCACTCGGAATATTAAACTTGTGTACGTTTCTAACATTTTTGTTTCAAAATTGCAGCGTATTGTTTAATTCCCTTTATCCCCACAGGGTCATTTGGTGCCCATTGCGTCCCTCATAATTGCTGCAGCATGCATGCATTGTGCATGATGGATGCGTACAAGTTGTTCAATCCTGTCCCTGCGATCTGGATTCATGCACATCATTTATATTGTGTCAGTGAACCAGTCTCTTCTAAATATTTCACAGAACGTTTATGGTGGACTGGTGGGTCTGGAGCCTATTATCAAATCTAAAACAGTTAATTCGAATATTAGCTTTTATTTTATTCTAAAACGCTACGGGTAGTTTTCGATGCAATATCTGCTGTAAGTTCAAATAGGTTAATATTTATTAGCGATCTTCAGTGACCAAAATTCCAGTATTGGCTTGAATGGCTGTATCAGTAAATATGTGAGAGTCTTCTTAACTGTTGTATTAGAATTCGATCCTGTTTTCATTACACTGAAATGTGTCCCAGCATTCGATCCTGTTTTCATTACACTGAAATGTGTCTTTGCATTCGATCCTGTTTTCATTACACTGAAATGTGTCTTAGCATTCGATCCTGTTTTCATTACACTGAAATGTGTCATTGCTATAGCTGAAAAAATGGTTCTAAAGCAGAAGATGTAGTTGATGCCAAATCACTCTGATGGATGCAATCAGCATTTCCGATGCACCCTGTCAGCTTATTATTAGAGTTTGTACAAAGGACCAGGAGCTGAGGTCTGGAGCCGAAACTCTTACTCTTAAATGAAAGCACTCTAACCTGTCTTTCTTCTTTCACTATTGAGCAGTATAATCCTACATTCTATGAAATTTTAGTTGCTGTTTCATTTTTTATTTTTGTTGTCTTGCAGTTTTTTCGATTATTAGTTGTACTTTTGGATATGATTGACAATGATTATCTTTTCTGTAATATTCCAGCCGAAGAAATCAACTATCGAAAAATTTAAGAACTTAAAATTAGAAATGTTCAGATTCGTCCATGGTGAACTCAGAAAAAAATTCAAGACGAAGACATCAGGAGACTCCGTAGAAATTTCGACAGGTGTAACCAAGGACATCAAAAGCAAAAGCTCTAAGCTCGTTACCAGCTCAGATAAGGGGGATATTGAAACGGATTTGGAACTGGAACTGGTAGAAGAGGATCATTATGATACGATTGGAGATGATTGTGTTTTTGAAAATCCCAACTTATCCACGGTTGAGAAGGATAAAAGACACGCTAAAGAGTCAATCCACAGAGTTCAGTCACAACAAGAAAGTGACTCTGATGTCGATAATGACTATATTTATATTCAGGAAGGTACGATGCCATCCAACTTGACTAAGCGTCCAACTTGCATCAATCAACAGAAGGGAATCGACAAACCCAACAGGCAGAGGTACGTTCCATTTCCGGAGTCGAAACTAAATTCCCTACCAGACAGAAACAAAGACTTTTTTTCTATGTCTGTAGAAGAAGTAGTGAACCTTTTCGAAGAGTGTGGATTGCCTGCTCTTGCAGAAGTTTGCAATAAAGAAATTTTGGATGGAGCATTCTTCAAAGAATTTAAAGAAGAGAATTGGATAGAGGAACCATTCTGTCTCAAACGATTTCACGTCTTGAAAGTACAAAAGATTTTGTCGGGCTGGAGGCCAGATCTTGAGCAGGATGAATAAAACATTTTTAAACTTAAAAACTGTTATTGTGAAAAGAAGACGAGGAAGACAAATAAATCTAAAAGAAGTCGTGAAATTTATATTTTTAAAAAAATCTTTTGGGAAGTTGTATAGCAAACCCACAGTATGTACTGTAAATATTTACGTCTCAATATTTATCTTGCTTACATTTTAGTGATCATTAGTTTGATTATGGAAAATCAGAGTTTGGAGATATGTCTCCATAAAATGGATTCTCCCTAATTTCTTATCATAAGAAACTCTCATTATATTTTCACCAATAGGTGTTTTATAACTTGAGGTAGAAATAATGGTTTGTAGTAGGTGTTTGGATCGAGTTGTGTACTGTATGGCGTTAAATACCAATCAATCGCCAGGAAAGCTTACCTGTAAGTCATACAAATGTGAATAAAGAAAAAGTGAAGTTAAGAGTCTAGTGTAGTCATTACTTGATTAAATGAAAATTATTTGCTCTATTTGCGCGTTTAAGAACAACAGTAGACTAGAGATTACCTGTAGTGTGTTAAACAAAAAAAAACAATTCCGATAATACTGGGTTAGAATAACCGAATGTTATAAAGTTGAATACGTTACTTTTCCTATATAACGCTGTTTATTTTAGCTCTTTTTAGCTTTCTTTGATGAAAACGTGACGTTCTGATCTCCTTCAGCTTTAAACAACTTCGGAGTTGCCTCTTCAACCTCGTCAAAGGCCCTATATTTCAGTGACTTTCGTTTTGGATCGAACTTCATGCAGCCATCTATAATTGTTACGTTGTTTTTCAGCCATGTTGATAGCGGGCTCGTCAGAATGATGTCCTGATGTGTGATCTCGGCTTTGTTTTGCAGACCGAGTTTCACTTTTATTTAGTTTCTATGCATACATTTCAGCTCTCTTCCGCTTTGTATCTCTTCCAGTTTTCATAGTAATTAAGATACAATGTAGTAAACAAAATGAGTTCCTTTAGACTGTTTGAAAAATACATGTATAGTCACATGTAGGTTTCAAAAGGTTTATATAATTTTCCGACTTTCTTCTTTCAAACCTGTAGAAAATTATTGCCATTAATTAAATTTATAGCTAGATTATCAATAGGCAAGTCAATTATTAGATTAGCAACATAAACATAACCAGATTTTCAGTTAATCCATACTCACAGTTTGGAGCAACAGGTGCACACGACTGAAGAAATCAAATATGCCGCTCATAACGGTTTTCACTCTCCGGATTATGCGTTGCGTGTTAAATAGGATTAGAGGAGTTCGGACCAATAAGTTACTTTGTTTAAGAGGCTGTGCTCAAATAATCCCTGTAGGAATCTTAGATGTTTAAACAATATAAACAAAAAACAAACTGAGTCGTGACCGAGTGAATAGTTCAGAAAATAACGGGTATTCGGATAATAGGAGTTCGAATAACAGTCTACTATATTCAATCGACAGCTGTCGTCTTAAAGTCCTTGGAAGAAGGGAAACATGGACCTCAAGCCTAACTCTCGCAGGTGTTGATTAATTCACTTGTTAATAAGATCCCTTGCGTGTCACAAAACAAATTTTCATGTGAAAGCGGTAGAATATTTCATAGTGCATGCTTAATTTTGCATATTTTGGGTTGTTTTTCTTGCTTTGGTTTGTTTTGTTTTTTTTTGAGAAGGTATTATTGTTTTTGTTTTTGTGGTTTTTGTTTTTAGGATTTTTTTGTTTTTGTTTATTGTGTGCTTTTTCTTTTCTTTTGCTTGTTTAGAGCTAAAGACAGGTTCTTTGGCATAGCGACTGAAACGAAACGTTTATTCGTAATTGGAATTCTACAATAATGAATTAGGATTAGACTGATGCCTTTTATTGAATAACAAAATTTTACTTTTTAGGGCTTGTTTGAAGGTAACCAGATATAGTTCTTTGTGAGCCAATAACGTTGTGTTATGACTGATAGAATAATTGGATTATTGTCATGGCATGTTGTGTCTGCATTGTTATTCAAATTTATTATACTTCCAGGATATATATATATATATATATATATATATATATATATATATATATATATATATATATATATATATATATATATATATATATATATATATATATAGATAGATAGATAGATAGATAGACATCTGTATATAGAGACATATATAGAGAGAGATATACAGATATACATACATATAGATATATATATACATATTTATACCACATACATTAAAAATAGAAAGGCCTTTCAAGTGTTGGTATAAAGCAACTTGATATGCCAATAGTATTGGTATATCAAATTGTGATTTGCCCATGGCGTATGAATACACATAATGATCATGTTTTATAGCTATTATACTCATTAGACATTGTAGTCCGATGAATCAACCCCACAAATCTGAGTTGATACTGATTGACGATGTTGTGGGTCTGATGTTACCTGTTCATTAATATGTGTAATTTTGCTGCATGCAAATCATTCCGGAACAAACCCGTGTACTCTTTAGACACATATCGGTAATTGGTAATAGCCATATCAAGCGCGAAATTCAAAATGGCCACAGGACAGATGGTTTTGCTATTCCAGGTGGATTTACAAGCCACCAGACACATGAATTACTCAGTAAATATAATCTACATGTCACCAAAAAAACCCTTAAGCCGACGATAGCTGCACAGCCACGAGAAATACCGGTAAGTGTATAACATGTACACCGATGTGTGCAGCCCACTATGCATGCAGATAATTGCAACTTTTAATGAAAAGGTGATATAAGCCCCTCACCCGAATATCAATATCATCACGGATGAATGGCTGATTTATCGGCCTATAGACATGAATATGAATTTCTTTTGATATTACAATTAAAAGGGAGAAAATAACAGGAAAATAATTTTCATGTAAAATATTTTTATAAGAAACTAACGTTAACATTTTTCTACAAACAAAACAACTATACTCAATCCATGAAATAAAAATTAATGAGATCCACCCTGTGTCGTCTGCTGTTTCCAGTCTCTCTCTCTCTCTCTCTCTCTCTCTCTCTCTCTCTCTGGCAAAAATCAAACACTGCAACTCTGTGGACAAAAGAAAACAATTATATCAGATAAGGAGCAAGAAGATGAAGCAATATTTATTCTACTAAACTATGAGTTAATTAAAGAGTTTGATAGAGACATGGCTGAGACATTTGTAAATGAAAATTATTATTCTGTGTCCCAATGTGAGCTTGTTAGGGAAGACAGATTTGTACACCACGAGCCTGATGATATACTAAAATTGATAGAAAGAAAGCAAAATGCAAACACTTCAAAAAGACACTTTTTGATGTAAAGCTAGTGACATAATTCTTGCAGTCAAAAAATGTATTCAGAAATTTACACGAAATACACCCATCTGAATTGGATCAGCACCTGACTGGTTTTATACTCAGTGTTAGGAGAAAAGGTGGATCTGAGTTTGAACCAAACAGCTTAAGAAGCATCATCAGCTCCATTGATAGCCACCTTAAAATCAAGAAATATGCAAGTACAATCATGAGAGGAACAGACACAAATTTTGCATTAACATGGGAAGCTCTTCGGGCTAAGCAAAAAGATTTTAAATCTAAAGGAAAAGAAAATAAACTCAATCAGAGTCAACCAATCACAGAAGAAGAAATAAATGCATTGTATAGCAAAAAATTAATGGGGATGGAAACACCTGAAGTCATTGTGGTTTAAGACCTCTGTACATTTTAGTTTGAGGGGGTGACTGAACATTACAATCTGAAATTGGGGGATGTTACACTAAAGAAAGATGTTAATGGCCTCGAGCATCTTAAACTCAATGAATGGCAGACAAAATCATGAACAGGAGACAATGTCAACGGCATCAGGGATACTAATACTAAGATGTATGAAAACAAAAACAACAAAGAGAGAGAGATCCACTTACTATCTACAAACGGTATGAAGAGCTAAGACCAGCAGACTTTTGTCAACCTGAAGATCCTTTCTATATTGCCCCCAATAATATGGCAATCTCAGCGACAAACCCTAAATGGTTTAGGAAACCAGTCGATGAAATTAACAAACTTGGATGCATCATGAAAAACAAAAGAAAAGGCAAATCTTACAGAAAGAAAGAAATTAACTAACACTAGTAGCCGAAAGTACCTAATGCAGAAGTTAAGAGACAAAACATTCCCCCAATATATATATATATATATATATATATATATATATATATATATATATATATATACACTCACACAAGCATACACACACACACACATGAGCGTCCGCCTCGGATGCGGGAGGTCGTGGGTTATATCCCTGGCCGAGTCATAGCAAAGACTTACAAAAATGGTACTAACAGCTGCCTCGCTTGACGCTCAGCATTAAGAGGTTAGTGTTAGGACTGGTCGGCCTGGTGTCAGGATAATGTCACTTGGTGGGACATCGTGCTACATGTCTGCGGCATGATGCCCCAGTGCTAGACATCACTATAAACCGCCACACTGCAGACATCGCAGCGATATGACTGAACAATTGTTAAAAGCTACGTTAAAAATCCAAATCACACACACATACGTATATCTACAAATATATATATCAAACATATATATTCTGGGTTTTTTTTGGTTGAAATGTTCCATTACATCTTGAACTTACTGTCTCCAAATGTTTTCCGGTTGAAATGTTCCTTTTCATCTTTTTACATAGTATTTTTACATGCTTTTCGAAAATAAACTTTATTGAAATGGTATATAGGGGACAACTCCCGCTTTAAAAGTAACCCCTTATCTTCTAGCACAATGTTTCGTCATGTTCTACATGATATGTGCTTGATATGAGATCCATCAACAACGACATAACTTTATCACTTAAGCGTCTTTGTTTATTACAGCAGCAGGGAGGGCGCATCCTACAAACTTTAGAAGGTTCCAAATCGTAAATTAAAGCCTTAATCGAAACGAAAAAAAAATCATTCCGAAAATCGAGTCACAATAACAAACCGGGAGGGGAACCCCCGACGTTGTTAGCGCTGTGTTGACTCGATCACTGGATGATTTTTTTTTTTTGGTTTCGATGAAGGCCTTAGTTTACGCGACGAACTCAACTTGTTGTCGCGCCCAACCTTCTGCTATCATTTATCCAAAAATCGTATCAAGGCCGACTCGGTATCTTGTTCTGGGATCATGCAAATTTATTGCTACAAATCCGTGCGGAGTTGCTTGCGCTCGTGAAAAGAAATTTTTAAACTTATTTATATCCATATCACCGCTACACCAGGTCTAATGAATTTTCGTAACGTGTGAGTATCAACTCCATGAAACACAGCAAGAATATTACAATTACCTCTGATCATTTTTGGTATTTGTGTATACCGCTGGGTTACATAAATCACATCCGTGTTTTTGTGTCTGCTTCTGGAAAATATTCTCCCAGGATTTGATTGCCTATCCAGCATTACATCATCATACACGACTAAATTGTTAATAAGCCTATCAATGGAATCAACACTCGGTGCTTCATCGATATCAGTAATAAATTCAATAACATCGTCTCCGTTCTCATTTAACGATTTTGCATTTTCATTAAAATCCTTTAGTACATCATAGCACCGCTGGTCATCTACAGACAGAGCTACCAAATACAACTTATCCCACCTAAGCCATCTCATTATCAAATTAAGTAGCAGTTGTGTTTTACCACTTCCAGATGGTCCTATAATAATCATACGAATAGAATTTGGTAGTGCAGCATGATGCTTAACTGGTTCTCCTTTTCTTGTCGCAGAAAAATCAATTACATTCATGATATATATAAAAAGAATATGGATTTATATTGTGTGAAATGTAGGACACGTACCCCAACAGGTGATCTAACAACCATTACAACAAAAAATAACAGATCAGCGGTTACGGGTAAGTGTGAACGATGCGGTACAAAAAAATTAATTTATTCCCGCTGACAAGTCAGTGCAGTCGGGTTTTAAAAAAAAACGAGGAGGTGATATTGCAGCAAAATTAGGAAAATTACCAGGAACTCCGTGAGCTAAATACCCAGGAGAAAAACATCTTCCAGGATATAATTACTGTGGTCCTGGAACCCGACTTGATATCATACTTGACAACCAAGACCAACTAAAACCAGGTGAGTATCTTATAAACGCTATTGATAAAGCGTGTCATGCTCATGATGTAGCTTATAAAAGTAAAAATCTACAAGATAGGCATATCGCAGATGTGAAATTAATTCACGCGCTAAATTCCATCACGAATAAATCTTTCAAGGAATCACTGGCTAATTGGTTAGTAAGATCTGCAATGAAAGGTAAATTAGCGCTAGGTGCTGGTAATTAATTATAATGGAATCGATTTATTATTCCCCAAGAGGATATTGGAAAGGTAACGCAGCGATTAGTAAACTCGCCGAAGCTGCAAAAGTTACACGTGTTGCTGCTAAAAATTGGTTATCCCGAGAGGCAATATGGCAAATTTAACTACCGCCACCTAAGCAAATTCGCTTTGCACATTTTGATGTTGGAGTTCCTAATGAAGTTCATCAAGCATATATTTGTTCTACCACATGATACCATTAAAATCAAAAGATGTCAAATAACATACAAGTACACGCTAACTGTAGTTGACATTGCAATTAGATACAAAGAAGCAGAACCGTTGTCAACAAAGACAGCAACTGAGGTAGCTTCTGCGTTTAAACGAATTTATCAACGAGGACCTCTACGACGGCCACAGCTGTTACAAGTTGATCCTGGCAAAGAATTTCAAGGTGCAGTATCATCGCTTATGAAACAACATAACGTCACCATCAGACGAGGACATACTGAAATTCACCGTGATCAGGCAATTGTTGAACGATTTAATCGAACACTTGCTGAGCGGTTATTTGGATATCAATACGCGAAGGAATTCATTCAGGACAAGAGATCTCGCGAATGGGTTGCAAGATTACCAAGCTTGATAACTGCATTAAATAATGAAATAACTCGAACAACCAACATGAAACCCATTAGCGCAGTCACACAAAAAAACATATATCCGTACAACGACGTGATTTTTTAACACAGCCAGTGCTGGGCAATGACACTGTAAGATATTTATATGAGCCCTGTGAACCTGAAGGCGGTAAAAAAGAGCAACTGATCCTATTTGGAGCATCACGACACACAAGATATCTAACATAACAAGATCCTCGGGTAGACCCGCTATCTACAGACTGGATTCAACTGCTCCTCAACGTGGATTTACACGTGAACAATTACAAGTAATTCCCGAAGACACACAATTACCACCGCGATCACTTAACTAGCACCCCTACGTCGATTACATTCAAGACAGGTCAACATCATATTTTCTCGTGTATGACCGCGGCTGTTATCTTTTCTATCTATGGTAAATTGTCTTGGATTATTACTCGAGTACTGCCATAACATTATACAATTACAGCTCGCACAGTGTTTATTCTGCTGCTGCTTTAGCGCGTTAATAAATTCAACGTCGAGATCAAAGTCGCGTTTGTTTTTTTATTATATCGTTGTAAATATCATCATTAATGGTTTCTGACGAGTCCATGACGATTGTCCGCAATTGAGATATTTTTCTAACTCGAGACACTGCAAGATAAACTAAGTTCGACCATTCGATGCGATCATCAACGATCCAAACAACTGTGTCAGTGATAGTCAGTCCTTGTGATGAATGAATTGTCATCGCGTATCCTAGCGTCCACGGGGAATTATCAGCGTGCAGCGCATCTTCAACAACATTGACATCAACTGTGATAATATCATTCAACACAAGATTCTGCTTTCTTGACTGTCCTGGTATATCAACGTCGATATTTTGCCGTCGCATATCAGCTGGTCTGTAGCACAATGGCACTGGCAGTGTTGGGAATTTCTCTTTGTGTAACTGAAACAACCGCTGTTGAAGTGTGTCTCTGACTATCTTTCTACTTGCCACTATTAAATCGTTTGGTCTCCACGTATCCCAAAAGTCGTTCATAGACGTTTCTGAACTTATTTTACATGCTATTTCACATTGAATTTTGTTCGGTTGCAGTCTGATTAATTTTTTAAACTCCTTTAATTCTGCATCAAGAGATCTGAGATCATCAGTTATCTCCGTGTAATAATCAACACAATTCTTCAACCAATCGTGTGGAGATGGCCCAACAAACGGCGGTGGTTGACCGTGATCGCCGCACATTATCACAGCTGTATTTTTCAGTAACAACCAATCGAGAAATGTTTTTAATATTTCCAACGACACTGTGCACACTTCATCCCAAATGATGATCTTTGGAATATATTTCTCTCCCATTCAATCTGGAGTCCATGTGCCACCACTGTTTTTGAAAAAGCTGTGATAAGTACAAGAATTAACTCCTCGTTGTTTCATCTCCCTGGCGAGTCTGTGTGTTGGTGTTAGCACAACCATATCATCGTGTTTCTGTCGAAATAATTCGATTACCCGAGTTGTCTTACCAGAACCTCCAGGCCCGTTCAAATAAACCGTTTTGTGTCTGGATACTGGATCATACACGGATGGCTCTGACGATAATTCTGATAATTCTGATTTGCAATAACTATCTTTAACCGCAACATCCGCGGATTCACAATAACAATGTAACATTTCCTTTTTTGTTCTCCACGAACCCCATGATTCATCAGTGCTTGTGAAACGAGCCAGTAATTCTGAATATTTTTTATTCAAGTAATATGAATCCGTTCCAGCTCTAACTGCGGTGTGAGGAAATCTATTTATCATCGATAGCAAATTTATAGAAACATAAGCGAGCATTGAAGATCTTAAATGTGTATACTGAGGAGATTCTCTATCAGTGTAACTAACAATTGTGCCCAACCATGTTCCGTCATACAAGTAAGCGTCTTCCCGATTACAAAATATATTTCTCGCAGCGGTATCAGTAATTATAAAATCTAATTCAACATCATCTATAATCAATCGTGCGTGATGCCGTTTATGATCATATGCACCACCCTGAGTAAATTTACCAATTATTTTTCTACCGAGATCTTTTGAGGTTTTTTTCACAGTTGCTGTGTTTAATCCTGAGAATATTAGGAGCATCATCAACGATGACAGTATTTGGACATTCCCGCTTATATTCTTCAATAACCACATCTATCCTGATACGATCCGGTGTTGGTAACCAAACTGAGGTCTGCGTCCGATATGCTATAATTACTACACTGACCGTCAACGATATTAATACACGGTTGTCAAGCATATATCGTAATAACACTATTGGTGCCCAGCGTCGCTCCGAGAAGTGTCTACCAAACGAAACATAAAAACAAGGATGAAGATTCTTAGCGAATTCAAACGACACTACACGAGCGAATCCTGTCAAGTCAAAATCGGGTAATGGACCATTA
Organism: Sinohyriopsis cumingii; assembly: GCA_028554795.2. Classification (NCBI taxonomy): domain Eukaryota; kingdom Metazoa; phylum Mollusca; class Bivalvia; order Unionida; family Unionidae; genus Sinohyriopsis; species Sinohyriopsis cumingii. Next base: position 145,299,154 of record CM068824.1, read on the forward strand.
ATCGCCACTCGTGTCATCTTGTTTGTAGGATGTCCGAATCTTTTAAAATATTCAGCACACTCACCCATCCCGAGAAAACTTCCCGGATAACACGCAACCATATGCACGGAAATGACATCCTTGTGGTTATATTCGGTATTCCACAAACCGCCATGTCCATGTTCAATACAACTCGCCTGAGCATCTTCGAGGAACTCAGCGTGTGTTGGTCTCCATAAATTTCTCTCTCTTGCGGCGTGGGCAGCAACAGACGAAATTGTAAAACAATTAGTTAATAATTTTTCAGTATTTTCTGAATACTTTTCCGCGAGTTTTCTCATTGCGAGTTGGAGAGATTCTTTACGATTCTTTGGGTCTTACAAATTGATCGTATTCTTCATCCTCGGAACTCTTAAACAACCACACTGACACGGGATCGTTTTTACTTACCTGTTTAATGAAATCAAACATACTCCCACCCCCGAAAATTCTGGGGAGTAATATCTCACCACACGAATTTGTGGAAATATTGTTACTGCGCTGGTCCACGCGTGAGCGTTATGATCAATGATATTTATTGGAGCTCCGTTCCGATTATATTTCCATTCGTACAATACTTTTCCTGTTATTGTTTTTGCGGTTATTGAGAATCTTAATATTTTTTCTAACTCAGCAACATTGTTTATTGTAGCTCCTTTATCCTTGACTGAATCAGCCCATTTGTTTATTTTTTCACGTCGTAGATCGGTTAAACCGTTTCCACGCTTCGCATTTGTAAAATATTCCATTACTCGCTCGGCTACATAATTCAATGATGAAAATCTCGTTGGGGCAAGATCATTAATGTTAGGTCTATCATTTAGTTGATAAATTCCATAAACAACCGCGGTCACAGGATACGATCGAGCGTAATATGGTCTGTCAATCCCAGTTAACATTCCTGGTTTGGAATCTTTACTTAATACAGCAGTTTTTCCATTAGCAAGGACAGGATCACGTTTGTCACGGATAATCCACGTATCGGAATCTGCTTGCACAATAAACTTTATTCTGAGAAGATATTTCTGATTGGGGTAATCGATAATCGCTTTCGCACGTGTATCGTTCATTGTAGCATCAATGACAGAGTCATCGCGTATAATTTTGAACGCAGACCACACGTGAGATGCTCTATCATCACGAAATCCTTTTTTTGCACCTCTGATAATATCAATCAGATCAGTCAGGGCTCGCCTCCGCAAGTCAGGTGTTAGTCTGTCAAGATCGAATCTAGAAGCTTTCCATGGCTTGATTTTGGATAATCTCTCAAACTCATCCATAATAATTAAGACAAACATTTAAATAAAAAATATTATATATACAATGTCTCAAACAAGAAATCAATGTAAGTGGCTTTTGGTAGGATCTGTAACTCCATGTGGCAAATCCTGAGTAAACGAATTCTGTGGACAACATTCCCAATGTGTTCGTAATGGTAGTTTAGAACCAATACCCTGCTTACGATGTGGTGTTGGAGTCCGGGGCAAGTATGTGCTCGTTGTGGTGGTAAGCGATACAGGGAACTCAAAAGATATTATGATAAAAAACTGACTCTCAGGGGCGGAGTTATAGCGTGTGAAGAGGATTATCTAACTACGTTTTCAGACAAATTATAAATTAGACAAATACATTATTGTATAAATGAATCAAGAATTTGTCAGACATCCCATCATCAAGGATTATGAAGCAAATCATAATGGCGTAGTTAGACATTGTCGGCTGAAAAACCAGTTGGTGTTGTTAATAATTCTGGTTAATTTAAATTTGCCGCTGGGGGGGAAATTATTACAATCACAGGTTTGTATTCGAATGTTTCTTTGGAGAGATCAAAGACGATCTTGTGATTGATCATATTGACAGAAACCCTAAGAACAATTCTCTTCAAAATTTACAGGCTGTCACACCTAGCGAAAATTCTGCACGAGGAAGGACTGGTCGGTTTAAGAGCATTGGGAAGAGAGCGGTTAAATCTTTAAATATAGCGACCGGTGAAAAGAGAATTTTTCAATCGATGAACGCGGCTGGCGAGTATTTTGGTATCTGTATGCCTTCAGTACAAAAAGTTGCTAATAAAGTGACCAAATCAGCTTTTTCATACCGGTTTGGAAGCTGGATTTCGTTTTGCTATGTAGATGCAGATAACGGAGATAACTCTGCAACGATTGTATAAATGTCAATTATGGAATTCCCTCCCTTAGGATTGCGCAACCCACGTCATTACCTTTACAGGTGATATATTATCCAGAAAAAGTAGAACTAAATTCAGGTTCTATTTTTTTTTTTTTTTTGTTGGCGTGGCGAACCGTCTATTGTATACACACTACAGGCAAACAAGTTTCCGTCCTACCTGTACGGATTATAACAGGGAAGTAAAACATCTCCAATTATTCCTCAGTACAGGTAGGCGTTTACGATAAATATTCACAGACAATATACTTGTTTTTTTTCTCGGGTTTATCAAATCTAACTTAACGGGTACAAACTTGAATTTGTGTATTCAGAATTAAAATTCAGCTGAAAATTATTAACAAAATTGAAGTGCACAAACAGCCTTCTGAATATTCTAACTTTTCGTTTCGCTTAGAAAATTCGCTGACGCCCCAAAATAAACAGTAGAGTGGATGTATAAGCTCGAAGTTACATGGGTACCCACACAAATAACATTCAGAAAGAATGTTTGGCTAAAAGAAACGGTCATGAGATGCCGAGAAGAAAGGTCTCAAACAAAGACAAAAAGCCTCAAACAAAGACAAAGTTTTAAACAAGGATCATATGAAAGACACACAGGCCAGTGCAGGGACCCATGAATGATAACCGCTCATCATAGCTACTTTTTATTTTTAGTCTAAAATTGGTCTAAAATATTTTTCTTTTAAATATATGATATTCGGTATAATGAATTACGAAAATATTAATGATGTAATTGTTGCTATTAAAAAATTAGAACATGACGGTATAAATTTATCTGATGAATTAAATCCTGAAAAAATCATTTCTGATTTTGAAACACTGCAGGAGGCTAAACACGAAGGAAGATATATTCTGCCATCTGAATATAGATTTATAAAGAAAATTCAGACGGCTATATGGCAATCACTAGCCACAGTAGAAGAAACGCAAATAAAGGAATTTGCTTCGTTGTCTCGTGCAATCGAAAAAATTAGATCACAATTATATCTTGAATATGAAGCAAAAAAGATAATTAATTCTCGTGTGAGACAATTAAGAAAAATTATGTCAGATCGTGAAGTGATCGAAAATGAAAGTTGATTTTATTAAGTACTTGGAAATCAAGTACGTGGAAATGAAATCGAAATAAAAAAACTGATTACAGTAAAATATTATATTTTTTTCACTGAAAATTGTTGGATTTACACGATTTTGACTAGTAAATACCCTATCAGAATTAGCAAATCAGCTGATGCACACGATTTTGACTTGTAAATACCATATCAGAATTGAGAAATCAGTCGATGCACATGATTTTGACTAATAAATACCCTATCAGAATTGAGAAATTAGTCGATGTGCACAAAATATTTATAAATAAAATATTTTTACTGTTACCCGTGCACAAAAATAAAAGTATTATACTTGCTTGTGAAATCAGTAGATGCACCCGATTTTGCCTAGTAAATACCCTATCATAATTGAGAAATCAGTCGATGCACATGATTTTGACTACCTTATTACTTTCCGAAATAACAGTGTTGACAGATAGTAAAAAATAAATTTCTTTTAATTCTGAGCGACAGTAAAAAAAATATCCACCTTGACTGTCAGGGGAATTACTTTTTGGTACTGTTTTCTTGAATCTGTTAACAGTTTCACGCTGGCAGATCTTTACGATAGCACAAGTAAATTAATATTTACTGTTTCATACCTCAAATCCAATAAGTGGCTTGATTGGTCTGTTAGTTTGAAATTTATTCTTGATAACTGTGGATTATGGCATCGTAGATAGACCGGATAGATCGGCTCTTGCACAATCAAAAATCCAGGTGAATCTTTTGGTGTGAATGAATAAAGAATGAATCCTTGCTGGGCTTGATTTGATATTGTTGTGTCCGTGTTGTAGCTGTTATCAGTCACATCACACACAAGATTGACCGCGACCACAGTAGTTATATTTGTGATTTCGGGGGATACATGTCGTCCTTACCCTTGTAGGTCATTGTTGTGTCTGAGGATAGTTGCCGGTGGTAGTGTTTTCTTTGTACTGTGCAAGTATATCAACGAAGAACTCATCAGTGATTTTGGTGTTGGATTTTTTTCGTTCATCTACGTTATACCCGGGAAGTTTGAAATTCGGCAATTCAGCTTCAACGAGTATGCAGTTAAAAATCGTTGTTTAGGATTATTTTCATCGCTGTCAATGTGATTAATTACCCCCTGAAGCATTCGATGATGAAAATATCCCATGTCGTATACAAGCTGATTTAATATTTCTACGTGTTTGATGATTTCGTCGCGTGAACTTGATAGATCAAAAAGATGTTCTTGGAAGAGCTGCCGTAATTGCTCGAGATGTTTTTTGTGTTCCTGATTAATTTCTTTAAAATCCTCAATAAAATGATTTAAGATAAGTATCATATATCTAGATCTTCCGGCATAGAGGCTGAGTCTAGTAAAATACCACGACATATTGTCTTTATCAGTGAAACTAAATTCACTTTTTATTGTCTCTGTTAACCAATCTAATCTATTTTTGTATGACAGGGTAATTCCGTGATATGACCGCACGTCCGTGATATAATCAGACCTTTTCGGTTCAGATGGATGCGGTGGTGTCGGTGGTGGAATTTCAGGCCATCCTAACACTGTTCTGATCGAACTCTGATATATATCCACGGCGTAGTCAGGAGAGTTTATCTCAATTGCGGATGACAGCGTTGGTTCGTGAGCTGTTATTGCTATTTTGGATTCTTTCCCTGTGATATTTTTTATTCGACGTTGATTTCATCGATTTGATAAGACCCAGTTGGTATTCTAACAACGTTCCAGTCGGGTGTACCATCTTGTTTATTTTTATTTGCAAACACAAACGAATTATTTGCTGGTAATGCGCCAAATAATTTTGATCTGATATTGGGCCAACTGTGATATACTCTCAACTGTGTCAGCCCGGTCTCCCTTACCGGAATCGCAGTTGGAAAATTGAATTCAGGCTTGGTTGAGCTCACTGTTATCATTGTGGTCCTTGCTGGAGTTGTATTTGCGGATATCTGCTGAAGTAATTCCGATGGCGTTGCCATTTTTATTTATCATCTTTGTTTTCAAATTGTGGGACTCGGACTGCTTGCAGTCTGCGTATGTCTTTGTCATTAACGCGAATTAGGAATCTGATATTGTTTCATCGTTGAGGCTTGATGATATCAGCGACGATAATTTTGAGTATGCTGCTGTTGCTGTGTTTAATCGTGTAACAGCGTCGTGTAGTTTTGTGTTCGTGCACGTTGATATCTTTTTCGCGATGATATTAAAAACATCTGCGATTGCCGCTGGTGATGAAACGCATATTGTTACTGCAATTTCAGTTGTTACTGGCGTTAGCGCTGATAATATTACTCCAGTGGATGTAGCTAACGCTGATAACGAGTATACTGCAATGTCAAGAATAACTGCTCGTCGCTTATATTTTCTACTTTTGTTGTGTATTTGTCGATGATGGTTTTTAACTCTGATTGCCATTCGCGTACTTGATCGTAATTATATTGCTGGACACATGACTTTGTCATCGATGTTGTCGTCGTAAACTTTGTTAAGGGGGTCATTTATCATTTTACGCGGTGACCAATTGAGGTGTTTCAGCTACAAATTCCAAACACCGCCGGTAAGATGTTGCGGTTAATTTCTTATCAGCTGCTTCCAGTATAAATGTTTCTTCGGTTTCGCTATTTAATATGATAGTCACAAGCCCGGAAAACTTGTCGGTGGAATGACGCTATGGATACGCTGTAAATATCTCAAATTTTGCAGCACTGAACACAGACAGTCTATACACACCAGTGACTGTTGCGGTATATTTGATAGTATTATTTTGTTTTGACCATGTTGCGAATCCAGATGACACCGTGTATACTATGTTGGTAATATGCCCGGGGTTTACTCTTGTGGAATTTTAATCAGATTAATTTTGTTAACGATTTCAGGAATTCCACTTACGACATCTTCCAGTGTTTTCTTGATCTTGTCCAATGTCTTTTTGATATCAAAGACTTTCGCGTCAACGGTGAGCGGGGTACCAAAGAATTCTTCTGCGGTTTCATTAATTTTTCTAAAGTTTCTACGGAGATTTGCAAACGCGTTTACGTGAACGTCATACTCGGCCCGCAACGTGGATAATTTACCATCAACGGTGCTGTAGTTAAAGTCCACGTATTTTTTCGTCGCGGCATCTTCGTCGGATGTTGGATTCGCTAACACCACCATTTTATTTTTGTTCATGTTGAGTTCACCTGTCATTTTGTCACCGGTGTTTTTTAAACGAGTAGTGAACATAGTTCCGACGGTTGTAAATAGCGCGTCAACATATTGTTTCGTTGCGGCATCTTCCTGGGATGTTGGATCACTTAAAACCACTATTTTCTTTCCATTCATGCTGAGTTTACCTGTCATTGTGTCACCGGTATTTTTTAAGCGATTAGCAACAGTTTTTGCAATTTCATCTTTGATACCGGCAATTGACATACTTGAATCTCTGATTTTTCCGCTGTCAGTGAACACAGGGATGTTACCCGGGGTAGCTCCAATAACCCTACGAATTATTTCATGCCATTTGATATCGCTGGTTTTTTGTTTTCCGTATCGGTTCTGAAAAATAACAACCTCATCCTAGTCTATTCCGGAGAGAGATAAAAGATTGTCAATCTCATCTTTGGTCGCATATTTTGACAAATCCACATCTTCGCGTTTTTTACGCCTGATATGATCACGAGATCGTCCGTAAATATCAACCATTATTCTTTAGGGATTGTTTAATTTATCCGTGGTATACTCGTGCACGACTTTGTGATGCGGTTTGGTTGATTTTGATAACGTTGCAAGCACATTAATTACTTCACGGCCGCATATTGGTGGATCGGTTAGTGTTTGTGTTGGTAGCGTTGAATACCAGACTGGAATGGGAACAGGAGTACTTCGTACTCTATGTACGTATTTTACGAATTCAACTGGCGGTGCTAACCCATACGAATCGAAATAAATAATTCCACGTGGATGTATCGCGTAAGCAACACAGTGAGTTCATGGACCATCGCTGTTATCGAGATTAATAATTCCAGTTTCTGTATTATTCGGTTCACGCGGTAAATGATCTCTCATAAAAACACCTCTGAAATTTTTTATATTTAGTTGTTTAGCGGCATCGAGCAAATCAAAATTTGACATCGGCGAAACACTGTGTTTTCAACGGCGTTTGGGATACCATGAGGGCGGAGTTCCTGGAAGTCTTAGACCCGCTCCCTTTTTTTATATCTCTTTCCAGTTGCTTTCTTTAATGCCATTCCAGCAGCGGTTCAAACGGCACCTAACGCGGCTGCTTTTGCGACAGCTGGGTCAGCAGCAACTATCAGCGCTGGTATTGCTGCGAGAAGTGGAAATATACCACCAGTTTTAATCATGTCGCTGATAGCTCTTGGAGCGAAATTAAGTTGAACTCCGTTTTTTGCTTGCTTCGCTTTATTGAAATGTTTTAGTTGAGTTTTGGTCAACGATAACTTGTTTGGGCCACCATTAGCAATTTGATCCCGCGCTAGTGTTATCGTTGCCCCGGTTGCGCTCGCGCTTTTTGATTGTAATTTTTTCGCCTGACCAGGAGTCAGAGTGACATTAACGTGACTATATGACATTTTTATAATAAACGCGGTTGGTCTAATTGTCTACATGTTTTCCACTGGTACATCAATAACTCTCATTCGCCCACCAACACCCTCAAGTAGCATTGCTTTATCGCTGAGTATAACAGCAATTGCCCTGTAATCAGCTATAGCCCCTCTTGTCACATGAGCTCGAAAGTGTACATCAACGACAGACTGTCTAGTTAAATCAAGATGTTCTAGTGAAAAGTAATAGACTCGATAATATGTCATAAAATCCAATTGTGATATTTGCAAGCCAGTATCGATATTTATATCACGCGCTAGATATTTCGTCAAACGATGATATATACGTGCAACATAATTATTAGTAAAATTTAACAGTATATTCTCAGATGGTTCTTGATGTCCGTTTATTTTTAAGGAAAGTTCAGAAACACCAAGTTGATCAAATATCATATGACTCCGTGTTTGTGAGTATATTAGTGTAACATCTTGAAGAGCAATGAAAATGTGTCGCGGTGCAGAAATCCCCTGCTGTGATGCTATATGCCATGTAAATAAACCATTAATATTACTTTGAGTACTATCTGTGGTTACTGTAAGCCATGACAACAACGATTTACCACCTTGATCCATATAAGAAAGTAGTCGCTGTTCTTCACCAATTGCCGGAGTCATTACCGGCATTAACAACGAAAGTTTTGTCAGCACTACTTTACCAGCGTCACCTACGGGTCGCCATAAAGCATCATTGTCATCAGCTTTTCTTAAAAGCACAACCGTATGTTTTGCTCCAAAAATTACTTTTCTAACCTCTCTACAAAATCCAAATATATGCGACAGCGGAATTACACAAGAAAATTTTCTACGATCACCACCCAACATTAATTTACGTGTTGCAAATCCTAAATTAAATTCTGTATTAGCACCATGAACCACCGGCCACACATCAGCGTCAGCGTTGTTGGCATTATTTCTTGGTCGTCTAATATTGTACTGATCATTGTTAGGAAAATCAGAAGTGTCCTTAGCAAACATCATTGATGGACCAGTTGATCTTGTATAATCATCGGAATATCTTGCCAAACCAATTATTGCTGTAGCCACATCAACATTGTTCTCAATTGACTCAATTTTTTTTTCCGTCAATTATATATGCAGCATTTTCAAACAAGGCCATAATTTGCAGTAGTGTTAATCTTACATAAATATATTTCATTTTCTATTTAATCAGATAAATCCAGTGTTATTATATTTATGATAAATCTAATATCCATTATGCTAGTTAATATACCATACTATGACCATATATGCTGATAAATCTATGCATTGCTCATATATGTTAATAAAAAGCAAGCATTGACCATATATGCTGATAAATTGAAACATTGATCACATCTGTTAATAAATTCATACACCAGGAATTTAGTTTTATCAAAATCCGATCACTGATGGTATCTGTTGAGAAATGAGGCCATTTGTGATTATATGTTTATGAATGTCCGTATCTGTCGAGGAACGATCTAATTTTGTTATATCCGATTAGAAACTTTGTTCGCATGTCTATGGTAGGGTTTTCAGTTAGGTTAATTTAGTTCGTGAGATATGGAAGTTTTGGTGTGAGCTACGGTATCAGAGATTCAATTATCTTCATTACAAACAAACATGAAATTCACGTGCTTTAGTTAAGTGTCTTCATTATATCCAATCCCACCCTGTTTACATCGTGTTATAACACTAACAATAACAAAAACAACACTAATACTATAATAATAATAATAATAATAATAATAATAATAATAATAATAATAATAATAATAATGTTCATATGTAATACAAGTCACTGGCCTATGATACATATCCATACATCATGCGGTACAAAAAGCTGTTTTAGTGTGTAACAAATGAACATCGTATCTGTTTGTAAGTGTTATAGATGCATGTAATTATTATTTTATTTTAACTAATTGGGTGGAATACAAATACATATTATTACAACTCTATGGAGTGAGAAGCAACAAGCTTTGTAAAGATCAACAAATAATTTATTTCTTTAGAATACAAAGTGAAATATGTAAAAAGAACTTACGGTATTGCGAAATAAATCCCAAATAATTCTAGAATTTCTATCACAAGGCATAATGATCAAAGTTCCGAATAAACTTTAGTGATACTCCATAAACAAATCCAACGCTGGAAGTGTTGATGTGCCTGTGGTGACCCGTGTTGTGGTGATGTGCCAATAGTCTTTTGTTGGATCACAATAATACAATCCAAGAATATATCCTTATATAGATTTCACAATAAATCAAAATATCGATTTCCTTGCATGTTATTTTAGAGCACTTTGTATTTCCAGAGAAGAATAACTTAAATTAAATAATATGAATAAATAAATTCCCGCCGAAATGAGATACTGGACATGACAATAATACAACTAATTATGCTCAGATCTTACAACTCGAATAAAATATTGCTTAGATAAGTAAGATTATATAGTCCTCTACTTGACCTCAGGTCACAATTAGCATGTTATTAAAAAAAAACTATTACCTAATGGAACATTTCATTCTGAAAGGTTCCAAATGTTTACAAGGTAAAATCTCAGTATAAAATTAGAAGGTCTGTTAATAAACTTATAATGCAAAATGTGTTAAACAACAGGTAGTCCCATGGGGAATATCCAATGTTCTGGACTCAATTGAAATCAGCATGTTTACAAAACCAAAACCAATGATTTGGGTCTGGTAGAAAAAGAACTTGTGTTTGGACAAGGTCAAGTCCAAAAATACATGAAGCCATAGCAAATGATGAATACTAACTAACAATGCCAGTTATTTATATATATATATATATATATATATATATATATATATATATATATATATATATATATATATATATATATATATATATATATATATATATATATATAACAATATTGAACATTAAGGACACAATGTAAATTAAAGAGAACCATAAATCATGCGAATAGCAAACATAAGTTTTGTGATATTGTGTATGTGTTATTGATAAAATTACTTCTCTAATTTATAAGTCTTATATAGCAAACATTGCTAAATTCATCACCAAAATTTTACTAGTATCATTTTGTACAGAAGTCCTAAATGTTTCTAAAGTTGGACTTTTATATACAAATTTGGGTTAACATTTTCTTCGCAATTCTCCATACAGCAGACAAGCAGTAATAAAATGGAATTCATTTTCAATATTAACTTTATAAGGTTCACACAATCTTTTTTCATAACAAGTATTTTCCTATCGTTCTGTAATACCTCTGATTTTATACTAATAACGTGGACTTAGAACAGAGACTAATTTTTAGAAGCTCTATGCATTTTACATTATTAAACACAAAAAAAACATATACAATGACAAGATTACAAAAAAATTTAAATTATAAAACAAAACATGCAGCCTATAATTAAGGAATCAAACATTATCAAGTCTTTTAGACTGTTCTTGTAGTCGAAATAGGTGAACGTTGTCCGTACGACTTCGTTTTAACAGTGGGAACAATGAGAATGCGGGTATCGAAAGAGGAGCATAAGTTTATAAATGGAGTATACGCATGGATGAGGTCAGAAAGGTATTTGGGACAGGAACCAGTCAAAACAATTTAGCATAGTGAACATATTTTGTGTTTGATTCTGGATCGAACGGGGAGCCACAGAAGGTTCTTGTACTATAAGGATAATCGGAGCAGCCGTGATTTTAAACTTTTCGAAATTTCTGTAGTAGATAATGAGACAAACCAGATAGAAGTGAATTACAATAGTCCAGTCTTGAAAGTACTAAGGAACACACACGTATGTTAGTGGCATCAACCGAAAGAAAATTTGGAATGGAGCTGATGCATCTCAGCTTCTTATGTGTAGCCTTGCATATATTTATTATATCTTTGTGTAATGAGAGCGAAAATGACGAGTACACTTTGCTACTTATGTTTGATAAAGCAGTATCTTGGAACATGTACTAAGTTCTTTTGCTTAACTAGAAAAATATAATTTCTTTTCTCACCTGCCAAAGGTAAAACAAGATTTCTGATCAGCCCGTTTCATTAACGGCTAAAGACACCCAAGACTTTGTTTCCATGATCATTTGCTTGTAAATCACAGATAACAGTGGAAACGTTATCGCCTTAAAATGAATGAAACAATTCAAAATTCTTTTCATCTGGTTTAAGTTATCGCTTGAAACATCTATGAATTTCTTAGCACAATTAAAATTCATTATTTGCAGTTATTTTGGATCTAATCGGAACAAGCTGAATTTAGGCTAATGAAAATAATCAGGTCACGTATGCAAAATTTAACTAAAGATATTCTGTACGATTTACAGCCATGATTAAAATTTATTTTTAAAAAAAAAGCAATACGGTAATATCATGTAACAGAGTTACAGAAATAATAGATATACATAACACAGGAACTGACTTTGCGTTTTAACTATGGCTACTAGATCACACATATATTATAGTAAGTGAACCCCGTAGAATCGTATACATATACGCTTATTTGTACGTAATGTAAGTAAATATACTAAATGTCATGAATGGAGCTACAAAGAAGCCTAGCTTTAAATGGAAATGAATGTAATAATCAGTATTCAAGGAGGTCCTGAGCAAGAACTGGCTTTATTCGAATGTTTAAAATATATTTGAATATTCCAATATGAAAAATAACTGAAATTAAAACGAGAACTGATACGCAAGGAACTGTTACTTAAATGACGTATAACGAATTCTCTTTTGACCAAAATGAAGACACTTTTGTACAGCTTTGAGAAGATTGGCAAAAGGGGAATAATACTTGTATGAAATTTCTCTTTTAATGGCCCTTGTTTTCTGGCGGAACTTAAATCCCAACATAATGACCAATTTAGCCATTAGTCACGTGATGTAACGTTACAGAAAGTGTCAGTGGAAAATATAGACGTTTCCTAGTTACAAAAGTATCCCAAGCTTGAAGGACACACAGTACTAATTGTATGGAAAAATGGGAACCAGCCTGCAAATGGGTGAACATAAAATAGAGTATATATGGGTTAGGCTGACCAGGATTGGTTAATAATTGGAGGAAAAAGAATCTATTGAGAGCTTATCCAAGTTGTAAGTGGAAAATAATAGAGACATTGTTCTATTAATGGAATTTCAGTCCTTTAACAGTCGTGAGTTTGGAACACTCATTACTAAAATTAGCTCTGGAAAAGTACTGATTCCCTTTGTCTCGATCTTGCATAAACAGTTTTCAAATTTGAACAACTTAATTTTGAGTGGATGCGGTGGCTTGCTGCCGCATCCAATGACATTCACAGAAATATATGCTCGACATGCTAAAGTGTAGATATGATTATCGGAACCTTGGCTAGTGAAGATGGCGTACTTACTCTTGACATATTAGTGGAGGAAAGCTCTCTAAATACTGAAAAATAACGAAAGGACATCCTTTTTGAAACTAAAAAACTCTTATTTTCTATAACATTCTTTTGTTGCTATTTCGCACAAAGATAACATTATGTCTCCCATGGAACATACTGAATTGACATGTTTCTGTATTAACTCGTATAAAATATGCCATTTTGTTGAGTTCGCTAGCAGCAGAGAGGGCGAACCCACCAATTTTTAGAAGGTCCTTTTTAAAAACTAAAGCTTTCTACGAAAACAAAAAAGAGTCAATAGCGCCAAACCGAAGCCTCTAACTAACCGAGAGTTTCTCTAATTGGGCTAGTTTATTTTTGTTACTTTTTTGCCGTCGTCTTTTTTTTTTAGCAAGTATGCACGCGTGTTTATCCTCCGTGACACTTATTTGTGGTCGCGCCCTCTCTGCTGCTCTCATCCAAAACTTTAATCAAGGCCTATACGATATCGTGATCGGGGATCGTGTAAATTTATTGGTATAAATCCGTGTGGGGTTGACTGTGCTCGCGAAAATAAGTTTTTAAATTTAATTATATCCATATCACCGCTACACCATGTCTGATGAATATTTCGTAACGTATGCGTATCAACTCCGTTAAAACCAACTAAACTTTATTATAGCCCAAAATGATATAGGAAGGGTAGAGCAGCGATTATTAAACTCGCTGATGCAGCAAATGTTACACGTGTTGCCGCCGCCGCGTGGTTAGCACGACAGGCAATTTGGCAAATTGTCACCACCACCTAAACGAATCGAGAATGCACATTTTGATGTTAGCGTTCCAGATGAAGTTCATTAGGCGGATATATTATTTTTACTACATGATACTATTAAAATAGAAGACGTCAATCAACATACAAATACGCGTTAACTGTCGTTGACGTTGCAAGTAGATATAAAGAAGCAGAGCCGTTATTACCTAAACCAGCAACTGAAGACGCTTCTGAGTTTTAACGAGTTGATCCTGGCAAAGACTTTCAGGGTGCAGTATCGTCGTTGATGAAGCAACATAACTTCACGATCAGACGAGGACATACCGCAATTCATCGTGATCAGGCCATTGTTGAACGATTTAACCGAACACTTGCTGAGCGGTCATTTGGATATTAATATGCGAAAGAAATAATTCAGAAAAAAATGAAGATCTCGCGAATGGGTTACAAGAATACCAAGTGTGATAGCTGCATTAAATAATGAAATTATTCGTGCAACTGCTGTGAAACCCGTTAATGCAATCACAAAAACACATATATCAATACAACGACATGACTTTTCAAAACAACCAGTATTGGGTAATGTGACTGTAAGATACTTATATGAACCCGGTGAACCTGAAGGTCGTAAAAAAGAACGAATGATCCTATTTGGAGTGTAACTACTTATACAATTTCCCGCGTAGTAAGATCCACGGGTAGACCTGCAATATACAGATTAGATTCAACTGCTCCTCAACGAGGATTTTTATCCGAACAATTGCAAGTAATTCCTGAAGATACACAATTACCACAGTCTTCACTTAACTAGCACCCCTACGTCGATTACATTCAAGACAGGTCAGCATCACCTTTTCACGTGTGTGACCAGGACTACTATTAATTATATCTACGGTAAATTGTCTTGGATTATTAAGAATATTGCTCCACAACATTACTGTATTACAGCTCACACACTGGTTATTATGTTATTATTTTAATGTCATGATAAATTCAGCGTCAAGATTAAAGTCGCGCTTATTTTTATCACATTGTTTATAACTAATTTTTTTCTTGCCATATCATCGCTAACAACTTTGTTATTGGTGCAAGCAGTTTCTGTAAAATTTATAATAACTCTCCGTAACTGAGATTTTCTTCTGACTCGAGACACTGCGAGATAAATGAAGTCTGACCATTAGATACTATCATCAACGATCCAAACAACTGTATTAGAGATGCTTAATCCTTGTGATAAATGGATCATCATTGTGTATCCTCAGGTCCAGGGAGATTTGTCCATTTCAGCGCATCCTCAACAGCACTGACATCAACTAAAACAATATCATTTAATACAAGATTTTGTTTCGTCCTTGACTCTGTCATGGGTCCTGATATATAAATATCAATATTCTGTTGTCGCGTATCTGATAGTCGATAACACAATGGTACAGGCAATTCTGAAAACTTCTCTCGTTGTAACTGAGATCATTTCTGTTGAAGTGTATCACGAACTATCTTTCTACTTGCAACTATTAAGTCGCTTGTTCTCTACCTATCCCAAAAATCATTTATAGGAGTTTCTGGAAAAAATCTCACGCATTATTTCACACTGAATTTTATTCGCTTGTAGTCTGATTAATTTCGTAAACTCTCTTAATTCTGGATCAAGCGCTTTATGAGCATCTCCTCATAACAATCTTCAAACTTTTTTACCATTCGTGCGGAGACAATCCATCCAACAAAAGGTAGTGGTTGACCATGATCGCCGCATATCACCACAGCTGTATTCTTCAACAATAACTAATCGAGTCATATTTTTAATATATCTTTATATACCGTGCATGCTTCATCTCAAATGATGATCTTTGGAATATATTTCTCGACCATTCCATCAGGAGTCAATGCGTCCCCTTTCCATCGGAATAAGCTATGATAAGTACATGATGTTACTCCTCGTTCACTCATTTCTCTTGCGCGTCTGTGTGGAGGTGTTAAAACAACCATATCAACTGAACTGCCGAAATAATTCAATAACACGAGATGTTTTACCAGAACTATCTGGTCCGTTTAGATAAACAGTCTTATGTCTAGTCACGGGATCATATACAGATGGTACTGATGATAATTTTGATATTTGATTATTTCTGTAATAAATATATTTGATTTCAAAGTCGGCGGATTCAGAATAATTATGTAACATTTCTTGTTTTATTCTCCATTCGCCCCCATAATATATCGTAAGTAGTACTTATATAAATTCAGTTAGCAATTCTGAATATTTTCTTTCGATATAGAATGAATCCGTATCAATTCTGACCGCGGTTTCAGGAAATCTGTTTATCATCGATAATAAATTTATCGAAACATGCGCGTGCATTGAGGATCTTCAATGAGTAAACTGCGGTGACTCGTCATAGTGTACCAACAATTGTACCTAATCGTGTTCCGTTAGGCAAGTA
This sequence comes from Sinohyriopsis cumingii, assembly GCA_028554795.2. Classification (NCBI taxonomy): domain Eukaryota; kingdom Metazoa; phylum Mollusca; class Bivalvia; order Unionida; family Unionidae; genus Sinohyriopsis; species Sinohyriopsis cumingii. The sequence continues at coordinate 145,315,587 of CM068824.1, forward strand.
AGCGTTTTTTCGACTTACAAATATATTTCTCTTCGTTGCATTAGCAATTATAAAATCAAGTTCAACATCCTCTATAACTAATCTTGTATAATGTCGTTTAGGATCATATCCTCCTCCTTGGGTAAATTTACCGATTATTCTTCCACCAAGATCCTTTGGGGTTTTATTTTCTTCATCAGTTTTATCAGAATATTCCTTTTGTTGTGGTAACCAAACTTGGTTTGCTTCCGATATACAACCAACGATAATAATATTTTTGAATCGAGTATATATCGTAATAAAACTACTGGAGCCCACTTCTTTTCTGAAAAGTGTCTACCAAACCAGGCATAACAAATTGGATGAAAACCTTCAGCGAACTCGAATGTCTCTATACCAGCGAATCCAGTCAGGTCTCATGTGTTGGATGACCAAATCGCATAAAATATCCATGACACTGACCCATTCCAAGAAAACGTCCTGGATAACACTCTGCCATATCAAAAGAGATAACGTCGTTATGATTGTAAAAAGTATTCCACAATCCGCCATGTCCAGATTCACAGCAGCTTAGTTTCACATCTTCAAAAAATTCAAATCGTGTTGGCTTCCACGAAATTTTTTTCTCTTGCAAAGTGGTCAGCAACTGACGGAACGGTCAAACAATTATTTAGTAATTGTTCAATATTGTCAGTCTGCGATGAACATTTCTGCGCAAGCTTTTTCATTTCTTCCTGAGGAGATTCTGAACTATAAATGTCTCCACGGGTTGTACAAATTGATCGTGGTTTTCATTATCGGAACTTGAAAACAACCACACGGATACATGATCGCTTTTACTTATTTCGTTAATAAAATAAAATCTAACACCGTCATACAATCTTACGATTCGTTTTCGTGGAAATATTGTTACTGCATTATTCCACGTTTGCGCGTTATCATCAACGATATTTATCGGAGCTCCCCCTTTTTATAATGTTTCGAATCGTGCAAAATTTATCCTGTTATCACTTTTACAATTGTTGTGAATTTTAGTGTTTTTTCTAACTTAGCGATATCATTAATTGTAGCTCCATTATGCCTGACTGATTCAGCCCACTCGCCTATTTTTTACGTCGTAGATCCGTTAACCCATTTCCGAGTATCGCTTTTGTGAAATGTTCCGTTACTCGTTCGGCTACACAAATTATTTTCGAAAATTTCATCGGCGCTAAATCATCAACGCTGAAATTATCATTTAGCCGATATATCCCATAAATAACCGCGGTTACAAGATACGCGCCCCATAAATGTCATTAACCGAAGATACACACGCGCTATATGATTTTGATCAAAATTTTGTAGTATATTTTCAGTTGGTTCTTGTTGTTCGTTTATCCGTAAAGAAACTTCACTAACTCCAAATTTGTCAAATATCATATGACTATGCGTTTGTGAGTTTAATCGATCCGAATTTTGAAACGCAACAAATATATGTCGTGGTGAAGAAACACCTTGCTGTGATGCTATATGCCATGTAAATAAACACCTTATATTACTCTGAATACTATCCGTGGTTACTGTTAACGAACTCAGCAATAATTTACCGCCTTGGTCCATAAATGACAACAATCGCTGTTCTTTAGCAATCGTTGGAGTCATAACCAGCATCCACAACGAGAGTTTTGTTAGTATTACTTTACCAGCATCGCCCATAGGTCGCCCATAGGTCGCCAGACAGCGTCGTCGTCGGTAGCTATTCTTATAAGGGTAACTGTGTTTAGCTCAAAAGACAACTTTTCTAGCATTTCTACAGAATCCAAACATGTGGTATAGTGGAATCGTGCATGAAAAACCTTTGCGCGCTTGTCCCAGCATTGCTCGACGCGTTGTCAATCATAGGTTTAATTCTGGATAAGCACCATGAACCACCGGCCACACGTCAGCATCAGCGTTATCGGCATTGTTTCTTGGTTGTCTTATATTATATTGTACGTCGCTAGGATGGTCGGAAGTGTCTTTCGCAAACATCATTGTGGGACCGGCCGATCTTGTATAATCATCATAGTATCTTGCTGAACCTATAGTTGTTGTGGCAACGTCGACGTCTTTTTGAATTGTTTAATTTTTTCCATCAATCATATACGTGACGCTGTCAAACAATGCCATGATACCGTTATTGACAAAACCAACTCTAACTACATTTGCATATGCAGTATCATCTGCTTTTATAATTCACCTTCTACTTCAATAAAAGCCTCAGCGGGTAAGAAATATCTACTTGTATCGTGGACTTGTAATTCAATTCTTCCACGCTGATTTGGTAGTCGTGCGTCAAAAGAATAAAACTGATAATCGCGTACAGATTCATCCTTGGGAACTGGCACATCCATATCGAACGCTGGATCGGATATACGCTTAAACATTTTTATTATAATTATCTTCGTCTAACACAAAAACCACTCTCTGCTACCAGACTTGCGGCTATATTTTTGTCTGCTTAAAGTGGCACAGTCACTGGCACAGCCACCACGGCCAACTCTGCTAGTTTTTGAGTTGCGGCTTGATTTATATTTTACTGACATTTGCAGGCATAATTTCGGTGCTGGGTAATTTTACTGGTGGTTGCGGTTTTCGTCGTATTAATCTTGCTAGTCTTTCTTTGATTGTCGAAAATGCTTTACCAGCTGCATCACCAACAGCAACAATACCTCTATCACGAACAGCCTCAATAGCTTTCATTGATAATTATTTTGCAATGGATGCTACTTTTGGAGCTATCCTTCTGAATAATCCCTGAACAACATCGCCGAGCCCATCACCGTAAATCGATTCATAAGTAGGTAATCGTGATTTTACTACTCTGACCATTGTAGGTCCACGTTGAGCATTATGTACGATCATCATATTTATTACTACATTTATTTAATCACTTTGATAATCATCAATGATTTCATCAATAAGAGACCGATAAACATTAAAGTCCATGATAACGCCTGTAAATAATTTTCGACAAATATCAGCTGCTTCATTAATAATTTCTGGAGAATTATTTCCAGCACAATTCCCTCCTATGAGGATTTCTAGTCGTTCTACGTCAGAAAGAACATTGTTAGGACAAGCAATGGGACCACTTTTCTGAGTAGAAAAACCACTTCCAGGAGCGCTGTTATTAGGTGCATCGCAAAATTCTTCCTCAATACTCGGTGGACCGAATGGCAGTTTTGTTATGATAATATATCTCCTGGCAAGGGAGCTTTTTTTTAACAGCTTCGTCTTGTTTTTCAAATTTTTCAAATTCATCCTTGTATTTTTGAGTGATTCTAGTTATACCACGAGATTCTCGAAATACAAAAAAAAAACATCTCCCTTCTGGAACATCAGCGGTATTTCCATCTAATAATCTATCACGATTTTGCTATCCTGCTGCGGCAATCGCCACAGCGTTCTTTTAAAGTAGTTCATAACCTTCTTTAGTAAACTTTGCTGGTGGTTTTTTGTTCTAGTTTTGGTTTTGGTATAACAATATCTCTCACATCACTGACCTCCTCGCAGGCACTATCAACGCTGTCGATTACTTGTTGAATTTCTTCTTGTAATTGTGGTTGAGCAGCAGCTATTTCAACTGGAAGCTCTTGTAGAATCTTGTTTGTTGTCTTAGTTATTTCTGCTATTTTTCCAGTTGCTTTAGCGGTTTGCTCCAATGAAGGAAGAAGGCCTTTGGTAGCCTCTGTAACAGGTCTAAAAAATTGTTCTGCACCTTCTGAAAATTCAGCTTGAGATTCTTGACGTTCTTGTAGTTTTTGCTTGACAGAATCACGGACTTGAACAAATTTTTTATTATTTCTAATCGTTCTCTAGCTAATCTAGCTGTATGAGACTCCATAACTGGTGCCATTATTGATATAACAATGATTTAATTATAGCAGCAGAGAGGGTGCGACCACAAATAAGTGTCAGGGCGGGTAAACGCTTGTGCATACTTTTTAAAAAAACGACGACGACAAAAATACAGTAACAAAAATAAACTAACACAATTAGAGAAACTCTCGGTTAGAAACTTCGGTTTTGCGCTATTGATTTTTTTTTCGTAAAAGGCAACAGTTTATAAAAAAAAAGGACCTTCTAAAAATTGGTGGGTTCGCCCTCTCTGCTGCTTCGTTGGATTCCGCCATTCGGTAGTCCGGGCCTTGGGCCAGTGTTTTAACCGACTACCCAAAATGTGTTTTAACCGACGACCCAGGGTTCCCGGTTGGGAGTAACTTTTGAGTTTACATATTACTAAAGTGCTGTAATACCTTCCGCTCTGACCGCGAACCGGTGTTTGCCACGACTCGTACTGCAAGGTGTTGCAGAGTTTTGGAATTTGGACGACATTATAAAGAATTTCTTAAAACTACTGAGCACAAAATATATCACATTTTATAGTTTCAAAGATAGATAATGATCAATATTTTCACAAAGTTTTGCCTAATCCACATATATTAATGTGTAGCATTTGGGAGGAAACAGATTTCTTTGTAAAATTGAAGTCCGTGAAAAAAACTTTGATGTAAAGTTTTAATATTTCCATTCTACATCTTTATATTTTTGCTTTCAGAATAATGTGTTTATTTAATATTTTATATTGTTTTTCTGCAAAACAAATGACCCACAAAAAGCAGGACTTTAAACACAGCAGCCAAATTTAAATATCTATATCACACACACACACACACACACACATATATTTCGTAAAGGTCATCACAATTATTTCATGGTTTACATGTATAGCTATAACTACTACTTTTATAAATGGTTATCAACATGATAAACACTTTACAAAATTCTTCATATGCTGCTACTACTACTACTACAATCATAAAATACAATAATAAAAAATGCTAGTAGTAGTTGTTGTGGTTGTTGGTATAATATTACAAATCATAAAATGTAATTTTGTTCTGTCATTTGAAACTCACATTTTTTTAGATTAAATTACCAAGGTTATTTATAGTTGTTGAGCGAATCTGAACTCAATTTGGCGTTGCCTTGCTATTTTTACTTCCTTAACCAATCGACCCACTTACGTTGGGTAGCGAGTCGAAGTGGGGCATGTATGTAGAGCTGATAATATTTCAACCTTTACCTAAAGTATACATATACAAGTTCTTATTCTCCCGTTTTACTACAGTGATAAAGTATGGAGGTGGAATTACTGTCGCATTTTAGTGCTCTGCCAATTAGTCTTCGAATGGCCATCAGTGAGTCCAACCTTCCATGCATAGTGAAAGTACATGAAAGAAAATCTACAAAAGACAAGACGCACGAGTTACCTAACAATACAGTTATAAAGATAGAAAAAGAGACCAGTCTCCAGCTTGTACAAATACGTATTAAGTGTGGCGGTCACAACACATACCCGAGAAGTGAAATATATATTCCAGTTGGATATAGGGGTTCCTTAATACACATGTCTTCCAAACCAACAAGGAAGTCCTACGACAGTGTGGCAGAGGTATGTGACTATATACTGTCATAAAGGTCAGAGAATCTTTCATTCGTAACCTGCCGAGATTTGAACCCAGGGCCGAGGTAAACAGCACCATCTCCTTGCCTGCACGCACCAGTCAATATACCATCACAACTAAGCCCACGTCACCGTAAAGTGATGCGACAAAGTCGGTAGTATATGCACTCATACGTAGCAGACACTCGCTTTTTGAGAATTAATTACTAGGTTGACATGATGTTTACCCGCGGACCCGGATTCGAATCTCGGTAGAGTACAAATTACAGATTATCTAACCTGTATGATCTCATTATTTGTATTAAATATCGATTCTGCGTAGTATAATCAAGCATTCTCTTGTGGAATCCAGGGATTACACTTTCCGTCCTTTTTGGTGCATTTTTGTAATTCTCTCTCTCTCGCGCGCGCGCGCAACCGCTCCGGTGGCCTAGTGGTTAGAGCGTCTGCCTCGGATGCGGGAGGTGGTGGGTTCGATCCCTGGCCGAGTCATACCAAAGACTTACAAAAATGGTACTAACAGCAACTTCGCTTGGCGCTCAGCATTAAGAGGTTAGTGTTGGGACTGGTCGGCCTGGTGTCAGGATAATGTTACTGGGTGAGACATTATGCTACATGTCTGCAGCATGATGCCCCAGTGCTAGATATCACTATAAACTGGCACATTGCAGACATCGTAGCGATATGACTGAAAAATTGTTAAAGCTACGTTAAAAATCAAAATCATATGCACACACTCGCGCGCGCGCGCATTCCAGGTATTTCTGGACGTATTTCAAACAGTTACTTATTACAGGGTAATGTAGAGAGCCATTTGTCAAGGTGTTAGATCTTCCAAACATCAAGGACTAGTTATGTAACAGTTGTTGCTGGTATTTGTGGTTGGGGCGGTGACCTTGCGTAGGATTTTAGGGTTTTCTTTCGAACCAGGATATGCATCTCCCCAAAAAAATCAAGGGCAAAAACAAAAATATGGTCGGTCCCTAAGTAAAGCGGTGACGTGACCAGCCACTCGACAAAAGCGACGTAGTGTGGGCGGCAAATATATAGTTCAAGTTCGTAAGCAGCAAATATTAAATTATAAACAAACCATACCATTCGAGTCTGTGAGAAAGCTTGCCAGTAGCTTCCCTGGGTGGGTAGTTCTTCCTAAGGTTTTCCCGGGTTCTTTCTCCACCAGTATATGTAGCCTGTCATGTGCGGGAAAAAACTGTTACGCTCACAAACAACAGCAGCAACAACAATGGCAGTTGTTACAAGGCATGTCTACGCACACATGGCCCTCTCCTACAAAGTCATCCGTATCTTAGTAGAAGTACCATGCATCTACAACTCAACCTCAGGATTAGTAAGAATTACAAGACGGTGCTTTTGCAAGGGTATTTTGCGCCATAGGCGAACCTGCCACCTTGCCCCCAACCCCCACCTCTGTAACGCGAAGATTCATGAAACTTAGTAAAAGAACGCTCATCACAAACGTAGGTCACATTGATCCATATTTTGCGCTCCACTGACTTGTATCTGTTTTATTTTAAGTTTAGTTGTCAGGCTCTGTTCATTGTACAATTATAAAACGAGATGAGTGTATGCATCTTTATTGTTACCGCACCATTACAACAAAACAAGGTCAGACTGAGCTACATTTGACATTTTACTGGCTTATATTAAATTGCATTTATCTTATGACCACATTTGGCTTTTACCCTTGTCACTAATGTTGCTCACTGTGACCTATATTTCCTATTGATTTCAGTACTGTTCATGCCAGAATCATCAAACTAGATGAGCATATGGATCTATCAGTACCACACAGTTCCAACAGCTATTGTGACCTTCATTTCGCTTGTAATTGTCATGTGTGTGTGTGTGTGTGTGTGTGTGTGTGTGTATTGTTGTTAGGTTTTAATGCCATTTTTCAGCACAGGATATGCTATGCATGGCGGCCAGTATTAATGGTGGGTGTATATATGTGTGTGTGTGTGTGTGGTTACGTTATATATATACATATATGTATATGTGTGTGTGTGTTGTTACAATATATATATATATATATATATATATATATATATATATATATATATATATATATATATATATATATATATATATATAGCTTTGGTTACGTTTTGCGCTTGACAGCACAAGTTTTGGGTGTGCTGTTTATGTTTGAATCATGGAAATTGATAAGTGGAAACGTGTATGTTTTGTGCTACACCCTTACACCATAGACGGTCATTGTGACCTATAAGCTATGGTTTACTAACATAGTGGAGTATTTACCTTATGAGAGAAATATATATATATATATATATATATATATATATATATATATATATATATATATATTATATATATATATATATATATATATATATATATATCCTTTTGCCATCGGACCAGCCTGTGTCAGCTACTATGGTGTGCCTTTGGGAAAGACCATTTGCTCCAATTACCTCAGCACTAAATAACCTAATTGTGTTGTGCTGTAAAACACCAAAACAATACCTAACCAAAATATATATATTTCAATGCTGTATACTTCCTAGCCTAAGTAGATGGCCCTTTCTGACCAGCTTGGTTAGAAATAGGAATAAATTGGTTTATTCATCTATATGAATGACTGTATTCTGTAGTGTGATATTATCATCAAGATGTGAGCTGTGTATTGTATATCTGAAAAGGAATAGAAATCAGATTAGTGGACTACATGCTGAATCCATTTAATGTGAGGCCTCATCTGTAATAACTAATCAAGGCAATATCTGATACACGAATATATGAGGCCTTATCTGTAGTGGCTAATCAAGGCAATATCTGACACATGAGTATATGAGGCCTCGTCTAAAGTGGCTCATAAAGGCATATATGATATATGAGTATAAGGGGCCTCATCTGTAGTGGTTAAAACAATGTCTGATACACGAGTATATGAGGCCTCATCTTTAGTGGCTAATAAAGGCAATATCTGATATATGACTATATGAGGCCTCATCTATAGTGGCTAATCAAGGCAATATATGATATATGAGTATAAGGGGCCTCATCTGTAGTGGTTAAAGCAATATCTGATACACGAGTATAGGAGGCCTCATCTATAGTGGCTAATCAAGGCAAGTACTGATGCATGAACCATGCCTGTAATGCTGGCTGATACTCCAAGGTTACTCAAAGCCTCTGACTTCCACCCAGTAAAAGGTGGCTTTTAGTATTGCGCAATGATAATAGCCTCCATAGCAGATCTTAAGAGCAATTCTGTTTAAAGCAAATAATATGAAATTAATCGCTGAATTCTATTAATATTCAGGACCGGCCCTTGACCGAATGGCGCTTTATTCGAGGAGTGTCTTTGGCTCCCTCACCCCACCCCCCCTTTTACGTACATCTTGCCGATAAAAATTTGTTCTAAAAATGTAAAGATAAAAAAGCACCAGAACAGCTTAGTTAGAAGGGGACAAGTATTTTCTTGTCAACATCTCTTTAGTCCGAATATATTTTCTGCCTTATCATTGATGTTTACAATGGTTATTATAGACTCCAAAGAGTTTCGTAGAGTCGAGCTATGTAATCTATGATTAAATTAGTTACAAGGAAAGATCCAAAGGAAAGATTAAAGAAAGCAATGATACTGGATATTATTTAGTTATGAATACACCAACAAAGCTTTAAACACGGAAACCGCTCTGATGGCCTAAGTGGTTAGAGTGTCCGTCACAGATACGGGAGGGTGAACCCCAGCCGAGTCATACCAAAGACTTCTAATCAAAATGGTACTAGCATCAGAGGCATAGCTGGGGGGGGCAGGGGGTACATATATCCCCGGGCGCAAAGTTACAGGGGCGCCAAAATGAGGCTTACAACGTTACATTATAATAAGTAAACAAGGGTAATATTCAAAAATGTGATTAAACGGGGAGGGGGCTGGGCGCCAATTTTATAGTTCGTCCCCGGGCGCAAAATATCATAGCTACGCCTCTGACTAGCATGGAAAAGCAAAGGAGTACAAAGTAAGTGTGACGTTAAACAATGCATGCTTAAAACTCACTCACTTTACTTTCCTATTTGGTTGCATAAATAGTTTAGTAATTTAAAACGTTGAACTAGTTACAAGCCGGTTTGAGCAGGCCTGCGTACATGTACATTTTTTGGAGCAACAAGGTATTGATAAAGTGCGTATATGACCCATATCGGTGGATATACTGTAATGTTTGGGGATGTGATATTTCTTTTTGTTAAATATCAAAACTGTATCCGTAATTTCTTCCATTTTGTTTAACTTCATGAATGGGATAGACATTGATTACGCAAATATATTTCTTTATTGTTTTGCAGCATGATTATGCCATTATTACTGAAAGCATGCCTGGCTATCCTGTATGAATTTGAGAATGCGACCGGCCGTTATAAGTATATGACGAATTGTGTCCAGTTAATAATTAGAATGTAAAAAAAATAGCTTATTCTATTAAACATGCTGAATGAATAATTTCAAAAATAGGAAAACAAAGTAGCAAACTGCACTGCAATTGTAAGGCATACACAAATCGCATCCAGGATATGAACCGATATTGTCAGAGCAGATACGACTGTTACTGCGGTTGTATATGAGAGGCGTCACTCAAAAGGATCATTTTGAATTTTGTAGATTCTGTTATATCCTGGACACCACCTTTTACCTTTTGTTGTCAACTATGTTTAAATAAATTATATATATATATATATATATATATATATATATATATATATATATATATATATATATATATATATATATATATATATATATATATATAATAAAATGTTATTTATAGGTGATGTTACGTTTCTTAGCGCGCATGAATAAATTCTCACGACCAGACACTAAAAAGGTAATAAAAGTTTTATTGAAACATAATAGAAAATAATTAAAATAATAAATACTTTATTTATTTATTTATTTATTTATTTATTTATTTATCGTATCCAAAAATATTTTATATCAGTCTGGTATTAAAACAAATTCACAAACGAGTGCCAATAAATTTAACTGTGGTTGTTTAATGATCTCATCAACCAATCCCATCAGGAGTCAATGCAGAACATGACACTTGCCGGCTGTGTGATGTTGACTCTGGATACAGCAGTCAATACAGAACATGACACTTGCCGGCTGTGTGATGTTGACTCTGGATACAGCAGTCAATACAGAACATGACACTTGCCGGCTGTGTGATGTTGACTCTGGATAACGTCTATAGTGCATATGCTGTTAAGGCCCTACTAAATTTCTTCATTACTTTTTTTTTGCACTAAAAATACGAAGTAAGAAAATATATTACTAATAACCATTTTACCTAATTCGGAATGACAAGTATTGATGAACAATTATATATATATATATATATATATATATATATATATATATATATATATATATATATATATATATATATATATATATATATATATAGTTAAAAACAGATCTCTTCTCATAGGATCATCAATAATCAAAGGAATAAGAACAAGAGGGTTATATAAAACTGACGTAAAAACCCGTAGAGGTGCAACTATTAATACTATTACAGAAAAAATATTGGAAATGGATATGTCACCATATCATGCTGTAATTCATCTGGTGGCAATAATTACAGTAATGGCCAATCTTTGAAGGGCATTGAGGATGATTATGAAAGCTTACCGTATGCCATCAGGTCCAAAAACACAGAGTGTAAAATAATCATCTCAGGTCTACCGCCAAGAAGGGATGCGCTTATGACTCAACTAAATGACACCCTTAGTATGTTGTGTGAAAATTTCCAAATATTCTTTGTTCCGTAATACTGAACCTTTTTCAAAGACAATAGAGTGAACCAACAATTATACCAGCGAGACCAAATCCACTTGTCCAACAGTGGTACTGCCAATCTCCTTAGGAATATAGACCAGTACATAAGACTTATAAAAGGGGTTAGGCATGAGTCAGACAAATGATTGTATTGTGGAGAGCACGGTCATGTAACACAGCGGTGTCTCCATGGAAAACAGATTCGTTGCCATCTCTGTAACGAACTAGGACATAAGCAAAAGTTGTGCACATACCAATAGGTAGAAGGCTATGATGTACAGGCCTATGCAACACATATCCAGCAACAGAATGCATTAGAATATGTGTCGACTTTTCAATGTAATAATTATAATTCTATAAACAGGTTTCAGGCACTATCTGATTTGTGTACAAAGTGCAACTTGTTAACTTGTAAACAACTATGTGATACTGTTCAAGTACTTCCCCCTCTGTGGTTCCTCAAGTGTCTAATATGGCAATGTCTTCTTGTATGTATGTAAATCAGTCTCATATTGAACATTCTCATGTATCCACTACACGTGGTGATGGTACAACAGATGGATCTTTTATGCTATCTTCTTCATGTGTTTATGTAAATGATCAAGGCAATATAAAGAACTCTGTCAAGTCTAAAAACAATACATGGCATACTACCTTGTCTGAAAGTCAATCCTCTGATCAAAATTGTCATGTCTTTTGGCACCTCAGAAGAGGTCTGCAAGTAATCAACCTAAATATTCAACACATCATCCCTAAACTGAATGAGATAAAGTTAATATTAAAGTAAACTTGATCAGTCAATATTCTAGGTCTATGTGAAACCTTTCTTTCGGATGATACTGATGATTTGGCTCTCCAAATACAGGGCTTCAACTTTGAAAGAAAAGATAGAGAATCCATGGGGGGTGGGGGTATTCTTCTCTATGTAGGCAGTTCCATTAGTTATAACAGACGTGTTGATCTAGAGTCTATTAGGGTAGAGAGCATCTGGATCCAAGTAACCCTTGCCCAATCAAAGCCAATACTCTTATGTTCGGTTTACAGGCCACCTAGTTCCACAGCTGATTGGATTGATAAATTTGAGGTTCAAATTCAAAAAGCATTACTAAAGGAAGATTTAGAAATTATCATATTAGGTGATTTTAACATTGACTACATGAAAACTCCACGATTAACATGGATAAGTAGCTTTGAAACTTACAACTTTACTCAATTAAATAACACCCCAACTAGAGTAACGGATAAAATTGCTACTATCAGTGATCATGTCTATACTAATAAACCTGAAAACATAAGTATAATTAAGGTGCCAGTGTATGCGCTGAGTGACCACTACCCAGTCTGTATAACTAGACATGTTCCAAAAACATCTAAAAATGGCCAACACATTGAAATACAATACATGGAGTTCAAACAGTTCGATGAGGAAATGTTCTTAAATGATTTAGTTTGCAAACCCTTCCAATCAGTCTGCAATATAGCTGATGTCAACACAGCTTTGGACAAATGGTATCAGATGTTCAATGCAGCCTTAGACAAGCATACCCCAATTAAAACAAAAAGGATTAAACACCAAATTACACCCAAGTGGATTACCCCTGAGATCAATGAGGCTAGGCACCTAAGAGATAATTTCCACAAGAAAAAAGACATGAAACGCTACAGAAAGTGGAGAAATAAAACTAAGCACCTGATAGATAAGGCAAAAGAGAACTACTATAAACAGGCTATTAATGAAAGTAAGAGTACCAAAACATTGTAGAAGCATCTAAAAGAGCTGAACCCACCCAGGAACAGTTGTCTTCCCCCTAGATTTAAGCAAAATGATGATATAGCAACATCTGTACAAGACATTGCGGAAATGTTCAACAATTTCTTCATAAGCATCTCCAGTAATAGTATTCAGAACCAGACTAACAGCCCAGTTGAACTTGATACTCTTCTATTATTTATAAGAGCTGTTGTTGTTGTTGTTGTGGGGTTTAACGCCATTTTTCAGCACACGATAGGCTATACATGGCGGCCAGTATTAATGGTGGAGGAAGAACACGGGAAAACCCTGGAAAGAACCACCGACCCACGAGAAGTTACTGGCAAGCTTTCTCATATACCCACATTTGGCGAATTTATAAGAGCTAAAATTCCTGGTGATAATTATTTTTCAATAGCCAATGTTAGTGAAGTTGATGTTTTTGATATGCTAATTAAGGTGAATATTAATAAATCCTCTGGATTGGATGGGATTGGTCCTCGAATTCTTAAAATTGCTGCACCAGTAATAACAAAGTCACTAACGCATATCATAAACTTAAGTATAATGAGTGGCAATTTTCCAGAAACATTGAAATGTGCAAAGGTTACACCTATCTTTAAGAAAGGAGAAAAGGAGGATCCAGGAAATTACAGACCAATATCAATTCTACCTGTATTTTCAAAACTATTTGAAAAACATGTAGCCATTCAGGTCTATACATTTTTTGAAACATACTCTCTATTTCATAAAACGCAATCAGGATTTAGAAAGTACCACTCGTGCCAAACAGAACGTACCAAATTAATTGATCTTTGGCTGAAGGAAATGGATAATGGATATATGACTGGGATTGCTTTCCTTGACTTCAAGAAAGCCTTTGATCTTATTGATCATGAAATTCTGCTGCAAAAGTTGAACTGTTACAGGTTTGACAATCCTTCTTTAAATTGGTTTAGATCATACCTAAACCAAAGGTCTCAACAAGTAAGCATTGGCAATATTAGCGCTCAAACTCGCACTATTCATTCAGGAGTCCCTCAAGGCTCAGTTTTGGGCTCTCTCTTCCTTATCTATATCAATGATTTACCATTAAATAATGAATCCACAAATACAGATTTGTTTGCAGATGATGCAACCTTGTATACATCTAGTTCTGATACTGAAGTTATCCTAATGAGATTAAACTCAGACCTTATTAGAGTCCAAAATTGGGCACAACAAAATAGGATGGTAATTAGTGACGGTAAAACAAAATGTATGATTTTGGGGACATCACAAAAGCTACACAAGTCAGGGAACCCAAAACTATCTCTTGCAATAAATAATCATCCATTAGAAAATGTCAAACATGAAAGGCTTGTAGGTGTGTCTGTAGATAATAATTTATTATGGAATGACCATATTGATAAGCTTTGTAAAACACTGTCATCCAAAATTGCCCTTCTCAGCAGAATCAAGAAATATTTACCTATGGAAACTAGCAATCTATACTACAAGTCATACATTCTTCCATCAATAGATTATTGTTCTAATGTATGGGGAAACTGTGCTAAATCTGAGCTTGACAGTTTTTATAAACTTCAGAAACGAGCAGTACGTGTAATTTTAGATGCATCTGTTGATCATCCCTCAAAAGCACTATTTACAGAACTCAAATGGTTCACAATATATGACAGGATAGATTTTCACAAGGCAGTTCTTTTATATAAATGTCTACATGGAACTGCACCAGAGTATCTTCAGGACTTATTCAGGCCTTTCTCAACAAAATACCAGTTGAGATCAATATCACATGGAAACCTTCTAGTACCAAAACCAAGAACACAGCAATTTAAAAAGAGTTTTCAATACTCTGGTACAGTTCTGTGGAATAAGCTTCCACTACATGTAAAATCTGCTGAAAATATTAGAGTATTTAAGAAAAGATATCATGAGCATGTATGTGTTTCTAACAGATAATGGAATTTAATATTTTAATACTAAACATGTTAAAATAAACACTAATTATTGCTATCTTCGTATAATGCGCATTGTTATACTCTCCTTAAGAGGGCCTCAAGGGAGAATAGTCTTTTGACTAATGAGTCACCCTCTATAAATAAAGCATTATTATTATTTTTATTATTATTATTAACAGATAAAATTTCAACTAGGGGTATCATAGTACATGTATAATCTATGCCGTACATAGACATCGTACCTATGTAGTCATCTCATAGTGTAATCTATGTCGTACATAGATATCGTACCCATGTAGTCAGCTCATAGTATAATCATGTCGTACATGGGTATCGTACCCAGATAGTCATCTCATAGTATAATCTATGTCGTACATGGGCATCGTAACCAGGTAGTCATATCTGCCTACACTAGCCTGTTTTCGCTCGGTAAATCATGCATTATTTGCCATTGATACGACATATCACTCTTCATTCGATGTGTATATTCTTTATTTTAATTTCGTCCAATTCAGTGTTTAATTTATAATTTATTGACCATTTCATTGAGAAGAGTCATATTCGCAAAACGTACTGGCCTATACATGGATATCTGATATATAAGTTATGATTTCGTTTTTAATTTTTGTTGCTCATTTTAATGCCAGCGAGTTTTGATTTCCGTTTTATTTATTTCCTAATTCTTTTTAAAGATAACAATTTAAAAAATGAAATATACAACTTTGCAGTACCCTACATGTTTATTACAATTAAATAAAAAGCATACTGGCACGGAAAATAAAAATTGTGGCTGCAAAATCATCGATATCAGCAAGAATTACAGTTAGAGAAATAAAATAAACGTTAAGGAATGTTGTTCTTTACGCATAAAAGATACAGAGAGAGCATGTGAATAAAATACAAAGAACTACACTCTGTAGTTGAGAGCCCATACCGTGCACAGCGTCTACACACCTAATACATCAACACATATTGAATGCTTGGGCCCTGATAGCCAAACATGATCGGACGATACAGTAAAGACTTTTGGAAATATCCAACCCTCAGCATTCTCATGTGTAATATTTAGAGAAAGGGCATCTGAAATCTAGATATCTACATTTCCATTATTTTATTTATTGACAGATCGGAGATGCCTTTCCACTTTGTGTGACTGTTGATCATGACCTAACAACCACAATGATGACTGGACGAAAATTACAGCTGACAAGAGGCACAAAACTCTGGCCGCTCAACATTGTGAAGGATAATTCAAACAACGAACAGTACTTAAGTTGTTTTACTGGAGATAATACTATTTCTTTGCCGTTTGGTTGCGCGGGAAAGTTTGTGGCGACTTCCGTTTATTTAAGGGATTTGGAGAACAGTAGGCTTCCAAAAACTGTTAAAATGGAAAATAAAGTTCAATTTTCAGACATATTGTCAGAGTCGGAGAATGAAGCAAGATTTCTGTTGGATTCTGGGACAACGCCAATTGAAGTAATATCATTCAAGAAAACTTCAGTCTACGTAGGGTTTGTAACTCAACTGGACACTTTAAATTGCAAACACATACTTGTCATTCCTGATGATTTTCAGCAACTGGACTTGGAACTTGTAAATTTGTTGACATCTTCCAGTCCGAGTGTTCTCAAAGAAATAAATGATTACTTCTTCTCCTGGACAGTTGGAATTGACCTTGAGTGTATACATGAAAAACTATTCTGCATCGACAATGACCCGTGCTTTATCTACCTAAAGTATTCCTCACAAAATGAAGACTATATATATTTGAGAGAAGGTAAGCAATTTATTGAGTTTCTATTTTATTTTGATCCTAAAATGTTGTCATTTTATGCGAATACCTGTTTAAGACATTGCATCAAGGATATGCAGCCTTATTCATAAACCCTAGCACTTATGTGAAATTAACGGACTGTCTGTTTTGGTCAAGTAGGACAGTGTCACCCCTAAGGCCACAACCACAACCCCCGAAAAAAGGAATCGATTGCACTCATGCAAATAAGAACATCTTGCATTTCAATTCTTTTTTCAGGTCAAGTGACATCCGGCGAGTCAGAGCAATCGTTGCAGAAAGACCCAGCTACGCCAATGTATGCAAATGACTTATTATTCCAGACAAAAAGCAAAGATAATGTAGTAACTGGAGAAAATGGCGATGCAGATAGAACTTCACCGGTACCTGATCTGCCTCCGAGGAAGCCTAGAAAGGAAAATGAGTCTACAGAAAAGCCTTTCCAACTTCAGGCAGTGTCTCAGCAGATAGCATTGATACCAACACATGAAAAAAGTCATAAAATGGTTGCAACACAAAGATATACGAGTTCTATAAAGGACACAAATAAGTCAACCTCCCTTAGGCAAAAATATGATGGTGACATCGATGACTATTTGACTCCAATAAGTTCTAAAAGAAAGCCTAGTGTAAACAAACCTTTAACTCTCTGGGAGTTGTCTGGACACGAAACGGTCCAGAAAAATGGAATAGGCAGTGTAGATGTCACAACAGACGATAAAACCTTCTTTGATTATAATGTAGAAGAAGTATCAGCATGTTTCAGGTGTTGTGGATTGGACAAAGTTGGGGACATATGTTCTACAGAAAAACTTGATGGCATATTCTTCAGAGATTTAATGATAGAAGAGTTCGAGGCAGAGCCGTTTTGCTTATCTCCTTTTGAAATAAAGAAACTCGTTAAAATAGTCGTCGACGGATGGAGACCAAACTGAAGGACATTCCGCAAAAAAAGTCACAGTTCCAGTTGTCTCATTTCCGATTGTACCAAGAAGTCCTTTAGCTTGCTTTGAGAACTGCACACGTATTAGAATCAAAATAGCAAAATATAGCCATTGTGTTCCCAAGTTGCGTCATGAATTCATAATTTATGATAAGAAAATTATAGATAGCATTGATGTAAACGGATAAGACGTACACAAAATTTGAAGAATAAAAATCAGCAAGTTAACGCGAAAAAAATAATGAAATAATTTTGCAGATCTGAGCAAGTGCAGTGAATTGTGATATATATATATATATATATATATATATATATATATATATATATATATATATATATATATATATATATATATATATATATATATATATTTATTTATAAAGATACAGACAGACAGAAATATCCCTGGATCTTACGCGATGACAGACGACAGGCAGAAATTATTATATATTTAGTGTTATGTGTATTTAAATTAATTGCTTGTCTGTTAGTTTTAAAATATTTTTTATTCCATTACATGTTATTGTAATGTAATATTGTTTACTGGACTTGATTTTTTTTATAGAATTAAGTTCAGTTCTGTTTGATTTGATTAATTTTTATTATTATTTCATTGATGTAAATACCTAATAATAGAAACATTGTATCTAGTTGCTGACCTTGGTAAACAGCTTTTTAAAAAAAATTCTTTCTCAGAGTAAGAATCATTAAGTTGAGTCAAGTTCATTTTTGGACTATGTGACAATTGAAGCGCGTGTCAATTCGTAAGCAAACTTCTATTTTTTCCAGAAGGATGAACTTTTGACTCCCATCCGGGAATCTTTTTTTGCGTCTTAAGTAGTCGTATAACTGATGTTATGATAAAAATTCTATCAGTCGTGCTTTAACATCTGACAGTTTAAGTTGCATTATGTTGTGACCATTGTGGACTGAATTTTTATTTTCTTCAAATTATTTGAATTCAAGTGATTCTTTCCCTAGAAATATAAAGGTGCTCTAAATTATTTGTTGAACAAAGACATTCACTTGAATTTACACGGAATTCAAAACCTGGAATAATATTTTCTGTGATTCAACAAGAGACTACTGACACATCAGTACAACGCTGGCTATTATAGACGTACGTCATCAACTTCCATCTTTAACTTCATCGGGATTTGAACTGAGATTCACTTTAAACATTGTATTGATAGGACTTGTGTTTTTTTTTTTAATTCTTGGATTATTTTTGGATTTAATTTGTAAAACCGTAAGTTCATTTTTCTCATTTTTCACTTTGTATTCTAGGGAAATAAATTATTTCTTAAATTTTACAAAGTTTGTTGTCTTCACTCTTTTCTGTTACTTATTTGTAGAGTATAGACTCGTAACATAAAAAAGAGTATTATCATATAGGTTAGAAAATATTTAAAGCATCATCATGTAAAATCCAGGGATAGCACTTTCCGCTATGTCTGGTGTATACTTGTACCTGCCTATATTAAGTACTATATACCCTTATTTGTGTCTTAGGAATTCTTGGGGGTGTAGGGATTAATGCCTGCAGGCATGACGATTGTTGCAGTAACCCACGGATCGGTAGGGAACGAAGTAAAAATCTTTTCTAACCTACATCCGTGTGTATATATTTGAAACACTTTTTACTACTATATAGTGTTTTAACTTTTATTTTAAGTTTATTTATTTTGTTTGGGTTTTCAAAACACGCACAGATTCGTCTTTCGCACTCGAGAAATTTAAAAAAAAAGAACAAATTTTCATCGCATGTTTTTGGTAAATGCTGTCATGTTTCACTTCAAAATCCTACATATTTAAATATTTGTCGTTGAATTTGGGGGTGTAGGTATATTGTTTTTATCTACAACTGTCTTACTTTAAGACGATGCATTATGAAAAGTATAGTAGATGGAGTTGAGATGAGAGGGAATATATCTTGAAAAATCAGTCGAACTATGAGGCTTAAAATTTAATCCGCTTCATAAATTAATTGGTCAAACATAACAACTGTCTGTCCCATTTTGCACTATAAAGGAGGATTCTTAAGCTTGCATTCAGATGGAGTTAACTAAAAGAGGAAGCAAATGCTTTTAAAAGGAGAGTTGTTATTCTTTGCAATATGCGTGCGTGCTCACCTACATAACGCCTAAATATATATAATGTGCACACATACAACAATTACAGTTTGCTGGTAATTATGCATGCCTTTCGAATGCATGTCACTCAAACAATAAAACTTCAAACACACTTAATGTTTTCTGTGTTGCTTCCCATCTGGTCAAACATTTACGCTCAGCACAAATTGGAAATAGGATCGAGCCATGCATAAATAAGAAATACAGCGCAGGTGAGAAGAAGCAAATGTGCAGATGTGTGTGTGTGTGTGTGTGTGTGTGTGTGTGTGTGTTAGGGAGATTATTTTTGGTCAAGCGAATTGCGTTCCATTGACGTGTAATGCTATCGGGTGTCGCTCCCATAATTTACTTCCATAAAATATTTACTAGTTCAGATCAACCTTGAGATGCCGTAATTGGCAGTTATTCTTAAAGCGGCAACTGAATTAAATGAAAATAAATTATGCTGGCAAAAGAACTGTTTACCTCTCTCTAAAATAAAGACCAAAATGTTTGAATTATTTTTATATATAAAAAACAAGAAATTATCATAAAAACAAAAATTCATCATTAAGCAAAATTGTAACCTTTATTAGGAACGATATTCGGGGTACCGAATAATTATTCTAACATACCTGCGTTACAAACTCTGTGCTGCCACAAGTTACGTGAGTCACAAAAATCAAAATCAACGTCCTTGTTTAGCAGCAGAGAGGGCGAACAGCCTCTAATTGACTCACTCTCAAATCGTAAAAATAAGCCTTCCTGAAATTCGTATAAAAAAAGGATTGCGGTGACTAAGTGCCGAGTATGAGACTTTGCCCTCGTTGCTGCTACTATCCAAAAATTTTATCAAGGCCGACTCGATATCTCGACCTTGGGTCATGCAAGTTTATTGTTACGAAACCATGCGAGGATAACTGAGCCTGACTAAATAAATTTCTAAACTTAATTATGTCCATATCACAGCTATACCAAGTCTGATGACTATTTCGCAGAGTATGTGTATCAACTCCGTTAAACACAGAAAGAATATTACAGTTATCCCTGATCACTTTTGGTATTTTGTGTATATCGTTGAATAACATAAATCACGTCTGTGCTTTTACGCCTACCGCGTGAAAATATCCAGGCAGGATTTGATTGTTTATCTAGCATTACATCATCGTATACAACTAAATTATTAATAAACCCGTCAATATCATCTACAAACGGTGCTTCAATAATGTCAGTAATAAATTCAATAACATCATCACCGTTTTTATTTAACAACTTTGCGTTTTCATTAAAGTCTTTCAGTACATCACAACATCGCTGGTCATCTACAGACGGAGCAACTAAATACAATTTGTCCCATTTCAACCACCTCATTATCAAATTAAGCAACCGTTGCGTTTTACCGCTTCCAGATGGACCTATTATGATCATTCGTACAGAATTTGGTAACGCTGCGTGATGTTTAACGTAGACGTAATAGAAAAGTTATATATTTTTATCATGTGTGTTGCAGCGCGTATACACGCAGCTCGCATACAACTTACATACAACCGCGCGCAGACTGGTAGTTACCGCGGGGGTAAAAAAATAAAATATTTTGGACAGTTACTCTTGGATTTCGTTACGCTGTTGTAAAAATTCCTCGACGGTCGGAATATTCTTTCTTCTTTCTGATACAGTAATCAACGTGTGATCGAAATCTACTTCCTCCGCAATCTGTGCAGAGTGGATATTTTCCTCGGACACCTTTTTTACACACTACACACGGTCTTGGTATTTTGGAGTTTTTTCTTCTTGATAAAACCATATATGGCCCGCAACAAATATTGTAACTGTTTTTTCCGCATATTTTTGATGATCCTTGCGGGAGCCATTGATATTTGTTTGTGGCTAATACTGAAGCTGGCATTATATAATACTCTTTTATTTTAATTCAGTTTTTTATATAATCTATTTGAAGCAAAGATATAAATATCAATTAAATATCAGATTTATTATATAATGAAGGAAAATATCAGCGATGAGGATTTTTTTGTATTCATGTATCGGATCAAGGACAGATTTCAGTTATCTTACCGACGAAGATCTTTTAACTCTTGCCGACGTTAATTAGTTTTACTTGCAAGAATATTCTTCTCGTTGTGCAAACTCGCTTAGCAATTCTGTTTATTTTGGTAGTAAACAACACGCGATGAATATTCTCACATACAACGATTATCTATTGCAGGGAATAATAATACAACATTACGATAAATTTTACACTTTTCCGTCTGATAAGGATTTCAATGTTGTCTAGGCGGGATTTACTGGTCAATCATCCGTCACTGAAATTATTCCCAAGGAGCGATTACGATATCCAGTATTTGACCTTGATACGAAATATATTTGCGAGAAGATTCTCGTTTGTAACAACGAACATAAAATTACGCCAACAGACGAAAAGATCAGCACCGACGATATTATTAATTATTTTTCGGCGCTATGTGATTGTCCTCCAGAGAACGTGCTTTTGTCAGAGACAAATAAAGGTTATCATGTTCTATGTAAATCAGTGTAGGTATCTTTTAAAAAACACAAACAATTACTGAATAACGCCGCAGATAAAAAAAAATCGACATGGCAAGTTGATAAACAAGCTGGTCTTTACAGTATCAAACTCACCTACACAAAATCAAATAAAAACAGTTTGTGTAAAACACTTATCTCACACAAAAATCATTTTACCGGTTCTGAATTACTCGTGTGTCCGACTTCGATTCAACCTCGATGTATACAAATAAGTGAAGAACCTGATAATCATGTCACAATCCACGATGGTGTTAGCGTTGATGAAGATCTCCGGAAATTATCTCTGGCGCTGACAGGAGAACCGGACCAACTTATCGGGGTAATAAACAACAGCGGAAACAGATTAGCCGTTCAGAGACAACCAGGACATTTTTGAAAGATCTGTCAGCGCCAAGATGGTTATAATTACGTCATTGATCGTGTCGAGGATAAATGTGATAATTGTCTCGTTTTTGTTCATTCGGATTGCTTCATTATGAACTGTCCAAGAGGTTCTCCTGGTTCTCGGATAACAATTAATCTTAACAACATCGATGAGGAAATTAATAAAATAAAATGAAATTATTCAGAACTCCGAATCTCGGCGAGATAAATACCGCGTACGGGTATGCGTTTGTCAGTAATATCATCGATGAGAATAAGTCCAAGATGTATTTTACTCAGCGATTGATCGCAATGAATCGCAATTCCGGTTATGAAATAATACACAGTTGATGAATACGAGGTTTGGAAAACAAAGAAACAAATAAAACAAACCTAGCGCTGATGATATTAATGATAATCAAGCTGTTGATGCGTTTTTGAAGACCAGTATTGGAACTCAGATAAAACAATCTGGACAATCTGAAACTGACAAATCATCTGCGAAATACCACACATATGATCCCGAAGAGCGATTACCGCCATATGAATCAAAATTAAAATATCTTAATGATCAGTGTGATGTTGCTAATTTACCCGCGACCAAGATAGAACAAATTCACAAGAAATCAACACAACTACGATGAGCTCAGAAAATTATCATTGATAAATTTACTACCGGTCAAGCAGTAGATGCAACAATGTTCCGGTCTGACAAAATATCTCCGCGAGAAAAACTTAAGATTATAAGAGATCTCCTGTCGATGTTGGACATTCCTGATGTGAGCCCGGAATCAGACTTAAGTAAAACTGCATTTACGATATCTCATGAAGACTTAATAATGCACGTTGAGACAATGATACATGACCAAGATCAACTTAACAAATAAAACACAATGATGAAAAATTGGTCCAGAATATTTCCGGAAACAAGGATACAATCACAAACACTGACCACAAAAAATATTATAGAAAAAATTAAGTTGATTTATAAGGGATTTGGTGCAGAACTAAAATCGAACAATAGAAAAACAGATCGTGGTGATTACACTTTGTACTATCCTGTCTGGCCGGAATCAGATTTTATCAATGATGCAAAACTGAGAAATACAATTGTGGACGATCAAGGATTTTACGGCGGGAATGATATCATGGCAACGGACAAACATACAACATTGTTAAAATTCCACATCTGGAGCGTTAATGGTTGGTTAAGTCGATACGAAAACTCAGATCAGTAATTTGAGACCCGTATCCTTGCTGGGACAACTATCATAATCATATATAATATATGTTTTTGATAGTTGTCCCACACCATCGGGGGGAGGGGAATATTGTCAATGAAAATCATTGATCGGCTCAACGATAATTAATCTTTAGAGGAGCATAAACAGATGGTTCAGTATATTTGACAATGATACAGAGTAACGATTTTTATCGTTGAGACCTGTATCCTTGCTGGGACAACTATCATAAAATCATATATAATATATGTTTTTGATACTTGTCCCACACCATCGGGTGAAAATGTCTTGTCAACGAAAATCATTGATCGGCTCAACGATAATTAATCACTACAAAGATACATTTTTCTGCGAGCGATTACTTCATCTCCCTGCTTTACATCAACGAGACCTATTGACCCATCGAATTTTATCATCCCGGGATTATTTCTGATTAAACGGAGTATTTCTGCACCATCATACTCTTCTGGAGTTAAGGGTCTGTTTAGTATTTTTTCAAGTTGCTCACGTGGTAATGATAAAAATCGAACCCGCCTGTTAAATTCTTTTTGAAACTTCTCGCTGATAGCTACTGTCGAAAATTTTAAATTCGGTGATTTTTCCCCGATTATCGGTATTATTTCCCCGTCGTCAAGCATATATGTTAGATTTTTATACAGCGGCAACATATAATGTCTTGTGTTGTTTTCTGTCAATGATCATTTTATTATAAAAATAATTTAATGGATCTGACATAAGAACATTTAACGCGAGCATATCATCGGTTGTGTACATATTATATATGAATCATATTTAATTTAATATTGCTCAGATCAATGATCTAAGACCTATATCGCTGCTGAGGAAAATATCGTAATTATATATAATATATGTTTTTGATACTTTCAACACCCCTGTAATCTGTGTTAATATTATATAATTTAGACAAAAATATCATGTATATGATCGAAGGAACGATTATCGCCGATCAACTTGCCCCGGGATGTAAAATTACACACAAATCCCTCCTCAGCGATGATGTCGGTATTACTAACATCCGCTATTTTTATTATCCTGGATTTTCTCATAAACAATCGGTTAGATCTCCCACCCGAGATGAACTTGCACGTGAACGATTAGCGCGGAAATGTTGTATGAAGTATTATCAACGACTGCTTGATTCTCCTGGATTTTCCGGTAAATCAGTGCTGATTGTTACACTGTGAAATTTGAATCAAACAACGACACAACAATGAAACAAGAAATTATCGTTGAAATGACGCGTACAATCTACGGGGTAGAAATCAACATAGTGGTGTCACCGAAGCGACGCCGCCGTCCGCGGTCACAACAACGTTGTGGTTTGATATGTCATTAGCGCGATTGTCGCATCGTATAATTTATTTATTTTTGTTTCTTTCGCGTTTAGTTTTTTATCACATTTTTTCATGTCTCGGACTTCACGACGCCGTTGTTTTCGCCGTTCAACCAACATATCATATTCGTGTTGTTTTCGCCTCTGTTTATCTAACGCGTGCTGAACTTCTTTGTCATCGCTGATAATCATCTCGACGATGCTGTCCCGGGTTGTGTTTATCAAGCGCGCGTTCTCTTGTTGTATTTGTTTAATCTCGTTTTTACTTGCGTCAAGATCATCCCGAAGATCTTTTATCGTTGATTCAGATGTTTTCGCTTGTGATTTTAGTTTATTATTTTCAGTTTCTAATGTTGATACAGTTAAATTTAGATCTGCGATTATTGATTTCGCTGAGCTCAGATGACGATGTAGTGTTTCAATGTGTGCGCGAAGTTTTATTAGTTCCGGTGAAACAACCGGCGGTGCAACAATAGCCTTAACGGGGGTCCGCACAGGAATAACTGGCGGCACAACAACAACTTCAACTGTTTTACCAGGCACATCAACATGTTTATCAGCGACATCATCTACTTTGTTAACATCATCTAAAGTAAAATCATCATTGTTGCTTTTTTACCGGCGATGGTCCGGTTTTTTTTTGTCTTTTTCCAAATATCATAAACACGAGATAACCCGATTTTGTATTCCTTTGCAATAACCGCTGAGGTTTTATTTTTATATACCGCAACGATAATATTGTTTCTTCGTCGTTACAGGGTAATACTGATGTTTTGGGCATTATACAACATAAAAAAAATCACATGAACGTGAAAATAATTATTCGAGCAATTTATCGAATTATTGTGTAATAACCTTTTATTGTGGTAAAATATAGCAGTCCTTTTCTTTATTATTATTATTACTTTGTAATTGCACGCTATAGCAATACCAACAAGTAACAACAAAATGTATATATGTGTATATATAATCCATACGCAAAGTATTATACTACAGAAGATTAATATGATTATGCATCATTGATGAAATGATTAAATATTGTTTTCCTGTATATTTACGACATATTTTTGTGCACGGAAATTTCCGGTATCATGTTTTCTTACTGATAACAAATGTTTTAGTGATATGTTTTATCTGCCCTATTTTATCAACTTTATTCAAACAAAGGTAATAATCCATATTTTTTTAAAATGTGAAAATTGTATCTTATCTATTTTCCTCGAATCCTCTCACAGCAAGTGTAGTACACTTGAACAAAAGGGAACTTAAGAACGGGAGTAGTAATGTGAGTCACTTTAGCGACAATGGAAATCACAGTCTTAACACGGTCCTTAGAAAGTAAACATTGGAGCTACCAACCCTAACCGCTTGGTAGGAACCTATGTCCACTTATCATATTTTCAAAGGGAAATTGTCACGCACTGTCGTGCACAGATTCTGAGCTGTCTAAACCTGATGAAAGGAATTATATCTTTGGGAAAGATTAGGGGCCACCGCCTACGATTGGGTTGAACAAATTAGTGCGTACACTTTAGAGCACTCTGACTTTAAAGTGACGACCCTAGTCGAAATTCTTTAGTCTGAACATTTCCTAGAAGAGGGAATATAGTCTCGACCCCAGTGAAAGCATAACAGTGGTTAGTGCTTTCCGCGTAAAACAAGGAAGGGACCAGGTGGTCGTCGTAAAAAGGAAGGCATGTTTAGTTCTAGGACGTACAAGTCCTGAAAGAAACCGCGACAATGTACGCAACTTTAGTTTCACGTAATATTCTATTATTTGATTGTTTGTTTTATGAACATGTGTTTGCTATGAATAGGTTTCCATATTATGTATTGTTTATTCAATTCGTGGAAAGTGTTGATGCTAGAGATGTTATGCAATTTATTTTATTCAATTTCATGAAAAGTGTTGATGCTAGAGATGGTATGCAATTTATTTTATTCAATTTCATGGAAAGTGTTGTTGCTCGAATTGTTATGCAATTTACCTTTTAATTTTACAGTTATTAGTTCATTGGTAGAATTGATTGCATGCCATCCAAATGTTCATATGTGTAGGATTTCATATGGTTATATGAAATAAGTCCCTTTGTCGTTAGGACGCTACAGATCGTCGTGAGTTAACGATAATTACCTAATTATATCTGATTTTGTAATGCTTGGATAATCTTGTAGTTAAAGAATACCATGATTTACACTTTTGAATTTCATGCAATAGTAATCGAAACATGTAGTAGCATATGTAAAATAACACGGTAATATTTGGTAAACGTTCACATGGTAATTTAAGACTTGCCCCTGGAAAGCGAGGTCAATGTCCTACCGTACTAAGTCAGAATTTACGCGGCGTGTGGATAGCAACATGCTCTGAATAACATTAAGTGAATTGTATATACCTCTAAATAGTGGGTATACAGAATTATGGGGTAAATTTGTCATTTAATGAATAGCTTTCTGAGAGGAAGACGAGACAGTCCGAAGACAGGAGCACGGGGAAAAGAAAGAAAGAAGGACGAGGTCAGAATGAAAGGACCAGGAGATCCATGAAGGGGCAGAACATAGAGTTTAGGAAGGATGAACTAGGAGACGTTATTATACGGTCAATGTGAATGAAGGTGATGCAATCGATCGTAGACATTGCGCTCTTTTCACCTCTCATCAATCGTAGACATTGCGCTCTTTTCACCTCTCGTTATGATGATGTAATAAATCGAAACTGGACACACCTGTTAAATTATACTTGTATAATCTAACTTGAATTGGAATTGCCGTTATTAATTTGTTCTGATTAAATTTATTATTTTCTTGTCAAAAGGGGGCTCGTATTGTTTATTTCCTCCCAGCATTCTCGCTCAGTTCTCTGTTGAAATTCCATTCTTCTTTCACAGCCTCCGGGCTATAATATCGAGTGAGGTCATCCCCTGGATAGCGCCAGCCAAACCCAATTAACCACCCCTCTTACTAAGAGGGCGACGTTACAGGGACTTCAACATTAAAATTGGGTATATTCATTTTGGCGACAGTGGGAATTTAACATGGGGAAATTTAACATGGAGTGAATGTGGAATGGAATATAGCGACAAGGGAATGGGGCACTTTAGCGTCAAGGGAACTTCTATGTTAAAAAAGGGTCCCGGCACTTTGGAGTCTAGGGGAATTTAGCATGGGGGATTTTAACATGGGCCGGCCTGTTTACCGTCAAGGGATTGCGACTGTATAGCGACAAGAAAAAAGGGAACATGGCGACAAGGGATTGGGACTGTATAGCGACAAGGGGACAATGGATTGGGTCACCCTAGCCTCAATTGGCCCTTTATATTAAAAAGGGTTATATCTACTTTGGCGTCAATGGGAATTTAACATGGGAATTTTATATCCACTTTGGCGTCAGTGGGACATTAACATGGGAAATTTAACATGGAGTGACTGGGGAACTGAACACAGCGACAAGGGATTGGGACACCCTAGCCTTAATGGGACTTTAGTGTTAGAAAAGGGTATGTCCATTATTGGGTCTGTGGGAATTTAAGATAGGGAAATTTATATCCACTCTAGGGACAATGGGAATTTAACATAGGGTGGGTCTGTATATGGACAAGGGAAATCGAATGGATTGGGTCTGTATAGGGACAAGGGAAAGTTTAACATAGGTTGGGTCTGTGTAAGGACAAGGAAATCGAATGGATTGGGTCTGTATAGGGACAAGGGAAAGTTTAATATAGGTTGGGTCTGTGTAAGGGCAAGGAAATCGAATGGATTTGGGTCTGTATAGGGACAAGGTGGATTGAACATAGGGATATTCAGTGACAAGGGGTTGGGACTGCCTAGCGACAATGGGAATTTAACAAGGGGAATACATGACCGGCTCTTTGGGGACAATGGGACTTTAATATGGAAATATTGGGCCTGTATAGGGACAAAAATATAAGGTTTGTCTAGGGCAGGGGTAGGCAAACTACGGCCCGCGGGCCGCATGTGGCCCGCCAAGGGTTTTCATGCTGCCTAGGAACAAGTCATCATTCGCACTGACTTTGTTTATGTTACTCTGTTTATCAAATAAATGTGCTTCTTTTGAAGTTTAAGTTTAAGTTTTCAAATATTAACAACATATTAACAACTGAAAATGTATTAGATGTTATTTATAAAAACCTTTTTTTGTTGCTATTTCAAATATTAATTATTTTATTTAATGAACTATGCGGCCCTCGACAAGGTGTAAGTTTGTGTATGCGGCACTAGCACTGGAAAGTTTGCCCACTTCTGGTCTAGGGAGAATAGGAATGATGACGCCACGGTACTGAACATTGGCAACAATGTCCGCCAGGCGTTATATAAAGTTATGTGTCCCGCTCCGCCAGGCGTTATGTAAAGTTACATGTCCCGCCCCGCCGAGCGTTATAGCTTTAAACGGCGATTCACGGACAATGGAAATTCAAGTCAAAAACGTTGTGGGCAACATTGGGGACAATGGCAATTTAACATGGGGAATAGACGGCACTTTGGGGACAATGGAACTTTAACATGGGAATATTGGGCCTGTATAGGGACAGCAAATATTTGGTCTGTATGGGTACAATAGGAATGGAACAGGTGGGGTTACATCACGGTACAGGACATTGGCAAGAATGTTGCAAGTGGCTGACCTCAATCGGGCAAAACAGTGACAGCGGAAAAAAATCTATAACGCCTGGCGGAGCGGGACATATAACTTTATAGACACAGAATCGCCTACCAAACAATCCATAGTGATGAGAGTACTAATTTAAAATAAAATTTTATACAAAACAGCACACTCGTATTAATAAAATCCACGTTATTTACTATCCATACATTGTGGAGAAGGAAAGTTTCGTATCTACAAAACACACAATTACCTACTATCACCTCAGCAAAAGAGTTAGTGGTTTTGGTTACACTACTCCACATTCACACAAAATAAACACATTAAGCAGGGACAAAGGTGTTCTTTCTTAAGGGAAAAAAACATACACAAACACATACAGACATACGCGCGCACACAAACAAAATACACAAACTCAATACACACAAACGAACGCGTGTGTACAAAAACACATGCATACACACACACTTTTTGTGAGGGGTTAAGCTTTCTGTTAAGGGATGAAAACAAACACACATACACTTACAAGCACATACAAACGTAAGCGAACGCACACAAACAAAAATACAGAAACACTATTTTTTATAGTTTAGGGATAAGTGTTTTTTGTTAAGATAAAAACAAACACAAACGTACGTGTGCACAGATACACGCAAACACACATACCACACATGCACACAAACGTATGCACGCACACACACATGCACACAAACGAACGCGCGCACACACAAACATACGCGCACGCACACAAACAAAATCCACACAAACAAAATACGCACACACAAACGAACGCGTGCATACAGAAAGACAGACATACACACACACTATTTTTTGTGCTTAGGGACAAGTGTTTTTTGTTTAATAAACAAACACACACACACACATACACACACACACACACAAACGTACTAAAGCACATATACGCACACAAAAACAAACATACACACACACAAACACTTTTTTGTGTTTAGGGACAAGTGCTTTTTGTTAAGGAAAAACACACACGCACACAAAGGTACGCGCGCACACATTCACACACACACACACACAAATACTCCGAGCTTCAGCTGAACCGAGCCGGAGATCTCGTAGTTAATTATACCTAAGTTATTTATAGATTTGAGTAGTCAGCTGAGCTAGTTTATGTGTTCCGTTATGCTTTAGAATATTTGTGTATCTAGGGACATATGATTAAGTACGCTATAGCTATGGGGATTAAACTTGTTGCGTAGCTTTAATTAACCTACAATGTCTCTAAATGTGTCTCTATAATGTCGCTAAATGTGTCTCTATAATGTCCCTAAATGTGTCTCTATAATGTCCCTAAATGTGTCTCTGTATTGTCCCTAAATGTGTCTCTATAATGTCTATTCAATGTCCCTAAATGTGTCTCTATAATGTCCCTAAATGTGTCTCTATAATGTCCCTAAATGTGTCTCTATAATGTCCCTAAATGTGTCTCTGTATTGTCCCTAAATGTGTCTCTATAATGTCCCTTCAGTGTCCCTAAATGTGTCCCTACAATGTCCCTAAATGCGTCTCTATAATGTCCCTAAATGTGTCTCTATAATGTCCCTAAATGTGTCTCTATAGTGTCCCTAGTGTCGGTAAGTATGCTAATTTTATGTCCCTATTTATATGTCCCTAGTTTTGTATTTCATGGTCAAATTTTAATAGAGACTAAGTGGCTCACCTGAATACGTAGGTAGGTAAAATGAATTTGGTAGGGACAAAGGGAGTTTTATAGGGACAAACAAAGACCAACACACACACACACACACACACACACACACACACACACACACACACACACACACACCAAATGTTATGTGTTATCTTCGAATGTAAACGAAGAAGATAAAATTTCACAAAATAGATTATCCCTTACATCACAAAAAATACTATCCATCACATTAATTATACCATTTATCACCCCCCTTAACACACTATCCCAAAATTCTTGTTTTGTATCTGAGAATGTAAACGAAGAAGACGAAATCTCACAAAAAAGAGTTATACCACAAAAATAGTATCCATCACACCACTATGCTGTCCAACATATTACACTCACTATCCAAAATACCTTGTGTTCGCTTAGAATGTAAGAGAAGGAGATGCAATCTCACAAAATATCTATCCCGTACACATCAAAATACTATCCATTACACCCACTATATCATCCATTAAATCATACTCACTATCCAAACACCCTGTGTTAGCTTAAAATATAAGAGAAGGAGACAAAATCTCACAAAATGGACTCATACTACCAAAAGTGCTATGTGGAAAAACTCTAGTTCTATTTATAGTCACAACTTGTAGGAATTCCTATGGAAAAACCCAGCATATATTTATAGCCTTAACTTGTGTGACGATTCTGTTTAAAAACCCTAGTATCTATTTATAGCTATAACCTGTGGAACGTCCTATAGAAAAACTCAGGTCTATATTTATAGCCTCGAAATTTCTAGCTTCAATGGCGTCACTGTACTGGACACCAAGGGGAAAATGGAAACAGAGTTGCAAGTAGCTGACCTGAATACGTGCTACTGTAGGTAGGTAGGTAGGTAGGTAGGTGAAATGAATTTGATAGGGACAAAGGGAGTTTTATAGGGACAAACAAAGACCTATGCGCACGCGCACACACACACACACACACACACACACACACACACACACACACATTCCAAACGTCCTGTGTTAGCTTAGAATGCAAATGAACAAGATGAAATTTCACAAAAATAGACTATCCCTTACACCACAAAAATACTATCCATGACATCCACTATACCATCCATTATAGCATACTCACTACCCAAACACCCTGTTTTAGTTTAATTGTAACAGAAGGAGATAAAATCTCAAAAATTATACTATCACAAACATTACAAAAAATATTATTCATCACACCATCTATATCATCTATCACTCCACGCACGAGTCGAACTGTTAGCTCAAATCTACGTCAGTGATTCCGAAGACGACATGAGTGAGCCTGCATCAATGTCCTCCACTTCTGTCACAAAACCACGAGAGTCCTGATTCAGCCCCAAAGAAATTCGTTCGTCCCCCGCAAATTATTGTCACATCTGAGAAACTCAAGAACGCACTTTCAGAAAATTTAAAACGAAGGCTTACACCTACACTGTGAAATGTAAAGAGTTGAAGTAGTTGTAAAACTTAGTCAAATTAAAGTTTATAATGAAAATGAAACGATGACACGTTTTCAAGGAGAAAACAGACACCAAGCGAAAATAGCGATCCGTGTCACACAGTACTTTCCTAATGTGTTAGTAGAAGTTTGTGCTAGCGCTCTTGAAGTGGATATGATTACCTCATATTCAACACCATCTACATCCGCTACAGAGAGAGGATGAGGGAGATCAAAAGGTGGTAAATCTGACAGGATGACAAAATCAACAAGACCAGTGAAGAAAGAAATTCGTTTGATGCCTCACGAAGATTATGTTTTACAACCTAGTAGGCCGAAAGTGACTTGCAGAAAAAAATTGAGAACGACACACATGCACGGAGAAATTAAACGGTTTATATCAATGTTACTATGTATTTGCATGTAATGTTCATATGAAATTTTGGTACAAACGTAAGCTAACACACGCGCACGCAAGCACGCACGTATACGCACGTGTTACTGCATTGGGTGACAGTAAAACGGAGACTAGTGATTTGATAGATGGACAGACAGACTTAACGTTACATTGCAGAGAGAAAGAAAGAGTGGAAAAAGACGGAAATATAGGACACCAACTTTTGGTTCTATTATTTTTTAAAGGTATTACAGGACAATGATAATTAAGACAACGATGTATTCTATGTGAGAAATGTTCAAAGACAATTGTTTTCGTTCTACCATAACATTTGTTGGATATCCCAGTTTAGGAGCACAGGTGCTCGACGCGAGCGAGATGTTGAGAAAAAACAAACAACAATAATCTAAAGGAAAAGATCATACAGAGTGACAAAAAATCTTAGATTACCCCCATGACCCGTTCTGACATAGGACCCTCTCTATCATAAAATATAAGAGAGAAGGTACGGAACTTCCAAATACTTCGTTCCACCCAAGCAGCAGAGGAGGGGAACAGACCACTTTAGGGAAGGGTCACCCTTGTTGTACAAAAAAAATAGTGACCCTTCATAGAGATCAAATACCATGTCTACGATTATTGTTTGTCCCAAACAGAACCGTAGACGAGCCTCCTCTGCTGCTCAATCTTCATCTGAATCTTGGGAATCTTCATCTGAATCCTGGGAATTTGTTTTATGTTTCAAGTAATATTCAAGTTCTGATGGTGGTTTTTCTATTTTTGGATTTATGTTTTTTCTTTTTCTGTAATATATCATCAAACTTCTGTATCGATCTCCACCGCAATTTTTGCAAATCTGATATAATCCTCTAACGCCGTTGTTACATCCAACACATCTTCGTGGACCAGCATGAGGGTTTTTCTTTACAAGATAATTATGTTTTTTGCAATATTCTCCACGACATTTTTTATCACATTTGTTAGTGGTTCCTTGACGCAGCCACGCACAATTGTTCATTATATTAATGATATCAGTTTAATTTTATCATCACCCCTTCTGCTGTTATAATAATTAAATCATTATGTTATAATAAAATGGTACATCCGGAATCTCATACTGCAAGGATAGCTCGAGAACGATTAGAAGCAATTAAAAAATTTCTTCCTGTTAGAGATTCATTTAGAAAAAATCTACAAGTGCAGCAAGAAGCACAAGTTGAGTACGAAGAAGAAACTAAAAAACTGTTTAAGCCCGTCACTGCAGCTACTGAACAAGTTGCAACAGTCATCAAAGAAGATCTTCTTCCGGTATCAAAACAAACTGCGGCGCAGACTGAAAAAATAGCAAGAAGAACTAAACAGACAAAAAAGATTTTACGAGATCTTCCAACTGATATAGCTGCAGCTCAACCTCCACCTGTCGGTGAAGAAATACTTGAAGGTATTGGAAAACTTCGTACTGAGATAGGTGATATGAAAGATCGTGAATTAATAAAACCAGAAGAAGAGGTACACGATGAAAGGGAAATGATTATGCTGAATAATAAATTTACCAGTTCGGGTATCAGATTCATAAGAGAAATTAGGGATGTTGATACGTTATCAAAACTTGCAGCAGAAAGTAAGGATAAAAAAGAACAACTTTTAAAGCCTGAATATAGTTCCGCTCGTATTAGTAATCCCGAAATCTGGTATAAATGGATATATCGTATATATTTTAATAAAGATAGAGTTTATTCCAATGATGAAGTATATAATGATTATCGCAGAAACATAGACATGTATCTTGCACAAAAAGAATCAAAAGTATCATCACAATCTCTCAGAAGAATAAGTGAGGAAGAAGAAGAAGTATCACCCTCAAGACTATTTAAGAAAAAATCTCCCTTAAGACTATTTAAGAAATCAGAAGAAGAAGGATCAACGGGAAGTGGTCTGGGAAATAATTTTGTTTGTCCTAATAATATCCTCAATGACGTGTCACGGTTAGAAGTTCTCATAGGGGGAAAACGTGCAGGAAATAACTCAGCAGAAATAACCAATGAAATATCTGATATTTGTCGAAGATTATTTCAAGGTGGTATTATGGATCGCAGCATTTATCGTTCACTTATTGATGAAATTGCTGATGATTATCACAGTGACTAAACAATTAATCAATCAGTATATAAAAATGATTATACATACTGCTCAACGTGGACCGATCATGGTCAGGGTAGTAAACTCACGACTGCCAAATTACAAAGTAATTTACGGAGATGGACTTGGTGATGTTATTCAGGGTTTATTTAGAAGGATGGCTCCAAAAGCAATACCGATTGTAAAACAATTAGGTATGAAGGCTATTGAGGCTATTCGTGAAAAAGCTCCTGGTGCAATTGTCAATGTTGCTGGTAAGGCGTTCTCGGCGATCAAAGATAGACTAGCACGATTAATAAGACGAAAACAACCACCAGTGAAACTGGCAAGTACTGAGGTTATGCCAGCAAATGTCAGTAAAATAATAAATCAGGCTGCAAATCAAAAACTAGCGGAATTATCTGAGGAAGCAGAAAAAAATATAACAGCGAATTTAATAGCGGGAGGCGGTCTTCGTCGACGATGATTATCATTTGGAAAAATGGTAATTACAATAAAATGTTTAAACGCATGTCCGACCCAGCATTTGACATGGATGCACCGGTCCTCAAAGATGAATCAGTGCGTGATTATCAATTTTATTCCTATGACGCAAGACAACCAAATCAGTGGGGGAGAATCGAATTACAGGTTCATGATACAAGTAGATATTTCTTGCCCGCTGAGGCGTTTATTGAAATAGAGGGTATAATTGTAACAAATGTTGCAGCTAATACGCCATATGCTGCTAATTTGCGTGTTGGTTTTGTCAACAACGGGATTATGGCACTGTTTGATAGCGCCACATACATGATTGATGGAAAAAATATTGAATCAATTCAGAAGGATGTTGATGTTGCTACAACAATAATTGGTCTAGCCAGATATTCTGATGATTACACAAAATCAGCCGGTCCAACAATGATGTTTGCTAAGGATATCACTGACAGCGCTGATCATGTTCAGTATACTAAAATACGAACACCAGTAGGTACTGCATCTGATCCACAACCAGTTGATTTTGAACACGCAGACAGACCAGGTGCTGCTTTTGATATTGTAGGAAGCGTTAATGCGACTTACAACCTGGGATTTGCAACACGCCGAGCAGCGTTGTCAGGAAATGATAGAAATTTTTCATGTGCAATTCCATTATCTCACATCTTTGGATTTTGCAGAAATGTTAGAAAGGTCATCTTTGGAGCTAAACACACAATTGTGCTCGTAAGAAAAAGTAATGATAATGATGCAATCTGGCGAGGTGCTGGTGTCGCTGATGGTAAAGTAAATATATCAAAGCTTTCATTGTGGATGCCAGTAATGATTCCATCTACTATTGAAGAACAAAAATTAATATCTTTTATGGATCAAGGCGGTAAATCATTGATATCATGGTTAACAGCAACCACAGATGCTATTCAAAGTTCTGTTAATGGTTTATTTACATGGAATATAGCATCACAACAGGGTGTTTCTGCACCGAGACATATTTTTATTGCGCTGCAGGATAATGCTCGGACGAGTAATCAAGAACGTTCACATATGATATTTGACAACCTTGG
Organism: Sinohyriopsis cumingii; assembly: GCA_028554795.2. Classification (NCBI taxonomy): domain Eukaryota; kingdom Metazoa; phylum Mollusca; class Bivalvia; order Unionida; family Unionidae; genus Sinohyriopsis; species Sinohyriopsis cumingii. The sequence continues at coordinate 145,352,807 of CM068824.1, forward strand.
AGTTAACGAAGTTTCCTTGCGGATAAATGGACATCAAGAACCGGCTGAGGATATATTGTTAAATTTTGATCAAAATCACGTAGCGCGTGCATATCATCGTTTGATGTCATTCATGGGACGTGATCAAAACGTAGATACTGGGCTGCAAATATCACAGTTAGATTTTACAAAACTATATCAGATTTATTACTTTTCATTGGAACATATTGATTTATCCAAACAATCTGTCGTTGATATACACTTTCGAGCTCGTGTTACTAACCCTCCTCCTGATATAGCTGGTCCACCACTTGTTCGCGGCGCCTACAAAGCAATCGCGGTTATTCTCAGCGATAAAGCCATGTTACTTGAAGGTGGTAGTGGTCGAATGAGAGTCGTTGATGCACCAGTGGAAAATCTTTAATCGTGTTATTTAAAAACACGAGTATTATCATAAAATGCCATATCAACACGTTAGTGTCAGTCTGACTCACGGTCAGATTAAAAACCTTCAATCAAATTCAGCAAAAAACTGCGGAATGAAAATATCACTAAAGCGAGATCAGATCACGGGTGGTCAAAATAAGCTATCATTATCAGAACGCCAGCTTAAACATTTCAACGACGCTAAACAATCAAAAACAGGCGTCAAACTCAATCTCTCTGCGGGTGCGGTTAAAGACTCAATTAAAACAGGCGGTATATTTCCACTTCTCGCGGCTATTCCAGCCTTAATAGCTGCTGCCGCGCCAGCCGTAGCAAAGGCAGCCGCGTTAGGTGCTGTTGGAACAGCTGCTGGAATGGTTCTAAAGAAAGCAACAGGGCAAGGATACAAAAAAAAGGGACGCGGCTTAAGATTGCCAGGATCTCGTTGGGGAAGAGGTCTAAGGCTTCCACGTTAGACGTTCCAGCATCAAATTTTGATTTACTTGATGCCGCTAAACGATGAAAAATATCTGCCTTTAGAGGTGTTTTCATGCGAGATCAATTACCAAAACAACCAAACAAACTCGAAACAGGTATTATTAATCTCGACGAACGTTCCGGACCTGGTACTCATTGGGTATCATACGCGGTTGATCCACGTGGAATCGTTTATTTTGATTCATACGGGTTAGCTCCGCCTGTTGAATTTATCAAGTATGTTGCACCACTTCACGCAACAACCAAAGTTTGGTATTCAACGCTACCCACACAAACAATGACAGATCCGCCAATATGCGGCCGTGAAGTAATTAATGTACTCGACGCTATATCAAAATCATCCAGGCCACCACATAAGGTCGTGCATGATTATACAAGCAACCGATTCGTTTTAAACAACAGGTCTTATTATAATGGTTGATATTTACGGAAGAACTTCCTCACGCGTTAAGAAAAAGCCCGGCGACGTTGATCTATCGAAGTACGCGACTAAGGATGACCTCGCTGATATTATGAACCTGGCTGGAGTTGACCCAGATGAGGTTGTTATTTTTCAGGATCGACATGGTAAACTAAAAAGCAGCAATATCAAATGGAATGATATAATTCGACGAGTACTTGGTGCAGTTACGGATAATATACCCGTGTTTACTGACAGCGGCAGAATCAAGGATTCAAGTATATCGTTTACAACCATCAGAAATCAAATTACGGCAGCTGCTGCTAATCGCGTAAAAAATACCGGTGACACAATGACAGGTGAACTTAGCATGAACGGAAATAAAATAGTAGTTTTAGGAGATCCAACATCCGGTGAAGATGCTGCAACGAAAAATTATGTTGACACCGTAGATGGTAAATTATCCACGCTGAGAGCCGAGTATGATGTTCACGTAGGTGCTTTTGGAAGATTTCGAAGAAATTTTCAAAAAACCGACGAATCCATAGATAAATTCTTCGGTACTCCGCACGCCGTTGACATAAATCTCGTTGATATCAAAACTAACCTAGACACGATCAAACAAACACAGCAAGACATCATAGCGGGAATTCCTGAAATCGTTAATAAAACCAGTCTGATTAAAATCCCAGCCGGAATAACTTCCGGGCATATTACCAACATCGTATGCACGGTATCATCGGGATTTGCAACATGGTCGCAGCAAAATAATACTATCAAATATACTGCAACAGTCACTGGCGTGTACAGGTTGTCTGTGTTTAGTGCTGCGAAATTTGAAATATTTACAACGTTTCCATGGCGTCATTCCACCGACAGGTTTTCCGGGGTTGTATCTGTTATATTAAATAGCGGAACCGAAGAAATATTTATTCTGGAAGCAGCTGATAAGAAATTAACCGCAACATCCTTCTGGTGGTGTTTGGAATTTGTAGCTGGAATACCTCAGTTGGTTATGGCATAAAATATAATGAGTGCTATCGACGTTCAAGGATTTAGGTACAATCAAGCGCGTGAATGGCAGGCAGCGTTGAAAGATCGAGTCGAACAATATACAGTAAAAATAAAAAAGTATCAACGACGATTAGTTATCATCGACGTTGTTGTTTATTCGGTATCCGCTGTTGTTGCCGGAAGCGGAATAATATTATCCGCGGTAACAATGATGGCACCAGTAGCTGTGACTATTTGTGTTTGTGCAACTACGACAATTGCAGGTGTGCTTAATATCGTTGCAAAAAAATATGTACTTGCACGAACGAAAAATTATCCGATTACAAGATAAAATTACACATAGCAACTGTCGCATACACGAGATTATCCTCGTTGTTATCAGCGAGTCTCAATGATGGAATTATATCCGATTTTGAGTTTTCAGTGATGATCAGCGTATACAATTGCGCTGGTATTAAAGGTACGAGTATCAATAATGACGGAATTACTACAGCAGATCGTGACGAACACAACCCCGCAGAAGACCACGATGATCTCGCTAAGTTCGATTAATCCTGAATTTAACATCAATTTTCCAACAGCAATTCGCGCGAATGAAATTGCACTAGCACAATTACGAGTATATTACAGCTGGCCAAACATCAGATCGAGATCATTTAATGGTACACCAGCAAATAATTCGATTGTATTTGCTGATAAAAACAAACCCGATGGAACACCTGACTGGGTTGTTGTTGGAATACCAACTGGTAGTTATGAGGTCGAACAAATCAATGATGAATTTGCTCGTAGAATAAAATCAATAACAGGAAAAGAAGCAAAAATATCAATTAATGTTCATGAGCCGACGCTGTCCTCGACGATTGAAATAAACTCGCCTGATTATGCCGTTGATATTTATCAGTCCACGATAAGATCCGTACTAGGATGGCCTGAAATAACACCACAAATACCTGCACAGATACCAGAACCAACTCGGGCTGATTTTACATCGACGAAGAGTTTTCATCATAATATTAAAATGAATTACACAAGTTTTTGGTGGAACATAGAAAAACGGGTATGGGATAAACGTGATCAATTTCGTGTCGAGCGAACTGGTGAATACTATTGGTTTTTACACAACGCTGATGACGGTAATAACCTGTATAATTCATTTTACGATATAAATATCAATAACGTCATTGATATCATAAATTCAGACCATAAAGAACAACTAGCTAATTTACGTGTTCTTTTTCATGAATATTTGTCTGATTTGACATCTACGCGTGAAGAAATTATTAAACGAATAGAAATTTTAAATCATATAGCTGATACCATTGAATATTTTCATAACAGAATCATAAACCTGGTTTTTGAATCATCAGGCGATTATAGAAGGTTTTTCGCAACCAAATACAAAATATCCGAAGCTGACATTGTAACGTTTAAGTTCCCTAATTATAATCCAAATGGATTAAGAAAATCTGCCAATGATGTCATTGATGAGTTCTTTCCTAAAATACTTGATGCATGGACAAAAATAACCCCACCAGCAACTGTTCTTAGATATGATAATGATCCACTCGGCGGCGGTAGACACATATCTCCGGGAATCGTTAATATAACATCGACGATCGCGGTTAACCTAGTTTGTGACGTAATCGAAGGCAGTTATCAAATAGATCTTGGAAAATCAAATCAGGCTCAACAAGGATACATCCTATACACGTTCACACCACAAGTCCCCCCTGGCGATTTGATCGTGCAAGTACCAACCAATCCTGTCTATCTACGCACACATAATCAGTATTTGTCACGAATAAATTTCAAACTCACAGACCACCTTAATCGCTTAATTGACCTACGTGGAGAAGAGCTTGTAATAAATCTGTATGTGAAATCGTAAGACTTTTATCGTAGAAAGATCCAGCACGTGAGGGTTTTTATACACTTGAAAACGCGCGTTTTCACAAAACATAGAACAATTTAGCCACGGAAACGAAGATTTCTTATTAACACAATGAACTCCGTCGAGAGAGATAGATCAGGCACATTCCTGCATTAAAGTCGATCAACTATTCCAGAATGAATAAAATAAGGAGTGGATTAAGAAATATTTTATTTTATTTCATCAGAAATATTTTTTTTTCTGAATTTCAGTGAAAAATCAACAAATTTCGTGTTTTTGATGGGTATTTTAGTCGATTTGTCAGGGAAAATTTGTCAAATTACAGTTTTTCGTCAGGTCAAACCTCAAGCGGTTCTCTAATTGATTTATCGATAAATCGTCAAAAACCCTCATTTTTTTCGAAAACTACCAGAAAATTAACAAAAATCGCATGAAAAATCTCATTTTTTGAGCTAATTTTACTGATTTTTGACGATTTATCGATAAATCAATTAGAGAACCGCTTGAGGTTTGACCTGACGAAAAACTGTAATTCATCAATTTTCACTGACAAATGTTGAAATATTTTTATTTTTTTTCTGAAAATTTGATCATTTTACATAAATCTGAGTACCAACTAACCCATCAATTTCAGAAATAAATAATAATTCAGAATAAATAATAATAATTCAGAAAAAAATAAATAATAATAATTCAGAATAAATAAATAATAATAATTCAGAATAAATAAATAATAATAATTCAGAAAAAATAAATAAAATAATTCAGAAAAAAATAAATAAAATAATTCAGAAAAAATAAATAAAATAATTTAGAAAAAATAAATAAAATAATTCAGAAAAAATAAATAAAATAATTCAGAAAAAATAAATAAAATAATTTAGAAAAAAATAAATAAAATAATTCAGAAAAAATAAATAAAATAATTCAGAAAAAAATAAATAATAAATCTGACTACCAACTAACCCATCAAAATTACAAAATTGATTGGTTTGCATGATTCAGAGTACCAACCAACCCATCAATTTCAGAAATAAATAATAATTCAGAATAAATAAAATAACAATTCAGAAATAAAATAATAAATCTAAGAACCAACTAACCCATCAAAGATCTCAGTCATCTTCAAAATTACTACTTTGGACGGGGTTACTCTCTGACATAATTTTTCTTAATTGTCTTATACGAGTACTAATTGTTTTCTTTTCCTCGTACTCGTGGGATAACAGCGATCTAATTTTTTCCACTGCGGCAGAGAGAGGAACGAACTCCTTCACCTGATTATCTTCTACGGTAGCTAGCGACTGAAACATAGCTGCCTGAATCCGTTTCATGAACTTATATTCAGATGATAGTGTGTGTATTCCTTGGTTTTTACGTTCTTGTAAAATCTCAAAATCAGATATTATTTTTTCAGGATTTAGTTCATCAGATATATTAATTCTGTTTTCTTCTAGTTCTTTGATGGCAGAAATAATGTCTTTGATATTTTCATGGTTCATTATATAATATATAAATCTTTAAAATAAAAAAATATCCCTAGAACCCCTATCGAGTCTTTAGCGAGTTTGTCGGGACAGATTATGAAATGAATGAAATGAATACAGCCAAGAACTCGTAGCTTGCCACCGCATTCTACCAAGTTCACCAAGTTCAAACAACGGTCTAGAGGCCCAAGAGGGGTAAAGATAGTCCTCATTAAACTCGTAGATTGCCACCGCATTCTACTGAGTTTAGAGGACACACAGAACATATAAAGACAGTACAGCCAAGAACTCGTAGCTTGCCACCGCATTCTACCAAGTTCACCAGGCACAAGAAATCCCATAACTCCTAGTTTGCCACCGCAACCTAGCAAGTTCAGGGATATGTATAAAGACAGTACAACCTCATAACTCCTAGTCTGCCACCACAGACTAGCAAGTTTAGAGGCGGCCCCATAACTCCTAGTCTGCCACCACAGACTAGCAAGTTTAGGGGCAAAACACAGCGTATGAGGCCAGTATATATAGTGGAGAAACCTGGAAAAACCCATAATTGGGGGAAAACCCAAGAAAAATAACCCATCATCACTACAACAGATCTACTATTACACAATGAAAACGGTTAAGGGGAAGTAACCCAGTTGCATGAATATGCTCAACAGAGTTATCCCCCTTCAGGTAAGTAGTAATTTCTGACCAAAAAAATAAATAAATATAATTCAATGTGGTGATGATAATTATTGATACTGAAAGGTAATTTTTTGCTTATATTTTTTCGAGAAAGCGGTTTTATATATATTTTCTGCTACTTTTTGTACTGAATGCGGGGTAATATCAAAATATTTCGCAGCTGAATGCATCGAACGAAATATAATTACTTCGCCAGTTTCTGTGTTTGTGGAATTTACCGCCCTCTTTCCGATTGTCTTACATCTTCCTGTATTACCACATGCAGAGTTCACGCTTTGCGTGACAACACGAAGGTTGGATAAGGAGTTGTTTTGAGGATTCCCGTCAACATGATCAATAACAAGACCGTCATTGATCATCCCATTATGACATTCATACGTGAATCTATGACACAGATAATGTTTCTTTCCCCCCTCGTATGTGAACGCTAGATAACCAGAATTAATGACATGACCAACTGGTTTTTTTTAACCTGCAGTGTCTGATGATACCATTAATATTTGATTCGTAGTTTGTCACGACAGGATGTGGGATAAATATATTTTGCTCCATATATGATAATATTATTTGTTTAAATTATTGTTTGTCTGAAAACTTAGTTAGATAATCCTCCACGGATTTTATAGCATTTTCACTATTATTATTTTTTTTGTCATAATATCTTTTAAGTTCTCTGAACCGTTTCCCCCCGCACTTTCCACACAATTTTGTTTTTCCTCGCACTCCAGTACCACATCGCAGACATGGTATTGGTCCTAAGCTTCCACGGTTAACGCACTGCATGTGTTGTCCGCAGAACTCCCTTTTACAGGATTTATTACAACGAGTCAATGAACCCACCATGAGCCATCTGCATTGAGACATTGTATACATAATATTTTAATTTAAATACTTGTCTGAAATATAGTATGAACGAATTCGATAGATTATCCCGAATAAAGCCCTGGAGCGTGGATAAATTCAACCTCGACAGAATATCTCCAGACTTACCAGTACGAGATCTGGTTGATCCGAAAAATAAAAGTTTGATTAATAAAATTCACGACGCCAAGAAAGAATTTCACACAGATGGTGCATCTCATGTCTGGTCAACGTTCAAGATTATACGCAACGGCGCCATTAACGCTATGATGAACGACAAACGAGCAGCAATTATCATTAACTACCTCTTTGATATTCATCAAGGTAATCGCAAGTATCTTTTCAAAATAAAATTCGTCGTGTTGACAGAAACAAATGATTGGATTATCCGTGACAAATATGATTCTGTCCATGGTAATAAAAAAACTGTCGTACTAAGTAAAGATTCCAAACCAGGTCTATTGACAGGTATTGACAAACCGTATTATGAACGAGCATATCCTGTGACCGCGGTTATTTATGGAATCTATGTGATAAATGAAAAACCTAGCGTTGATAAACTAGCGCCGATGAAATTTTCAAAAATAAATTGTGTAGCTGAACGAGTAACAGAACATTTTACCGTTTTGACTCGTGGAAACGGTCTAACGGATAAGAGACGTAAAATAATAAACACGTGGGGAGAAATGGTTAAAGATACTGGTGCGTCTATGAAAGATGTCGCTGAGTTAGGAAAAAGATTAAAATTTCCAATAACCGTAGCGACGATAACTGGAGAAATTTTGTATGAATCAAAATATAGATCAAAAGGAGCTTCGATCGAAATTATTGATCATAACTCACACGCGTGGACTAACGCAGTAACAATATTTCCACGAGATCGAACTGTTAAATGTTATCCCGGAGACATGTTTGATTTTATTAACGAAATAAGTAAAAACGATCCTGTGTCAGTATGGTTATTTCATTCTTGCGTGGAAGAAAATAATCAATTTGATCAGTTTGTGAGGCCAAATGGTGTTATTTATCGAACAAATCATCTTCACGAGAAAATGAAAAATCTTGCACTGCAATACACTGATGACACTGACGAATTATTGACCAACTGCTTTACTGTTCCGTCCGTTGCGGCTCATTTTGCTAGAAAGAAAAATTCGTGGAAACCAACTCGGTTTGATTTTCTCAATGACATAGTATCCAGTTTTGTCGAATATGGACAGGGCGGACTATGGAATACTAAATACGATCATAGAGATGTTATTTCAGTTGATATGGTTGCGTGTTATCCGGGAAGTTTTCTTGGATACGGAGATTGTTCTGTGTATTTTGAGCGATTCGGTCATCCCACGCACGAAATGACGCGAGTATCGATAAATGGACCATTACCGGATTTTGATCTGACTGGATTTGCTCGTATCGAGTCATTCGAAATGTCTAAAGGACTCCATGCAATTTGTTATGTTTGGTTTGGAAAACATTTTTCGGAAAAAATGTGGACGCCAATAGTACTATTACGGTATATGCTTGATTGCACGATGTTAATATCGCTGACGATCAGCGAAGCAATTATATCATATCGAAAACAAACCGAAGTTTGGTTACCACATTCGGATGAAACCGATTCGAAGGATCTTGGTAGAAAAATAATTGGCAAATTTACCCAAGGAACAGCATATGATCACAGACAACATTGTACAAGATTGATCATGGACGACGCTGAGTTAGATTTTATAATCGCTGATACAACGAACAAGAACACGTTTGTAAGTCGAGAAACAGCTTTCTTGTCAAATGGAAATAAACTAGGTACCATTGTGAACTACATGGACGGTGAGTCACCTCAGTATACTCATTTAAGATCATCAATGCTCGCGTATGTTTCAATAAATCTATTATCGATGATAAATAAGGTTTCTACGCGCGCCGTCAGAGTTGCTACCGATTCGTTTTATATAAGCAAAAAACATTCAATGCTGTTAGAAGGATTAAACATAGGCACTTATGCATCGTGGGGTTCGTGGAGAACAAAAAATGAATATATGCTCGATTATTCCGAATCCGCTGATGTTGCGGTTAAAGATATTTACTGTAAAAAATATCAAACGTTGACAACTTCGTTGTTACCATCGGTATACGATCCAATAACTAGACACAAAACGGTTTATCTAAACGGACCTGGCGGCAGTGGTAAAACCACTCGAGCTATCGAACTATTTCAGAACTCGGATATGATCGTGCTAACACCCACACATAGACTCGCGCGAGAGATGAAACAACGCCGTGTTAATTCCTGTACTTATCACAGCTTTTTTCGATGGAAGGGTGATACATGGACATCTTTAAGGATGGGAGAGAAATACATTCCAAGGATTATAATATGGGATGAAATATGCACTGTACCGCAAGAAACATTAAAAACATTTCTTGATTGGTTGTTAACAAGAAATACTGCTGTGATAATGTGCGGCGATCACGGTCAACCACCACCTGTAGCTGGACCATCTCCACATGATTGGCTGAAAAGTTTCGTTGATCACGCTGAAGAAATAACTGATGATCATAGAGCACTTGATGCAGCATTGAAGGAATTTAAAAAATTAATCAGACTACAACCGAATAAAATTCAATGTGAAATAATGCGCGAGATAATTTCAGAAACACCCATGAAAGACTTTATGCAAACGTGGCGACCAAACGATTTGATAGTTGCAAGTAGAAAGATAGTTCGTGATACACTTCAGCGGGAGTTGTTTCAGTTACAACGAGAAAAGTTTCCAACGTTGTCAGTTCCACTATGTTATCGACCAGCAGATACGCGACGGCAAAATATCGACGTTGATATACCAGGAGAGTCAAAGAGGAAACAGAATCTTGTATTGAATGATATTGTTGCCGTCGACGTTGATGTTGTTGAAGATGCTCTACGTGCTGATAAATCCCCGTGGACGCTCGGATACGCGATGACGATTCATTCATCTCAGGGATTAACTATTACTGATACAGTTGTTTGGATCGTTGATGATCACATCGAATGGTCGAACTTGGTTTATCTCGCAGTGTCTCGAGTTAGAAAAATATCTCAATTGAGACGAATCGTCATGGACTCGTCAGTGATTAGTGATGATGTTGACGGTGATATAATAAGAAAAAAATTATCCGGTTATGAACGGTGTGATAAAAAAAATAAACGCAATTTTGATCTTGATGTTGATTTTATTAATGCGCTAAAACAACAACAGAATAATCATTGTGCAAGTTGTAATTGTATAATGTTATGGCGGTATCTGAAAAATGATCCAAGACAATTTACCGTAGATAGAAAAAATAACAATCTTGGTCATACACGAGAAAATATCATGTTGACCTGTCTTGAATGTAATCGACGTAGAGGCGCCAGCGCCTTGGGTGCTAGTTAAGTGATTTTGGTGGTAATTGTGTATCCGTAGGGATCACTTGTAATTGTTCACGCACAAATCCGCGTTGAGGAGCAGCCGAATCTAGTCTGTAGATTGCGGGTTTACTCGGCGATCTTGTCACGGTGGATATCTTATGCGTGGTAACACTCCAAATAGGATCGGTCGCTCTTTTTTTACCGCCTTCAAGTTCGCCGGGTTCATATAAATATCTAACTGTAACATCACTCAATATTTTTTGTTTTTCAATATCTTTTCGTTGTGTTGGTATATATTTTTTTGTAATTGCATTAATGGGTTTCATGTTGGTTGTTCGTGTAATCTCATTATTTAATGCAGCTATCACGCTTGGTAATCTTGCCACCCATTCACGAGATCTTTTATCCTGAATCAATTCCTTCGCGTATTGATATCCAAATAACCGCTCAGCGAGTGTTCGATTAAATCGCTCAACAATTGCCTGATCACGATGAATTGCAGTATGCCCTCGTCGTATTTTGGTATTATGTTGTTTCATCAACGATGATACTGGACCAAGAAATTCCTTGCCAGGATCAACCTGTAGCAGCTGTGGCCATCGCAGACCACCTTGTGGTCCGGGTCCTCGTTGATAAATTCGTTTAAATGCGTCGGCTACTTCAGCGGCTGTTTTAGTCGTCAACGGTTCTGCTTCTTTATATCTACTTGCAACGTCAATGACAGTTAGCACGTATTTGTACGTTTTTCTACGTACAGTATCATATGGTAAAAATAAAATATCAGCTTGATGAACTTCATTAGGAACACTGACACTGAAATACGCGTACTGAATTTGTTTAGGACGTGGTAGATAAATTTGCCATATTGCCTGCCTGGACAACCACGTTTTAGCGGCAGAATCTTTAACCGCTGCTGCATCAGCGAGTTTACTAATTGCTGATTTACCCTTCCAGTATCCAATTGGTGAATAATAAATCGATTCCATTATATATTACCAGCCCCTAGCGCTAATTTACTTTTCATCGCGGATCTTACTAACCAGTTAGCTAATGATTCTCTGATATTTTTATTTTTTATGGAATTTAATGCATGAACTAATTTCACATCTGCAATATGCCTATCTTGTAGATTTTTACTCTTATAAGCTACATCATGAACATGACAAGCTCGATCAATGGCTTTCATTGGTTCCTCGCCTGGTTTTGGTTGATCCTGATTATCAAGCCTAATATCGAGTCGAGTACCAGGACCGCAATAATTATATCCTGGTAGATGTTTTTCTCCGCTGTATTTAGCCCATGGAGCACCTGGAAACTTTGACATCAAATTAGCAATATCACCACCGCGCCTATTAGGTAAAAACGAAAATTTCTTTCTATCGCATACAGAATATTTTCCACCATACGCTATTTTTTTATTTTTTGTTATAACCGTAGCTAAATCAGTGGTTGGAGTTTTAACTTTACAGCGTAAACAATATAAATTCATGTTATAATATACATGGATATAATTGATTTCTCAGCAACTCGGCAGCGAGAGCCAGTTAAACACCATCCTGCACTACCGAATTCCATCCGAATGATTATCATGGGCCCATCTGGATCGGGTAAGACGCAATTATTACTTAATCTGATAATGAGATGGTTGAAATGGGATAAGTTGTATTTGGTAGCACCATCCGCTGATGATCAAGGATGTTATGAAGTACTTAAAGATTTTAACGAAAACGCGCGATTACTGGACGAAAATAATGATGTTATAGAGTTTATAACAGATATTGATGAAGCACCGTCCGTTGATGTTTTAAACGGATTTATTAATAATTTAGTTGTGTATGATGATGTGATGCTAGATAAACAGTCAAATCCAGCTAGGATTTTTTCCCGTGGTAGACATAAAAATACCGATGTTATTTATGTTACTCAACGATACACACAAATACCAAAAGTGATCAGAGATAACTGTAACATTTTAGTTGTGTTTAATGGCGTAGACACACACACGTTGCGAAATATTCATCAAACCTGGTGCAGCGGTGACATGGATATAATTAAATTCAGAAACTTCTTTTCACGAGCGCAAACTACTCCGCACGGGTTTATAACAATAAATTTGCACGATCCTAGAACAAGATATCGTATTGGACTTGATAAAATATTTGGATAACGGGGGTGATGATAAAATTAAACTGATATCATTAATATAATGAACAATTGTGCGTGGCTGCGTCAAGGAACCACTAACAAATGTGATAAAAAATGTCGTGGAGAATATTGCAAAAAACATAATTATCTTGTAAAGAAAAACCCTCATGCTGGTCCACGAAGATGTGTTGGATGTAACAACGGCGTTAGAGGATTATATCAGATTTGCAAAAATTGCGGTGGAGATCGATACAGAAGTTTGATGATATATTACAGAAAAAGAAAAAACATAAATCCAAAAATAGAAAAACCACCATCAGAACTTGAATATTACTTGAAACATAAAACAAAATCCCAGGATTCAGATGAAGATTCCCAAGATTCAAATGAAGATTCCCAAGATTATTCAGAATAACATAGCAGCAGAGGAGGCTCGTCTACAATTATTTTGGGGACAAACAATAATCGTAGACATGGTATTTGACCTCTATGAAGGGTCACTATTTTTTTTGTGTAACAAGGGTGACCCTTCCCTTAAGTGGTCTGCTCCCCTCCTCTGCTGCTACCCATGACCCTCGATTTCCTTCTGCTATTTCCGTTTCTTAAGGCACACGACCACACTATCTGGCTTGTTTTACTCCTGAGATATATTTCTATTCATCAAGCTATTATTGACTTTTCTGCGATGTACCAAACTATAGTTACGGGCTCAAAAACGTGCGATTTTCGCGAATTGTTTCGTTTTGGACAAGTGCGTGCACATGTAAAAACCGCTACACGTACTATGTTTTCAACTCTATGGTGCATCCCTTCTTTAATTACAGAACAGTGGTAGATGCAAAAGTAAGTTTTTACTTACCATTAACTCGATTTAACTTTAGGAATCCTGTTCTATGCAAGAATTAGACATTGTCTTCTTCACTGCACATACACTGTATACATGCGACTCGATTTTCAAAACAGGTAAACTATGCGGCACACACGTCAACGCCGAAATATGATTGGCTCAAAAGGTTATACTTATTATCACATGAGCTCGGACTTGTCTCAGAATAAAAAATCGCACGTTTCGGAGCCCGTAATTTCAGTTTGGTACATCGCAGAAAAGTCAATAATGGCTTGATGAATAGATAAATATCTCAGGAGTAAAACAAGCCATATAGTATGGTAATGTGCCTTAAAAAACGGAAATAGCAGAAGGAAATCGAGGGTCATACGTGGAACGAAGTATTTGGAAGTTGCGTACCTTCTCTTTTATATTTTATGATAGAGAGGGTCCTATGTCTTCGGGTCATGGGGGTAATCTAAGGTATTTTTGTCACTCTATGATTTTTTCCTTTAGATTATTGTTTTGTTTTTTGTTTTTTGTTTTTTTTTTTTGTTTTTTTTTTCTCAACATCTCGCTCGTGCCGAGCACCTGTGTGTTTAATTGGTTGTTTCACAAACCACAGGTGCTCGACGCAAGCGAGATGTTTAGATTATTATTATTTTTTTATTTTTTTTTTCTCAACATCTCGCTCGCGTCGAGCACCTGTGTTTAGGAGATGTCATGTTTGGCAGCACACGCTACAAACAATGTGGCAAAGTTTCCAACAAAATTAGGACACTACCAAAACAAAGTCTGGTTCTACTGCACTCTTAAATAACGGAGAGAAAAATATAGGACAAACATTGTTACATTTTCTGAACGCATGTTTTGGTTTTAGAATGAGAGTTTACCATAGGCAGTCATAGAGTGCAGTGAAACTCCTTTTATTGTTTAAAAAGCCCTGTGTTTGCTTTCTTTCTGAAAAACGGTAGATCTAATGTTATAATTTTTTTCCCCTTTACATATGGTAGTGCCAAATAGGATATCTGATGTGTACATGTTCAAGTCAATTCAAGCTTTTATAGCATTCAACGATTTACTCATGGAAAGAAATCGCTCTACAATTGTTAGGGTGTGTTGTTTGAAAAAAAAGTACACGGCAAACGGAAGAGTTCACATAATTATGGTAACTATTGATCACATTTTTGGAGAGTTTTCCTAAAGCAGGAACATATACCATTAGGATTTCAATCAAACTTATTACGACGGAGAGAGAGAGAGAGACTATGCTATTCCTACTGTAAAAAAAATATCACGACACTTAACGTTTGTTTGTATGGTGGAAAGTTGAACATAGGTTTGTTTTGTGTAGGTACAATAGACATGATGACGTCACGGTACTGGACATTGGCAACAATGTTGCAAGCGGCTGACCTCAATCGGGCCAAACAGTGACAGCGGGAAAAAAAAGCAAAAAACACTTGTCCTTAAACACAAAAATAGTGTTTGTGTGTGTTTTTGTGTTTGCGCGCGTACGTTTGTGTGTGTGTGTGTGTGTGTGTGTGTGTATGTGTGTTTCCTTTTTCCTTAACAAAAAGCACTTGTCCCTAAAAGCAAAAAATACTGTGCATGTTTGTGTTTTTGTATCCACGCGTTCGTTTGTGTGTGTGTGTATTTTGTTTGTGTGCGTGCGCGTACGTTTGTGTGCATGTATGGAAAACTTGTAGAGAGATCTCCGCTATCAAATTACACGTTGCAAAAACGTATTTTCTCCCTTTAGATCCGAGTATCAAAGACCAACTACTTAGCTAAACTGTAAGAAGAAAACCAGGTGCATATAACAGTCCCTGGTATTTTTAGTAATATTTCATGCATGTGCGACAGTAGTGTTGGAAAATTCACGATATATTCGTACAATACACGTCCAATACAGGTAAATAAATCTACGACATGCACGAAAGAGGTGCATCAAAATGCTATTGGAAATACGCATGTGTTCATTATAGAGTTGTACCGAAATTGCCTAATTATCTGACCCATCTGTAAAGTTAAAACGTCCTGTTTGCGGAGAGGTTTTACACACGTAAAGATATTGAAAAAACCTCCTTGATATGCAAAATTTATTTTATGATTGTTAAATGAGCTATATCCGCTAATACTTCATCATTTGCCTATTTGGTATTCAAACAGGAGATAACAGATGTGAATCAAGTGAAAAATCCCGTTAAGTTGAGATCGAATTATCACGAACCAAATTTTGGAAGTTACACGCACAGAACTTCAGTAAATATATAGAAAGATAAATATATTATATAGAGGTCAAACATTTATAATCAAGATGATTAGTCCCAAAATGAACCATTAATTACAGCAATATGTTTTTCATTATCGCGCTTTTAGAACCTGCGACTACACGTGCAAGCAATTATAAACTGTTGAATGCATTACATTCTTTTTTAAATGTATATACTTACGTCTGTTGGCGATTTGACGACTTTGACTAACATATCATGAAATGTGTTTGTATCCCTAGTTCTGTTGTAAACGAAGTCTTATTAATACAACTCACAATATGTAAACACAAGATATCAATCTATATTTTTCTCTCAAATTGAAAGAGGTTTTTAACAATAACCAAAACGCTCAGGATGTTCTACTGGACCAGCTTGTATATATCACTTAAAATAGCATTTATTTAAAGCCGCATTAGACTGTTACTCATTTAGTCTTTTTTCAGTATGTTTTACACAGAAGGCGACACGAAAAAAAAACTGTTTAAAACTTCCAATCAGAGATACAAAGCACCTTTACGAGGTACCTTGAATTGGCAAAGGTATAAACTAAGTGATTTGGAAGGTGAACCAAGAGAGTATTGTACCATTAAAGTATATTCTTGTTCATTCATGGCGCCAAAACAATAAAACAGGATAAACCTTTTGTAAAAAGGTATTAGACAATTATCCCCATCCACTAACTCTATACATAAATGTACTCTCATAGAACTCTGTACTTCACTTCTGCAATTACTGAACTTTATAGCCATTTGATTCAGGTAAAATAGATAAGTTGTTGTTGTTGTTGCTGTTGTTGTTCTTGTTGTTTTTAGTATATCATTATTCTTTTTATAGTACAGATTACAACAGAAATAATGTTGTATGACTGATCGATTTATTCAGCCAAAATGACTTGAAAAATGAAAAGTCACTGTGAAATACACAGTATGGGTAACAAACATTCGTTCCTGTTTTCAGCAGTAAATCTGCACATGCCAGAGAGAGAGAGAGAGAGAGAGAGAGAGAGAGAGAATTCGTACGCGTATTATGCAACGAAGATATTACTCTGTTTGGTCAAAAAGCTAATAGTCATTGCCGATAAGGCGAGTTTCCTGCCATAAATGCTATATTCCAGCCAAATGGTACGATCTCCAAAGCGGTGGCTTAGTCCGAAGCGTGTTATGTCGTACTAAGTTTAATTGCAGGACAATCAGTCAATCAGTAAATTGATCAGTCGTCAATAACAACAAGATATATATTCAAATAATAATGTAATAGCCCTAAAGAACAGTTGTAGACGAAACCCTTATGGAGGTTACAGTTACTTAATACTAGTATGTGATTTGGATTTGATTTTAACGTAGCTTTAACAATCGTACAGTCATATCGCTACAATGTCTGCAGTGTGGCAGTTTATAGTGATGTCTAGCACTGGGACATTATGCCGCAGACATGTAGCATGATGTCCCACCCAGTCATATTATCCTGACACCAGGCCGACCAGTCCGAACACTAACCACTTGATGCTAAGCGCTAAGCGAGGAAGCTGTTAGTACCATTTTCATGAGTCTTTGGTATGACTCGGCCGGTGTTCGAACCCGCGACCTACCGCATCCGAGGCGGACACTCTAACTACTAGGCCGCCAGAAGGATCAATGCTAGTATGTGTTATGAAGTATCCGTATCTAACACGGTATTTAATTTCGTTCATTTCCTATGACGAAGTTATTCATATAGTTATCGTACATGAGACTCCAATCAAGGTCGAGCAAAACTGCTTTTGCAGTGTCTTAAGAGTACCCGTTTTTGTATCTTTGTCTAACATAACAGTGGTTATGTTCCCATAATTAAACCTTTACTTCTAAAGTTTTTTTAATAACTTTATTAACTATAAAAATTACCTGATATTCATGCAGAATGTTGGTGTCAGTTTGGATTTCAGATCTTGTCAGTTACACTACAATGGGTACAGTATATTTTGGGATTTCGCTAGCAAGAAAAGGAAGAAAAAAAGGTGCAAATCGACCAGCTGAACACTGACAGAAAATGACAGCATTCAGAAAATGCAGTATTGTTATTACACTACTAACGTCAAGAGTTGAAATTCTTTTTTATATTTATTACTTTTTATATTTATTACTTTTTATATTTATTATTTATTGCCGGTACACTGATGTTGTGAACGCACCATATAGCCGGGATTTATTCCACTCGTGGTCGGGGCCCCGAATAGCCGAGTGGTCGAAAGCTCTCACCGTTACGGATGACTATCATCTCATATCTGTCTGTGTGGGTTCGAGTCTCAGGCTCGGCTAACGTGGGTACGTGAGAAAGCCTGCCAGTAGCTTCTCGTGGGCCGGTGGTTCTTCCCCGGGGTTTTCCAGGGTTCTTCCTCCACCAGTTATACTGGCCGCCATCTACAGATTCTCTTGTGCTGAAAAAGGACGTTAAACCTACAACAAAAACAACCACTCATGGTCATTTCGTAATTCTCCACGAAGATCCAACCCAGTTTAGCTATGTTAGGTATTTTACGACAAAACAAGCTAAGTAGATTACTTAGTACCGGCGGTAAAGCGCTTTGCCCGGGGGCACACTAGTGGTAGTGATTCAGGAAAGCTACATTTCTAAACAAAAAATAATCAGTACGATTATGAGCGGTTATCATTCCACGGGGTCCCTTCATTTGCCTTTTGCCTTTCTATAAGGTCCTCTTGTGAGACCTTTATTATGGCCACGAGGTTTTTTGGCTGACATTCTTTTTGAATGTTCTTGTGTGGTGTACCCTTCAGTGAGATTGAGAGCTCACATCACGCTACTGTTTATTTTTGGAGGCTCCACAAATTCTTGCATAGACACACACACATACACACACACACACACACACACACACACACACACACACACCAGCGAATCCCTAAACGAAACGAAATTTTAGAGATTCACAAGGTTGTCTAGCCTTTCAATTTCTTGCACATAGCCCCACATCAAACCTCGTGGAGAGTACAAAACGCACTCACCACGTTGTTTGACGTGGTAGTGGTGAGGGGGTGTATATGAAATCCCTTTAGGGCAGAAGCCCCCACGTTTTAGTGAAAAACTGCGAAATATTCGCCACCGTCAGAACTCCAGGCCTCGAGTATGAGAATCCGCCACGCTAACACTGTACCACGAACCCATCCTTGCAGATATATGTTCCAGAAATTATTATGAAGTTACCTACTGGCAATTCCTACAAATGATCATTATACTGACTAAATCATAATTGTTGTAAACTGCAGCGCGGATTTATTTCCATTTCCAAACACACCGTATAAAATAATCACATATATATTTCTGCCAAGTTAAAATATATGTACGTCTGTATATAGCTATCTTACCTAGAGATCTAAAAATAACTTAGCTGTATTACATAAGCGGGCGTGACTTACTGTTGTTCTGAATTTATCAGGGATGAAGTCAAACGACCTAAATATACTTCTACGAATTGGTATTTTTACAAATTACGCTACTCAACTGACAGCTACTTGCCACATAGGTAGTTAAATTACTGAAAATAACAATTACGATGACACAAAAATAAATAATCGCTTTGGTCACATAATATTACGCAGTAACAAGCGGGTAACTACTTAATTACTCTACCGGAGAAAGTTTTGCTTGACAGAGTTTTCTCCCTCCACAATTATTACTGTGTGTAATACTGAAATGTTATTATTTTTTTTTTTTTGTTTGTTTGTATTTCCTTGAAAATACTGATTTGGTTATATTATTTGCGACAAAGTGTATTGAACGCCTGCAAATATCAAACTATTTGCCAGCTGCATATGTTGATGGACATATTATTTCTTCGCCTGTCTCTACATTTGTAGATACAACTGCTCTGGCGCTCTTATTATTACAGCCAGTATTTCCGATTTCGCTATTTTGACTTTGTGTAATAGCTAGTAAATTACCCAAGGAATTATCTTTCAGATCTGAATTAATATGATCGATCACAAAACTTTTTTCGATTAGTCCATGAAAACAATCATATATAAATTTATGACAAAGACAATGTTTATTCCCCCAGGTATTGAATATGAGATTACACCATTTCGAGATGCTGCATAATTCTTGGTGATGCTTTACAAACTCATTTTTGTTCCATTTTATATAATAATATTTGTCTAAATAATTATTTTGAAAATCTGGCGAGAAAGTCCTCAGCGTTTTTATGGGAGATTCATCGGCTTTATTTGTTTACATCATAATTTCGTTTCAGCTCTCTGTATTGTTACCCCCACATTGTACATACAACTGTGTTTCTCCTCTAACCCCAACATCACACTTCAAACATGGATTTGGTCATAGACTTCCTCTTCGCATGCTTTGTAGGTCAAGTCTAGAATTAATTTACGCATGACCGATTACATGGAGCTGAAGAACCGATCATTAATCATTTACAGTTATTCTTTGTTGTAATCATTATATATAATTATACTTCAGTTAAAGTATATATTTGGCTTAATTAAATTTAGATTCTATCTTAACAGAAGAACTTCTGACTTGCGGAGGCAAACTCTGGTTGATCCGACGAAAACTCTGATTAAAAGTACTCGTGACGCCAAGGAAGAATTTCGCGGCGATGGTGCAGCTAATGTGTGGTCAACATTCAGAATCATGCGCGACACCAAAGGTGTTATCGATGGTACAACGAATGACCAACTAGCGGCGATGATTATTAATTATCTCGACAATGAAAGATATTGTTCTCAAGTAAACTTTATTGCGGAGCACGACGATGCTAGGATTATCCATGACAAACGTGGCCCTGTTCGATTGCACCACGGCGTTGGAAACGCTGTTAGAAATATTGTTACGTTAGATAAAAATTCCTAACCATGAATATTGACTGGTATTGACAAACCGTATTATGAACGAACGTTTCCTGTGACTGAAGTTATTTATGTAATATATCCGCTGAATAATAAACCTAGCGTTGATGATCTCAAACCAATGAAATTTTCGAGGCTTAATTGTGTAGCCGGGCGACTTAAACAACATTTAGCAAACGGGATACGTGGAAATGATTTAACGGATCTAAGACGTAAAAAAATGAGTGGGCGGAAACAGTTAAAGATAACGGAGCGTCTATCAAAGATATTGATGAACTGGGAAAGAAACTATATGAAATAAACCCATGACGATGCTGAACAATTACTGAGTAATTGTTTAGCGTTCCGCCAGTTGCTGCTCATTTTGCTCACAAGGAATACTCATAGAAACCAACACTGTTGTAATTTCTTGAAGAAATACAACGCAGTTGTGTGGAATACGGACACAGTGAATTGTGGAATATTAAATACAATTATAAGGATGTTATCTCGGTTGATATTGTTGCATGTTATCCTGGAAGTTTTCGTGGAATTGGAGAATGTTCTAACTACTTTAATAGATTTGGATATCCAACACACGAGATGACCAGAGTTGCAATAAACCGACCCTTACCAGATTTTGACGTGACTGGATTCGCTTGTATCGAGTCATTCGAATTTGCACCGAAAACCCTTCATCCGATTGTCGCTGTTTGGTTTGGAAAACATTTTTGCGAACGCGGTTGGGCTCCAGCATTTTATATACGATATATACTTGATGAGAAAATATTGATATCGTTGATTGTAAGTGAAGCAACTATATCATATAGTCCGCAGAAACAAATTTGGTTAATACAACAAAATAAATATTCTGATGATGAAAATCCTGATATAGCTGATTTTGAGAATAAAATAAACGACATTGTAAAAGATTAATTATAGACGATGCTGACCTCGATTTTATAATTACTGATACAACGGAGAAAAAGACATTTATAAGTCTAAGTAATGTTAACTTATCGACGGAACTAAATTAGGTACAATTGTGAGTTACACTGATGGTAAGTCAACGCGGTTACTCATTTAAGATCTTCAATGCTCACGTACGTTTCGATAAATTTATTTTCGATGATAAACAGATTCCCTGATGCCGCTGTTACAGTCGCCACATATTCATTTTATAACAATTTTTAAAAAATAGAGGATTGCTAGAACAACTACATATCGGCGCTGATGCACCATGGGGCGAGTGGAGAATAAAACAAGAAAAGATACTTAGTTTTTCTGAATCTGCTAACGTTGAAATTAAGGATATTTATTACAAAAATAATCAAATATCAAAATTGCCATGATCCTGTGGCCAGACATAAGCTGTTTATCTTAATGGACCGGGAGTTTCTGGTAAAACAACACGTGTCATCGAATCGTTTCGTCGACTTGATATAATTGTATTAACGCCTACACATATACTCGCCAGAGAAATGAACAAACCAGGAGTTAAATCTCATACTTATCACAGCTTCTTCAGATGGAATGGAAATACATGGACTCCTGAACGAATGGGTGAAAAATATATTCCAAAGATTATTATCTGGGATGAAATATGTACAGTGTCGCTGGAGACATTAAAATAGTTCTTGATTGGTTGTTGACAAAATATACTGCTGTTATCGTGTGTGACGATCATGGTCAACCGCCACTTTTTGTTGGATTGTCTCCACATGAATTGTTAAAAAAGTTCGTAGATTATTTATGAGGAGATAACTGATTATCATAGAGCGCTTGATCCTGAATTAAGACAGCTTAAGAAATTAATCAGACTACAAACAAATAAAATTCACTGTGAAATAATGCGTGAGATAATTTCAGAAACTCCTATGAACAATTTTTGGAATTTATGGAGACCAGATGATTTGAGAGTTGCAAGTAGAAAGATAGTTCGTGATACACTTCAACGAAATTTTTTTTGTTACATAAAGTAAAATGTTCAAATCCACGCGTACCATTGTGTTATCGCCCTAGTAGATACTCGACTACAAACTATCGACGTGGAAATTCCATGTTGTGATAGCAAACAAAACCTTGTGTTAAATAACATTGTTTTAGTTCCTGTCAACGTTGTTGAGAGCGCGCTAAAGATGGACAAAACTCCATGGAGGTTAGGATATGCTATAACGATTCATTCGTCACAAGGATTAACTTTTTCGGATACTAATACTTGGATTGTTCATGATCGTATCGAATGGTCAAATTTAGTTTATCTCGCAGTGTCTCGAGTCAGAAGAATATCTCAGCTGCGGAGGGTTGTCGCAGACTTCACAGAAGCTTGATTCAAGATCCTTGTCTCTTCCTACGTGTACCTATTGCAAGAAAAAAAGGACACGTTATTTCTGATTGCTACAAATTGAAAAATAGGCATCAGAATCAAGACAGACCTATTCCAAATGCTCTTATTTCTAAGAGGTTAAGGTCACTGTCATGTTTGTTGGGTCTAACAAACCCCAGTCTGATTTGTTTATGGAGAATTATGAACCATTCATATCGAAGGGTTCTATATCACTCTTGGGAGATTCGGCCAATCTTATCCCTATCAAAATTTTAAAGGACACAGGGGCTTCTCAGCGTCTTTTATTGTCGGGTACTTTGCCTTTTTCTGAGAAGTCTTCTTCTAATGAGTGTTCTTATTCAGGGAGTAGAGTGTGGCTTTGTTGATGTTCCTCTCCACTGTGTAAATTTGTCATCAGACTTAGTTTCAGGACTCGTGACAGTCGGAATGGTCTCTGCTTTACCTGCTGAGGGCATTCATTTATTACTAGGCAATGACCTAGCTGGATACAAGGTTGTGGTTAATCCATTGTAACTGACAAGCCTTGCTTGGATCAGAAAGTCGATCCAGTTGAAAAAGAATTGCCTGAAGTATTTACAGCTTGTGCAGTTACCAGAGATATGGCAAAGAAAGCTCTTGAGAATGATGTAGATAAGGAAAGTATTCCTTTAGCTGACACGTGTATTGGTCAGGCTTTTGATGAGGTCACTTTTACTCCTTGTTTGGATCATCAGAAGGTATTGATCACAGTGATCCTCTTTTAACAACTCATTCTTTTTATTCTAATCAGGGTGATAAACGACAATCACTTGTCATCGAACAGGAAAAAGATCCTGAGATCTCCTGTTTGTTTCAAAGGGCCATTAGTGAAACTGAAGCTACTGAACTTCCTGTCTGCTATTTCATTAAAAATGGAATTATTATGAGAAAACGGAGACCTCCCGAGGTACCTGCTGATGATGAATGCTCAGTGAACCATCAAATTGTAGTTCCGATACCTTACAGACAGGACATACTTAGTCTGGCCCATGAAACTCTAATGGCTGGTCATTTAGGGATCAATAAAACTTATCACAAGATCTTAACTCATTTCCATTGGCCAAAAATCAAAAGTGATGTTGCCAAATAATGTAGATCTTGTCATACTTGTCAAATGGTAGGAAAACCCAATCAAAAAATTCCCAAGGCTCATCTGCAACCTATTCCTGCCTTTGACGAACCATTTACTAGAATTATGGTAGACTGTGTTGGTCCCTTACCTAAGACCAAGTCAGATAACCAATAGATGTTGACCATTATGTGTGCTTCAACAAGGTTTCCGGAAGTAATTCCCTTGAAAAATAGAAAATCTAAAACAAAAGTAAAAGCTTTGATAAAGTTATTTACTCAATTTGGCCTTCCTAATTCCGTACGGTCTGATTAAGGCTCAAATTTCATGTCTGGAATTTTCCAGTAAGTTATGTACGAATTAGGCATTCAACAATTGAAATCTGCTGCCTATCACCCTGAAAGCCAAGGTGCATTAGAATGATTCCATCAGACCTTAAAAAATATGATTCGATCATATTGTTTTGATACGGGTAAAGATTGGGATGAAGGCATTCATTTACTACTGTTTGCTGTTAAGGAATCGGTTCAAGAATCTTTAGGTTTCAGTCCTTTTGAACTGGGTTTTGGACACACTGTGCGTGGACCATTGAAGTTATTGAAAGAGAAACTTCTTTCTAATGAAGATTCTGAGATTAAAATTCTTGATTATGTTTCTAATTTTAAATACAAGTTGTTAAAGGCTTGTGAGGTCGCAAGAGCAAATTTGCACTCTACTCAATCCAAAATGAAGTTTAAGATATGATAACAACTCGAAAGAAAGGCGTTTTCAGTCTAGTGATAGAGTCCTGGCTATCTTGCCAATGCCACAAAATCCTCTTCAGGCCAATTAATATGGTCCCTACACAGTTGACAGGAAAATAAATGTAATTTAAATTACATCATAAATACTCCTGGGAGGCGTAAACAAAAACAACTCTGTCACATTAACATGCTAAAAGGTTATATTGAAAGAGATAGCCAAGTTAAACATGCAATTAATTTAGCTGTACCTGTCCCACTCATTGAAGATTTAAGTGATGGAATATCATCAGATTCTACTGACATTGGAGTGACAAATCTTCGGAATTTAGAAATTATGAAGATCTGCACCAGAAACTTTCACATTTGCAAGAGCAAGAAAGAAATGAACTTAAACAGTTATTATTTGAAAATAAGCACTTTTTTCCAGTTGTTCCTGCAAGGACAAACAAAATTTTCCATGACGTTGAAATTGTTAATTCCAAACCTGTCAAACAACACCCGTACAGGATGAACCCTCTCAAACAGGAATACTTGAAAAGGGAAATTCAATATTTGCTGGAGAATGATTTTATAGAGCCCAGTAAAAGTGACTGGAGTTCACCATGCATACTTGTTCCAAACCCAGATAAAACTTTCCGTATGTGTACTGATTATAGGAAGGTGAACAGTGTGACAAAAACAGATGCATTCCCATTACCAAGAATCGATGACTGTATTGATAAGATTGGGAATGCCAAGGATGTCACCAAATTTGACCTTCTGAAAGGATTCTGGCAGATTCCACTAACGGAAAGAGCAAAGGAAATTTCATCATTCGTGACACCAGATGGACTTTACCAATATATAGTAATGCCGTTTGGGATGAAAGGGTCGCCGAGTACATTTCAACGCCTCATGAATATGATCACCTCTGGTCTAGACAATTGTGATGCTTATATCGATGATGTCATCATCTACAAGACACCTGAAAAGAATATTAGCAACGATTCGGAAATTCTTTGACAGACTTGCAGATGCATGTTTGACAATTTATCTAAAAGTGAGTTCTGCCGTGCTAGTGTTACATTTCTGGGACACATCATGGGACATGGACAAGTTAAACCTATAGAAGCTAAGGTCGAGGCTATCTCTGAATTTCGCATGGCTGTTAATAAAAAGCAACTGATGCGATTTTTGCGTATGGCCAGATACTATCGAAAATCTTGTTTAAATTTTTCTAACATTGCTGAACCCCTGACAAATTTATTAAGTAAGAAAAACAAATTCCTTTGGACTAAAAGAATGTCAGGAAGCCTTTGACAAGTTGACAGCCATATTTAAAAGCGCGTCAGTTCTTACAGCTCCAAATTTCAGCCAAGCTTTTAAACTGTCTGTTGATGCAAGTGATGTTTGGGTTGGAGCAGTTTTGATTCAAGAAGATGAACGTGGTATTGATCATCCAGTGTGCTATTTTTCCAAGAAATTAAATAAGCACCAAAGTAATTATTCAACAATCGAGAAGGAATGTTTGGCTTTGATATTGGCATTACAACATTCTGAGGTTTACATTAGTTCAGCTCCTCCTTCGATTATTGTATTTAGTGACCACAACCACCTTACTTTCATCGGCAAGAAGAAAAATAAAAATAAAAGACTACTAGGATCAAATATGTTGTTACAGGAACATCAAGGGAAAAGATAATTTAATAGCAGATGCACTTTCCCGTGTATAGAAATGTATTATTTCATATACACTTTTTGTAATTCGTAAGAATACTTCTTATGTTTTTCTTAAAACTCATGTGTTAATCTATGGTAAAAAGAAAGCTTTATCATATAAATCTTTCCTTTTTATAGGGGATGGTGTTATGTATATCTGATTTTATATATATATATATATATATATATATATATATATATATATATATATATATATATATATATATATATATATATATATATATATATATATATATATATATATATATATATATATATATATATGTGTGTGTGTGTGTGTGTGTGTGTGTGTGTGTGTGTGTGTGTGTGTGTGTGTGTGTGTGTGTGTGTTTGTGTGTGTGTGTGTGTGAATTTAATTGTTTGTTTGTCAGTTTTAAATTTTTCTTTTTCTTACATGCTATTGTAATGTAAATTTATTCACTAGAGACGATACTTTTTCAGAAAATTGTTTGACCTTGACTGTTAGTTTATAAACGACAGGTGTTGATCTAAATCCTGACCTGGGTTCAGAATTAGTAAACAAAGTTCTATTTTATTTTAAAATGATTGGTTGCATTCAAGGTCAAGATGGGGCTACGTGGGTTAAGAAGTAAACACTTTTTTATTTTTTATTCTGGGAATAAAATATCATTGGTCTAATCAAGGCCATATTTTGTGTATGTGATATAAACATGATCATGTGAGCCCCCCCCCCCCCCTTCTGATTTCACAACTTGGGGGAATTTCGAAACTGTGTCTTATGATACAATATAATCTTTGTTTTGAGAGAGATTTCTCAGTTTTGGGGCTTTTCACACTGATGTCAAGTTAATTTGTTGTAGCCAGATCTTAAGCTATAATTTTCTTCAGATCATTTGGATTTCAAAAGGCTTAAATCTTTATTCTCTGGAAATATTTGAAGAGTGCTTACACAGATTTTGGAAAGACATTGTTTACAAGTTTAATTTGGATTTCCAATATCGGAGTGCCATTATTTGCATTTCTACAAGGAACTGTAGATAAGCACAATACTGACTACAGCATACGTCATCGTCATACATCTTGGACTTTACATCAGGATTCGAATTTGAAATTATTAGAACATTTATTACTAGGACTTTTGCAATTTAATTCATGGATTGTTCTTAGATTATTTTTGGATTTGATTCTTGAAACCGTAAGTTCTTCTCCTTTTTTCATTTTTACAGAATTTTCCAGAAAATAAATTATTTGTAAAATTTTAAAAAGCTTGCTGTTTTCACTCTTTCTGTGTTACTGTTTATTCGAGCCTAAACATGAGGAAACCTACTTGTTGATCTACCCAGGGCCACAAAGTATATTTTGGTGGATACAATCCAAGTACATACATATACGTAACCTAAATTTGACCTGTAAAGAAATACTGTTCGAGAAAAACAGTCTTTCCTTCACATTTTATATCCCTATTTACAAAGTATTTAGGTGTCAAATAAATCAGCAACGTTATAAGCTCATCACTTTAAACTTTGAATATCTGGGACGTAGTAAACCGAACAAATATTGATTTTAATAATTTAGTTTGTATATTAATTAAGTATCGAATCCTAATTTTACAATAAATAATAGAACAGTATTTATCTAGAAATCACATTTATACGGACAACATTTGACTGCTCTGTGGAGTTTATAATCCCCTAATAGACTATATAATGTTTATTTATTTTCAGAACTGTAAAAATCATTGGTTGGGGTTTAAGTTTTCAACAAAATCTGGACTGGGGTTAGAATCTGTGTGTGTGTGTGTGTGTGTGTGTGTGTGTTTAATCGTAGTCTCAGCCGTAGGTTAAAGCGTCATTGTAATAATTTCTTACGAATAAAAAAGTATTTAATGTACTGAAAACATTTTATTCCTTCATAACAGTTTTCTTTCGAAATTTTCCTTTATTGCATTACTAATTTCTTACAGATAATTTTTTTTTGGTGGTGGTTTTTTTAATAAGTTGCTTATTTTTTAAATATATTTTTGGGGGTTTTGTGGCTGATTAGTTTTACTTAGGTATTTTCATTGTGTTACGTCTATTCAGATAACGAAATGAATAAATATAAACATTGATTAATGCCCTCGTGAAAATTAACTTGCTAGTCAGGTTCTCTGCTTGTTATGATTGTTGAGTTTGCTCACAAGGCTGGATGTAGTGGCTTTTTAGGAAGCAGGGAACCAGACAAATCACTTGTACTGTGAGAGTTAATCCCCTTGGTTGACGTCACGTTGAATATGACAGCAGTTATTTCGTAGGGAGAGGTGGTTTGCGGAAGCAAAATACCGCGTTTTCAAGTCAGTTTCACAAACTGTCAACTGCAAAATAGTAAAAATGTAAGTGTCAATGCAGTAGTATATTTGTAAAATTTTAGATAAAATTATTTGAGTTTAATAGACTTGAAATGGGTACAATCTATTCTGTATTGATCAGCTTGACAGTTGCGCTTCAGGGTTCAAGCGGATTCGGACTGTGACTTTTTCGCACCATGAGAAATATTGCTCAGTTTCGTCTTCGATTTAAAAGTGACATTAACATTTATTTAAAGTATGATATTTCTCATTATTTCCCAGGTACTTTAAGTAGTTCAAAACTTTATTAAAAGAAACAAAAATCCGATTTACGTTAGATAATGGCGTTGTAAGCATGCATCATGGACCACCCTGATTTGACGAACTCAGGCACTTTTACGTTTTCAGAAATACTCTTCTTATATTACTGATATCTTTAATTACTTTGGAAACATTAGTTATTTTAGCAAAGTATGGGTAAGAAATGACAATGATATTTACCCTAATACTCGTCTTAACGATCTTCATCTGGACGACCCCTTTTCGTTAAGCTCTTGTAGCTACGATGTCGTAGCCTCAACTTGATTTGTTGTGATTGAGGCTACGAACTGATCCCATATCATGTAATGGAGCAAAAAAAAATCATCACTAACCCCTTTTCGTTAAGCTCTTGTAGTACATTACCCATTTTCACATAGGCCGATAAATCATCCCCTCACCCGTGATGATATTGATTGGCGGTTTATGGGATGATATCACATATTCGCTAAAACATGCAAAACTCTGCAGACAATTTTGTATGCACACAAGTGTACATTTTATACACTTTGAGGTATTTAGCACAGCTGTGGAGCCACTGTCAGTTGAAGGGTTCTTTTGGTGACATGTACATTTTGTTTCCAAAGCAAATGCTATGTTTGGTGACTTGTAAATCCACATGGAATAGTACAAACCTTTCTCCTGTGGCCATTTTGAATTTTGCGATAGATTCAGCTGTTACCAATTACCGATATGTGTCTAAAGTATACGCAGGCTTGTTCCAGAAAGATTTGCATACAGCAAAATTCCACATTTTAATGAACAGGTGACATTATACCCACATATTTTGCATCAATATCAACACAGATTTGGAGGTGGGGTTGATTTATCAAAGTTTAATGCACATCATAGAAGTCTATTTTTTTCCTGTGACACTATTGCTCCAAAGAAAATAATCTATTGCAGAGCAACATCAACAGCACATAGAAAACTCAAGTTTATGGAAAAATAACATTAAAAGGAACTATTTAGCATTCCAAATTTTTCTTATATTTTATCATAATCTTCATTTTAGAACAGATTTTGTCACAAAGCTAAAATAGTCAGAGTGGGGAAAATCTTTTCATATCATGATAAAAATGTTTGTAATAACAAAAGAATATCACTCAGAACAGATCCAAGTTCGTGTCCAACATTATAAGGCTGGACACCGTTCTGAACAGTGTTATTGATAAAGTTTATCAGCTGTGAGAAACATGGCTAACACATGTTGAGTAGTAGACAGGATGCTTATTATGGTGGGAAGTTTATTTGCCCTGTCAGAATAGCTGATTAGGATTTTTATGAGGGCTTTCTGATTAGAAAAAATAATATTAGTAAAATGCAGTATTTTTTATGGTATTTATCTTTGTTTCATTTAACAGGTTATAGTAATTGGATTTTCAACAAATGTTTCCATCAGTATGACTCGATCTTGGTCAGTGTAAACAAATGTTGTGGTTATGGCATCATTGAGAGATGCTTTCTCCCAGAACTGAGTTTATGATACCTTCTCAGAATAGGGGTAGCATCAAATTAGTGTGTAAGACGATATGTGTGTGTGTGTATACATACACACACATACACACATACTTCACAAATTTAATAAACTGTTATATGAGGTTACTAATCTTTTTGTGCTAATTAAATAGTGAAATATTTAAAAAGCAACTCATTCACCTTTGTGTCACATTGAAAGTTTGCTTTATTTACTGGGAAACAATAGAATTACTAATACCAGGGATCGTCCTGGGCTTCGCCAATGTCGCAAATTGCAATTTTTTTTCCTTATTGGCGACAAAAATATCCCATCTGGCGATTATTTTGGCGACATACTTTTTGGTTATTTAATCTGTTGATAGATGGATTTGGACTGGATAAATTAAAAGCGAGAACGAAAGGAAGCCACAAACTTGACTAAGCAATGCATTGGAATCAATCTGTTACACAAACGATCCTTTGTTCGTATTGACAACCCCATCTTTACAGTGCATTGTTACATCATAATCTGCTTATGCTGACATCTGGGCTGAGTACTGTATGCTGTGATCAATCATGCTACCGCACTATACCTACAACTGACCGACTTCTGAAGACGCGAATAGAACAGATACAATTAAATTGTATGGCTAATCCTTCTGTGTTTTTTTGTTTTTTTTTATACATATACCAATACAATAGTTTTGCTAAACCTTCATAGAAAACTTATAACCTTTGAAGTACCGACTGTGTATAAATACAAAGAAAATGGAAAAAATCTCAATCACAATTATATCTGTCGCCAGTGCAGCATTTTACTCAATGATCTTTTCCTTTTGCCATCAATTCCATGTTACGGCTGCAGAGACTTAAACTCCACAACAAGAAATAGCAAAAAACAACAACAAAAGTTTTGCATAATTAATAATAATTATTTATTTCTCAAAGTACAGGAGTGAAAGAATCCCTAAATTGGGTGTGAATTTATGCTTATATATACGGTCCAATATTGCCAGGTGTTGACTCGTGTAAGTTTCATTCGTGGGAATGGAGATCCTATTTTCCTTGTCGAGAAAATTTATACCGCATTCAGTGATCATTCTTGGGATTTAGGAAGCAATTCACTACAAGCTTTGGGATGCTAGCTATGGGGGGGGCTGCTGAGAGACTACTGGTGTCACCTGTCAGCACTGTAGACTGTGAACGTGGATTCAGTAAGATGAACTTCATAAAAACTGACATCAGAAATAAGCTCTGCATCTCATCTCTCGAGAATTTAATGAGAATCAACATGTACAGATGTGAAAAATTAGACTTTGAAACTGCATTCAACAAGTGGGCAACTCTAAAATCGCGACAGATCTTCATGTAACAGTTTGTAACATTTTGTTAATGCTTGTTGTAATTAAAGTATTAACTAACACATCTTTTGTAATTTTCATTGCCTGTTACATTAATAGACTAAATTAACACTTGGAAAAATGTACACTACTTGTTTTGGCGACACTTTTTGAAAATTGGCGACAAAATATTGAGGTTGGCGATTTTTTTGGCGACAGCTTTTTAAAAGCCAGGACCATCCCTGCTAATACTGAAAAAAATCATGTAAACTGCACCAGTGCAGTAATGTTTTATCTATATTGATATGTGTCTGTTACTGTTTTTGTTCAATTTATGTAGAATTTATCATTATTCTGTACACTGTACTATGATCTAGTTCAATACAGTGTCATATGTCAAGATCATATGTCTGTATCCTGCTAAAATTTGTGTATATTGTATAAGAACAAAGAAAATAAAAATATAATGAAATTGGCAGGGGTATGTCTGTTGATAGATGAATTATATTTAGTCTTTGTTTAAAGCATAATAATTTCAATAATATTTAATATTATGCATATCACTAGCACAGAAAAAGAAGCCGGAGATCGTGGGTTCGAACCCCAACAGAATCATACCAAAGATTTACCGAAATGGTACTAACTAATAAATGTAAAGTAAAGCAGCAAAGCAAATATTAACCAACCATTGCGTACGTAGACATATTTTAAAACTATGCAGTGAATTATTGTAACGAAGATAGAAGTTACCTAACAGTGATGAATGTTATTTGAATGCATGAATATTATAGTGTGAAGACACTTTTACATGTGCTCTCATGTGCATGGTAAAGGATTACTTTGGGGCCCAGAGTGGCCGAGTGGTCCATCCCACCTCTGTTCTTGTAGGTCTGTGGTTCTTTCTGGGGTTTTCTCGGGTTCTTCCTCCACCATTTATACTGGCCATCATGTATAGCCTATCTTGTGCTGAAAATGGCATTAAACCCTAAAACAACAACAATAGCAAAGGTTTGCTTTGACCGCCATTATCTGGTAAAGTACTGGAGACATGAAATTAAATTCTTTGTTTAAGTTGTAGTTGATTAAGTGTTTATACCTATTTGTAATTACAATTATACTGTAAAAAATTAATTACAATGTATAGTTTGTGCTGTGCTCTTTTGAAGTCATATGGCCAGAATAAATTGCATGATATCTCTCCTTCCAAATAAACACACTTCAGTTCTGGAGTTCTTTGTTTTTGATCTTATTTGAACTGCAGGTCTTTTTCAATCGGTGGCGCACACTTTGGTTTCTTTGTAATGGGTGTAACTTTTCAGGTTGAAAAAAACTTGCAGCCTTCATGTCCCTATAATGTCTGGCTTTTTACAAATTGAATTGATTACCAGATGAAACCAATACAAATAATCATCAATGGTTAACTGTTATGTAGCTGGATATTTTCTACAGATGGGAAACACATTATTTCATAACCAGAAAGGATTGATATTTATCTAAGTTAGTATAAAGTTGAAATAACACCAATAATTAATTATATTGAAATATAGACAGATACTACACGTCTTCCTTTTTTCAGAATTAACAAATAAAAACAAATGTGAAAAATGTGTAAACACAAGAACAATAGAAAATTAGTAACTACAAAATTTTGTTTTTCCCTGATACAGATTATGATTAGAATACAATAGATTATTTTCTCTGTCCAAAAGAACCAAAACACTATCTCCTGCCTTTAAATCACTTTCACACACATCACCATATACTTCTCTGTGTCATCATTTGTAAAGCTGTATATTTACGAATCATGCAGCATTAGAGGAGTTTAGCAGGGCTGAGCCCCGTTCATTCAGTGAGGTGTACCTCTGTGCATTGGCAAGTACAGTTGGATATCTGACTTCAGGATGTTCAGTTTGTGCAGTTCTTATCCACTTCAGGATACTGCAATATTTATCTCTCAACTTCCATTTGCCTGCAACTTCAAAGGATTTTTTTTTTCAGTGAACAATGCCATTTTCAGTTAGATAACTGCTTAATTATCACCTATCAATTTTGAACAGAAAATGATGAGTAGCAGACATATTAGATAACAATGATTGTCTCCCTTTAAAGAAGCCTCGGCTTAGCAATCCACAGCTACAAATATATGACCACATAAAGGAAGTGGTTGCAATAACTTGGTAGCTAAATGTTGCCATTCCCAGTTGGAAGTGGGTTTCACACCATAGCTTCAGATTTACTAATGTTTGACACTAGTTGGCATCCATAGCAACTTTTACAGAATTTCTCAATATATATTATCAAAACCAGACCACCATATTTGATCCATAAAAAGTGATACTTTGTTCTTAAAGTTCATCGATGACCCCATTTTATGGGGACATAATTATTATCTACAAATAAGATTTTGTTTGTGTCCTTAGAATAGATGAGGAAGTACCAAACCAGGCACAGTTATCTATCTTGCCATCAGGGGAATGATTATTTGTGATCAAGGGAAGTAATTAGTTATTCTACAGAGCCAACTAATTATTTTTGGAAAAGGAGTGATGAAGTAATAAATATTTATGTTATATAAAAACAAAAAAACATTTTTCATTCAGGTTTTAATTTGATATGATTTTACATTGATGTATCATATATTTATCTATGAAATTTGCAGCATACCATCACACTTGTAAGTAATTCAAATAACATTGAGAATTGTGTTAACCAAAGTGTTATGGTTATTCTGTGCCTTAGCAAAACCTTTTTCTTTTACCTAGTTCCCATCTGATTTGTTGATATCTTTTTACTGAAAACTTATAAGGTATGGGGATACATTCATATATGGTCTGAACTGTGAGGCAAAATACTTCTTTTTCAGATTTTATACAGCCTTTAAAAATCTCGAGCTGTGCTTGATTTATTAGTCATGGCAAGTTATGGACGTGGTTCTTTTGAAGGGGTTTCCTATCAAAACAACTCCACAGGTCAAGGAGGTACGTGTTCACCGTTTCAAATAAAATGCAGCAGCTGTTATTACAAGAGTACCTTTGAAAATGTAAAAAAAATATTATTGATTCTTGAATCTAACTATTGACTAGATTTATTTTATTTCAAACATTAGTCTTTCTTAGTGAAAAAAAAAATCACAATGATTTAGGATGATTTAAAATGTCTTATGAAATAATTTAAATTCACTGTGAATTCATATACTTTCAAGAGTGTCAATTGTTTTGTTGCAGGTTGTGAAAAATTACATTTCATCAGAACCAAAATTCGTGAATTGTGGAAGGTGTTCTATTGTTTCCACAGGGATTCTTGTATTGTCTTTATATTGATGCTTTGTAGCAAAACAGAATCCGTGAGAATTTATAGCGTGTAGTAAATTCACAATGTATAGAACTGATCATAATTATATTATTTTACAAATTACTGTCAGATGTATAATGATATCCACTTTAGTCAGAGCTTGATCTGGATTGGCTAAAAAGTGTTGTAGTGATTATAATTTGTAAATTGTATGAAAAGACTAATATTTTCTTTAACAGCACATGTTTCATGATTAGAAATCTCTTTCTTTGACTTAATACATTGGAAAAATGATTAACTTAAGAGCGCTGTTTAAAAACGATCTTAAAAATATCAAGAGCAACATGTTTAACTTCTTGAGTATTTTTCATCCATATCCACAGGTGGAAATGATCTTGGGAAACTGTCGCAGACAATTGGCAACAACATTCAAAAAATTACACAAAATGGTGAGTATAGTCCTGTGTGAAGAAAGTAGACAAGGGGGCAAAAAATTATGCTTCCATTGCAGCAATGTGATCAATGCATGATGATTATTTCCTTGATTATAATAATTACTTGAAAATCTGTTTTTGGATTTATTGGAGGATAAATTCAGATTAGCAGAATTTTGATCCTTCAACCCCAAAGAAAGAATGACTTTGTTCAATATTTAATTGATTCTTTTGCAAAGATTAATAGCTCCTTTTGATGAAGTCACCTCACCTGGATATACATACCAACTTACCACTGGAATGTATCAATTTACCACCAGAATGTACCAATTTGCAACCTGAATTTACAAGTTTACCAGCTGAATGTGCTGATTTGCCACCTGAATTTATCAATTTACCACTTTACATAATGTAAGCATTGTTCTTTTTGAAGAAAGGTTTGAATATAAATATATAATTCACCAATTCAGAGTGATTGGTGGAACAGGTTGCTTTGTTTTTTCATTAGACTAACATATATTATTGTTGAAACAAGAAGTACCAGTATTTATGTACATCTTTTTGTTTTATTTAAGTGAAATGTTATAAGGACTTTTTAGGTTATCCAAAAGTTCCACCAATGTGTTTTATTTTTTGAAGTTCTGAACTTTCTTGGTTGGTAATAGAAGTCCCAATGTTTTATGAAGTTTAACAAAATTTAGGAAGCTTTTAATAAACATCGTGGTTTACAGTACAGCAAGCCAGCAATTTTGTCTCTCTCCTAATACTAAGATGAGTTGATTGAATAAAAATGGACATAAAATGAGTTGATTGAATAAAAATGGACATAATGCTCTTTGTATAAAATTTAAGACATACACATTTGATAAATCAGCAGATTCAAGATCATAAACAAGATAACTCAGTTGTAAAGTTTTTATTAATTAGGCATTCAGTAATGCTGTCATATACTTAATTATTATGAATATATATATATGCTATTCTAATTGTTCATAATAAATCTCTGTAATCATGTAAGATTTTTTTCTTTACAAACACAGCCATGTACAATTAAGCTCAAGGTCTTGCTAAAAATTGATGATGTTGTTTTA
The DNA here is from genome assembly GCA_028554795.2 of Sinohyriopsis cumingii. Taxonomy (NCBI): domain Eukaryota; kingdom Metazoa; phylum Mollusca; class Bivalvia; order Unionida; family Unionidae; genus Sinohyriopsis; species Sinohyriopsis cumingii. Next base: position 145,389,641 of record CM068824.1, read on the forward strand.
CATGGTATATACATTATTCAACACAGCCTTGTACAGCTGTGCTCAATGTCTTGCTTAAAATTGGTAAGATTATCTTACATGGTATATACAGAATTCAACACAGCCTTGTACAGCTGAGCTCAAAGTCTTGCTTAAAATTTGTTTGGTCAACCTACATGGGATATACAGAATTCAACACAGTTTTGTACAGCTGATCTCAAGGACTTGCATAAAATTTGTTTGTCAACCTACATGGTATATACAGAATTCAACATAACCTTGTACAGCTGATCTCATGGTCTTGCATAAAATTTGTTTGTCAACCTACATAGTATATACAGAATTCAACACAGCCTTGTACAGCTGAGCTCAAGGTCTTGCTTAAATTTGGTAAGGTCATCTTACATAGTATATAAATTATTCAACACTGCCTTTTACAGCCATTCTCAAGGTCTTGCTTAAATATTTTAATGTTGTCTTACATGATATATACAGAATTCAACACAGCTTTTTTTTAGCTGAGCTCAAGGTCTTACTTAAAATTGGTAAGATTATCTTACATGGTAGATATAGAATTCAACACAGCCTTGTACAGCTGAGCTCAAGGTTCTTGCTTAAAATTGGTAAGATCATCTTACATGGTAGATATAGAATTCAAAACAACCTTGTACAGCTGAGCTCAAGGTTCTTGCTTAAAATTGGTAAGGTCATCTTACATAGTATATACAGTATTCAGCAGTAGTACTTGTCTTAGCAGAAGTGAAAGTGACTACTGTATGTAACCATTGAAGTCTGCCAATCATAGCAGTAGATAATTTGGATAGGAATAAACGTAATTTTTATGGACAGTTTGCTAAGATATCAATGAATCAATAGTTAATACCATATTCCCATTACAGCTTCCACACAAAGCTGACACAGTAATAGTAACTTCACAAAAAATGTCAAACACGTTTAGTTTATTTTCTGTAAATCATTTAAAAAGCACAATTTCGCTCTCTGCATGCAGAGCTAAGTGGCATTTTGGAATAGTTGGCACAACATTAGATGTTTTTGTGAGCACATAGGTACATGAAAGGGAAGTCCCTAAGCTCTCCACATTTAGAATTCTGTACATTCTGGAGAAGTTGGGAGTGTAATACACAATGGCATCTGTTAACAGCTATCCTGTAATCACAGGCTGGTTTAGGAAAAATTGTGTAATCATTATCATATGTTTATTCCTACTGATGTCAACAGTGTTGTTTTATAATTCCCAGTGAACTGTAAAGTTAGATATTGAAATGGGTTTGCTGGCAGGGGTAGTTATATTGCCTCAGATACACATTTACAGTCTAAATACTGTAATATTTTTGTTGCAGTTGCCCAAATCCAGAAAATGGTCGGTCAGATCGGAACAGCCCAGGATTCAGAGGAACTTAGAAACAGATTGTAAGAACAGTTTGCACATAAAATGATTCCTTTTATTCATTTTCGTCAGTGCTTCAGAATTTAAGAAACACTGTTTACAGTAGGTCTTGTGCAAATATTTATTCCTAGGGGAGCATTATATTATTCCAATCAATCACCAAAATTTGCCCTGAAAAATAATGAATTTTACAATTATCTAGTGTACCAGAAAAGATATAGCATGAATTTCTCCCATGCAGCTTTAGTCGTCACTCGTTAATTTCATTTTCCTTGTTAATGCCCATTTTTCTTTTAAAACTAGTTGAAAGTTTCATCTATTGCCCAGTGGATATTCTTCCATAACTTAGCCATGGACCAGGAGAGTTGGTGGGATGGACATCCATCATCTCTCAATCTCTTTGCACACATTTGTTATCACTACTACTAAACTACTTCAAGGATTGCTGTGAAACTACACACACACACACACACACACACACACACACACACACACACACACACACACACACACACACACACACACATCCCAAGGTCTAGTTGGTCCTAAATAAAATTAGTGCTGCTTAGACATCCAATATGACTTCAGTCACAACCATTTTGAATTTTTTTTTATCACTACTCTTAAATGGATGGTCATATCAGCATGGAGTCTTCACTGAAAGACTTATGATGTCTAGTTGGTCTTGATCTGATGTCCATAATGGCTGCCACAGCAGCCTTCTTGAAAGCTTTATTTCTAATCTTTCTGAACATATTATCATGTCAACATGGAGTTTTCACCTGAAAACTTCTTTTGATGCATGTTTGGTCCAAAATCCAAATGGTTCTGCTTAGACATTCATTAAGGCTGCCAAAGTGGCCATGTTGAAAATATTATCATTAATTGTTCTGAATGGCTTCTGATTGAAAAGTTATATCAACACCAGAAGACTGTGGTATCTAGTTTATCTTGAATGAGAATGATGCCGGTACAACTTCAGATATGGTTGTCTTCTAATAGTGTCCAGTATGGCTGCCACAATGGCTAACTTGAAAATCTTGTCACAGGAAAATCAGAGATGGTTTCAGCAGTTTATAAGATGGTTTGTAAGTAGTTTAAGAGCAGAAATGGTCTTATCTGGAATTCTGGAAATTCTTTTAATCATTAGAGCATCTGTGTCTTCCAGGGACTTTTGTTTAAGAAATATAGTCCATTTATGCAGCAAAAATACATTACATTAGTGGACACCAGTGTCTTCCAGGGTCTCTTGTTTAGGAAATATATAGTCCATCTATGCAGCAAAAATACAATACATTAAAGGACATCAGTGACTTAAAGGAAAACATTGGCTGTTGGTATATGCATCTCAGTTTTCAATCATCATGCTTTTCTTCATTGAACTGAATCGCCTTCCTAGAATTTTGATCACCATTGGTAATTTTAACAAAAGCTGATGCCAATATACAATGATCTATAATAGATGTTGATAATACATTGTACATCATTTTTTGAAATTCTGTCTTGTATGAGGAGTTAGCCACCAATACATCCCGCTTTTAGAATTATTCTCTGCTCAGGAAGACTTCAGAAGTTGTTTTTTATTTTCAAGCAGTCTTTCAGTTAGTCTGTGTGTCTAATAGTCTTGTTTACTGTAATTTTGAAACTGAATTGCTTGCTTTTGTTCCACTGTTAGAACTTGTGCAGAAATTTCAAGAACATATATCACATACAGTCATTTCTTGAAACATGGGGATATGGGTGACAATCACAGATAAAATGTATGTTGCTATGCCACAGTTTCATAAAAATGGAGATAACTCCCTTGTCCCTTTCCATCTCTAGTCATATGGCACAAGTGTGTGTGGGGACTACAGTGTTGGTTTTTGTCAGAAAAAAAGGTATTTTGAAACAAGTCAGCCCCCTTGTGAGGGCTTGTTTGATTTTAATTTTTTTTAAATATCCACCAAATTCAATTTTGCTAGTATTATAGCCAGTTTAGACCTGATTTGGCAATCCATATTATTTCCTTCTAGCAGCTCATTTAAGTGTCATGAAACACAATGCATTTTTGTATTTAAGAAATGAGAAAGAGAGAGATATCATGTAGTAAATGTGATGCACACAGTTCATTAGTTTTTATTCAGCTTTAAATTGTGCCTAGTACCAGGCAATATACACAATTCTTTTGTTACAAAAATCAATTATAGATAATCATGAATTTTCATATTGAAATAATTGGGTCTGTACTAATTCAACGTAGACAAGGTTAAACATTTCTTTGTTCTTTTATTGTTATCTCATATTTGTAATATTTACATTGGGCTGTGGGAGTAGTCCTGTGATGTATTATAATCCTTTATGCCTGACTTTGTACCGGGGAAATAGCTTTTAAAAAATCAGGTTAACCTTGTGAATTTTTGGTCCATTATTTTTTTCCATCACCATTATCTGGAATTTGTTTGATCTAACACATTAAAAATTCTTTTAATATTTTGTGGAACATTTTCAGTGGTGGGATATTAATGAATAAGAAATTTTTTACTCTAGTTGTCTAACTTCTAATATAAAGATTTTGTTTTTGTTTTATCGTGATATAATGTTATACATGCCACTGCATGGAATAACACTTCATTACTTGACAACATGAGCTAAACTGAAATTTGAAGTTTGTGCAGTATTGTTACCAATAGAATCTCTTACTAATGTTTAATACATATTAAATTTATCGAACTGATTGACTATTCCAGTATTTTTGTAGACATAATCTCAGACTGATGTTTAGTAGACATGAAATTTATTCATTTAATTGAGTGATATAATATTGCGCCATATTGTACTGTATTGTTACAGCCAGAATCTCAGACTCCTGTTTACTTGACCTAAAATCTATTAAACTAATTGAGTAATACAGTAGTATTTGTGCAGTGTTGTTAAATACATAATTTTAATCTGGTGTTTACTAGACATAAAATTTATTCGACTAATTGAGTACTACAGTATTTGCGCAGTATTGTTATAGACATAATCTCAAACTGGTGTTTACTAGACATAAAATTTATTCGACTAATTAAGTACTACAGTATTTGTGCAGTATTGTTATAGACATAATCTCAAACTGGTATTTACTAGACATAAAATTTATTCAGCTAATGGAGTAATGCGATGTACTAGAGGCACCTATTAGCCTAGTATGTGGTATTTACCTTGTTTCATAAATTTTATGATAAGCAATCTTTTAAAATTCCTTTCATTCTTTTCATAGGCATCAGACAACACACTACACAAACCAGCTGGCCAAAGACACCAATTCAAGTCTGAAGGAACTAGCCCATCTTCCCACTCCAGCAAACACATCTGAACATGTGAGTTATGGATCATTGTTTACCTGTCATGTCTAGAATTTATGTAGATTTTACTGTACATGTGTACATTACAATCAAAGTACTAGTTATTTTAAGCAAACTGTCTTATTAGTATTTGTATTATATACATGTATCTTTTTCAAGTGATACTCCAATATTGTTTCCCTCTGTAAGTATCTTAGTTCATTCAGCAATGGGGGGATGGCATAGTTAACAGACTGTGTTGTTACTCTCACATAATGTTCAAACTTAATTGTCTTCATAGTTAGTGTACTTTTCTAGTACAAAATGTATATATGTGATAGGTCTTACAAGGGTAGATTTCATTAGCAATTAGGTGCTAAACTTTGCAATTAAATAAAATATATGCTCAAGATTTTATTTTTACTGACAGGCTTTCTAACGACAGAAAAAGTATTTTCCTGAAATATACTGTAGGTGATGTTGGAAACAGTTTTGCTGAAAACATCAAAGTGGAAAAATACTTTGTGCCAAACATTTTAAATTTTGGCACTTGACATGTTGGAGACATGTTGCATATTTGTTATATGCCTGCCATAAGCTGAAGCATAGTATAATGTCTTTCAGTCTGTTTCTTGATTCATAGTATGATGTCTTTCATTCTATTTCTTGATTCATAGTATAATGTCTTTCAGTCTGTTTCCTGATTCATAGTATAATGTCTTTCAGTCTGTTTCCTGATTCATAGTATGATGTCTTTCAGTCTGTTTCTTGATTCATAGTATAATGTCTTTCAGTCTGTTTCTTGATTCATAGCATGATGTCTTTCAGTCTGTTTCTTGATTCATAGTATGATGTCTTTCAGTCTGTTTCTTGATTCATAGTATAATGTCTTTCAGTCTGTTTCTTGATTCATAGTATAATGTCTTTCAGTCTGTTTCTTGATTCATAGCATGATGTCTTTCAGTCTGTTTCCTGATTCATAGTATGATGTCTTTCAGTCTGTTTCTTGATTCATAGTATAATGTCTTTCAGTCTGTTTCTTGATTCATAGTATAATGTCTTTCAGTCTGTTTCTTGATTCATAGTATAATGTCTTTCAGTCTGTTTCTTGGTGCTCAGAATGGAGAACATGCTGTTCCTGTAGGCGCATTCCAGAACCTCTTTGTTGGGTACTTTGTCCTGCCATTGGATGTGCAGAATGCGCCGCAGGCATCTCAGGTGGAAACTGTTGAGTTTCATTTCGTGTCCCGCATAGGTGGTCCATGTTTTGCTGCTGTAGAGGAGTGAGTTGAGTACGCAGGCTTGGTATACACGCAGTTTGGTCTTCTCAGTTAGGTTGGGGATGTTCCAAACCCTCTGGTTAAGTCTGGCCGTCACTGCTGCTGCCTTGGCAATCCTGCCATTCACCTCAGAATCAATTGAGAGTGAGCTGGACATGGTGGACCCGATGTATGTGAAGTTCTCAACAACTTCCAAGTTGTACCCATCGATGGTGACAGAGGGAGGGGAGTCTACATCCTGCGCCATGATGTTCATTTTCTTCAAACTGATGGTCAGTCCAAATTCCTTACAGGCGTAGGAGAGGTGGCATACCAGCTGCTGCAGTCCATCTTCCGTGTGTGATGTCAAGGCTGCATCATTGGCGAAGAGCAATTCACAGATGAGTACCTCTGTTCTGTGACTTTAGTCTTAGCACGGAGATGGCCAATGTTGAACAGCTTGCCATCAGCACTGGTATGGATGTACACTCCCTCGTGTCGGCGCAAGGACACAGCCTTGTTTGACTCCTCTGATAACTGGGAAGGCCTCCAGTGTAGCGCCATTGAAGCACAATGCTGTGCATGTTCTCGTGGAACAATGTGACGACAGCAGGCAGTCATGGGAGCAACCAATCTTCTGCACCAGTCTGAAGAGTCCACTCCGACTGACCAGGTCAAACGCCTTTGTCAGGTCTATGAAGGCAATGTAGAGGGTCATCTGCTGCTCGCAACACTTCTCCTGCAGCTGGCATAGTGAGAAGATTCTGTCTACAGTTGACTTGCCAGCTCGAAAGCCACACTGGGACTCTGGGTAGGCACGGAAGGCTAGGATATGCAAGCGCACCAAGGCAACACGGAAAGCCTTTCTGACGATGCTGAGGAGGGAGATGCCCTGATAGTTGTTGCATTTGCTACGATCTCCTTTGTTCTTGTACAAAGTGATGATGTTGGCATCATGTATGTCCTGTGGGATGTGTCCCTGTTCCCAGCAGAGGCAGAGGAGTGTGTGTAGGGGCTGGGTCAGTGATGATTTCCCACCATTGAGGACTTCAGGCAGAATGCCATCGCTTCCAGGAACCTTCCCACAGGCAAGGCAATCGATGGCTTTTCCGAGCTCTTCCAGGGTGAGTGGTGTGTCTAGTTCTTCTATGACAGGAAGGTCTAGGATGGTGTCAGTGACGATGTTTTGGGTTGCATACAGCTCGAGATTGTGCTTAACCCATCACTGCAGTTGTTTCCCCTGTCTGTGATGACTTCACCCATATTGAACTTTAGGGGGACAGTTTTAGAGGAAGGGGGGCCTGTCGCCTTCTTGATACCCTCATACTATCATCTTGCATCCCCGGTGTCAGGAGCTGTCTGTATACTGGTGCAAAGGTTCAGCCAGTAGGTGTTGGCACAGCGACGGGTGGTCTTCTGGGCATTGTTCTTGGCAGTCCTGAGGGCTTGTAGTGTTCTGGGGCTAGGTGCAACCTTGTATGCCTGGAGGGCTTTCCTCATTGCCTCAGTCACTGGCTCTATCTCCAGTTGGCCTCATAACAGTCTGCATTTTTGTGCTCCTTTTTCCCATAAGCAGTGATGGCTGAATTGTACACAGAGTCACAGAGGTGGGACCACTTGGAGTCAATGGTGTCATCAGGTGTTGCTTTGGTGAGAGCTTCCTGCAGTTTGCTGATGAACTGCTGTGTTTTCTCTGGGTTGCTTGCACAGCAGGTGTTGATGCATGGGCGACCCTTTTTTTTGGTGTGGTGGTGCAGCTTCTTGGGTATTATTCACACCTTGCTGACCAAGGAATGGTCCGTGTCACAGTCAGCACTGTGGTAGCTGCAGGTGAGGAGGACACTGGCCATTTTTGCACGCCTGGTGATGATGAGGTCTAGCTGGTGCCAGTGGCGTGAACGTGGGTGTCTCCTTGACACCTGGATCTCCTTGCATTTGAAGTTAGTGTTCGTCACACATAGGCTGTGGAAGCAGCACATCTCCAGCAGTCACTGACCATTCTCATTAATCTTGACCCTTCTGTAAAAGCCAAGATAGGTGGACCAGGCCTCATGGTCAGCTCCCACTCCAGCACTGAAGTATCCTAGTAAGTTAGGGCCTTCATTGTTGGGGATACTGGATATTGCACGATCCAGAGCCTCTCTCCCACCGTCAGAAGTAACCCCTGGTGCCAAGCTCTGTACCAATCGAGCTTTGACTTAGAAGTAAACTGCTACTTCCCATGTTGTGCTGACATCATACAACGACGCTGGAGTGTCCTCTCCAGTGGAGCTATGGAGAATCAGCTGTTGCCCATGCAGCAGACCCCCTGTCGCCACACAGCTGGTGGACCCGAGGGAACGACAAATGCCGATACAGCTTGGCATCAGTGGTGTCACCAGAGATGCCGGAATGACATTGAAGTCAATTTCAGACCACCTTAGGGACTCTGTCTCCGGATTTTGTCGGGGTTTACTCCCTTAGCCTTTCCCAAGGCAGCAGAGGTTTGGAATCGGAGTTTTCCTTCTCCTAGATGAGCTACCATACAAGGTTGGTACCATTGTAAAGAAGACAAAATCCAGGTTATGAATGTATGCTCATAAACAAGTTTAATCTCACATTGGTTGTTGTACGGGTAAATCAAAAGGGTGTTGGTTGTTATGGTTTTAATACCATTTTCAGCACACGATAGGCTATACATTGTAGCCAGTCAGTGATCTGTAAAGGCAAGTGCTTTACACCACTTCACTGCCTGTGGCCCCAAATGTATGTTTACAGTTATATTTCTCTTTAAAACATTAAATAAAGCCCTTAAAGAGTAACATATGCTCTGCTTCTTTATCCTTTGTTTTGTTCTTAAAACTCATGGCTTGTATAACTGCAATGCAGGGAGAGTCACATGTGGGTAATAATATTTCTACAGTTGTTAAAAAAACAACTGAAATAAACAAAGTTTAAGTTCTTTTTAATGGAAATAATTATGAATAAAAAACATTACTTTAACAAAACTCCAAGGCATGCACTTCATTTACCTGTATCGTCACTGAAATGAAGGTAGTTTCTCACCTGGACAAACCTGTCACATGACATAATTTCTAAAATGGATCCAGACAAGCCAGAATTTCTCACTTTTAAACCAATAAGTTCATCTGTGTCAATAGTTCCATCAATATATGAAGCTTTTTTGTCAGATAATGTGACAGTGTCAGTTTAAACACCTTTGTGTTGATTTGGGTCAGTCTGTCACTTCAAGTACATGTGTATTCATTCTTGTAACATATCTTATTTCCAAAAATACATAGTAACTATAAAATGGAAAATATTTAGGACATGTTCATGATTAATCAAATACTCGTGTTGGGCCTACGCATTCGGAAAATGTGTGAATATTACAATCTAGTTTAGATTTTAGTCTGTTGACAGAATTAGGTGTCATAAACATTAGTGAGCTCAAAGCTTTTGAAGTACTCGTTCCAAAAATGTCCAGCGATTCTTGTTATACACATTCCCTCTCTTCTTCATGTATACTTTACATGATCAGAATTTGCATATTGTCTATTGTTTTATCCCTCGACAATTCCAGCTCATGATCAGAAAAGTCTACCATGTTTGATGTTCACTTTAAAAAAAATTAGGTTTATAGATCAGGTTCCCCACCCCACTTCTTCTTAACAACCTTAAAGTCCGAATGCAAATGAATCATACTACAAAATAATTATTTACTAATGGGGTACCCCAAACACTGACAAATCAGAGAACATATTATCAAAATGTGACATGTTCATGAGACAGGAATAACATTCTGCAGTGTTCAGCAGAGTTATTGTTCCTGGATTGCTTCACTGGTAGTTGGTGTTGAAAGGGTTAAAAAAGAAAAATGGTTTCTACACAAATATTTCAGTTCGCAAACATGTTCCTTCATCAAAGTTTGTGGATCACTTACACCATGTTGGGTGAGAAAGAAGCCTATTGATTTGGAGGTCAAAGATCAGTCAAAAGATCAAAGATCAAGGTCACTTACTGAAAAAAGAATGTTATGGGTTTTTGGCACAATATCTTCGGTTCTTGGCCAAAAGTTGTAAAGGGCTTGCAATTAATGTATAGAAGAGTCCTGTTGATTTTAGGGTCAAATAGTCCAAGATCCAAATCATTGTGGCTAAAAAGATACCTTTTGTAGAAAAACTTTTATTCTGGATTAAATATCTGTCCAAATGTTGTAGATCTTTTGTGTTTAATACAGTAAAGAAATCTCATGTGTCTGGGTTCTGAATGTCAGAGATTATGGTCATGTTAAGTCAAATGAAACAATTCTGGTTTCTGCTAATTAACGTTAGCTCAGAATTGTAGATCTTGACCAAAGGTCGTGGTCCTTGAGACTCACTGGTCATTAATCTCCAGAGATAGCCATGCCCTTCCTGTGGCTTCATAAAGGATTATTAAATATGAAGTGGGCATATTATGTGCCACTCACAGCATTGTTGTTATAATTTGTAAAACCAACTACTAAATGTGCTCAAGTTTTGGATGGAAAAACTTGTTCCATGTGTTTCTTCGTCAGTGATTATTCAGATATTTATGTTAAAGCAACATTGCATCATTCATATGAACCCAACAGAATGGATACACTGCTGTCATCATGCCCTGCAGGAGAAAACAGAAGGGCTAAATCATACAGTTACATGAATCCAATAGATTGGATACCCTGCTATCATCATGCCCTGCAGAAGAAAACCGTCACATGAACCCAGTAGAATGGATACCCTGCTTTAATCATGCCCTGCAGGAGAAAGTAGAAGGGCTAAATGTTAGTCACATGAACCCAATAGAATGGACACCCTGTATAATCATGTCCTGTAGAAAAAAAACAAGGGCTTAATATTACAGTCACATGAACCCAATAGAATGGATACCCTGTATAATTATACCCAGTAGGAGAAAGCAGAAGGGCTAAATTTCCAGACACAAGAACCCAATAGAATGTATACCCTTATATAATTGTGCCTTCAAAGAGAAAACAGAAGGTCTAAATCTTCCAGACACATGAACCCAATAGAATGGATACCCTGCTATATTCATGCCTTCAAAGGGAAAATATTAGGGTCTCAATCTTTGAAAAGTTTAACCATATTTCATTAAATAGTGACGTTTTTCAATACAAGTGCTTATTTTTCTAAAGATTATTAAATTTGTTATATTTCTTTTATTTCACTAAACTAAAAAAGTTTTCTTTTGTTTTTTGAACAAAAATGTTGAAATAAGTTGACATAAAACATTCTTATTATCTTCTTGTACAATTTTTGATGCACAGAGACAGTGGAAGATGCAGAAGGAGAGATTAACAGAAGAGTTTAGCAATGCTTTGAAGAATTTCCAGACAGTACAACGCACAGCTGCAGAGAAGGAGAGAGCCAGTGTGGCCAGAGCTAGAGCACATTCCAGCACTTTTGTGAGTAATGCAGACAAATAAGTGTATTTATTATCTATTCAGATGTTTTTAATGGACATTTAATGTGTTAATTTTTTTTAGAAAGACGAAATATATAAGACAATTGAATTGTTATCATTTTATTTACTTTCTATTTTTAATTGCAAAGACTAGTTTTTGACAGGTAAAATAGTGATCCACTGTCAGATATGGCCACTGTTACTAAAAATAGAAAAACCTTTATTCAAACAAATTCTTCTTAAACAACAGAATTTGACCAAATTGGACAGAAACCCTTATTGCATGAATGTCTTTCAAAATTTCTTTAAAGCTTGCAGATCTACCATCTAATATGGTTTGGCTTGGTGTTAAAATACAGCAACACAAATAGGTTATTTAGTGCCAAGGCAATTTGAGTGAAGTGCTTTACTCAGGGATACACCATGGTGGCTTACTGAGTCCGATCCAGTGGTAGAATTGAACCCTCACCTTTTCTATCATAGGTGTGACATGCCACTGATCCTCCATGGCTCATGCTTCCATTAGTCACTTCCTAATGATGTGAAGGAGGGTGCATTAGTGCATTGCATACATCCCTGTAATGCTCTCACCCATTATTATGTGCCTTGTTATAATGATATGCTGGATATAACCAGATACTTTGTGGACCAAACAACTAAAATCATACCAATGTATAGAAATATGGTTTGAAAAAAACAAGGTCAAACTTAGTCTGGTATATTCATCTCCATTATTTAAAATATTTTGAAAGTGCTTTCTGTACCATAGTTTGATATATTATGCATTCCTCAGTATATTGCAGTTCCATACGTACTATGGTTCTCAATATAACATGGTCTGCAGTTATGGACCCCAACTACTGCATTATAACAAGGTAGAGCTGCACCTTCTCAAAAAGTCTCGGTACACAGTTTGACCTAATTTGATAGAAAATGTTGTGGCATATGTGGTTTTCATGTTTGATAGGCAAATGATGGTGATCTGCAATCAAATGTAAGCAGAAGTAATTAAAAACTTTAACACTTTACCAAATTTGAAAGAAAGCATCCATGCTTAAAGGGCTTTAAGTTTTATACAAAAATAGCAACTGTTACAAAAGAAAATTTTAAAAAACTTCAAATTACTTTTCAATGACTCCTCGACAAAATTTGACATAAACATTCTGGCACCATGGGATTTCAACTTTGTACAAATGATGCTAATTTGCCATCAGATTTGGCCACCATCATTGAAAATAAATTACATTAAATGACCTCTCAAAATCCTCTAAATAGATTTAGACCCAATTTGACAGAAAGCATCATGGCATAGGTGGTTTTCAAGTTTAATAAACAAATGAAGCTGATCTGCCATCAAACATGGCTTCCATTACTAAAAATAGCAAATGCTTTAAATGACGTATCAAAACCACTCAACAGAATTTGACCAACTTTGACAGAATCTTCCAAGTAAAAAGGCAATTCATTATTGTCAGATGGTGACATTGTGCCGTCAGATATGGTTGAAGATGCACAAAAAAATGATAAAGTAACTTTGGAACATTTGTTTTCAGTCAACAGTACAGTGAGAAATGTCTGCATCCTAATGACCCAGATACCTTAGCCCCAGAACTCTCTTGTCTATCACAATGTGCCACAAGATGCATTTTATAATAGAATATGTAATAACAATAAATTTAAAATATCTTGAAAATAAAGACTTGAAAACTTTATAACTTTTTATACTTCAGCACAGAAACTTGTTTGCAATTTTTTTTCCATGGTGCAAATATTGAAGAGAAATACTGTGAATTTCTTTCACGGATATCAGTTTTCATGGATGTGTAAAAAGAAAGGTATTTGTTTGCACTTAAATTTCTAGATGTGCTCCACAGAAAAACAGTTTATTTTAATCTATTAAAAAAGATTGGTACACAGTGAAAAATTAGGAATTTCACAGAATATTGTGGTTGTAAAGAATTTTGCATCTCTTTTTAGAAGTGCTCGACATCAATGAAAATGTGTAATACTGTATAGCCTTGCTTATAATTTAAGTCCAATTGCAAGCAACATAGACCTTGATCTGTCATTGCATAATACACAAGCAGATCAGGGTCTTTGCAGTTTAGTGTACTAATTACTCCTAACAAACCGCATAGACCCAGACCGACTGTATTATGCAATGTCACATCTATGTCTGTGCAGTTTGCAGGTGGATTTATAAGCGATTAATTATTTTCAAATTAATTAGCTGTACAGCAAAATAAAAATTTTAATCTATCATTTTTTAGGGTGATCAGCCTTTGGAAATGAAAAACGAGCAGTTCTCTGCACCAGGGTAGGTCTTCCTATAGTAACATAATGAAATTTAGATGCACCACCTGATCAAGTTTAAACATTACCTGCATACAATTAAGACCTGCCAACCCTTATGATTTTGCCCTAAAGTCTTAGGAAAATGACCCTTAAAATATGGACTGAATAAAAGCAAAAACTATGGAAAAATTGTTGTTGCTGATTAATCTGGATAACTGCATCATCCCTGTTTGATTTGGATCCAGGTTTCTTATTAGAATTAGTGGGGTTAGTCACGGAACCAGACTAAAATTACAGCAGTATCTCAGATGCTTTAAACTGCACATATTTTTTCATGCAAAGCATCTGTGTGATCAAACTAGATTTTTTTTAAAGATGACATCCAGCAAGTGATGCATGTTGACGACAAAGAGGGTGCTCACCAGTTATTATGTACTTTTGAGAGAGTGATGTCTGTAAGGTGAAGTTGTTTGCATTTAAAACATGCACAGTGGAGAGAATGTTGGCATACCTCTGTGCTACTTTAATGTAAAGTGGCTGACATTTCATTGGATATTGTACTTTTGGAAATTGTATATGATCCAAGCACACTGCTAACTAAAATGACTGCTTCCTTGTGCTAAAAAATCAGCCTGAATTAGTCTAAGGTACACAGTCAGTAGCAGCTATTAAAATAGGGAAAATGAATGTTGCCAGACTAGACAATACCAGCTTCTGAAAGTGCAGTGAATGAATTACCAAATATATAAAATGTATTTTAAAAAAAACGGTTATCAGCTCTTATTTATACAGTTTACCTCAGAAGTTCAGGAAGTGAAAACACCAAGTGGAGCTAGCACTTTTTTGAAAGGTGCACATCTGGAGTAAGGCCAAGCTGCATACCCTATAACCCATATTACACCCATCATTCATACACCAAAATAAAGGGAATTAAAGGTTCTTTGAACTATACCTAAGATATGTAAGGTCTTTTATAACGAGCCAGTATAACCAGTGAGGAAAGCTGAGGGAATTCTTTTTCTTTAAAATTCTAACCCTATGCAAAATATGAAACAGAGCGCCACCTTAAAACAAATTAAAAATGTATGCAATTATTTTTCTTATTTTAATATCATTATGTAGGGGGAGAAATACAGGAGAATTATTCAAAAGGAATGTTTTGATGCTTGCAACTTAAACTTTTCAGCCATATAATCAAAATTAGATAATACAAGAATAATACCTATATTCTCTTTAAGGGGGTGTTCACCAGTTATTATGTACTTTTAAGAGAGTGACGTATGTAAGGTTAAGTTGTTTACGTTAAAAACATGCAAAGTGGAGAGAATGTTGGCATACCTCTATGCCTCTTTAATGTAATGTGGCTGACATTTCTTTGGATATTGTACTTTTGGAAATTGTACATGATCTAAGCACACTGCTAACTAAAATGACTGCTCCCTTGTGCTAAAAAAGTCAGCCTGAATTAGTCTAAAGTACACTATCCTTAGCAGCTATTAAAATAGGGAAAATGAATGTTGCCAGACTAGACAATACCAACTTCTGAAAGTGCAGTGAATGAATTACCAAATATATAAAATGTAAAAGAAGTTATTAGTTCTTATTTATACAATTTACCTCTGAAGTTCAGGAAGTGAAAATGACCAAGTGGAGCTAGCACTTTTTTGAAAGGTGCACATCTGAAGTAAGGCCAAGCTGTATACTCTATAACCCATATTACACCCATCAGTCATACACCAAAATAAAGGGAATTAAAGGTTCTTTGAAATATACGTAAGATATAAAAGGTCTTTTTTAAATAGCCAATATAATCAGTGAGGAAAGCCGGGGAAATTCTTTTTCTTTATAATTCTAACCCTATGTGAAATATGAAACTGTCGAGCACCACCAAAATGGAAATTAAGCTGCTTAAAAAAATGTTAATAATCGGCACAGAAGAAAAGAAATGAATATTCAGATTTTTGCAAATAAAAGAAGGAATGTGCACAGTTTTTGGACATCTCATGTCAATTTGAGAATGTCTTGTGGCAGGAGATATATTTTCCATCATCATGTCAAATGGAGAAATATTTCAAGAATTACGTCAAGTAGAGAGATAGCAACAAGCCATTGAGCTAAATAGGGTTTGGAACTGAAGTTTGTGCAACTGTACTAGTGGTAAATAAGGTCTGTGTGTACTTTACAAACTTTTCAGTTGAACATAATGTTGACCGTCGCTGCATGTTTCAAATGCCAAACTTTTAAATACATTTTCCAGCTTTACAGTAGCAATTTATGATGTTTTGATACACCCTACAGAAAACTGCCCAAACTTAAGGAAAAAAATCAACTGCCTTACCAAGACGGTCTCGTCAGGTTAGGCAGGTCTGCACATTTTTGGACATTTCTTTTAAAGAAATATGTTTGATTACTAAGATTTAAGTTTATGTGTCCTGAGTCAATTTATATGCCAGTCTGAGCTTGGTTATGTATATGCATCATTTTTCTAGCGTAACATGCATCCTTTTACCTGTTGGAGGTTGAGATTATGAATCTGTACATGAAGATTGAGGTTTGATCAGTCCCTAAGAAATGGTGTTGTGAGGGTCAGGCATAATGCTAAAGAATGGATGGTGGTGTGCTTATGGATAACTAGTAAATCACAGTTTAGTTCCCAACAGAATCTAATGTATATTGTGTTATTATGATTGTCCAAAGATAATTTAAATTGGGATGTATTATGCCTAATAAATTGTTTGCTCTCTGTTACAAAAATAAAATTACAGACATGATTATTCAGTATCTCACATTGCTCATTTTGTCAGTTACTCCCAGACAAAGGAGATACTGCAGATGGAGGAAGATGTGGACCTGGAAGCTATAAGGGAGAGGGAAGATGCAATTCGCAAGCTTGAGGTACTTATGGTCTCCCTGTTGTCTTAAATGATAATGATATTTTCTACATAAACTGCTCAACTCAACAACCTTAAAATATGATACCATGTTGAAAATAACTCTTTCCTTACATTCATTTTACATAGAGATTAACTAGATACAATCCTGAAAGTTAACTGATTCAAACTACAGGATACCCTGCTGTAGCATGTTTCATAATTACATGAATTTTTCAATATAACATGGTCATCATTTGGCTCCCAAACTTCTGCAACCTCATCACTAATTTCTCTTGACTGTTTTGAATTACTGCAATGTTTTATTGCCAAAGTAAATGAAAATTTTGATTTGATAATCTTATGAGTTGTTTGCATTCTCAAGGGGAAAAAGGTTTTCTTTCATTTAAATGAATCAAGATGTTGAAAGTTTATATTTGTGAATATTCTTTGCAGATATTTCAGTAGTCAGTCACTGCACATTCTTGTTAGGTTATTGGTTTTGGAAGATGTTGGCTTACAAAAATATTGGATAATTGTTAATCAATTTGTATTGAACCATAAACAATCAAGCTAATAATCCTTCTTTGTGTTTGTCTTTAATGAATTGTGTACAATTGTTGTTCAGTCCCAAGCATTCTATAGGCCACCAATGTTTGCTTAATCAACTGATATACACACCTATGCAATAAATAATTCCATGGTTGAAATAATTTTATTACCTGAACTGATAAATTAATTTATATACCAGATAAGTAGTTGCGAGTCATCAAAATTAATCCCACAGCAAACATTGTTGCAACTACCAGGCACTGCTTTATTAGCAAAATATCACTCAGCATGTCTTGGCCATGTTTTTAACCAGTTGCCACACGATGAATTGACTGTTGTTTGAAAATGAATCAGTTTTTTGGCAAACAATAAATTAGTGAAATGAGATACTGTGTGGATCCATATTGCTCAGGTCAGGAAAATTCATTGTTGTCGGACATTCAAAGGAGCATTTTTGGTACTCTTCACCCCACCCCATTCATCTTACTTCTTATAGTTAAATCCATAAATATATGTATATATTCACAATATGCATTTCATGTATGTTTACCATCATGCTTAAAACCTAAATCTGTCCATTTAATTTCCTTAAAATGTAATCAGAAATACAGACATCAGTTTCATATTGCACTGATACATGTGCTTGTTAATGATGTACGTTGTTGCATGTACTCTAGGTGGATACTGAAATTGGAACCAAACTTTTTAAGTTGATGTTATAATCCAACATACTGATCCCTGTTTTTGTTGTGTAGTAGTGCAGAAGTCATGGTTCATGGTTATTAATATTGGGCTTCATGTATTCTTACCTGTCTTTTAGAGAATGACTTGGCTGTTTGTTAGAGATCCTGTTTTATCTCATGCAATCAAATGCATACTTCCGAATATGTCTGAGACTTGTTTCCTGATATGTAGGTCAAATTTACAAAAAAAATCCCTTAGTACAATGCATGTTTGAGCCTTAATTTGTGACAATTATTGCGCAAGTTGGAAGATGAGTTTCTTATTAGAAATTGCCTTTGTCAGATTTGGGCATTTTATTGTTGGATTGAAATCAATTTCGTTAGACATATCGGATATAAATGAATATTTCCAAAGCTATATTGTATAGTATTTTATAAGGCTGTGTGAATTTGTTAGCAAAGGATTAAGTATTCAGATTTGAATGTAATGTAACAAGGAAAATTGTAAAGGTTTTGATATGGTACTGCTTAGTGACATTTTCACATGCACATGTGCATACTGAATTGTTATTGGACTGTATCTTATGGTATTCTTAGATTGACCTTTTTTTCCCTGGTTTTTGTTGGACTCTGACAATCATGTTATAGCAGGGTTTACCTTTATTACATCGCATGTAATTCACACCATTTTTTTAATCATTGCAGTAATTTTATAAAAACTTCTTTAGGGCCGTATGAACCATGTCAGTGGTTAGTATTGACAATGTAAGGAGTGATGAAAAATAGAATTAGTGATATGCACTGGGGTGGGTTGGGGCAATTCCACTTGAGTGTCAAAATTTGTGGGCTGAAATGAGGATTTGCATAGTTTCTTCCCACAAATCCTGAACTTAAGGGTGAGTTTTTCTGGTCCCACACCTACAGTATGGTGGATTATATTTCTCTCTTTTCTCATTTGTTAATTAACGTTGACAACAAAGATGACATTTTATCTATACAGATATGGTTTTAAAAATACATAGTATTTCCTGAAGGATTTTACATCTTTAAAATAAGCTAAAATGTTTTGTTTACAATAAAGTGTTTGTTTTGAATACTGATTCCTGTTTGCAATAAGGTATTTGTTGTGAATATTGATTACTGTTTACAGTAAGGTATTTGTTGTGAGTGCTGATTACTGTTTACAGTAAGGTATTTGTTGTGAGTGCTGATTCCTGTTTACAATAAGGTAATTGTTGTGAATACTGGTTACTGTTTACAATAAGGTATTTGTTGTGAGTGCTGATTACTGTTTACAGTAAGGTATTTGTTGTGAGTGCTGATTCCTATTTGCAATAAGGTATTTGTTGTGAATATTGATTAGTGTTTACAGTAAGGTATTTGTTGTGAGTGCTGATTACTGTTTACAGTAAGGTATTTGTTGTGAGTGCTGATTACTGTTTACAGTAAGGTATTTGTTGTGAGTGCTGATTACTGTTTACAGTAAGGTATTTGTTGTGAGTACTGATTACTGTTTACAGTAAGGTATTTGTTGTGAGTCCTGATTCCTGTTTGCAATAAGGTATTTGTTGTGAATACTGATTACTGTTTACAGTAAGGTATTTGTTGTGAGTACTGATTCCTGTTTACAGTAAGGTATTTGTTGTTTGCAATAAGGTATTTGTTTTGAATACTGATTACTGTTTACAGTAAGGTATTTGTTGTGAGTACTGATTCCTGTTTACAATAAGGTATTTGTTGTGAGTGCTGTTTACTGTTTACAGTAAGGTATTTGTTTTGAATACTGATTCCTGTTTGCAATAAGGTATTTGTTGTGAATACTGATTACTGTTTACAGTAAGGTATTTGTTGTGAGTACTGATTCCTGTTTGCAATAAGGTATTTGTTGTGAGTACTGATTCCTGTTTACAGTAAGGTATTTGTTGTGAGTCCTGATTCCTGTTTGCAATAAGGCATTTGTTGTGAATACTGATTACTGTTTACAGTAAGGTATTTGTTTTGAATACTGATTCCTGTTTACAATAAGGTATTTGTTGTGAGTGCTGATTCCTGTTTACAGTAAGGTATTTGTTGATTCCTGTTTGCAATAAGGTTATTGTTGTGAATACTGGTTACTGTTTAGAATAAGGTTATTGTTGTGAAAATATAGATTACTGTTTATTAGCTTGGTTAAAATTTCCTTTTAATATTTAAACTCCTAGAAAAGAAGCAGATGTTTACCATGTCATAATCATAATAAATTCATCTTTAATGTCATTTGGTTCACTCATGCATGATAGGCATATCCGACATGGTTCTGTCACATGGCCAAACTGTTTCACATGCATGTAAGAAAAAGAGAAATGTATTTCTCATAGACTCCTACAAATTTTGTTGGGCCAGTAGAGTAACAGTTCTTTTGAAGGACTCTTGTTTAACTTTTGAGCTCTCCCATCAGAAGAAAAAGTTAATACTTATATTATTTTTATTCATTTAAATTAATCATGATTTTAAAAAATCTTTTCTTTTTAAGAAAGACATAACTGATGTTAACCAGATTTTTAAAGACCTTGGCATGTTGGTTCATGAACAAGGTGAAATGTTAGGTAAGTGTTGCTAGTATTTTTGTATTCATGTATTGACTTTATATACTTCTAAAAATGTTTTTTTAAATATATTTTATATATTTAATATGAATACATCATCACCAAGTCTGTGCAATTCATAGTTGCTACATCAGAAGTAGGTTAGATTTAACAAGAATATCATTGATGAGATTTTGTTGCAATTTGACTTTCACCATTTTGTGGCAGATTTTATGGAGTTATGGCACTGTTTGACTCAAAACATTGCTTTATGTTTTCTGGCTTAATTTTTATGTAGAGTTAAGGCCCCTGCTTGAATCAGAACTTTTCCATTGACATGTAGCATCCATGTCATGCTGACACATTTCTGGTTTGAGGCTATTCCAGAAATAAACACTGGGGAAGGGGTGGGTGGAAGGGCTGCCCATCTTTAGGGATGATGGTACTAACACCAAAACTTCAATCTTGAGACACCTACCACAAAACAAAAATTTAGATTACACCCACGATCACCATAACATAAATATAAAAAAAATCACAAATATCAATTTATTTTTCAAAATGATTCACAGCTATTGGAGCAAGATCATAGATGGATATTCAACATGTGACAAATTGCAGTGCAAGTTTAAGTTCATATTTGTTTCACTAACACAGCTATAACATTAAATGGGTTTTCATGTTGCAGATGAGCAGTTCAACCCCATTTATAAGAAATAAATCAATAATTTCTCCTCATTTTATGTCCAGTATAAATGATACATGACACTGTTCATTAAATATCTACTGCTGAAATATATTTGATTCATTTATTGTATTCTTTTTGTATTCGGTTTTAGTCAATTTACACACAAGTCTGAAGGTAGTGAATTTTGAAACACTGAGCTGGTGGGGACCAAACCCACATCACACAGGCATGCAGCATGCATTTCGGCCATTCAGTTACTAGTCTGCCTTTAAGCTTGATTGAGGACTAAAGATTTGGTTGATTATGCATAGAAAAATTTTCCACAAAGTCAGACGGA
This sequence comes from Sinohyriopsis cumingii, assembly GCA_028554795.2. Classification (NCBI taxonomy): domain Eukaryota; kingdom Metazoa; phylum Mollusca; class Bivalvia; order Unionida; family Unionidae; genus Sinohyriopsis; species Sinohyriopsis cumingii. The sequence continues at coordinate 145,411,008 of CM068824.1, forward strand.
TTCTACTTTCAGATATTGATAATACACTGTTCATGGAATCACTTGAAATTTAACATCAGTTACTGGCTATACATAATTGATAACTGACAACTGTTGGTAAGCATGGCATTACAAAATGCATGCCTAATAGAGAAATATTTTGCAATACAATTTTGTTCCGGTTTTTCAGGTGTGTGTTCTAGTGGTTCATTTAAAAACTTTAATGTTACTGTTTCTTTTCTAAATTGTTTTCTTTTAACATTTTTGTATTTAACTATTGTTTTTACTAATACTTCTTATTTTGTTTCAAAATGTTTCTCTCAATTTTATAATGCATCACTAACAAGTACTTGACATACATATGGTCTTCTAATTTTCACAGGACAAAAAACAGACAACGGATGATATATTTCTTTACCAGCTTGTGAAAATTTAGAACATGTGGAAAATTAAACAAGGCTTTAAAGCAATTCATATAGTTCAAATTTCAAACAGTATTTTGGTAAAGTTAAGGATATTTCTGGATGAGACATCTTTAGTACCACCATTCCATTGGGTGTGTCTTAGTTATCTCCCTTGCTCCAAAACCCAAACTATCTTTATTACCTTTATTTAAAAAACAATGAGAGAAAAACACCTCAGATGAACTAGAAAAGATTGTCTATCAAAATATAAACGTCAAAACAATTAAAAAAACAATATAAGTTTTAATTGTAAAATGCGTAATGCAAAACTGTGTGTCAAACAATAGTTTTAATTGTAAAACCCACAATGCAAAACTGTGTCAAATAGTTTTCATTGTAAAACCTGCAGTACAAAACTGTGTCAAACATAGTTTAATTGTAAAACCTGCAATGCAAAACTGTGTGTCAAACAATAGTTTTAATTGTAAAACTCGCAATGCAAAACTGTGTCAGACAATAGTTTTAATTGTGAAACTCACAATGCAAAACTGTGTGTCACACAAGCAGCATTAGAGTAACACATAAAAACCTACAAGACTTAATTATTGAGATATTCTTAATTAGATTAATTTATCAAGTAAATAGTATATTTGTCATTTTAGTACAAGATCATCATTTCTTTTGGATACTGTCCTGAGTGCATAGAACCATTTATATATTTCTATCTGGAAGAGAGCTGTACATGTGAGAAAAAAATGTAAATAGAGGGGCTTCTCCAAGTATGTGCATGTATGAAATATTTCATTTTTGACCAAAAAAGGTTTTAATTTGTGTAAAGTTTGTATAAAATGATGCTTATAGTTGAAGAATAGTTAAAACATTACAGTTATTAGTCCATAACTGCAAGAAAATACCAGCAAGGGAGTGATTATAGCCTGTCAGACAGATAATGACTTCCCACAAGATCTGATAAATAATATATCACAAAATAAGGACCATTATTTTATTAGTTTACCGCACACAAATGGCTATAATGACATAGAATTTCTTATATTTACATAATGCATAAAACAATCTGTTTTCATTACAGCAATTTCAAATTAAGCCTGCCATTATATCAACATAACTGTATAAGTTTTAGTACTAACATGCTATTGGCAGTGTCATAAGAAAGTATGCTTTCAGTCCAATATGTATGGACCACTGTTGAGCTCACATGATACATGTATGGACCATTGTTACTGTCGCACATGTACAGTGTGATGCCAGTGTAACATGCTCTGTTAATTCTCATATAACACAATGGTGGCATGGCTCCTGAAATTTCATGTACATGGTATTTTTTTCTCATCTTAAAAATATGAAAAATAATATGTAAAAAAATAAATTATCATTTTGGGGAAGAGATCGCATGTGAATTAGAATATACAATGATCTTGGAGTAGCTCCTGAAATTTCATATGTGTATATTTTCTCATACATGAAAATAATATTTTTACTTTTTAAATGTTAAAAAAATAACATGTTTAACGTTTATTATCATTTTAGGGAAGAGATTGCATATAAATTCAAACATAAAATGATTGTGGCATGGTACACTTTCACCAGTTTCTTAACAGTTTGTGCCAGATAAAAATCAGAAGTATGAGTATCTGAAATAGTGTCTGGGCATTTTGAGAACATTGATCTTAATTTATTTTTTGGAAAACATCAGCTCATATGTGTTAATCTTATTCTCACTGTTCCATGGGCTGATAAATACGCCTTCTTTATGTTTGTCTTCTATGCATTCTGTACACAATCATTGTTCAAACAGTATCCGACAGTGTTTGTTCTTTAAATGGCTTACACATCCAAGCAACAAACAATGGGGTGGATGATAAAAGATTCTCACCTGAATTTATAAATCAGTTAAATTAAATATATTGCTAATTGTTAGTCAGTTGCAGAGCTAAAACTTGTTCATATTATTAGACGAGTTATAAAACATCAAAAAATGAAAGCTGCCAACATGTACACATGGCTTGGCAGTGTTGTTAGACACAATCAGTTGACCAGTGCATAGTGTCATCCATTCCCTATAAAAATGACCCCATTGTTTATTGACAGTTATTATTGCTGTATTCATTCAAACCACTATGTGTAAAAGTGTTAATTAGTGGACATTTACAATGGATAATGGGAGACAGAAACATAAAGCTTTACCATTAAAGAGTGTTAATTAGTGGACATTTACAATGGATAATGGGAGACAGAAACATAAAGCTTTACCATTAAAGAGTGTTAATTAGTGGACATTTACAATGGATAATGGGAGACAGAAACATAAAGCTTTACCATTAAAGAGTGTTAATTAGTGGACATTTACAATGGATAATGGGAGACAGAAACATAAAGCTTTACCATTAAAGAGTGTTAATTAGTGGACATTTACAATGGATAATGGGAGACAGAAACATAAAGCTTTAGCGTTAAAGAGTGTTAATTAGTGGACATTTACAGTGGATAATGGGAGACAGAAACATAAAGCTTTACCATTAAAGAGTGTTAATTAGTGGACATTTACAATGGATAATGGGAGACAGAAACATAAAGCTTTACCATTAAAGAGTGTTAATTAGTGGACATTTACAATGGATAATGGGAGACAGAAACATAAAGCTTTACCATTAAAGAGTGTTAATTAGTGGACATTTACAGTGGATAATGGGAGACAGAAACATAAAGCTTTACCATTAAAGAGTGTTAATTAGTGGACATTTACAGTGGATAATGGGAGACAGAAACATAAAGCTTTACCATTAAAGAGTGTTAATTAGTGGACATTTACAATGGATAATGGGAGACAGAAACATAAAGCTTTACCATTAAAGAGTGTTAATTAGTGGACATTTACAATGGATAATGGGAGACAGAAACATAAAGCTTTACCATTAAAGAGTGTTAATTAGTGGACATTTACAGTGGATAATGGGAGACAGAAACATAAAGCTTTACCATTAAAGAGTGTTAATTAGTGGACATTTACAATGGATAATGGGAGACAGAAACATAAAGCTTTACAATTAAAGAGTGTTAATTAGTGGACATTTACAATGGATAATGGGAGACAGAAACATAAAGCTTTACCATTAAAGAGTGTTAATTAGTGGACATTTACAATGGATAATGGGAGACAGAAACATAAAGCTTTACCATTAAAGAGAAGATTGAAGCCCTGGACAGGATTGAGTCTAGTGTTAAACAATCACAATTAGCTAGAGGTTTAGGTGTGAATGAGTCAACCATCTGAGCAGCAATATTAGTGATGATGATGATAGTTTATTTGATGGATTTTTGGGAAAAGGATATGTCCGAGTCTGAGAGGTCATTTTGGATGCATATGCAGTCATGCGACTGTGTTAATTAATGGTTCACTTTTGATAATGACTGCCCAGTTGTAGACTGTGTCTCTGATGCAGAAATTATTCATAATATTATGCTAAATAAAACCAGTGATGATGCAGATAATGGTAAAGATGACAGCAAAGATGCCACACCTGAGGATCATCTACCATCAGCAGCAGCAGAAGATGTCAGAAGTTTAGAGTATGCTTTAAGATGGATGGAGATGCAAGAAATTGACTATGCTCAAATTCTTCATTTGAGGAATATGATTGATTTTGCCAAGAGCAAATGTGACAGTAACAGAAAGCAGCTAAAAATCAGGGTTTTTTTTCTCAAGAAACAATAAAGTATTTTAATTCACAGATGAGAAGATTTATCTGCATGAAATTTGTATAGACACCATTTATTGACCTTAGAACGTACTGGACAGTAAAATGTGCTACATCTTTTATGACATAATTTTGCTCTTTTTTTTTCTTCAAGTCAGACACATAATGATCTGTTTCAAACTTACTGAGTATTTTAAATTGGTGTGCATATTTTCGATGGAGTTACATGTACTGTGGATGCACAGCATGTTGACAAGATCGGTGTGTGAGTACATGTATATGGGTTGATATTTTTATTCATGCTGTGCATCTACATGCATATATATATAAACAGTATATTCGTATATGTACCAGTGCGTGGTTCTCAGAATAAAGTAAAATATATATGTAACCTCTGTTTTCACTACATGTACATTTCTCATTTCGTATCCATTGATTTAAGATGGTAACTGTGCAAGCAAAACATTTTTTTGTGCACTTGTATTACCCCTGCCCATTCTTGGGGTACACAAATCATTTTATTCAGCTAACTGACCTGGTTGGTTATAACAGGTTCTATGGACTCCAACCATCATGTGTTAGTGGGGCCACACTGTAAATGTAACCTTGAATAATAAACTCAACAGACTGAAAATATTCATAGCTAAAACCTTAACATTATTATCTTTCATAGTAGCTGATGACAACAAAAGTAAAGTGTTCTGATTCTGAGTGTATTTTACATAATAATTACAACCATTGTGAACTGGCAAAGTCCACATGAAAATCTGTTTATGATGGCCTTTTTTCCCGATTTAATTGTTTCCTTTTCCTCCTGCTGATGGACATGTGCAAACATTTCTCCAACAGATAAACCAACCATGTCACTTAACAAGAGTATTTAATCTTTCCTTAAAAATGTCAGGATTTTAACAAACTGAATAGTTTTAGATCAGAGGAAAAAGTTAGGAACAGACAGCCATGCTGGAAGAGCAATATGATGTTCCTCAAAATATTGAACTATTGTCTTGGCCTGATGGCTCTTCAGATGTTTTGGTAATTTTGAAACATCAAAAAGTCGGCAGTACATAATTTGTTCCTGAGTAGATAGATTAGATTAGATACAGCATTAGGAGACTGATCATGGTTGAGCTAATGCATGTTACAAAGTGAAACCCATATTTTTCCCAAGCAGGCATAATTACAAAACTGTACTAAGATATTCAAAAGAATTTACTTAATCAGGTTTCTCAGATACCCAGTATATGTCAGGTGGGGATGGGTAAGTTTGGTACCAATAGTCAACAAATGGTGGTTTTTTTTATTTGGTTTACAGCATCTTTGGCAGTAGAGTGCATATTTTCCCTGAACAAATCAAGATCAAAATATCCACTGCTGCAAGGTTCACTTGCTTGTACTGCAGATACTTCATACATGCAACTCACAGAGACATCATTTATTTCTTTGTCAGAATAAACATGTTCCTTAGCTGGTCATAGCTGTGCATATTGTCAGCTATCATGCTTTATTCAGAAGAAAGGCCAGAAATCCATTTCAGGAATGGTAGCATTATGTGTTGGGCACCTGGGCTTTCTTTGTGTCCTTAGAGTGCTTGATTCATTGGATTACTGTGCTATCATCATACAGATTTTGTATGTTGCTGAGTTTATTCTTTCAAATCTCAGTTTGGTACCATCATGCTGATTTTGTATGTTGCTGAGTTGATTGTCCCAAATCGCAGGCTGATTGTCAAGTCAGATAACTCTGGAGCATCATATGTTTTACGTTGCTTCATCTTCACCACAGTGCACAGTTGGTTTTTACATGATTTGACTCATCACACTGAATCTAGTCATTTTCCTTTAACCTGGAAGAAAGTTAATGGTATGCTATACATGCAGTGCATTCTTGAAGCAAAGGGACCTGAAAAAAATCACCTTTTGTTCATTAGCTAATGAGAAGGATTCACTTAAAGGTTTTTCTGTTTATAGTACAGTGGTCATATAGACTGTATTCAGTGACATCAGAATTTCATGTATACGCATTAGCGCGCTTCATATTTGGATTACAAGCGGAGGTCGACACAGTGATTGCTGATCAGACGTGGAGTATATAACAGTGTCGAAGCCAGTGAAAATAAAAAATCAGATATATCGACACATTAGATAGTACATCGGAGCAAAGATATTTAACTAAATGCTGGCTGATAGATGATTTAGATCCCTATCATATACCAAAGTCAGAGTGGAGTACTACGGCGGTCTTATTCCCATGCATTCAGTACCCAGATATAATAATTACCTGATTTATGCTAAGAGCAGCTATACCTTAGAGGAAATGAAAACCTGAAGAAGCCTTGACACATACAATCTCTTTACTTCTGGATGGGTTAGAGAAGTTGCTGTGTGCGTGAAAAATTAATACCACGTTCGGGGAAAGGTAATATACACATAATCATCCTCTCTCTCTGTCTCTCTCTCTCTCTCTTGTTTAGTTATATAAGCAGTCTAGATAACAGTTTTCATAATGAGCTTCAGAAACATTGGTTCATATGCAAGCATTTACATACATATTTGAAATACGTTCCAGAATTTTTGGATTTTAGTTATTAACCTTGTGGAATAAAAAAAACTAGTATTCTCACTTGCCTCTTGAAAGAACACATTTTTTTCTCACCCACTGGATGAAATATATTCTTTATGTATTCCATGCAAGCAAATATCAGATCCCATTTAATTTTGAATTCACATTGAATGGGGAAAAAAGTCAACTTGTTGCAATTTTGTCCTCTTATTTTTTTTAGGTACTCCATTCACAGAAACTGAGAGAAAAGCCCACTCAACCATGGATTATTGCAGAGAAGGCTAGGACCATCTGCACTGCACACTGTGACTGTATGGCAGGTTTGGATGAAGTGTGTTCTCATTTGGCATCACTTATGTTTGCGGTAGAAGCAACAGTGAAACTGCGCGACTCCAAAACTGTAACACAAGCTCCAGCCTACTGGTTACTGCCTGCACCTCTGAACCAGATCAATTACAGACCTGTTGCTGAGACCGATTTCTCATCAGCACACATGAAGAAGAAAAATTTGGATGAGGCAATAGCAACAGGAACACGAACAACTCCTTACCGAGTAAGACAACGTAAGGAAGTACCACCCATCAGTGAGTCAGAATTGATCAACTTGAGATAAACAAGGGGCAGGTGAAGCCAGCCATTATTTCAGCCCTTTAGTGATAACCTAATACCAAAAGAGGCACAACACAAACTGCTGACATATATTTGATGAAGAGTTCCATCAGCTTCCTTTATATGAAATTAGGAAACAACACAATTTATTAAAAATTGAGGTTACCAGATCCCAGATAGAAGCATTTGAGCAATCAACACAAGGACAGTTTATGAGTACAATCTGGCAGAAACACAAAACAGGCAGAATAACTGCTTCAAAATTCAAGGCAGTTTGTCATACAAACTCAACACAGCCAGCACCTCACCTGATTAAAACCACATGTTATCTTGACCTGAGAAAATTCAAATCGATTCAAACCAGTTGGGGATTGACATATGAGCCAAAAGTCAAGAATCAATACATACCAGCTATGAAGAAAAATCTTTCAAACTTCATGGTGTGTTCTTCTGGTTCTGTAATTCATATAACTCATCCATCACATCATGGCATCACATCATGCAACTGCTGTGGAGTTGGATCTTTAGAGATCAAGTGTCCATATACAATGAGAGACATGGACCTGAGTAAAGCTAACCTTGAAAAATCATTTCTTGTGAGAGATTGCAACGGTGGGCTAACTCTTGACAGAAGGCATGAGTATTATTACCAGGTTCAATGCCAAGTGTTTGTATGTGATACAAATTATGCAGACTTTATAGTCTGGACAAGACAATTGATTTTGAGTGGATTGAGAAATGCCATGCATTTTGGGAAGATATGCTTCCAAAAGCAATCCATGTGTTCGGAGTTGGAGTTCTGCCAGAATTGTTGGCCAGAAGTTATACACGCTTGCCGCTACGGAATAGCAGAGGGGCAACACCTGGACCAAGCAGTGCAATAGGCCAGCCGTCACAGCCTACATGTTAGCCACTGCAGAATAGTAAAGCAACAACACCAGGACCAAGCAGTACAATAGGCCAGATGTCACAGCCTACATGTTAGCCACTGCAGTGCAGCATACCAGCCATCAGTCTGTATGGTGCTTCCGCCAGGAGGAGGAATATGGGCATATGATGATGTGATGACCAACTTTGCCAATTTCATTCATTTCATTTTGGCTGTGTAGGCATTGTATCGGATGATATTGCCCTGAATGCATAAAATTTGTAAGAAGAGCTGGGGTATCAAAGTCAAGTGACTTGGAAGTGTTGTATCTGTGCAAGAGCCTTAAAGCAAACAAGTCTTGTGTGTTGTGGTCTGGCATTATTATATTATGATTATAGCATTTAAGAGAGACAGACAGACAGACAGAGTGAGTGAGTGACAGACAGAGAGAGAGAGAGAGAGATGATTGTGTTGTATCTATTCAAGAGCCATAATACACACAAGTCCTGTGTTTTGATCTCTCAGTATTGTATTATGATTAGTGCATGTATGAGAGAGAGAGAGAGAAAGAAAGAGATGTTGAGAGTTGATGCCAATTTATGATACAATTGTATCAAGGAAGAAAGTAAATATTAATACATAACTTACTGTGTATTTATTGATTTATTATTTAAGTTGAAAATTTCTATAGAAAAAAAACAACACAATAAACAGCTTTGATTTCTTTAATACTCACTCTCTCTCACTGCACTTTTTCAGGGAAGATGGTAAATATCAATATATAACTTGAACTGCATTTATTGATAGGATATTGCAGGTGAATCAGAAATTGCCCATAGCTGAACACAATTTCTCAAATACGTTTTTGTTTTATTTATAACACATCTTTTCTCACTCTCCAGTTACAATTTATCACACACATACACTTAGTTATTATACCGCTTCGGTGGCCATGTGGTTCAAGCATCTGCCTCGGAAGTGGGAGGTCCTGGGTTCAAACCCAGGCCAAGTCATACTAAAGACTTACAAAATTGATACTAACAGCTGCCTTGCTTGGCGCTCAGTATTAAGAGGTTAGTGTTAGGACTGGTCGTCTTGGTATCAGGATAATGTGACTGGGTGGGACATGATGCTATGATGCCCAAGTGCTAGACATCACTATAAACTGCCACACTGCAGATATCTTAGCGATATGATTGAAAAATTGTTAAAAGCTATGTTAAAAATCCTAATCACATACACGCTTAATCATTACATTTACCAGCCATAGAAATTTCATGCTCCCTCTCTCTCATGTATTCCACATTAATCAACCTGTCTTCCTATTTCTATATACATCAACATCCCTTATTACTACATTCCTAGACAATAGCATAATCACTTTTAATCAAATGATACTATATTTGGTGACAAGTTTGTTAATGCAGCACACACTAGGCATCTTTATCAATAGTAGTCAACCTTTTGTCATCAGTGGTCTGCAAATGGTCAATAGGCACAATTCCAGACAAAAAAGTATACTTTTGTAGCATTAGTCCTATGATTCATTCAGCATGAATGCAAAGGTGAGCTAATTTTCTCGATTCCTCTAGCTCTAAAGCTGGCATTTGCTTTTTTCCTTTAGTAAAAGCTGGCATTTTGACAGAGGCCATCATAACTCCTATGCTGTCTTTTACATCAGAAACCTCGGTCTGCCATAACAACATCTCCAGGTAGCAGTTTATTTAGAAAACCACTGTTTTCTGTGACAGTCTTTTTGCTCACTCTGCTGCACCATGCTTGGGAAAGGAAAGAGATGGCCCCTTGTGGAGTTGCATCAATAAAAAATTTAACTGTATGATGATGTTTGTATGAGGACCAGGTCAGAGTTTTAGCTTCTGCATTTGAAGGGGTTTCAACGAAGACTTCAAAACAGTCGACAGCTTTACCATTCAGGTAACGTCTGAATTCCGTGGGCATAGTCTTCTTGATCTGCTGTGTCAGGCCATCTGATAAGAGGCTGTAAACGAGTCAGCACATTAAGTGAAAAATGTTCTCGACACTGTTGGCTGTGCACATTGGAATATTATCCCAAGAAATTCATTGTGAACATTGAGACATAGTTTCATTAATGTTTGCATCACTTGTTGAAACTTTGTCAGGGATGAAAAATGAGTCTCTGTCAAGTATGAAGAAATAAGTGAAAAGACTTGCATTAAGATGTGGTACATGGGCAAACCAGTCAGTCGGATAGTTGACTTTGTCATCATCTTCCTCCAAACTCTCTGCAGTCACCTTACGGCTGGCTATTTCTGACTTCAGCTCCATGTTTTCCACAGTCACTCTTGTTGAATTGCCTCCAGATTATGACCCTTTATATTGGTCTCCCTTTATATCACTTTTTATCTCCCTTGTGATCCACAGGTTCTTCTGTCTCACATGTTTGGTCATCAACCAATATGTCCTGGAGTGATGCAAGGGTTTCAGCTTGTGTATCAACAAATACATATATCACCTAAATATAAAACATATTGCAATCTCATGGACTTCAGTCTACAATCATATCCCATTTATTATATAAAACAAAAGGTTAACATCATTAAAATGTATCAAGATGGCAGACATTGACAGATTTGACTTAGTGACTGTTTGCATTTACATATTTAAGAAACAGTGGCTTGTCATTTACAAACTATAGACAGTATACAAAATGTAGAAATGTACATACAAATTAATTGCATGCAGTGCTGTATACCTACAGACAATACACAAAATGTACATATAATTTAAATACATGCAAGGCTGTATACCTGCAGACAGATATACAAATGTAGAAATGTACATATAAATTAATTACATGCAAGGTTGTATACCTACAGACAGATATACAAAATGTAGAATTGTACATATAAATTAATTACATGCAAGGCTGTATACCTACAGACAGATATACAAATGTAGAAATGTACATATAAATTAATTACATGCAAGGTTGTATACCTACAGACAGATATACAAATGTAGAAATGTACATATAAATTAATTACATGCAAGGCTGTATACCTACAGACAGATATACAAATGTAGAAATGTACATATAAATTAATTACATGCAAGGCTGTATACCTACAGACAGATATACAAATGTAGAAATGTACATATAAATTAATTACATGCAAGGCTGTATACCTACAGACAGATATACAAATGTAGAAATGTACATATAAATTAATTACATGCAAGGCTGTATACCTACAGACAGATATACAAATGTAGAAATGTACATATAAATTAATTACATGCAAGGCTGTATACCTACAGACAGATATACAAATGTAGAAATGTACATATAAATTAATTACATGCAAGGCTGTATACCTACAGACAGATATACAAATGTAGAAATGTACATATAAATTAATTACATGCAAGGCTGTATACCTACAGACAGATATACAAATGTAGAAATGTACATATAAATTAATTACATGCAAGGCTGTATACCTACAGACAGATATACAAATGTAGAAATGTACATATAAATTAATTACATGCAAGGCTGTATACCTACAGACAGATATACAAATGTAGAAATGTACATACAAATTAATTACATGCAAGGCTATATACCTACAGACAGATATACAAATGTAGAAATGTACATACAAATTAATTACATGCAAGGCTGTATACCTCCAGACAGATATACAAATGTAGAAATGTACATATAAATTAATTACATGCAAGGCAGTATACCTACAGACAGATATGTATACTTATTTTAACAAAGAGTGATATATTTTTTAAACAGATATTCAACAGGCTAAGACTAAGATGAGATATGATTATTAGTAGCCAAAATCTAGTCATGATAGTTTCAATTTCCTATCGACTTGACTAAGAGAACAAAGCAAATCGAAGCGAGTGGGAATGGAACCGCTGTCTTGATATATTACTATACGAATAACAAAATGTTTCCAAAGTTCATGTCAATTTACCACTCACAAAATGGTCTGAACATACATGTGTGCATAGAAAATTGCTGATCTTTACGTCCAAACATCCTTTACTTCGACAACTGTAGTGTAAGTTCGTCATATTTCTGCCATGCTTTGGGAAGTCTGAAGTATGACAAGTCTTTCTCACGGTCAGCATGATTCCCACACCCAAACATGGCACAGAAGTTTACCAATGTTGCTGAACCAAAATTACAACATGAAAGAAACATACTAGTAGTGTTGCCATACACATGGCGTTGTATTCCAATATGGCACATGCCAAAACTGATGATGTCACATGAATACGGTCTATTGAATGACTGATTGGGATCATTTGAACAAATGTAAAAGAGCCTCATGTCAGGATGATTTCTGCTAAGTTTGGTCAGATTTTGTTTATTGACTCATGAGAAGACTTTGAAAGTTTGTTTTTAGTAATGGTGGCCATATTGGATGGCTATTGGGCATCTTTGAAGAAATCTGAAAGAGCTTCATAGCTGGATAGTACATGACATTTTGGGTCAAAATTGGTGTAGCAGTTTTTAGAAGATATAAAAAATAGCAAATGTTGACAGATGGACAACTGCAGGACCAAACTATAGAAAGAACTATAATAGGACAGTATCCACATGCATTCAAAATATTGCTAAAGTTTAAAAATATTAAGTAATATTCTAATTACTCAGTATTTATCGTAAGAAGTGTACATGATTCAAATAAATTAAGAAGGTATATAACAAGCTGAAGAATACAATAGAAGGTATTGTAAATTATTTATATTTCATAATATTTTAATTTTAATGCACAAATGAATATTCGTCTGAATTAATTAAGAAAAATGGTTTAAATGGATATCTGAACTGAAACCCAATTAATATTAAAAATGTTAATCATTTCATAGATTGATATCTTGTCATGAAAAAAGTGGTTGCTAAGGATGTGATTTTAGTGCAAACCAATTTACACTATTGATAGGAAATATGCAAAGCACTGTCTTATAACTGAGGTTTACTTTATATGAGGGCAAATTATACATTAAAGTACTTCAAAACTGGGAAGTGGGGGCTATCAACATTATGAGACGTGCACCCCAACACATCTCTTTATCATTTTCCTGGAATAGTCCAGAGTAAGAAAATATTATATAACTTAGAAAATGATATTAAAATTGAGTGTTGGTCCTCTCATGGAAGTCTTGTTATAATTGCAGACAGTATAGAGGCTAATGTGGAAAACGCTGAAGTCCACGTCCAGGAGGGAACACAGCAGCTGGCTCAAGCAAGGGACTATCAGGTGGGTGTTAGCAACCTAAAATATGTATAAAACCTTTCTATTGTCACATAGCTCACATAGCCTTTTTTAGCCACATTCAGAGTGAAAGTTTTTCATAATATTACAGAAATGCTTAGAATTTACCTGATTACATTCAGGATGAGTTACATATAAAAATTGTGTGCATTGGATTTAAATAGTCTGTTCTTGCTTAGAATTTAATTTCATCAAAAACATACAAATAAATTGAACACTAAATAACTTTGCTGACCTCTGTTTGAATCTTTTATGCTTGATTGAAGTTTTTTCCATTTTGATTTCTTATGCTAAGAAAAATCTGTTTAACTTAGTTCTTCAGCCAAGATGTGTGTGTCTGCATGGCAAAATGACACGTTATAGTATCATACTTTCAAAATAAACTTCTAAAGACTTGACTGTAAATAATCAGCATGTACAAGTTTAATGGTCTGGTTTATCATGGCCTGATGTTGGTCAGTTTTCTTTCATCTAGATAGCTTCTGTTAAAAAGCATTCAGTTTTACAGAGAACATCTTTGGCATTTTGAAGGAATGCAGTCTATATAAGAAGCTTTAACCCTGTATTTGAATGATTTTATATTTGTTGCCCATATTTTTTATTTTATATACCTTTTACAGAATTTTAGTATCTTTGAAATTTATCTTTTAAACATTTTACAGTTCTTTTCCTTTATATTTTTAGAACTTTTGATCAACTGGTATTATGCTTACTTGCTGTTAAACCTTCTACATACATACATACCTACATATTCTTTGGTTTTGCAAACTTGATTATTTAGAAACTTTAGATTATTCGTATAATTTAGTTTTTTCCAATATCTTTAAAATTAATTTGCATTATTTTCTGATTTGTTTCAGTCTAAAGCGCGACGGAAAAAGTGCTGCATTATCGTAGTAATTGTGATTATTCTAGCGATTATTGCCGTAATCATCGGAGTCTCGGTTCCGAAGTCCAAATGACAGTCAGGTATAAGATTGAAATCAAAACACTGTCAACATTTAGAGAGAGAGAGAGATTCATTTATTCTAGATGTTTTTGTTTGGGACAAGTTTGCAATTTCAGTAAGTAAAACTTGAGTGGCGAGGAGATAATACACATCTGTAAACAAGGTGAGTAAAAGCTTTACCCTAACAGTATCAGTTCAGTGGTGCCTACATTGTCCACAGTTATCTTTCAGTGTTTTGTGCATGTTTCATATTAGTAAAGAATGAAGAAAGATGAGTAAGTATTCTTAACATTCATCAGAGATTATTATTTTCTTGGTCATACAAAATCAGATTCTTCTTTTTTTCAATTTGCTGACAATATAAAAATGTTTCTTCCAATTTGAGACATACACAAGACTTGAGACATCTACAAGACACGATAAGCATGACATATCCATGATGTCATGTGATATCAGTCATTAAGACATACACAAGACACAATAAGCATGACATATCCATGATGTCATGTGATATCAGTCATTAAGACATACACAAGACTTGAGACATATACAGGAATGAATATACAGCATCCTGTACATAGGAATGAATAAACAACATCCTGTACATAGGAATGAATATACAACATATGAATGAATATACAGCATCCTGTACATAGGAATGAACATACAACATATGAATGAATATACAACATATGAATGAATATACAGCATATGAATGAATATACAGCATCCTGTACATAGGAATGAATATACAACATATGAATGAATATACAACATCTTCTACATAGGAATGAATATACAACATACTGTACATAGGAATGAATATACAACATCTTGTACATAGGAATGAATATACAACATCTTGTACATAGGAATGAATATACAACATCCTGTACATAGGAATGACTATACAACATCCTGTACATAGGAATGAATATACAGCATCCTGTACATAGGAATGAATATACAACATACTGTACATAGGAATGAATATACAACATCTTGTACATAGGAATGAACATACAACATCCTGTACATAGGAATGAATATACAACATCCTGTACATAGGAATGAATATACAGCATCTTCTACATAGGAATCAATATACAAAATACTGTACATAGGAATGAATATACAACATCTTGTACATAGGAATGAATATACAACATCCTGTACATAGGAATGAATATACAACATTTTATACATAGAAATGAATATACAACATCATGTACAGCTGCCAAGTGTCCTGTTTTTTCCATATTTGTCCCGTATTTTGGACCTGAATACGGGTGTACGTTTTTTGGGCAAAAAATACGTTTTTTATTTTTAAAAAATATTTTAAAAATTCCTTGCAATTTTCAGTTTAGAACAGGCACTCAGTTCCATTCTGATAGAAATGTATTGCATGTATATAGGAATACAGTTCTACAATATGATTGGTTCATTCAAAATCGAGGCTACAATGCCTGTCTTTATCTGCCATATTGGATTTTGCAGACAGTTACCACTGTCACTGTATCTCATTTTCGTAATATTGAACTTCTAATCATGTTGAATAGGAAAGCAGAATATTCAGAATTTTCTCCAGGAAAGACAAGAAAACAACTAGAAGGACAATTGTGCCATCTTGTTTAGATCTGTGAAACCATCTAGTAAAGGAGAAAACTCTGCGCTTTGCAAATTGTGTAACATGATTTCACTATTGGGTGCCTATGAAATAAAGAGCACGAAAAAGCTAATAAACATCAGCTTGCTGCTTCATCATACACAGCTCAGCCTGAACTTACGACGAATATAAATACCAGAGAGAACCTTGATGTAATTTGATCGAAATTCGATTTATTAAATTTCTTTTGGAAATTAACCTTCCTCTTTCAGTTACTAGTGTTCTTGTCGATTTATTTCGTACACGTTTTCCAGACAGTAAAATCGCAAAGGATTACACATATGCTAGAACGAAAACAGTTCAATAAGAAAATCACACAGAATTGACATCATCAGTGAAAGTTGATACATTCAAATCGATAATAATTGGGAAAAAAAAATAAGGTGTGGAAAAGGCTACTATAAAAAGTCTCTGTGTGTTGCACTCTTGCACCTTCTGAATGGGCACCCAAATGGAATGATTATCCTTGATTGAACCATTTAAGTGTCTGTTTAGTGATTATCCTTGATTGAACCATTTAAGTGTCTGTTTAGTGTGATTACCCTTGATTGAACCATTTAAGTGTCTGTTTAGTGTAATTATCCTTGATTGAACCATTTAAGTGACTTTTCAGTGTGATTATTCTTGATTGAACCATTTAAGTGTTTGTTCAGTGTGATTATCCTTGATTGAACCATTCAAGTGACTATTCAGTGTGATTATCCTTGATTGAACCATTTAAGTGACTGTTTAATGTGATTATCCTTGATTGAACCATTTAAGTGACTGTTCAGTGTGATTATCCTTGATTTAACAACTTAAGTGACTGTTCAGTTTCATTATCCTTGATTGAACCATTTAAGTGTCTGTTTAGTGATTATCCTTGATTGAACCATTTAAGTGTCTGTTTAGTGTGATTATCCTTGATTGAACCATTTAAGTGTCTGTTTAGTGTAATTATCCTTGATTGAACCATTTAAGTGACTTTTCAGTGTGATTATTCTTGATTGAACCATTTAAGTGTCTGTTTAATGTGATTATCCTTGACTGAACCATTTAAGTGACTCTTCAGTGTGATTATCCTTGATTGAACCATTTAAGTGTCTGTTTAGTGTGATTATCCTTGATTGAACCATTTAAGTGACTGTTCAGTGTGATTATCCTTGATTGAACCATTTAAGTGACTGTTCAGTGTGATTATCCTTGATTGAACCACATTTGCATGAATAGAGCACCTGTTACTACAAGGTTGCTCAAAATCTGTTACTCCCATGGAGTAAATCAGTTTTGGGTGGGGTATGTGAAAATGTTGATAGCTTCAGAATCAGATTATAAAGTATAAACTATATTTTGAAACATTAAGTGTGTATCAGCATATTATAATGTGTGTTCACAATGAAATTTGAAGAAAAAAGTGTCGCGGTTTTAATCCATTTTAATTGATTTTTATTACCTTAAGCTCTCAGAAATTGCAAAACTCTTCAGTCAGTTAATGTGTAATTGCTGTGTAGGTCATATGCAAGTGAGCAAGTTCTTTCCTGAATTTTCCTGTGTTCGTCCTCCACCAGTTATACTGGCTGCCATGTATAATCCTGCACTGGGAAATGGTGTGAATCCCAAAACAGCATCATTAAATAAAGTGCATCAGTTTGTTCGGCGTTTGTCTCACATTAAATAAGTGCATCATGCTTATTCTGCATTCATCCCACATTAAATGAAGAGAAAGAAAATAGTCAAATACAAAATGACACAGCTTAAGGATGGTTTTTAGAGATCTGGATGTAGATAGGGTAGGACTAGAGAAGGGCAGAATAGATGGGCTGTAAGGACACTGTAGTGCAGGGATGGATCCCAATCCATCATGCAATAGGCTTTTTTTAATTTTATACCAATGATGCCAATCCATCATGTATGGTCTTTTTAATTTTGTACCAATGATGCCAATCCATCATGAATGGACTTTTAATTTTATACAAATGATATCTATCCACCATGAATGGACTTTTAATTTTATACCAATGATGCCAATCCATTATGAATGGAATTTTAATTTTATGCCAATGATGCCAATCCATCACGTATGGTCTTTTTAATTTTGTACCAATGATGCCAATCCATCATGAATGGACTTTTAATTTTATACAAATGATATCTATCCACCATGAATGGACTTTTAATTTTATACCAATGATGCCAATCCATTATGAATGGAATTTTAATTTTATGCCAATGATGCCAATCCATCATGTATGGTCTTTTTAATTTTGTACCAATGATGCCAATCCATCATGAATGGACTTTTAATTTTATACAAATGATATCTATCCACCATGAATGGACTTTTAATTTTATACCAGTGATGCCAATCCATTATGAATGGAATTTTAATTTTATGCCAACAATGCCAATCCATCATGAATGGACTTTTAATTTTATACAAATGATGCCATTCCATAATGAATGGAATTTTAATTTCATACCATTGATGCCAATCCATCATGAATGGACTTTTAATTTTATACCAATGATGCCAATCCATCCTGAATGGACTTTTAATTTTATACAAATGATATCAATCCATCATGAATGGACTTTTAATTTTATACCAATGATGCCAATCCACCCTGAATGGACTTTTAATTTTATACAAATGATATCAATCCATGATGAATGGACTTTTAATTTTATACCAATGATGCCAATCCAGCATCATATATGGCTGCCATTACCAACAATAGACCAGCTTTATAACAACTTCTCAAAAACTGCTCTACTGAATTTGACCAAATTGTTTAAAGAAAGCATTCTTGCATGAAAGACTTTTAATTAATAGAAATTATTTTATCCACAATTAAGTATGTCTATTGCCTAAAAAATACACCAGAAAAACCTTAAAATAGTGCTCAAGATAATTTAACTACATTTCTTAAAGACCGCTCCAGTGGCCGAGTGGTTAGAGCGTCCGCCTCGGATGCAGGAGGTCATGGGTTCAATCCCTGGCCGAGTCATACCAAAGACTTACAGAAACGGTACTAACAGCTGCCTTGCTTGGCGCTCAGCATTAAGAGATGAATGTTAGGACTGGATCAGCCTGGTGTCAGGATAATGTGACTGGGTGGAACATCATGCTACATGTCTGTGGTATGATGCCCAGTGCTAGACATCACTATAAACTGCCATACTGCAGACATCGTAGCCGTCTGACTGAAAAATTGTTAAAGCTAAATTAAAAATCCAAATCACACACACATTTGTTTGAACATTCCAGTATAAAAATCTTTCAGTGTTATTTAAATGATGCTGATCTATGATAAAAAAATTTGATGAATACAAAAATTAAAGAAACGTGGATACAGTTTTTGATAACATGTAATGTACAGAATCTGAAGAAGTTTCTGCACACAACATCTACTAAACTAGATTTTGGCTAACTACTTTAGCATTTTGTTATTAGGTAGATGTTAGCCATGTGACCTAACTACTTAGCATTTTGTTATTAGGCAGATGTTAGCCATGTGACCTAACTACTTAGCATTTTGTTATTAGGCAGATGTTAGCCATGTGATCTAACTACTTTAGCATTTTGTTATTAGGCATATGTTAGCCATGTGATTTAACTACTTTAGCATTTTGTTATTAGGCATATGTTAGCCATGTGATCTAACTACTTTAGCATTTTGTTATTAGGCAGATGTTAGCCATGTGACCTAACTACTTAGCATTTTGTTATTAGGCAGATGTTAGCCATGTGATCTAACTACTTTAGCATTTTGTTATTAGGCAGATGTTAGCCACGTGATCTAACTACTCTACTTAGCATTTTGATATTAGGCATATGTTAGCCACATGATCTAACTACTTTAGCATTGTGTTATTAGGCAGATGTTAGCCATGTGATCTAACTACTTTAGCGTTTGATCTAATTACTTTAGCATTTTGTTATTAGGCAGATGTTAGCCACATGATCTAACTACTTAGCATTTTGTTATTAGGCATCTGTTAGCCACATGATCCAACTACTTTAGCATTTTGTTATTAGGCAGATGTTAGCCACGTGATCTAACTACTTTAGCATTTTGCTATTAGGCACATGTTAGCCACATGATCTAACTACTTAGCATTTTGTTATTAGGCATATGTTAGCCACGTGATCTAACTACTTTAGCATTTTGCTATTAGGCACATGTTAGCCACATGATCTAACTACTTAGCATTTTGTTATTAGGCATATGTTAGCCACGTGATCTAACTACTTTAGCATTTTGCTATTAGGCACATGTTAGCCACGTGATCTAACTACTTTAGCATTTTGCTGTTAGGCACATGTTAGCCATGTGATCTAACTACTTAGCATTTTGTTATTAGGCAGATGTTAGCCATGTGATCTAACTACTTTAGCATTTTGTTATTAGGCAGATGTTAGCCATGTGATCTAACTACTTAGCATTTTGTTATTAGGCAGATGTTAGCCATGTGATCTAACTACTCTACTTAGCATTTTGTTATTAGGCATATGTTAGCCACGTGATCTAACTACTTTAGCATTTTGTTATTAGGCAGATGTTAGCCATATGATCTAACTACTTTAGCATTTTGTTATTAGGCAGATGTTAGCCACGTGATCTAGCTACTTAGCATTTTGTTATTAGGCAGATGTTAGTCACGTGATCTAACTACTCTACTTAGCATTTTGTTATTACGCGGATGTTAGCCACGTGATCTAACTACTTTAGCATTTTGTTATTAGGCATATATTAGCCATGTGATCTAACTACTTAGCATTTTGTTATTAGGCAGATGTTAGCCATGTGATCTAACTACTTTAGCATTTTGTATTAGGCAGATGTTAGCCACGTGATTTAACTACTCTACTTAGCATTTTATTATTAGGCATATGTTAGCCACGTGATCTAACTACTTTAGCATTTTGTTATTAGGCAGATGTTAGCCACGTGATCTAACTACTTAGCATTTTGTTATTAGGCATATGTTAGCCATGTGATCTAACTACTTAGCATTTTGTTATTAGGCATATGTTAGCCACATGATTTAACTACTTTAGCATTTTGTATTAGGCAGATGTTAGCCACGTGATTTAACTACTCTACTTAGCATTTTGTTATTAGGCATATGTTAGCCATGTGATCTAACTACTTAGCATTTTGTTATTAGGCATATGTTAGCCACATGATCTAACTACTTTAGCATTTTGTTATTAGGCAGATGTTAGCCACGTGATCTAACTACTTTAGCATTTTGTTATTAGGCAGATGTTAGCCACGTGATCTAGCTACTTAGCATTTTGTTATTAGGCAGATGTTAGCCACGTGATCTAACTACTCTACTTAGCATTTTGTTATTACACGGATGTTAGCCACGTGATCTAACTACTTTAGCATTTTGTTATTAGGCATATGTTAGCCATGTGATCTAACTACTTAGCATTTTGTTATTAGGCAGATGTCAGCCATGTGATCTAACTACTTAGCATTTTGTTGTTAGGCAGATGTCAGCCATGTGATCTAACTACTTAGCATTTTGTTATTAGGCAGATGTCAGCCATGTGATCTAACTACTTAGCATTTTGTTATTAGGCAGATGTCAGCCATGTGATCTAACTACTTAGCATTTTTATATTAGGCATATGTTAGCCATGTGATCTAACTACTTTAGCATTTTGTTATTAGGCAGATGTCAGCCATGTGATCTAACTACTTAGCATTTTGTTATTAGGCATATGTTAGCCATGTGATCTAACTACTTAGCATTTTGTTATTAGGCAGATGTCAGCCTTGTGATCTAACTACTTAGCATTTTGTTATTAGGCAGATGTCAGCCATGTGATCTAACTACTTAGCATTTTGTTATTAGGCAGATGTCAGCCATGTGATCTAACTACTTAGCATTTTGTTATTAGGCTGATATTGGCCATGTGATCTAACTACTTTAGCATTTTGTTATTAGGCAGATGTCAGCCATGTGATCTAACTACTTAGCATTTTGTTATTAGGCAGATGTTAGCCACGTGATCTAACTACTTTAGCATTCTGTTATTAGGCATATGGTAGCCATGTGAGCAGTATCGTGACCACTTTGTCCTCATGTTTTAAACTTAGAAAAAAATTAAATTTGCTTTGCATGTAGAGTAGATGCTCATTATGTGCTGCTTTTAAATAAAAATCCACTGGCACACAAAAGATACTGATGACCCCTTTGTCCTTAGCCCTTAAGTTTTGATTGCAGCATCAATAAATCTGTTCAAATATCAATGGAATATATTGATACCAATATGTCGATTTTAAAGTCCACATTAACAAAACTTTATTTATCCATATAGATTTACAAATCTATTTTGTTTAACTTAGTTTTTAGACTTTACGAAAATGACTTTACAGAAAATGAAAATTATTACAAGCATTTAGTGTTTACTTTGTGTACTTTCAGAAAAAAATCCGAGAGGAAGCAAGTGCATCATATTGTCAGTCATGGTAATTGTGGATATCATTCCAAGCTTGATGGGGTCAGCAAATAACCTCAGTACACTATCAACACCATCAGCTTAACAGTGTAGCATGAATACTTGTGTGGAACAGACAACCATAAATTAATTGATTTGGTCAAAGCAAAGTAACATGCTCCAAGGTTCTCTGGTTTCAAAGCCAGGTCTCCAGTGGTACATAGACCATGCATATTGTTGGATCATGTATTATCCACTTGTTTTTTCTTGGCTGTTTGATATTAAATATATATTGCATTTTTTTTACCATTCAGCACTTTTGGATCATGCTTGCATAATTAATTTCATTATTGTTTGAATCATTTGATGTTTCATGCATTCGTAATTTTATGTGTTTTAATAAATTACAGTAATCATTTAAAAATTTAAGTTCATCATTTGATAAAATGACTTGCAAGTTAATTTTTGTAGTTTTAGTATAAATTTTAAGCTTTATTTCTTTCCACTCCATTTGATGGCTTGTCAGTTCTATGAGATTTGAGGAAGCTTTTAACTCCGGTGTCTGATCTATGAAAACAAAGTCTAGGATGGTAAATGAGAAATTTGCCATAATTGGTTAATGCAAAATGTTAACTCCACCCACCTTCACCTCAATACTAACAGAGTAAATCCCGTTTGTTTTGCTGCTGTCATTGGCCAGAAAAAGACTCCTTTGATGCAAGATTAGAAAGGTTATAATTAATGCTTGTGATGTTGTTTTGGATCTATCCATGATGTGAAGTTCAACATAATGCAAGTAGTCAAAGCTTGGGCAGAAAATAACCTATGTTGTGAGAAGATCTATTAACAAATACAGCATAGCCTGACTGGGAATTAGTAGATTATGTAATAAATGTATAGTGTCAATATTGTGTACAGTTGTATGTGGTGCAATTCATATAGATCACCCGTGTATTATTTCTCTGTGCATTTTCTATTTTAAGTTCTTTCTCCTACTGATAGAATACCAGATAAACTTATGCAATGGATGGACTATCATCCGAAGCCATCCAGAGTTCATCCATTAGCACAAGTTTGTTATTTCATCTCCTCCATTAAAGTGCTTAAGAATCTTATTGTTACTCCTCTTAAATGAAAAGTCATTTGGACATGAGGTTTCGTTAGAACAGTTCTTATGGTGTCTAGTTGTTCCTAGACGAAAAGTCATTTGGACATAGATTTCTGTTAGAACAGTTCTTAGGGTGTCTAGTTGTTCCTAAATGAAAAGTCATTTGGACATGAGGTTTCTGTTAGAACAGTTCTTAGGGTGTCTATTTGTTCCTAAATGAAAAGTCATTTGGACATGAGGTTTCTGTTAGAACATCTCTTATGGTGTCTAGTGGAACCTAAATGGAAAGCCATTTGGACATGAGGTTTTCGTTAGAACAGTTCTTATTGTGTCTAGTTGTTCTTAAATGAAAAGTCATTTGGACATGAGGTTTCATTAGAACATTTCTTATGGTGTCTGGTTGACCCTAAATGACAATAGCGCAAAATATTGTTATTTCTACTCCTCCAAAATCGATGGTTATGTCAACATGGTGTTTTCACCAATAGAGTTATGTCTGATGGTCCTGAATGAAAATGGTGCCAGTCATACATTTAGTATGGCTGTCTTTTAATCTTCTTGTTGCTTCTCCCTAAAGGGACCAATTAGGATATGTGAGAAAGCTTTGCTAACAGCTTCCTGCGGGCCTGTGGCTCTTCGTGGGTTCTTCCTCCGCCAAATATACTGGCCACCATGTATAGCCAATCCTGTGCTGTAAAATGGTATTGAAACCAACAAAACCAAACCCACTGAATGGATGCTAATAGTGACATAGGGTTTTCACCAGAAGACATCTAATGATGTCTACTTAGTCTTAAATGAGAATGGTGCCAATGTTGAGATCAAATACATCCACAACAGCAGCTAATTTAAAAATCTTGTTATTACTGGACAGTATCATAAATGGTTTCTACACTGCAGTTAAATGGAAGAAATGGTGTTATCTTGAATACCTGAAAATTGTTTTCTCCCAGTAGAGTGTCAGTCCCTTCAAGAGACTTGTATTAATTTTTATCTTCGCTTCTGTAAATACAAGAATTCTTATTTTGAATTCTTTTCAGTTAATTTTTATTCCTATTTTGGCTTAAAATTTATATCATCAGGGTTTAGTGTTTATGAAAATGAATGGTCTTGGGCTATTTATTGAGAACGTATAGTCTTAGAACATTAATATTCAAGACTTGCATTAAAAATTCTAGTATGCACTGGAAGTTCTTTCAGCAAACTGTTACATCATTTTCATTTGCAAGCTCTTGTGTGTAAATAGGTAAATGTGTTGCCTGTAAATGTAATTATAATTTTTGGCCTCACAACTTGACATCATGTTCAGTTATTTGCTATTCATTGACATTAAATGGCAATATGAAGATTATACCTGATGCTGTTTGTTTTTCAACAAAAATGTAATAGTCTTTTGTCAGAATTATTTGCCTGCATTATACTGTAATGAATGCATTTCAATTTATTTCAAGAACAGCATACATATCTTTCATGCACAGAAACAATTATGACATAGAAATTGTTTATTTACATGTAAACATGATCTTGTAATTAAAGTGCTCAGATTTTTGTGCTAAATAGAAAAGTATGTATGTATATTGTGATATTTTATGGCACCTCTGTGCAAAAGTGGCTTTTTAGTACCTATAAAAGGTCAGGTTATAGCACCTCAGCACAGAAGTGGCAGTGTAGTGCATACAAAAGGTCAAGTTAAAACAATGTAAAATTAGTTGCACAAAAATTCGAAGATAAAGCCTTCCATATACATGTATAATAGCGGGGTCCCTTGGTGACCAAGTGGTGTAATAGCGGGGTCGACCAGGTGGTGTAATAGCAGGGTCCCTGGGTGACCAGGTGGTGTAATAGTGGGGTCAACCAGGTGGTGTAATAGCGGGGTCCCTGGGTGACCAAGTGGTGTAATAGCAGGGTCCCAGTATGACCAGGTGGTGTAATAGCGGGGTCGACCAGGTGGTGTAATAGCAGGCTCCCTGGGTGACCAGGTGGTGTAATAGCGGGGTCCCTGGATGACCAAGTGGTGTAATAGCGGGGTCAACCAGGTGGTGTAATAGCAGGGTCCCTGGATGACCAGGTGGTGTAATAGCGGGATCAACCAGGTGGTGTAATAGCAGGGTCCCTGGGTGACCAAGTGGTGTAACAGCAGGGCTACTAGCTGGTGTAATAGCAGGGTCCCTGGATGACCAGGTGGTGTAATAGCGGGGTCAACCAGGTGGTGTAATAGCGGGGTCCCTGGATGACCAGGTGGTGTAATAGCTGGGTCCCTGGGTGGGTGAACAGGTGGTGTAAGGGGCTTACCTTTACAGATCTCTCACACATCTCATCTCTGTCACCGTGAGTTCCAGTCTTGGGTTGATTAATGCAGTATATATGAAAGCTTACCAGTAGTTTACCACGAGTTGGTGGTTCTCTCCTGGGTCTTCCCGAGTTCCCACTCCACCAAAGATAATGGCCACCATTTATATCCTGTCATGTGCTGAGAGATGGCATTAAACCCCACAAATCAATTGTATGACAACAGAGGGTGCTGCAAAAATGCTTAGCTGTTGATATATATTTTAATACACATATAAACATATTACTCTTACATTTTAACTCTTGTTGCCGATTTTGATCTTCATAATCATTGCTCTTTATACCAAAACTTGTATTCTTAAAGTGATATTTTTTTAAAACATTCCAAATAAGAGACTAGTAAATATTCAGTGATGTAAAGAATCTGAAATATTTGTATTGATTCCGCATATATGCCACGATTGTCGGTAATGGCATGTAGAAGGTCCAGTCAATATAATGGCATTACTCTAGTCATTTGGCATTTTCTTATGTAATAGACCTTTATATCAGACTCTTACACTTTTGTAAATATCTTTCTTGGTTGTGTTGAATCATCTTAACATCATTACATTCAAAGGAGATTCAGTTACATTCAAAATCACCCAAATAAGGTTCTTCATTCCCTCATGTAACATAACAATTAAGGTCCATTGGTGGCCAGGTGGTCTAAAGTGTTCACCTTTACTGATCACTGCCATCTCACATCTGTCCGCTTGGGTTCAGGTTTATGGTTTTGTCAATATGTGCACGTGAGAAAGTTTGCTGATAGCTTCTAATAGGTCAGGGGTTTTACTAGGTTCTTCCTCAACCGGTTATACATGCCATCATGTATAACCTGTCGTGTGCTGAAAAATGGTGTTATACCCAAAATACAAACTAATGTCAAGTTATATTTACATGTGTGCACACATGCATGGTTAATACAAAATTTAAAAAATTCTTGAATTTAGGGGTTGCCTTAAAAACTCCCTACGTTAAATAAAGTTGGTGTTAGCCATGAAATGTACTTATATTTTCCCCAAAGCTCAAAAAATTTCTGAGAGAATACAAAAATTAAAACTTATTCAAATATATCACTTCTTACATTCAGAATTTTTTTAATGTATTTTTCAGAAAATGAATAAGTAAATAAAATGGAACAAAATTGCACGGATCTAATAACACATGATACAGGTAGTTTTTCATTATCCTTTTGCAGTAGTGACGTGCTGAATATGTCTTTCTTCTTGTATGTCAAAATGGAACACATTTGCAGTTGATAAATATTTTTTAAATTGTAGATCATGTATACAAGCTTAATAAACAATGCTTTGATACAGTAAATAAAAACATTAGATACAATAAATCACACAATAACCTTTTACTTGCATCTTTCAAGGATGCTATTATCACTTGAAATTTTCTAAAGGAAGAGGGCTAAATTTGCCCAGTTTAATTTAGAATTGGCCTACTTTTGGAAAGAGATGAGGAAGTTGGCTCTCTTTTTAAAAATTATAGAAGCAAAACTGTATTATGTATGGTTATCACTCAATGCAAGTCCTGTATAAAAAAAGAAATCTGCTTCATTTTTTGTTGTATTTGTGTTTTGTATGTTGTGACATTTAGGTGTTAACACAGGAAATGTTATTTTTTCATATACATTTTCTTGCTAATGCTTCAACACTTATTTATTTACTAATTAAATTATGACAGTGAAAGTAATATTTATGTCACACCTGTTTATACCATGGATTAAAAACATATCCTTAATTAGAAATAATGTGTTTCAGCTAAGAAATAGTTAATTTTAAATTCTTTCATAGTACAGACACTGTACTTCAACAGGTGACTATGCAAGTTATTTTATATTTTGATGGATAAAGTTGGCCAATAAAAAATTTATTTCTATCTTAGATTGATAAGCTTTATAAATTTCAGACTTCGAAGATCAGTTTATTCTATTTGGGTATAAGCTGTCGGTTAAGTAGTGCATCAGAATACTTTTTGAGAACAAATTAGGAAATCTGTATTTTTATGGAAGAGTATTTCAAGTCTAATAAGAAAAACAAAAAGATCTGTAATGCTGTTGAATAGTTGTATTAAAATACGAATACAAGTGTGAATGTGAAACAGATGCACACAGACCTGTCCGATTAAATAGTGTGCATGTTGTATGAAGGAATGTTTAAATATCATGAACACAAATATATGTGGGTATTTATTTGTATTGGAATCAATATTTATTGTACACATATTTAAATGTATTATTATTATTATTATTATTATTATTATATGCAGGTTAAATTGTTAATGATTGGCAGTATGATGATGAAGATTAAAAACTCTCCTTCCATTGTCTTTTTTGTCGTGAGTGCTCAAAAGTTACTTCCCCTGTTGAGATGTGTAAACAAACAAAGCTTATTCTTCTGTATATACACAGGTCTTATGATGCAGTGAAAGCATGCTATAACATATATTTCAATATTACATATTGTGATGTGGCTGCAGAAATTTTATAATAATAACAATTTACTTAAAGTACTAAATTACCAAAATAAGATCCAATTTAATTATTTGGCAGTAGGTGTATTCTTAAAGAAGAAATATCATCTTGCTCAATTTTGAAAAAGATGTTGGCTCTTTAAAAAG
The DNA here is from genome assembly GCA_028554795.2 of Sinohyriopsis cumingii. Lineage (NCBI taxonomy): Eukaryota > Metazoa > Mollusca > Bivalvia > Unionida > Unionidae > Sinohyriopsis > Sinohyriopsis cumingii. Next base: position 145,439,549 of record CM068824.1, read on the forward strand.
ATAAGTAGCAGTCAACATTATTATTGAATCATCAACAATAAAGCTATCTCTTTTTTATGTTTGTCTTCAGTACATCTTGTGAACAACTGTTTCTCAATCCAGGGTAAACAATAGCCACAGACAGGTGGAGCAGATTTTAGCTTTCACTGTGAACTTTAATTAACACATTAACCCTTAGAGCCTTTTGTCATTTTCGCCTGAAGATCGAGTAGGAAACACATTTTGAAAACTATTTCTGAATAGACTCGAAAACACCGAATCCCCGGTCATCTTTCAATAACATACTGCCTAGTTGTGTTAGAAACATCGTTTTTCATTGGCTATTTAATGAGCGCATGAGCAGAAGGGTAAAAGTTGAGACCAAAAAGTCTAAAATCCGGACACAAAATCGGATTCCGACCACGGGCGAATTTTGGGTTAAAAAAAAGTCCGGTCCAAAAAATGAGGTTTTTTATCAGTATTTTGTAGTGCAACTAGATAATCCAGATTATTTGGTATCATTGTAGGGCAATATCTGTCTACCTTTCTATAAAACCACCCAATTTAGTGTATGATGCATGACCATGACGCTACAGAGCTCGGCAGTAGGCTACTACCTCCTGCCCCGTTAAGTCGTCGCTAGGGGTTAATGTGTTAAAGGTGCATTATTTGGTACAGCAAGCAATGACAGAGCTGATAGGTTAGTAATTTTGCGTCCTTCCAGTGGGCGCAAGTTCCCCCATATGCTCGAACTTGTCTTTCAACCTGTAAGATTGGGTCCATGGGATTTATATTGACTTGAATCACAGGTGCTTGACGCGAGATTAATGTGGAAAATAAATCAATAATCCGAAGGAAAAAGATAATTCAGAGTTACCAAATTACCTAATATTACCCCCATTACCCGTTCTGACATAGAACCATGTCTATCATAATATAAAAGAGACCAGGTAAATAACTTCCAAAAACGTATTTTCACGCTTGACCCTCGATCTCCTTCTGTTATTCCGTCTTTTAGACACGACCACAATCTTTGGATTGTTTTACTTCTGAGATATTTTTTTATTCATCAAGCCATCATTGACCTTTTTGCGTTGCACCAAACTTAAAGATACCGGCTCCGAAACTTAGGAATTGCGCAAATTTTGCCTGCCGGGATAAACTTAAGCTCTTGTTCAACGAGCTCCATTTACTGTGTTACGGTGTTTGCGACCCTTCGATACATTCCTTCATTAATTTGAGAACAGTGGTAGATGCATACGTAAGTTCCTACCATTAACTCGATTAACTTTAGGAATCCTCTTTCATAGAAGAATTATACATTTGTCATCTGAAGGCAACACATATCGATAACACATTACACTCATTTTCAAAACATCCCGAATATGCGACTCGCACATTAATGGCGAAAATGATTGGCTCAGAAGGAAATACTTAAATAACACCCATGCATTTGGTTCATGGAGTTAGCTTTGGAGCCATTCATATTTCGTAATTAATCCTATCAACATGCAAAAGTACACGCTAGGTCAGTTGCAGTTCATTCACTCGCTGAGGTTTCTGAATTCCATCTTGGATAAACTTTACATCAACCTAGCAGAGGGAAGCGATCGTCACGTTATGATTACTCATCGATAGGGTGACTCTGTACCTGAGATTCAAGTTGCTTACAAGCAAATGAATTTACAGGTATGAACACATGAGCAACTGGGACAAATGTTCTGAAAATCAGTTGCCACCAATTGAGACCTTCCATTCCGCAAAGGCATTTCCGCCGACGACGACGCGCACACGAACAACGTCTGGTCTAAACACTGTCGAATTCTCGATGACTGCCACGGTCTGTATTGGCGTACAGACATGCTCCTTGGGGCTTTTTTTGATACCGTCATGCGTGCGTAAAAGCTGGATCCTGCTGGCAAGATCTACGATGGTTAGCTCGCATTTGTATGTGCGTATCATTTCCGAATACACTTTGTCACTGTAAATTATTGTATTGTCATAAATAGGTGTAGGTACCGCTTGTGTTTTTCTATTTATTAAACATCAAATACGTCAAACTGATTTACCCTTGACGGTGATCACAAGGAGCTTAGCTGCTTTGTCGCCGTCAGTATTTTCGCCGTCTTCATTGAATATGTTATTACCTTTACTTGGTGTTTCTCAGTCTTCAAGCTCGTCAACGGTTAAACTCACTCGCAACGGTAACTCTTTTTTTTCTCTTGTACAATATCATATAGTAACTTTTCTGACGTTCTATTGTATTCTTCACCAAGGTTTCGTCATGCTTGCTCCAACATGATCCGTAGCCAGGTTAATTTATTAAGACGTTCAGAATACGTGTTCGAAATATTTTATAGCATCTTTTGGGCCTCTCTGATGCATTGATATGAATTTTTCAAGCTAAATAGCAATTTGATTTTTACTTTGATGTTGCTGTGGTGTGACGGGTTGTGGTAGGTGTTTTATGGTTGAGATCATGTGCTCCCTATATTCTATTTATAGAAGTCCCACCCAGCCTCGATTTTGGTTGGAGGTTAAATTAGTGAAAGATGGATGTAAAGCTCCGAGTCCCCAGTCAGCAATGCAGACGGTTAAATGATTGAATATACAAAAAAGTGAAATTCACGAATAACAATTTAATAACAATTCAATAGTCAAGTGCTTCAAATTATCCAAGTACTCTCCTTCCGCTCGACCCTGTGATAGCTTATTGCATGATTTGATTAGTAGTGTGACCACCTGTCCTTGTATTCTACTCATCTGTGTATTCTTCTCTCCCTTTCATCCAATTCCTTCTCTTTCTCTCGACTTTCTCCAAATTCCTTCACATCCTCGACTTCTTTATGCTCTTCCTTCTCCACTTTCTCCTCCTCGACTCCTTTTCCTCCTCCCTAGACCCTCTCCAGCGACTAGACTTGTCGAATCAGACTGCTCTGCTAGTCTCACTTCCGTCTCCCCTCTTAGAGACTCGGGACTCAAATGAACCGAAAGTTCTGTCCCCCAAAAAGCTTCCTGTGAAAACACAAGGACGGTACAATATTTTCCTTGGCCCTCTCATAACGGCTATTAAATTTATTCGGTCACGCATTCATTAACATCGAAATACTCGTACGTTCTTGCAGGATAATAACTGGAAAAACTAAACTAGCAAGCAGTTTTGGAAGGTTTATAGAACCCAAACCAGCAACCATTAACTGCTTTAACTGCCACACCACCGATGATCTACACCACGTATTCAATATATGCCCAAAATATCAACCCGCTAGGAAAATATTTATCAAAAACCAAAAAGAGATTGGATCACCACACACATACCCAGAGTTACTTATGGACTCTAATAAAAATAAACAATCAGCATATAAAAATATAAATAAATTCATAGATTCAGCAGGACTTAGGAACAAAATATAATTACTATCCCCACAAAACCAAAAGACCCAGTAACTAGCTAAATAAATTTAGAAGCCCGCCACATAAAAACCCATAACATATCATTCAATTTTATAAAAATATTAATAAATAATTCACTTACGAAGCACCTATCAAAAACTAAGGAAACCGCAAAATCGGATGTCCTAGATGTCCTTAACGAACCGTGTAATCGGCTAACATTCAATCTCTAAAAACATTAATAAATAATAAACTTAAAGAGGCAATATCTAAAAACTTATAAATAACATAACGTATGAAGCACACTCTAAACACCTCGACTAGTAATACTATAATAACCTTGAAAATCTCTCTTCATACATGCTTTCTACTAACAACCTTAATAAACAGCATAGACCACCCCACCCCACCCCCTTTTTAGAACATTCTGAAGAAGAAAAAAAAAAAGAAGAAAAAACACCATACAAATGTAACAAGAAACCAGCGATGCGAAGCAACCAGGACCGTTCCCGAGCTCTCCTTCCCACTAATGACAGCCAACCATTCAACTGTAAGTGACCTTTATGGACCCATAGATTGATGCCAAACTATCAGGGTTCCTTGAACCCATCAAAGCCTGGGGGAGGTGGCACCATTCCCTTCTCCAGGAACAACTAGCAGGCTGCGGTGCAGTCAGAAAAAAGTCGCACATGCACAATCGTGCGCACGCCACTATAATTAAACTCAACAACAAAAATACGTTCTTGTATGGTACAACAACGTCGTAATAATAGCACCATATCAGTTACTTCTCATACATACATCAATAAATTGCGTCACATCAGTACATATTCCTATTCCCATTATACTAAACAATATCACAACAATCAGACACATTTCTTTACATTACAATTCATGCAATGTACACAAATATTCAAATATCTATGCATCTATAATATTAATTAATTTTACACACTTAAACCATTTTCCAAATTCACAACTCAGGCAGGTGTAAATTCTAACATATCACATGAATAAATGCACTAGTTTACTACGAAGTAACCTAGTAGCGAGTTACAAAATTTATTCTGACCACAAGCTAACAATCTACATAATACTCAAGCTCATTTCTCAAATACGCGTGTAAATTAAACACTACAAATGTAATTCTACGTACTAAACGATCATATTAATTAAGTATATTAACTACACATAATTACAATTACAAATCCGTAATATTCTTCAAAAACCGAGCAAATAACTTACTGACCCTTATGAAGCTTTTTCTTTCCTTAGAATCTCCTCTAAGTTTGACCTCCAAAATACGAGTGGCTTCCTCGGAGTAACCTTATATTGCTCAGAAATCTTCCAAGGCAAGACTAAATTTTCGCTTGCTAGTTAGAAGTCATAATTCGGATCGAAATTGTTATCACAATTCCGATTGGGTGTCGCTTTTACCCGATCCAATCAAACTTAGCGGACAATGTCCTCTCGCTGTCCACGTGAGGACGGATATAGAACACGCCCCGTTCCCTCGCGGATTCATCTGATCTTAGGACTACGCTGTAACACATAGGTGGGAAGTCGCTCAATCTAACGCATGTGCCGATCCAAGATACCGAGTCTTCTCTCTGGTCAGGGTAACCTTGCGTAAGAGATTAACTCTAGCCTGCGGCAATGTTTAGACATCAAAACCATGGCTCAGACCTGCCAAACCTACTGAAAAAATCGAGAGAATCCCGATTTTAGGACCTATCTCCCTAATCCCCGATCTTTAAGAAAAAATCCAGATTTTGCAACTCTTCGACAAAAATATCCGTATTTTAGTTATACAAAAAGTTCATTTTCCGTTTCCTTGTTTCTGTATGTTTTGTTTTTTTTTTTTTTTGTTTTTTTTTTTTTGTCTGGTATATTTCTTAGCATCTTACCATATCCGGCTTGATTTCTGGTTTTCATCCACCAATACAAAGAGATTGTCTCACTGTGTGGTTCTCTTTTCCCGACCCCATCAGCAAATTACAGCAACATAATGGATAAGTTTCTCAGCAAGAAGCGAAAAAAAAAGGAAGTAACTGATGAATTTTCTTCAGCCAAGAAAGATAAATGGGATCAAAAATATAGGAGTGATTGGAAGAAGCAGTTTTCTTTCATTCGTCCATCGGCTCGCGGGGCCTCTCGTGCATTCTGCCAATGTTGCTCACATAATGGATAAGTTTCTCAGCAAGAAGCGAGAAAAAAAAGGAAGTAACTGATGAATTTTCTTCAGCCAAGAAAGATAAATGGGATCAAAAATATACGAGTGATTGGGAGAAGCAGTTTTCTTTCATTCGTCCATCGGCTCGCGGGGCCTCTCGTGCATTCTGCCAATGTTGCTCACATCATCTCTCAATACGATGTGGTGGTCTAGATGACATTAATAAACACAGTGCATGCGTTGCAGATGTGTCTAAAGAATATGTAGGATCGTTTAAGGACCTGGCCTTTTTCTCCAGCCGAATGGAAGGATCGGCACTGATGATCTGCACAGAGTTTCAGCTGTCCCAAATCTACAATTTAGCCGCAGATTTAATGTGGAAAGAGCAGATCATCAGTGGGTTGCTCTCAGAAAGAAACAAAAGGATGAATCAGGCCAACTGTTTTTTCCGACCCTTGGAATAGTAAAGCTATCAATACTTCCAATGCTGAGAAAGCATTCTCAATGGTCAGAAAAAAACAGAACTAGCCAAAAAGCCAGCCTGTCAGCATCAACCCAGGAAGCTATTCTTGTTAGCAAATTTGGCACCCAATGATAAATAAATGATGACCTTTTGCAGAAATGCATATCTGCAACATACAGTGGACTGAAATAACAAAAGTAGGTATCTTTATCATGATATATACACCTTACTCTTGTTCCTCCTAATTTTTTACCCTGCCTCTTGATTTTTAATGGTGATTTTCCTGATTTTGGGTTTTTCAGTGTTGACAGGTCTGGATGATCATGTCTTGTAATAATGCCTTAGTTTATATACGACTTACTAACTGGGGCTGAGCAAATGTGACTGTTGCAAACAGACCATTGTTCTGAAAATTAATTCACGCATTATCTTCAGACGTGAATACTTTCACAGTACTATGTGTCCAACTATGTGGTTTCTAAGGTCATTATATAATAGTCCACTGCGATTCTCTAATAGTAAATCACTTATGTATCGGTGGGAAAACCTTTATGACAAGGATCTTTACCGTCCATGGGCTCTAGCGCCTCACATGTGGGTTATAATCACAGATACTTAGCAGGAAAAAGCCATTGGGAAATAGAAGGATAAAATAAATTGAAAGTACTGGCGTCTGCGTCCGTTGTTTGTTTACAATAGAAAGTAGTTCCTTCGTGAGTGCAATATGAAGTGAACGCGAGTGCAATATCGTGAAATACTGAACGATTCCGACAATGTAAAGTTAACGGAGACAAAAAATAAGCATATAATAATATCCATCCGAAAAACTCGTTCTTATTTTCCCAGACAAATGCAGTAACATATAATAGTCAAGCTGAGAAAGTGTGTAGAGGTGCATGGGAAGTACTTCGAGGGGAGGCACTGACGTACGGTTCACTAATAAAGAATTTTTTTCATACCGCGCACTAATATTCATAACTTCTTTAAATACCCATAGTAATATAGCTTTGAGCAAAACCAGAGAGCATATGTGAGGTTTTCAGGGTTCTAAAGGCCACTGCTATGTAATTTATATGTAAAGTAATTACCTGTAGTGCCTAGTTTATTTTTTTTTATATCGCCTTATGAAATTTCTCAGACTTCAAAGAATTTAATAAATTCTTAATATTTACAGTTCTCTATCACACATCCGTAATTTATAATTAGTAACGAAATGAAATTAGGGACGGTGAATCTACGTCTGGCCTAATATTATATTGTAATAAATTTGGAGTATGTGTAATTGGTTATAGCGCACCGTTTTGAGGAATTCTTTTTGATTACTTTTGTCTGATTATTGGAGTTCAGTGCAATGGAAATACTCCTTAGTCCGAAATGATTAGCCAGTTACTAGGAGCAAACGTCACGGCGTGGTGTTAGTGAGTCTCCATGATGGCGTGGTTCACTAGTAGTGAATTCAGGTCAAAACCGATTGAGTGTCCTTGAAATAACAATGTCCCTATTAAAATCTAATGGTGTACATTGGTGGTATGACCGCAATGGCAGTATTTACGGCAGGAAACCGGTAAATTACACAATGGAATCAATAAGAAGGGACTCTGCAGATACCGTTTGTGCCGCCATGGTGGCAAATGTGATGCAGCTGTACTGGCGAAATGTGCCCGGAAACCGTGGATTGACTGGTCTGTGTTGGCATAGTTAAAATAGTTTCCTGTGTTAAGTAACAGTTGTATAGCTTCTACGGCGTGAACTGCTGGCGGTACGGAAAACTTAACGAAGAAAAAACATGCAGATGTGCGGTTGATAGATATTTGGCAGGTTGTGAGATCTGTGGTCTTGCATTTATTAGAGTAAAATTTATGGATAGAACGGACACGTCGGACTTTCTAATTCACAACTAAAGTTGTATGGAAGTCTTTGGAAATCTGGGGTAAACTTATGACTTCTAGCGAGAATCGCGCCAAGGTTTGACAACGCTCGGTCAAGCAAGGAACCCTGGTTGGTAACAATATTATCACCCACAATGCAGCTCAGTCCTTTGAAAAACAAAATGGTCTGCTGTTCATATTTTGTTCTCCAAAAATCAAACTTTATATGCTATAATCACATTTGATTCAGAGAAAATGACAACTTTATAAGCATTATTTTAACGTCGACTTTACTAAAAACTCCAAAAATAATCGGAAACCAAGTTTCATTGTGTATCCCAACACTCTTAAGCCAGATTTGCAGGATGTGTTCAACTTTATGTGTGATTTGAGATGAGAACGTGAAAAATTAACTCTTACTTGCTTATGAGATAACAAAGATTTATTGCTTGTGCCATCCTTGTGCGATCATACCCTATAATCATGCTGCCGTCCATGTGTGATCGTAGGCTATTATCATGTTGCCATCCATGTGTGATCGTAGTATATTATCATAATGCCGTCAATGTGTGAGCATAGGCTATTATCATGATGCCGTCCATGTGTGATCGTAGTCTATTATCATGCTGCCGTCCTTGTGTCATCATAGGCTATTGTAATATTGCCTTCCATATGTGTTCCTATGCTATTATCATGTTACCGTCCATGTGTGATCGTAGGCTATTGTAATGTTACCTTCCATATGTGTTCCTATGCTATTATCATGTTGCCGTCCATGTGCGATCGTAGTCTCTTATCATGAATTCGTCAAGGCTTATCGTAGTCTATTTTTATTGTTTAAATTGTTTTATCTGCTACATTTTAGTACACCAATACATCAGGTAAATTGCAAATAATAAATACAATACGATTTAATTTTGCAAAGTATGTATACAATACGATTAAATTCTTTTAATGACCAGCATCATGTGATAACTGCATCCTAGATTACTTTATAGGCATCCCCAATACACCCTTTTAAAATCATCGAAGGACCCGTTGACGACCGAGCTATCTTCATTACTAATAATAGAACTTTATGGGGTAACCTAGCCACCCACTTCCCCTGCCCACACATCACCCAGCCACAGTATTGCTGCATTCAGGTACATAAGAATCGCCGGAGGTTCGGTGGCCCAGTGGTTAGCGTGCCGGACTCGCAACCGAATGGGTGCTGGTTTGAAACCTACAGTCATATCTGCCAATGTCGGCTTCCGTGGTAAGTTACTGGTCAAGGCATTTTATTCAAATAAACCATTTGTGTTCGGAGCCTTAAAATACCAAATTTACAACAAAACAGAAATTAGCATCGCATTACCTTATAATGACTGATGGTCCATCTCCATAACACGGTCAGTTTTATCGTCGTTTTGTCATGATACCTATTCTTCATGAACCTCAAGTTATATAGTGGCACCGTCATAATTTCAACACACATGCGGTCTCGCTAATACCATGTGACAACGGTGTTCACGTGTACCGTTAATAAAGACATGTTAGTCATGTGTGGTTCATATATATTTCAGGGGTTTTGTAAGTGTGTGTCCCTTGTGATTCATAATACCACCAGTTGTGTTGTGCTAAATAAAGAAGTTCGAGAACGCAAAAAAAAAAAAAATAGTGATGGAACGCATGCTACTCAGATGCAGGGTGATAATGGTGAGCGCAAACCAGTAAGGGAACGCACACAAAGAGTACGGCAGCGCCAAGCGTACCGACAGCACTACACCCCTGCGTACCAGTTGGGTGATTACACTATGTATTCTGGCGCATGACTTCGAACAAGAACAACGAAAACTCTGTGTGATAAATCCAAACTGCTGATAGTACCCTGATTACACTGTGGCAATTTTTAATACTTAGAAATATTTAACAAACTGACACTACAACAATCTATTTTTAACAGCTTCACAAAAATTGATAACGCCCAAAACATTCAAAGAGCATATTTTAATTCCATAAATATGTAGTTGCAAATTAACGGTTGCTCATCTGTAACATGAATTATCATCATGGTATGAACTCACGACCATAATGGTGTAAATACATTTGTTCATGTGCTCTCGTGTACATTTTTAGAGGATCTTTCAAAATAACTTTTAAATGTTTTAGGACTTTGTGTCGAAACAAGAACATCTCTATGATTCTAAAGCAATTTACTATATGTGATAGTTTACACCAGGGCACATCAGCACATTAAGGTTATATCGTGCAGAGGCAATTGGAGCAGAGTGCCTTCCTAGCTACACACCACGGCAGCCGACCCTGACTGATCCGATTGGGGGTGGGGGAGACAGCTATCCTGAATGATAAAGAACATCATTTACGGGGGGGGGGCATCGCCTGCATGGTACCCACAATCATACAGTAAATCCACCACCGTCAATTTATTTAAACATTTTTGTTACCATAGAGCACTTTGCCATCCTATGAAATAAGGTTAGATCAAACAAACTAGCATTTTGAAAGATTCGTATTTCTTGACCTTGCACGCCCACGTTACGTGATACCTTTAGAGCCTTAATCTGCCTTGGCTATTGATTAAAAATGGGGTTTCGTGCTACCCCTTACCATTAATCAGAGATTTAAACCGACAAAAGTTTACTTGGTGTCTAAATGTTTAATGTAGGTCTAATGTACATAGACTTATTGATTACTTACCTATTCTCTTCAACAATGTAACCAATAATTAGTCCAACAAACACCGCGTATATCAAGATTAAATTACATTCGCAGTGTTCTATAGCGGCCTTATCTTTGCTAGAAGTTATGCATACATGTGGCGGGTATTCGGGATACGTGTATAAAACAAGAGAGAGAGAGAGAGAAGCGGGTGGTGGTGCTGAACCGAATGTTCGAAAATTATTTACTAAAAATCAAACTAAAGTTGATTTATATAGTTTTATAGAAGATAACCATTGCCAAAGGAGAGAGAGAGAGAGAGAGAGAGAGAGAGAGAGAGAGAGAAACAGAGAGAGAGAGAGAGCAATAGGCAAAACCAATGGTTAAATAGAAGTGTATTAATGAAGCAATATAAATTAACTGATGTAGTGATACAGAAAAGAAAATTGGCACACTAAAGACGTTGTAATTCTGATATAGTACTACTACCTCATGGGAATGCAAAGAGGTTTGATAGATCTAAAGAAAATATATTATAAAAACATTGTTATGTCAGTTGCGCACTGTGTGATGTTAGATCACTATTTATAGACAAAATCCTTTCAAATAATTAAAATCATCGGTATGCGACATGTGTCCAATTTTCACACGACTAATCTGAACAAAATGTGTACATAAGAACGTAGTTAATATTGTTAAACATCTCGTTATATTGAAACACGGGTTTTGAGACCATTTAACATTAAAAAAATATGATCGAGTTCCCTGTAACATGTAGATACATAATTTTGTACATGTTTCGAGTCTCATTACCTACATTAATTTCTGATCACAGGTTCATCTTAAAATCTCTCTCCCTATTTATTTCTATCTCTTCCATAAACAGAGATAGAAACGTACAAAAACTATTGCGTACTTCTGGTAATCAGTGTTCGCTATTATGCTTCGTGGAATTTCAAAGAAAGCATTGCACTCGCCATCATTAATAATAAATACTATAAGGTGTGAACAAATGAAATAAAATAATATGCAAGAGATTTTGTATTCAAACACTTTATAAACATGTAATGCCATGTAGCAAACAAAACTTACAAGAAAATAAATTATAATACTGAGATAAATAACTATATGTACGGTCTATGTTAAAATAAAACAAACATAAAAGGTCAACAGCAATAATACTGAAAATTTACTCTAAAAGTTAAAGTATTGCATGTACAATATAATATACTAATATAATTTCCTAATTTCAGTTCGTCTTATATTTTAATATCTTATATATGTAAACAAATTTATTTCAAGACCTATTTGTTCTTTATGAAAAGAAAATGAATTACAATCTTTGTCGCTTTTGCAACATGAAGCATGTTGGCTGTAAAAGGTGAAGTGTGCTCACTCTATTTCATCATGGTATTTATTATCATATAAAAAGCTGTTTTCTAGTTTATCTCGATTTTAATTTTACCTAAAACTTGAGTGTTAACTCTATTTGGTCTTCATTTTTATTATCATATAAAACGCTGTTAACTATTTGATCTTGATTTTTATTATTATATAAAAAGTTGTGTTATCTCTATTTGATCTTGATTTTTATTATTATATAAAATGTTGTGTTATCTCTATTTGATCTTGATTTTTATTATTATATAAAATGTTGTGTTATCTCTATTTGATCTTGATTTTTATTGACATTTTATATTATTATTTTAAATGTTAAGTGCTAATTATGTTTGATCTTGATTTTTATTATGTAAAAATTTATGTGTTAACTACTTGATCTTTACTGTTTTTATTATAATGCAAAAGGTGTGTGTTACCTGTATTTGATCTTGATTTTATTATAATCCAAAAAGGTGTGTTACCTGTATTTGATCTTGATTTTATTATAATGCAAAAAGGTGTGTTACCTGTATTTGATCTTGATTTTATTATAATGCGAAAAGGTGCGTGTTACCTGTATTTGATCTTGATTTTATTATGTAACAAGTTAACATTATGTGATTTTAATTTTTATTAATTGTAACAGAGAAAATATTGGTCTGGATGCTCTATGAAATTAAGCATTATTTCAAGGATCGAGTAATGTTACTTTAACTTTCAGAGATTACATATCAAAGTATCACAGTTATCGATTTTATCAGATACCCATTTAATCTTACATGCATCAACTTTTATAAATCCCAATACATTTGAACTTTTATTCATACAGTAAAGCTACAGATATTTAGAAAGTGCTAAAAAGGGGATATGTAATAAATACAAAACTGCATTCATGTTTTGTACTGATTTGGGGGAAAGAACTTGTGTTATATGGCGTATGAATACGTATTGGCCAAACAGCCTCGACGTATCCCTGCGCCACATAAAACCCATTCCTTCCGCCAACTCAGAACAATACATGCATGCAGTTTTGTGTATATATTGTTCCACAAAAACAAATCGAATCCAGCTAGAGTCATCATGCTTCCAGAAAAATCCGACTGAAATAATGCCCTTGTTTGATTTATCACTGTTGTATGTTTACAGTTGGAGTTCTAGGCTTGAATCGTCTACTATAACAAGAGCGTATACTGATCTTGCAAATAGTTTTTCAAATAGCGAATATTTTACTCGTATTATTATTATTATTAGTATTAGTAGTAGTAGTAGTAGTAGTAGTAGTAGTAGTAGTAGTAGTAGTAATAGTAGTAGTGGTAGTAAGAATGTTACAATATCATTAACCAATTGCGGACATATTCCCATTGACTCCATGTGCAAACTGGTAGACAGGCTAAACCTGGAGAAATATATAAAAGAACATTTTTTATAATATGAAAGAGGACCAGTTTCATTTTGGGGTAGAACGTCAGCATAATGTTGATTTAAAGATTCAAAAATATACCTAAATACTATTGGAGGATTCGTGATAGTCTTTTTTATTAATTTTCTTTCAAGTAAATAATAAAATACAATCCACAATTTAGTCATTTTTTTCGTTCATTTTAACTTCATTGCACAAGTTGCTTTTAATATGTCTCATTATTTCCACTTCTTTTTAAATATAACTGTTTGATGTTTCCTTGTCCCCCTCCTCCTTTTTCTTATTCAGTTTGTTTGTTAGTTCTTTTGTAGCAGTTAACATAGATTAAAATATCATAACGGTTAAGATTTGGACATATACGTTTAAAGTTTCGATTTTGATTCATTCTATATCGAATTTTGAATTACATCTCTGTTACATACTATTTTACATGTGTCTGTCATTAATTCTTGTTGGTAATGATTAATTTTCTATTTAAAAAAATTGTTTGCAGAAGTTCAACAGGCTAATATGCCCAGATATTCTGTTAATTATATTTAACAAATTTTCATTCTTATGTCTTACCCTCGTGACTCAGGCAATCATCGCACAATAAGACCTACATTTCAACAATGTTGACTTATTATACGCATAGTAACTCTAGCTAACTGTCTTAAACCTGTTCACGGTACGTGTGTCACAATACCTCCATGCATGTATGCTAAGACCTGCAAATGAATACATTATATGTAACTTTAATTTATTAAGGGGTTCTGGTTCACAATTTTCATTCGACCCCTCTGGGTGGATAAATAACATCAACAAAAGTGATTTATTATTAACTGGGTCGATAAAAGTTCCATACGTGTACATGTCAAGAACAATCACATTTCTGCATTGAAAATGTTATCGCGATGTCACGGGCAATTTCATTCTGTCAATAACTAGACTAAAAGCAGGACATGATTTCGCAAAATAACACACTCTTTGTGAAACGGGAAGAAAGGTTATTGCCAGTTCAGTGCAAAATACATCACTCCTTATGCAAGGAAAAGAAAGGTTATTGCGAAGTTCAGCTCAAAATACCTCACTCCTTGTGGAAAGGGATGAAAGTTTATTGCAAAGTCCATTCAAATTACTAAATAAAATCTCAAGTAACGCACACAATCATACTAATAGTTCTCCATTCTATATTTTCTGCAATGTCACATTTAATCAAGTAAGCACATATGGTGCTTTTATATGCAACATGTGTATCACCTGTGAGGTCTTTCCATAAATAATTTTTTTTATGTTCTGTTCTGTTTATGACTTCCAATCTGAAGTTTGCATTATATCACAGACTGAGCTTTGTTGTCGTCATATTATTTCTTTTTTTATGTGGAATCGAATATACTAATACTCAAGACCTCACATAATTTATGCTATCACAAAGTCTGCATAGCTGAGAGTTCCACTTGTGTAGGATTCACTACATAGGCGCCATGTTATTATTTCCAAAATTTTCAAATCAGCCGTTCATTCTTTATCGTTGAAAGTTTCTTCCGTTGATTCATCTTGATTTTTAAAATTATTTTCCGGTGTTTCTTCTGGGTTCGTTGTCTCCCGAGTGGGATCATGCTCCTGATTACCTGCTTCCATAGCCATTAACATCTTTCGCTTCCTCACTTCCTCTGCCCGTCTTTCCCGCTCTCTTTGCTTTTCTTTCATTTCACGCAGACGTTTTTCACGGTTGTCGGCAACAGTGTTTTGTTTCTGTTGAGACTGCTCCTCCTTTTTCTTCTGGTATTCGGCGAAAGTCTCGAGCGATGTCGTCTGATCAACCCTTTCCATTTCCTTTATTCTTTCCAGTCGATCCTTTTCTTTTCTCTGAAAGTTACACTGATTGTTTTCATTAACCAGTTTGGTGATTCGTAAGCATTTAAAAAGATCAAAATCAATCACGCATATTATTATTACTTTTAATAACACATAATCTGACAAAAGCAGAAGAAACTGTGAGGCATATATTTCTAATAAAAACAAAAGATAACGTACAAAAAAATGTTACGGCAATCTACAAGAAATGGGATACATAGCTTATTAATTTTTCAGTGAAAAATGAAAATTATAAGAAAAACATGGTAGGCAGCTTTAAGATCCGAATTCTTGAAGAAGAGTTTACCCATTTATCAATATTTAAAATCTATTATAACTTAGATTACTGGACAATTTCAGATTTATTGAGAAATTGATAATATATTGTTTAAATTTTTTCATTAAACTTTCCAGGATTCCGCTATATAATGAATATAAATATTTTCTACCTTTCGCCTTCTTTCGGCTCTCTCCAATTTTTCTTGGATTTCTTCTTCTGTTAGTTGTTTCTTCTTTTTCCTCCGTTTCTCTAGTTTGGCAAGCCGTAGTGGGGGTCTGAGTACGGCAGGAATGGGGCGCCGTTCCTCCACAATCTCAAAGGACAGCCCCCCGGAGGCTTGAGCGCTAGGTCGGGATATGAGACCCTCCTCCCTTAATTTCTGAATAATCATAGCCTCTTCAAGTCGGGCCTTGTCTTTGGCGCTGGACCTAGTCTGGCAAGCGCTTCCGGCGATGAACAAGTCTACGAAACAAACACACAGAGAAATACATAACTACTGATAAAGATACAGGCTAGGACAGGCTGTTACATATTTATAATTAACAAAATGTGAAGGTTGGTGAAGAAACTAAACCAACAGGAGTGTGTGTGTGTGTGCGTGCGTGCGTGCGTGCGTGCGTGCGTGTGTGCGTGCGTGCGTGCGTGCGTGTGTGTGTGTGATTTGGATTTTTAACGTAGCTTTTTAAAAAAAATTCAGTCATATCGCTACGATGTCTGCAGACATGTAGCATGATCTCCGACACAGTCACATTATCCTGACACCAGGCCGACCAGTCCTAATACTAACCTCTTCATGCTGAGCGCCAAGCGAGGCAACTTTTAATACCATTTTTGTAAGTCTTTGGTATGACTCGGCCGGGGTTCGAACCCACGATCTCCCGCATGCGAGGCGGATAACAGGAAATGTTTGGGTAGAATGTTATCTCGGGACATGATCCCAAAATCTTAGCATAGCTATTTTAGCAAGAAAAGTAGATCAGTGTAACTACAATTTACATTTTATATGTGCTGAGATAAATGATGGAGAGGAATGCAAACATCCAATTCCATGACTCTACTTGCAACAGTGTCTACGAAACTGAGCCACATGGACATGGAAGGAATGATAATATTCCATGGCGTATGACGCTGAATAATTTCCGGACCAACGAACCGTTTAAAAATAATATTCTTCCTCTTTTTTTAAGAAAAATTTCAACAATATTTATTACATTTATTATTACCCCCACCCCGCCCACCCCTCGCGAAAAAAACTCACCTAAATGTAAAAGAAAAAAATAAGTATCCTGGATCGAAAGACACACGCCACCCCATCCCATTTTGATTGGTTTGTCCCTAATAATTGTATATTTTGTGGGTCAAGCAGTAAATTCTTTGTTGTACACGAGTCCGTTTTGGCATTTGCGGTAACAGAGGTACAGATCTAACACGGATTTGTTTAGCAGACGATGCATATGAGATCGTTTCAATTTTGAATAAATATCTTCTCAAAGTCTATTTTAAGTGCAACCGTGACTAAAAGCCAGGCCCGGCCCTAGGGCAAGGCGAGTAAGGCAACCCTTTGGGAGCCGCGCTTTCAGGAAATCAACTCTGCAATGCAATTTTTTTTGCTTGGGGACCTGCGCTCATCGCTTGCTGCCTTGGGCCCCTCGCATCCTAGGGCCGGGCCTGTTAAAAGCTGCTATGTTTTGTTTATTCTACCCACATGTGTGTCCATAACATTATCCAGCGTATGTTCCATTGAGATAGATTTCTCTCTACAACCCCTAACCCTACCCAACACCACAACTGGCTACAATCCCAAACCCTACCCCACACCACTGGCTACAACACCTCAACCCAACCAAACAAAACACTTTGGATTGTAAATATTTGATCACATATAATTCTAAAGGCGGTCTATAATGACTTCCCAATCCACTCAATGTCACCCACACCCACACCCGCCCACACAGTCACGCCCCCCCCCCCCACATACATATGTATCTATATATAGGTAATTGACTCTAAAATGCAAATGGATGAATAGGAAAGAATGGATTTCCTCAGGCCAATATTAACAATGATTCAGGAGTATCTGTATGTATCTTCAACTTGTTGTCTGAAATGAAAACATTTGGCCAGATATCAATTGTTCTCATTGCAGAAGTTTTAACAACGTATTGTAATAAACCCAGAGTATGTCGTATTTGACAAACGTATTGTAATAAACCCAGGGTATGTCGTATTTGACAAACGTATTGTAATAAACCCAGTTTATGTCGTATTTGAGAAACCTATTGTAATAAACCCAGTTTATGTCGTATTTGAGAAGCTTATTGTAATAAACCCAGTTTATGTCGTATTTGACAAACGTATTGTAATAAACCCAGGGTATGTCGTATTTGAGAAACTTATTGTAATAAACCCAGTTTATGTCGTATTTGAGAAGCTTATTGTAATAAACCCAGGGTATGTCGTATTTGACAAACGTATTGTAATAAACCCAGTTTATGTCGTATTTGAGAAACCTATTGTAATAAACCCAGTTTATGTCGTATTTGAGAAGCTTATTGTAATAAACCCAGGGTATGTCGTATTTGAGAAACGTATTGTAATAAACCCAGGGTATGTCGTATTTGAGAAACGTATTGTAATAAACCCAGTTTATGTCGTATTTGAGAAACCTATTGTAATAAACCCAGGGTATGTCGTATTTGAGAAACTTATTGTAATAAACCCAGGGTATGTCGTATTTGAGAAACTTATTGTAATAAACCCAGTTTATGTCGTATTTGAGAAACCTATTGTAATAAACCCAGTTTATGTCGTATTTGAGAAGCTTATTGTAATAAACCCAGGGTATGTCGTATTTGAGAAACGTATTGTAATAAACCCAGTTTATGTCGTATTTGAGAAACCTATTGTAATAAACCCAGGGTATGTCGTATTTGAGAAGCTTATTGTAATAAACCCAGTTTATGTCGTATTTGAGAAACTTATTGCAATAAACCCAGGGTATGTCGTATTTGAGAAATTTATTGTAATAAACCCAGGGTATGTCGTATTTGAGAAACTTATTGTAATAAACCCAGTTTATGTCGCATTTGAGAAGCTTATTGTAATAAACCCAGTTTATGTCGTATTTGACAAACGTATTGTAATAAAACCCAGGGTATGTCCTATTTGTATTTACTCCTACTTTTAAAGCTTTCTCGGATTTAGATAAATAAATAAAGGCTAAACTATTTATCATTTTTCTTATAAAACATTTCGGATTTAAATATTCACGGACTATACGCACGGACATTGGAAATGGAGTCTGTCCTAATTTGGTGATGTTGTTCTAACAGTGATTTTTTTTTCCAGATTACTTTGGAACTACCGCCCTTACTTTACTATCCATGCTACCATGCTTGACGGATGATTAAACTCATTCTTCTAGGCAAGGTAGGATTTTGTTTAAAAATTGAGTGGCATGGTAACAAATTACGAATTTGTGTTATGCACCCACCCACACACATAGAAAATCCGTTGCCTACCTTAACTTTATATATATACATATCAGGATTCTTTCCTTTTCCTCATATTTTCTCGGATTTTCTGACGTTGCTACCATAGCAATATAATTTCAAAGGCCTATGGAAAAAGGGACTGAACAGCTGTGTCGAACGCAGATCCATCATGTAAAATTCAATGGGTGTGTAATAAAACTGCATATGTCATTTTCACTTTCTTGAAACTGTATGATTTTATCTAATCTGGTTGTTAAAATATATTACACTGGTCAGAATCTTTCTTCGGCTGATTTGTATGTATGCCCAGTCGAAGCAGTTTAATGGGCACTGCACTGTAAAAGCATCATTACCACATACAAGACACATGCAGAAGGCTTGTTTTAGTTCTAAATCTGTTTTTGTTCGTTCCTTAGCACTACCGTCAAAATGTGACTTCTGCGTGTCTTGTGATTTCATTTTTGTCAGAGGGAATGAATGCAGCGTCGAAATCTGCCTTTCTTAATTTGACTCTACATAAAAATTCCTGACATAACTGGCCCATTTTAAAAAAATAAAAAAAAAATTTAAAAAAATCTTTTTTTTTTTCTAACAATCTGTTGGAGGGTGGGGTAGGTTATCAAGATCCGCACTTCCAATATCTTCAATGTGGTCAACGCAAGGTGCTACCGCATTGTTATACTTATCGTATTTCAAATGCCGTTAAAAACTCGTAAATAGGTCCAGTAAGATACTTGTCTAATGTAATGCACTGAATACGCTGAAAGCTTCAAACCTGATATAAGCGTCAGAAATTCAAGCCCTTACGGGACTGTGCAGTACATAAAATACAGATAATGTTCAATGACGCTAATCATGCGTTTAACAATTATGAATGAAGGTCCTAATCATATTTGTTGTTACCGTTAGGCAAGTGTTTGAATTTAGATTAACTACATGTATAATAATGCTACAGGGTAATAGTTTTTTGTTTTAACTGTTTTGTGTTAGTTTATATGTATAGGCACACTCTACACAGTGTTACAGTCTGCATTGAGTGAGACATTGCTACATCAAAGCAACTGAGGTCAAGAACATTTTCATTTTAATTCATTTTATGTTAAACAGATCAGTTACGGGTACAAGACAGACTCGAGTGTTTCGCACAAGCTTCAATTTGTATTCCTTTGTTGTAGAAAAAAGGATTTAAGCAAAGTAAACGTTACATCAATGTTGTATCTTAAAAGAACCATACTCCAATTATAGAGAAAATTAATGGACAGTTTAAAGTTTACAATCAGTTCTTACATGCATTAAAATGGTTGCAATAAATTATAATTGATACTGAAACCTTTTAGAGTTTTAGATTACTTTTTCTAAATTATTTTAGTTTTTGATTTTTATGTAAAACAATGCAAAATATATCACAGAGAGAGACAGAGAGAGAGACAGAGAGAGAGGATTTCTTTTATGGGAACTTTTGAATGGTTGAATAAATTGGGCTAAAGTCTTACGTCTTTATGAATGTGTGTGTGCGGGCGTGGGAGGTGTCCTTAAAGTGAATTGTTAACATCAAAATCACTATGGCGTCTTTCGAAGCTCGTAACGTCATATCTGGTGCCATGAGGATGTAAACCTCATATTCCAGGGTGAATATATTTTAGTCAGGTTTATGCAGACACGCAAAAGGCAGATACATTATGCAATAGAACCACCCAATCCTGCCACAAGAAGCCCTGGCCCAGCTCCAGGGAGCAGCGTATCTCTAGACACATTGTGCACAATTTGATATAAAATAATAACACAATAAATAAAGATATAGAATAAAAATAAAATAAAAAAATAAATTAATTAATTAATAAACGAGACTCACCGTCTATTTCCCTCTCTTCGAATCCCTCCTCTATCTTCTTGACCTTGTCTGCTTCTGAGTACTCCGTGATAACGTGTTTGTAGTCATCCCCGAGACCGGAGTCGTTGCTGTGCTTGGATGTCTTGGACCCTGCAGATCCACCCCGATCAGACTCCTGCGATTGGTCATCATCCACCAGGCTGCCACATGAACCTAAGGTTCTGTTGCTCTTATTGGACTTGCTTCTCTTTCCTTTCCTCCTTGTCTGGTCTTCGATGTCCTGTTCGATAGGGTCATGTTCACTCTCAGTCTTCCTCAGTTTCTTTCCTGATAAGTCAGGGTGAAGTTCAGTTTTTCCAGCCGGTTGGACTTTAACTTGTCTCGACTGCTTACAACCCATCCTAAAACCAACTATTTCTTGCTGTGTCAGATAACAATTAATCCTAAATAAAACTAGCGAATTTTCAAACTATACCAGAAGACTTGATGTAAATTACGATCTTGTAGATATCAGTCCACTAATTGTTCACGACCGAATCCTTCTTTAATGCTCTCTAATGTTCCTCAATGTCAGCTGCTGTCCTGTTCTCTTTGGCTACTTTCTTTGCTTGTTCAACGGTACAAGTCTTCGCGCCTACGTAATGAATGGAACCCTATTAGTGAGGTGTACAGTGTTTACTAGTGTTATATGTGAGCTATTCACCATTTCACCTGTATCTAAGGTATACATTGGCCGTAGTCAGGGCGCAGTAAACACGTATCTATAGACGCCGGGCACTGCTAAGACAAGTAATCGATAAACTTCAGGTAAAGCGCGGTTTTTTAAGGGACACCACTCCGGATAGAAAATATTAAGTAGTTGTCTTTTCGGTTCACTGTACCAATTAAATTCCCACAGTAAAAACCATTGGAAACACCATGCTAGAAAAAATGAAGTAACCTTATATTTCTAAATGCTCTCCGTGTGGAGAAAACTATATGAGCAGCTGCATTTTTCCTTCTTTGTTTTTTCTTTCTTACTTTTATACATATGTTTGAAACAAGTGTTTTCAATTCCGCACGTAAAGAAAGAGGTGATAATTTCAGTAATGGTTGTTCCAAAGATCAAGTCTGTAAAATGACTGAAATTGCATGGGTAGAACATTTTCTATAATTTTCTCAGTTACAATCGGGATATGGTTTCATTTTACTGAAACTGTACTTTTCATTATAAAACAATCATGGCGCTCCTAACCTGTATACACAGTACTCTGTTTTATGTACACCCATTTCTAGACTGGTTCCGATCGGTTATTAGTACCATGAGTCCCTTTACAGTCTTATATATACATGCAGGTATTACATATACGCATGGATCAAAGTAAGTCTATGTACATATATGACAGGTAGAAAATTTTAAGAATTAGTCTCAAAATTTCTTTGTGATTAGAAACATAAACAAATTAGCTTCAAACGGAAAAGTTCTACAATTAGAACGTATTTTGTTTCTTTCTCCAATGATTTCACAGCCCGATGCCACCATACACA
Organism: Sinohyriopsis cumingii; assembly: GCA_028554795.2. Taxonomy (NCBI): domain Eukaryota; kingdom Metazoa; phylum Mollusca; class Bivalvia; order Unionida; family Unionidae; genus Sinohyriopsis; species Sinohyriopsis cumingii. Next base: position 145,461,854 of record CM068824.1, read on the forward strand.
CTTTCGCAAAATTCACCATTAATGTTCAGTTTGTCATTTGATATGAGCCTTATCGTAATGAAGTAATTTAGAAGCCTGAAATAAAGTGCAAGAGTCACTAAGATGGATGATGATTTGCAAACTATTTTAGATCAGGATTACTTCCTGGTTCAATCCCTGGAACATTTAAAGCTTAACTTTCAAACAAAATATACTAACCCTTGCTTGTTTTAGTATCAGCGAAAAGTAGTGAAACAAACAAAGACAGTAGAGAAAATACAGAGAAAATTATTGGTAAAGGCGGGTCGCAGTATATATATATATATATATATATATATATATATATATATATATATATATATATATATATATATATATATATATATATATATATATATATATATATATTCACAAAATGTACCACAACGAAAATGTAACCGGTTACATTTTTAGTTTACCCAATATATTCACAAAATGTACCACAACGAAAATGTAACCGGCTACATTTTTAGTTTACCCAAGTTCCAATGAGATAAAATGGATGTATCCAAAATGTAAAATGTAATTCTTGACTAAAAGAAGTAGCAATTTTCTTCTAACGCTTTTGAAGATAAAGAGTGAATCAGGTCTTGTAAATCAATATTATAATAAAAGTATGTAAATTGTAAATTGTGGGATAGGAAGTTAGAGAGATTAATTCTTTCAAAATTTGTCATTCACGATACCAGTAATATAAAGAATAATGACGTACATTGAATTATTCCGTTTGGTCACGTCCCGGAAGCACATAATTGTGATCTCCGTGATAAGACTGCCCCTTGCACGAATAAACTCGTGATTCCAAGACGAATAAATCTATTTGCCGAACCCACTTGCCTATCCCTCGAAAAATTTATGTCTAAAATTTTGTAAAAATTTCAGTGTTTAATTGTTTCTGTTCTTTGTAAGATTACAGTTTGCGTGAGATTATATTACTTGTCGGTGTTGCAGTTTCAGTGCATCGTTTGAATTAATGCAGAATGTATGGCTATGCATAACGTTAAACTACATTTAGCAGAGGATTTTTTTCTCGATCATAAATGTAATCTGCGTATGTTCACATTATTGCGACCATAGTTGAAATCTGCGTTAACACAACAAAGTATTTACAAAGTGCGATAGGGTTCTATTCCTTTGAATCTCAGTGTGTGTGTGTGTGTGTGTGTGTGTGTGTGTGTGTGTGTGTGTGTGGTTTGAATTTTTAAGTAACTTTAACAATATTTCAGTCACATCTCTACGATGTCTGCAGTGTGGCAGTCGATAGTGATTTCTAGTACTGGGGCACCATGCCGCAGACATGTAGCATCAAGTCCCACGCGGTCACATTATCACATTATCCTGACACCAGGCCTACCAGTCCTAACACTAACCTCTTAATGCTGAGCACCAAGCAAGACCGCTGCTAGTGCCAGTTTTATAAGTCTTTGGTATGGCTCTGCCGGGGTTCGAACCTGCGACCTTCTGCATCCGAAGCGGAAGCTCTAACCACGTAGACCACCGGAGTGGTCCATCTCTGGTTTATAGAACATATTTAGGAAAACTCATACTTACACGTGATTGTCGAGTCATAAGATGAATCGAAATATTTAAGAGAATCTTCATTTGCTACATTGAGGAAGACAATCCTGTTAATTAGGAGGAAATGGAAAGTATTTCACCTAAACAATGGATGACGATAAAACCGACGGAATATTTGTCCTATAAATTAGATTTCGTGAATAACCTGAAATGACCGGAAAACTGGTGATATTATAAACATCCCTCTGCAGCCAACAGGACAATAGCAGCACAAAAAGAATAAAAACTTATTATCCAGCGGTAAAAACTAACGGCAAAAAGATGGCGCAATGGACTGTCATCAGAATTGTAGTTTTATCACTACTTAGAAAGGTTCCAAAAGTCCACTTTTCACAAATAACTTTTGACCAATTTGTTTCTAAACTCAGATTGCAGGACGCAACATATGAGGTAAAATATTGGCATCTCACTTTGCTTTCATGGTTTTCACAACAATTGCAATTTAACTCAGACTGACAGCAGTATTCCAAAGGAATACGGGAACGTTTAAACCTCAAAACAGGTTACGTTATCTTTATTCTGGATTCGGTCGTCTTCCACAGGACATGCCACTATTTTGTACAGTTGAAAATCTGAACTAATCGATATCGATCTTGCATATCCATAAGACATTTTCGGGGATGAATTATGACATGAACTTCGTACAAAAAGGGAATGCAGAGTTGTAAAGAATAGATGATAGCACATTTGGTTACAAGATGTCGGTAAAAAGATGTATATTAGATTGGGCAAAAACTGCTACACTTATTAAAGAAAGAATATAAGTCCATGGTGGTGATAAAATAGTTGCAAGGCTGTTGGTTTTCGCATTGATAAAATGTGAATATTTCTGTCTCTCCTTTATTAAATGTCAGATTTGTTTGTGAAATCTTTCTCGGACATGTATATTCTTGCAAGAATCACGTTAACAAGAAATGTCAGAAATTTCTAGCTAGAGTGAAAGTACCCAACAAGGGGAAAAAACACGCAAATATGAATATGTCATTATAGCGTTTAATATTGTCCACCAACCAAGAAAAGGCGGAGGGTAAAATCGAAATTTGGGGAAAAGGGGTAATACGTTTAGAACAGTCTCTATGAAGAAAGAATACGATGACATATAGTAAGGGCAAATATTTGCTTAAGTTCTTTGTCAGACTCCTTTGGATGAATATCAAACAAACCCTTGACCGGTCGGCAATTTTTAACTTGTTCATCAAGATTCAGACGAACTAATTGAGAAATTCTGAGCCATGGTCTTTTAAGCGGAAGAGGAATATATGGTTGTCTTTATTGATGTATCAAAATAGTAAAATTCCGCAAGACAAACATAAGAATACTTATCAAGCAGGTGTAGATATGATATGTACATTTCCTTCTCCAGCGATTACGATGTGTATCATTCCTATCAGTGCCCGCAGACACGTTTAAGACAAAAGAAATATAATATTGGTACTTTTTAAAAGTACCAAGAGAAGACGCATAGCTTAGCAAGAAATGAAGGTCATTGCAATATAATTTTGTTTTTATGCGTGCTAACGTAAGCAACGAAGGTAAATGAAACGTTAATAGTGCCAAGTAAAGTGTGCTGTATGCAAATGAAAAGTCAATAGTGCCAAGTAAAGTGTGCTGCATGCAAATGAAAAGTCAATAGTGCCAAGCAAAGTGTGCTGTATGCAAATGAAAAGTCAATAGTGCCAAGTAAAGTGTGCTGCATGCAAATGAAAAGTTAATAGTGCCAAGCAAAGTGTGCTGTATGCAAATGAAAAGTCAATGGTGCCAAGCAAAGTGTGCTGTATGCAAATGAAAAGTCAATAGTGCCAAGTAAAGTGTGCTGTATGCAAATGAAAAGTTAATAGTGCCAAGCAAAGTGTGCTGCATGCAAATGAAAAGTCAATGGTGCCAAGCAAAGTGTGCTGTATGCAAATGAAAAGTCAATAGTGCCAAGTAAAGTGTGCTGCATGCAAATGAAAAGTCAATAGTGCCAAGCAAAGTGTGCTGTATGCAAATGAAAAGTCAATAGTGCCAAGCAAAGTGTGCTGTATGCAAATGAAAAGTCAATAGTGCCAAGCAAAGTGTGCTGTATGCAAATGAAAAGTCAATAGTGCCAAGCAAAGTGTGCTACATGCAAATGAAAAGTCAATAGTGCCGAGCAAAGTGTGCAACATGAATGAAAAGTTAAGTGCCAAGCAAAGTGTGCTGCATGCAAATGAAAAGTCAATAGTGCCAAGCAAAGTATGCCGCATGCAAATGAAAAGAAAAATATCCAGGTAAAGTACTGGTCAGAGTTTTTCTTGAACCTCTTCCAAACCCGTTTTAGGTATTTGGACTGTTATGGTGTAAGATGAGAGTGCATACCCGATGGTAAATATGGAATTCGCCGAAATCACATGATAGGGTAGTCGCTTTAAAAAAAATCAGGATAGCAGGATTCAGCGACTTTTTTCTATTACTCTTGCCTTTGGGATATCGATATATTTATCTTCTTATTCGTTAGAATTAAAACACAAAGCACGAGCCCAGTCTGATTAAAAAAATTAAGATCTATTTATCAATAAAACGGTGTCGAAATGGCCAGATAAAACCTGGGCTAAAAGTACCAGATCCGTAAATGTAGGTCACTTCTACCTACCCATCCTTTCTTCCTGTTGTTATTTCATAAGTGGTCGCACCAATCAAATTTCATGACCGTATCTACAAAAGTGTCCGTGATCACTATGACGTACTTTTGCCGATAGTTAGTAGGACAACGTACAGACTACAATTCAGGGATAACTCGATATTATCAGCAGTCATTTGGAATTTCACACATGCGTTATAGGATATAATGCAGTCCGATTTATCTGTGCACACCTATTGCCCATAAATTTAGAAGCTAATATTTTTTAATGTACAAAAGTCAGTATTTGTGCGCTCATTTCCCTAGTCTAGACTAATTTAGACTGCGTTTTGTATTGCGTTTAAAGAATGTGCGCATGCGCCAACAAATCTTTTCATTTTCGACCATGCATTTTGTTTCAAACCTGCTGTTTTGTACAATTCGGTCGATCATACCTATCCCTTTAACCACCCGTGCAGAGAAGTGGCAAGGGAAGAATATATCCTTACTAAAAATGGATCATTGTTGGGTACATGGCCCAATTTACAGTGTTTGATTAATAAATTTTCTATTATAGTGAACCTTTCGCTTTAATAATCTAACGTATACAGTACCATGCAAATTTAACAGTAACGACGTTCTTCAGACATGTTTCGAATAGTTTGCAATTTAAACATTTTTATTTGTGAGATAGTTGCTTGATTACGAGCGATTTTCTGTCTTGATTTTTCAAAACTTCATTAAGTACTGGTGTTATTAAAACCTACGGTGCATTTTACGCATTGTGAAACCTTACTTCTACCAGTAACAAATGCCTCAGTGTATCTATCTATCTCTCTATCCATCCATATACCCACCAGTTCATAAAGTTGTATTTGATAACAGTCTATGCTATTGTACTTGATAACAATATATGATAGGATTTGATAACATTCTATGCTATTACACTTGATAACAGTCTATGATATTTTTTCATAACAGTCTATGATACTGCATTCGATAACAGTCTATGATATTGTACTTGAGAACAGCCAACGATATTGTACTTGAAAGCAGGCTATGTTATTGTATTTGATAACAGTGACGTCTTTGATATTATATTTGATAACAGTTTATGATATTGTAATTGATAACATGAAAAAATGAAATAAAGAATATTTCAAGCTGCCGAGTCCTGAATTATATAAAATCAAATTGTCTGACACAAGTTTCAATCAACCGCATTATGGCGGGTCAAATTTGGAACAATTATGTTTATATGTACATCTTTACCGTAGTAATGTTTTGAATAACAAGACATAATTTAATCTAAAAGTGGCTCCTGGAAAACACACATCATGCACTCGAACTATAAGCACAAGTAATTCGTCCCTAATATCCTGTTTACTTCAAGTCTAGTTTTTCTCCCATGATGTAATTGTCTCTATTCCATATTTTAGTCGTCTGGATGTAAACTATTCCTTATAATCCTTGTAAAATGGAACCGGGATGTTACAGAGTTGTCCTCCTTCTATTGGTAGTACCACCCCGTTCACCATTGAAGCGTGATCACTGAGAAGAAACATGATTGTCTCCACCACTTCCCTTACCTCCGCAAATCTTCCCATAGGGATCTGAACAAGCAACCCTTCGGACTTCTCGGGCTTGCCCCAGTGTTCTCGCCCCATGTCGGTCATTACTACCGTGGGATTGACCGAGTTGGTTCTGATGTTATACGGACCCAGTTCTAGCGCCATCTGTTTTGTTAGCATGTCTATGGCTGCCTTGGAAAGATTGTATCCAACACATCCCGGCATGGCGCGGACCCCATTGATGCTTGAGACGTTGACAATGGCGCCGCCTGTTCCTTTCTCAATCATTTTCTTCCCGAATACTTGACTTAGATTAACGGCTGCCATAACATTGACGTCCAGAACTCCCTGAATGTTTTCTCTCGGCGTATCCACGAAAGGGCACCACTCGGGAGAATATGCCGCATTATTAACCAGGAAATCAATATGGCCTACTGTCTCGACAGCAGTTCTGGTAGCTTTCCAGTCGTTTAGATCAACATGTATTACCTGTATGCTGGGTATTTCTTCCTTTAGGGAGTCAAGGTTAGCTTTAGTGGCGCTGAGGGCATAAACACTGGCCCCTGCCGCTGCTAGAGCCTTCGCTAGATCTCGGCCTATACCCCTTCCTGCTCCTGTAACAAGGGCCCGCTTACCGCTGAAGTCAAACGGCATCTTGATGTAGTTAGAATGAATGACAGATTATGGAAATGTCTGTATTGAGCACCTTGGGTTCTAGTCTGGTTCCCTGGCCTATCAGGATAACGAAGTGGAGAGAGGTCCGCGAACCAGACTACTTGGTTTATCATTGTACAGGCAGAGGTTATCAGGTCACCAGAGTTTCTGATAAAACCCTGTCTGTTCAAAACCGCACTTAAATTAATGGGAAAAGTTGAACCAGGTGTGCCACCCGATCCCTCCATTGTTAAAGCCTTCAAGGCTAAATTTGTTTACACTGTTAAGGCTCTCAGAGGCAGAGAAGATCGATGTGTCATCCGAATATCTCATTATTAGGATGGCCTATAGCAGCCGACAGAATACAACATCAAAGTCACATGTCGGCTGCTATCGGCCATCGTACAATTAAGGGTCTTGTGTTTTAATGAAAAACAGTTGACCGAAAACTGCATTAGATAAAGGAACACTTCAGAAGAGTCTGATAATGTATAATACAAACTAGTACGTTCATCGTTATCTTTGTTACATGTTCATGCTCATCCATGTATCTCTGTATCAAACAAAATTATCTGTATACCTGTCAGTTAATCCGTAGACATTGACTAACAGTAACATTATCTAAACTCCGAATAGTTCAAATAGTGGATAACAACATTTTTTTGTAATTATTTTAAAATATACCGATTTTATATAATAAAAATGTTGATCTTATTGCGATTGCTAGTAGCAGCAGCAGCAGTAATAGTAGTAGCAATATAATATGTCTCAGTCTGTTGCATCGTCAATATAATATGTGAGTAAATGTCAACATCTTCAATATAATATGTGTGTCAGTCTGTTGCATCTTCAATATAATATCTGAGTATCTGTTAGAATCTTCAATCCAATATGTATCTGTCAGCATCTTCAATATTGTCTCAGTCTGTTGCATCTTCAATATAATATGTGAGTATCTGTCAGCATCGTCAATATAATATGTCTCAGTCTGTCAGCATCTTCAATATAATATGTCAGTATCTGTCAGCATCTTCAGTACAATATGTGTCTCAGTCTGTCAGCATCTTCAATATAATATGTGAGTATCTGTCAGCATCTTCAATATAATATGTGAGCATCTGTCAGCATCTTCAATACAATATGTATCTGTCAGCATCTTCAATATAATATGTGAGTATTTGTCAATATCTTCAATATAATATGTCTCAGTCTGTCAGCATCTTCAATATAATATGTATCTGTTAGCAGCTTCAATATAATATGTGAGAATCTGTTACCATCTTCAATATAATATGCGAGTATCTGTCAGCATCTTCAATATAATATGCGAGTATCTGTCAGCATCTTCAATATAATATGTGTCTCAGTCTGTCAGCATCTTCAATATAATATGTGAGTATCTGTTAGCAGCTTCAATATAATATGTGAGCATCTGTTAGCAGCTTCAATATAATATGTGAGTTTATGTCAGCATCTTCAATATAATATGTGTCTCAGTTTGTCAGCATCTTCAATATAATATATGAGTATCTGTTAGCAGCTTCAATATAATATGTGAGCATCTGTCAGCATCTTCAATATAATATGTGAGCATCTGTTAGCAGCTTCAATATAATATGTGAGTTTATATCAGCATCTTCAATATAATATGTGTCTCAGTTTGTCAGCATCTTCAATATAATATATGAGTATCTGTTAGCAGCTTCAATATAATATGTGAGTATCTGTCAGCATCTTCAATATAATATGTGAGTTTATGTCAGGATCTCTAAAATAATATATGAGTATCTATTAGCATCTTCAATACAATATGTATCTGTCAGCATCTTCAATATAATATGTGAGTATCTGTCAGCATCTTCAATATAATATGTGAGTATCTGTCAGCATCTTCAATATAATATGTGAGTATCTGTCAGCATCTTCAATATAATATGTGAGTTTATGTCAGGATCTCCAAAATAATATATGAGTATCTATTAGCATCTTTAATACAATATGTATCTGTCAGCATCTTCAATATAATTTGTCTCAGTCTGTCGGCATCTTCAATATAATATGTGAGTATATGTCAGCATCTTCAATATAATGTGTCTCAGTCTGTCAGCATCTTCAATATAATATGTGAGCATCTGTCAGCATCTTCAATACAATATGTATCTGTCAACATCTTCGATATAATAGGTGAGAATATGTCAGCATCTTCAATATAATATGTGAGAATCTGTCAGCATCTTCAATATAAAATGTGAGTATCTTTCAACAATATATTGGAGGAATTCGACAACCAGTCTACTATGACCATCAGTTCCAGATCCCATGGAAAAATTGACATGTTTGCATTACAGGCAGCGTGTAAACCAAATTTCTTGAGCGAAAACCAAAGATTAAGGATCTTAATTAAAATCTGGTATATATTGACTAAACTCAGTATGTATGGTACATCTTTATTTAATCAGAGAAATTTTATCATTAGCATTGTGTTATCTATGTTTTAAGGTCAATGAGATAAAATTGTTTAAACTTAGGAACACACTACTTTGAAAAAATAGGAATTAATTTTTATTACATCTTTTAAAATTTTGATATTTATCTCAGTATTATCTGATAACCAGACTTCTACTACCTTGGTTCGTGGTCACCTACTACGTTGGGGTCATGGTCAACTAATACATTGAGGCATTGGTCAACTACTACTTTGAGTCATGGTCAACTACTACGTTGGGGTCATGGTCAACTACTGCATTGGGGTTATAGTCAACTACTATGTTGGAGTCATGGTCAACTACTAAATTGGGTCATGGTCAACTATAACCTTGGAGCCATGGTCAACTAATACATTAGGGTCAATGGTAACTATTACATTGGGGTCACGGTCAATAGTCACTATTTAAATTTGTGCACAAAGTTCGTTTGTACAACTAATAAATTTTGAGAAATACCGTTTGATCTTGACCAAACCTGGTACGCGTGTTTATCTCAGTTACAACTGTGATAAAAATTGTAATTAGCAGCGTTTGACTTTGATTTCAAAGTCCTTGACTTAGATTTGAGAACTATGATGGCTTGTAAACACGATAATACCTGAAAACCTGATGAAACAGGAATCTATTCTCATCAGACCTAGATCCTTTCTTTATCTTAGTACTATCTCAGACAAGTTCAACATCCAACCTCATTTGTATCCAACTGATAGCTTCTGGCAACAATTATTTGGATAAATACATATGGATCTTGACAATCTACTAACCAGGAAAATAAGATAAAATATGAATGCACGCAAACTTCTAATGGTCAAGTAAAATTAGAACATAGTAATTACACTTATAATGGGTATAAGGGCTTATGAGTTCTTTTGCAAAATAAAGTCTCGGACGTTTCCTTACAAAAAGAAATATGTTGGTTCCTTGTGTCGTTTAATATGAAAATTAAAGGAGATGCTCGTCATGCAATGGTAAACAATGTCGGCGGCATGCTTGTAAACCACATCGAAGTATCATAAGGGAGCAATAATTTTATCAAGTTGAATGACCACAGAATTTTCACGACTAGCACGAATTAGTGGTAACCTGTTTTTGATTGGGACAAACAAAAATAAACAAGGCATTATGAATGGCAAATTGTGAAAACTACGATCAGGGGTAGGTGATGCAAAAATTACTGATATTGAAATTACACAATTCGCGGAATATGGAAATAAGTTTAAAATATCACTTGACTTCCAAATAATAGCATAGCATTTTCCCTTGTATCCTTCCGCGTGGTTTCAGATTTAAAAAACAAAATACCTCAAAAAGTTCACTCGGATGTGATAAAGGGTGGTAATTGTAATACATTTGTTTACAGTAGGATCGAATCAGTTGTTCAATCAAATAATGCTAAATACAGAAATACAATTGCTTTCTTACAAGGCTATAAGGAATTATCAACATAGTAGAGAGTACAACTTTAACTAACACTATTCTCCTAGACCAGAATAAGTTTGATAGATGTTTTTATATAGTCCGACAAGAGTGGAGAAAATGTTTCATCCCAAGGATTTTCAGTTGAGATATCTGTTTTGCAGAAGCTTCAAAGTGTTTCTTTGGTGAACAATAAACACAAGCATCGCCTGGTTTTAAAAGTACACATAAAAAGAGTCTGGATAATTATTGCCTTAAAGTAGCCAACTTACAATAATGTATTCACTTTTTAATATGCAGAAGGGAAAATGTAGATCCTCACCAACATGTACATTTATTTCATGCTCGTGTAACTTTAGAAGACTCATTTTAAAAAATGTATATGCTATTCACGTAGACATCCGGCTATTTCGATTACAACATCATTATCGCAACAAAATCTGTATTATTTGCCAAGATAATGTAGCTGTAAAAATTATCGATTAACATTTTGTTATTTTATTTATTTACCCTTGCAGGAAGAAACAGCTTCCAAAAGTCTGTATAATTTGTTCCACTCATTCCCTTCTAATGATTTCCTTTCTCCATCTTCACATATCGTTTATAATGATTTTTCAAAAAGAACATTTTTATGCTAAAATAAATCTTATCAAATAACACACACACACACACACACACACACACTCTCACACACAGAGCAATAAATCAAGTCCCTTGATAGGGTCTGGCCAATACATAATCAAAATTGTCAATGTCAATGACCCCTGAGTAATGTCTGAAACAATCTGGATAGCTCGTAACTCGTGTATTAAAGTCACCAAGGATAAATATATTTCCTTAATCATCCAAAACAAAAATAAAATGGTTATCTCACATTTGTAAGGATCAGTGCTAAAATAGTTATAAAATACAACAAAACACCAGAATGAATAGCTAAAAATGCAAACAAAACACAAAAACACATCTTATTCAAAGGAAAATGGTAACCCAAACAAAATCACTAGGGCAGAACAAATTTTATAACATGAATGACATTGAAGAATATAGTCTTTAAGTAAAATGTCACTTAGGGCTCTTTTGTGCAGAAATGCCCATGGAAAATTAAAACTAATATAATTTTCTAATTTCATTTTTTATATTTTATTTGCAAATCCATGTTTGAAACAACATACGTTTCTAATTTCACTTAACGTTATATACTGATTCATGTTTCACGTAAACAAGTGATATTTTATTTTAAAAGTGCTGAAATTTCCTCATCTTGTTTTAGTATTCTCGGTCAGACGATTATAGTTTTCAAAACAAATATATTTAGCCAATCTTCTGCTCCTTCCTTCCCTGTAACAGTTGCTAAGTGGTTTCGCTGATTTCCATTAATATTAAATGTATTGCATACAGTAAAGGCTTAGTATTTCCTTCTTCACGGGCATACTTCCTGTTTGAATCCAGCATGCATCATTTTTTCTTTCACGGACAGACTTCCTGTTTGAATCCAACATGCATCATTTCTATTCACGGACAAATTTTCCTAATTGGATGAAAATGCATCATTCCTCTTAAATTTATTCTTTTGAACTGATCATTTGTGTATAATAAGAAGGAAATGAGTGAGACAGATCATGTTTCGATCAAACAGGAGCCTTTTCATCTGATATCAAAGTGTTGCGCACATGCGTTTAATTAGCTTTCTCATTATGGTCCTTTGTTTCTCTGTTTGATGTATAAAGCAAAAGACTAGTGCCGTACGAAACGTGCATAACATGGAGGGATAAACAAACTATGTATGTTTGTTCTGACGTGTCTGAGAAACGATAAAATAGTTTTAAAGTCCGAATATAAGATTTACAGGGTGTAAATGTACGGCTCTTAAATGAAGTGATACTATTCCTGATGTGGTTAAATATTAATGCATGAGAAATCTAAATACTACAAATGGAATGTTTTAACTTAGAATGTTAAATGTAATAATTTGTAATGGTTTGGCAGTGACTATTTATGCAAGAACAATAAAACCGAAACGTAAACAGAGCAGTATTATGTGAGAATTTTGTTTATAAATCAGTCATTATATTTAGGGGGAGAAAAAAATTTGATAGCGAGAAGATACGACGTAAAAGAACATCTTTTTCAAAAATAAAAACACACGAAATAACTCCGAATCTAAGGAGTTTGGGTAATTATTTTGCGCCAGGTTGGGTCGTCAGTTCAATAGCATAATGATTCGTGGCATTCTTTGAATATTTAAACCTTTGGTAAATAACTAAAAAAAATGGTTGAGGACAATATTGTAGTAAGTAATAATTTATTATTAATGAGAAACAGTTATAACAACAGAAAATATCAAATGCTTAACGAATAAAACATCGTGCAGAAAAGGTAATTTATTAAATAATTTTTCAAGTATTCCTATGACATCTTGGGTGATAGGTTGAATACAATATCTTAATTGCTTAATTTTCAACAGTCATAGGGGATTTTCATTCAGATCTTAAGCGATGGGAATTTAAACAATTAGATAATTAGAGAGGTATTAGTTGTTTATGTAAACTGTCTGGGAGAGCATTATCAAAACATTTGACAATTTGGGATAGTAAATGTAATACAATTTCGGATGCACAATTTCGACAGTTCAATCAGTTGCTGATGCACTTGCATCCACAAATATGGTGCAACAAGAACATATGTTTTTGTTATTTTTAGAAACCGAAATAAAGAAAAGCAAAACATGTATAAGTATACATCAGATAAATCAAGTGTAAAACAGTTCGACTTATTATCAGAATTTTGTTGAATGTACAATAGGCATTAGACAAGGCGAGATTATGACCCGTCCTTATTTCGATTTTCTCCAGGATCTTGAAACTACTTTACAGGAATATATGAACGATGAACTTATATATATATATATATATATATATATATATATATATATATATATATATATATATATATATATATATATATGGTTCAGTTTCTTAGCACGCCGTCTACACACCGTCCTGGTTTCGCATGCCTACAGTAGGGTGGCCACCAAAAAGGTTTTAAAGACTTAAAGTTGTTTTTGCAGACTGAAACCAATGCCCTTCCATATATTTACACACTTCTTTTTAGCAATTCCGACGTTGGTTTCATTATCGACGTGGACTACACGTCATAGTGTATTGTTGAGGTAGATGAACTAGTGGACTGCCTGGAGGGTTTAGACATTCACCTTCATGGTAGACGACACGTAAGGCCTTTAAAGTGCAATTTGGTTGATCACCTCTGTCTTTAGGCTACTGATTTTGAGACCAGATTTGTCAGATGCTGAAGTGATATGGTCTGTTGCGTGTCAGACTCAGATTTAGAAATCGGGAAACCAGTCTGCAGATTGGAGCTCACGAACAGTCACTTCCTGTAACTTCGTTTTCACCCCGTGGTCTCGTCATATTAAAGATCTCTCAGCTAGTCCGGTATCTGATATCGATCCCAATGTCATAGTCACGGAATGCATATGTAAGCATGGCAGAAAACAATTAACTCATGTTGATCATGGCCAACACACGAGGCGCCCCTAAGCATTTATCAGTGAAGTCACAATGAAGCGCTTATTACCCGCAATACACATTCTGGTTCTTTTCCACTTGTTTTTGATTGAATTTCATTTTGTGTATGACATGACGACCCATGGACAAAATTTACTTATGGCAACGATATATTTTTAAGAGTATGAGCTGTGATGAGCGTGACCTAACACAACGTACTTACCCAGAAATTTCCTGCGAGATGGCTTACAAATAATATTGTTTGATAGGCATGCTGCTTCGCGGCACTTCATCGTCAACATCATTGTCGCCCAACAACATAACGATTATATCAGATCAACTTCTTTCTACATATTCATGTGGTACTTCAGAACTTTAGTAATTGTAAGGACTGAATAAAAGCTTACCCGTGTTGCCTACCTTTGTTTAAGAAAATAGAGGCGGTGTTAATTAGCTGCACGTGACAGGGCAAACTGGTCAAATTCCTAGTTGGGTAATTCCGACCACTGATATTGTGTTGCTGATGATAGCTATTGCATTATAAGTACATGCAAAGTGACTTGTCCCCGTGTACAAGCTGCGAAGTTGACGTTATCCCATCATCACTTGTTTCTATGCCTAATATGCCTAATATGACGTATTTGCCTAGTAATAACGTCTTAGTTTGTGAACAATACGTGTAAAATACTGAAAATACACAAAAAGCCAATTATATTTCAAGAATTCAGTTGCGGTTGAATTTATCCTGATAATAATAACCAGTTGGATAATTCCGACTACCCAAGAACACTTAGTAGGAAAGCAGTGCAACCATCGATGAAAATAAGCTGTAGGGGGTTGGGGTTGTTGTACATATATTTAACAGTAGTTCCATAAAGACAAGCTAAATATTTTAACACCAAGCAATATCCAAGCCAGTAAATTGAGCGCTAGACACTAGTCGCACGTCTTTGAAAATTCTCAGAGCTGCATGAGTAGTATTGTGATATACTCACTGTTAAGCAGCAGTTCTAATGAGTCACAGACAACCCTAAGATTCATGTATATTTGACCAGTTATACATTTCAAGTTATAAGTAAACAGAATGTAAAAACTGTAATACTGCTTTACGTCAATTAACATCTCTCCTAATAGCCCTCAGCGCTTGATTAAATTAAAGAAGAAAATATCATTAAGTTCCAAAATGAGTAATGGTAAAGAAATTTTTTTTTTAAAATCTCTTAAGATTGTCAATATTAAACAACGACCAAGTAAACCTAGCATCTACCCAATGTCGGATTACCCATTAAGCATACCAAACAAGTGCTTAGGGCACAAAACCCAACAGTGGAACCAGAAAAAAATTCAAATTAATTGTTGATGATAAAATTGAATAAATTATGTTTGAGCATTTCAATCTGTGTGTACGAGTATTTTGATTAGAAATGATGGCAACACTGGTATTTTCCCACATTTTAAGTTTATTTGTGGGAGTGGGGTGAAATTCACATTTTGTTGGAGGAGAGGGGAGGCACGATAATAATTTCAGTGCTTTTGGCCCTGGAAGGCTATAATCTGGCATTACATCTACCTTTCATCAGACAATTTGTTTTACATTGATTATTTAATAGTTGCATAAATCTAATAATTTCTGTGTCAGTATATGCTGTACTAATATTAATATTTGATTTCGAGTAGCGGCTATCACATCGTAACTAGCATGATGGAGATGGCAAAACTGTAAAGCTCCAAGCACTGGATTGCATAAATAAGTATATCTTGTATTGCCAACCTAATCTTACCCACGCGACTCCTGTATCGGTTCCATTAATGCATTTTAAAACGCCTGTATGCAGTATGACAGGAAAGTCTGTATATTCGAAAATGTTGAAACGTAATGTAAAACAACGATAGGACACAAACACATTCGTGCAGTCTCTCACTATGCCCCTCCCCAACATAATTGCTGAAAATGACAATACTGTATAGTGACACTTTAAACTCAATACTTCTTTAACTGACATAGTTGTGATTCATAAAGCTAACAGCCGATGGGAGCACAGCTGGAAATACCTCATTTAATGTTATTTCCTTATTGCCAACGCATGCTAAGTTTTGTATTACTTTCACCATCTTGAATCTATCCATTGGTATCGGGCATTCAAGGGTGCGTGCCCGCCCACGTGTGAAAAGCATCACGGAAGACCAGGGTACCAAGCTATTATTATGTGTACTGATGTGGTCGAATTGGTGGTCAGAATTAACCAGTGGATAGTTCCTGTGTGAATTTATGGTCTAATTTCATTGCTTAAGATCTCTCTCATCCGCGTTTGTCCAGCATAAATAATAAAGTAGCGTGATTATGCCATTTTTGCCTTTTTACCTATTGAGCTCTGATACACGTAACAGCCTCTATCCCCCATGACTTTGGCAAGAATATAATACAATAATAATGATAATAATATAACACAACCTACGACTGATTAGCATTAATAATCCGTGACCAGTCATGGAGGAAAGAGGCTTATGACGTATATCAGAACCCAATAGATAACAAATACAAAACCCAGCCTGATTAGCAATACTCATGTTATGTACAACTCATGGAATGATTAGAACGCAGAGCAGACTGTGCACGGTATCTGCACACATCGATCAATTTGCTGGGCAGCTAATACTGAATCGATCAGTACTTGCCCAGATTATACAAAGTTTGCTGTGTGATTTACAACTGAAGCAGATTGTATCAAAACGGCTGATCTTCCTCAACTTTTATTATTTGTAAATCCGAAACCGCATGATTTTCTATTCGTTTGCGACTTTATATTACCGCTGCCACTATCTCTAACTCGACCATGCTAATTATTGTATCCTCGATAGCCACCGAATACAGTTTACTGTCAATAAACTGATCGTGCTGAGACTGCTGTGTGCCACTGCAAGCAGCTCTAATGATGTAGATAATACAACTGTGTAATATTTGCAATCGTTTTGGTTTGTGATGCGTGATATTGGTTGTTCAAAACTCAAACCAAGATGCCGCTTATCATTTATCAACATTACCATTCGACTCCTTCAACATTTACTTCCAGTTATGATAAATAAGTTTGATCCAGACTCGCGCGCTGTCTCCGATTCCTCCGACTTCGCTAATTACGGCAAAATTATTCGCGAAAACGCATTTGAGCTTGAAAATAATATCTTGAATGTCCACGTTCGACGTTTTAAGTTTCCCGTTTTAATATTCAAATATCACAAGTTCACCTGAATCAACGCCCACAACAACACGACTAGTAAACTCAAACTAATCCGCTTTGGTGGCAAATCTGCTCAGATATACATCAGCACCGTGTCCTCGAGCTGAATAACATAAGTAAATATTAATAGACACTTGTATAATATTCAACGTACTTTATTGTGAAATCAGTAAGTGACTGCGTGGTTGGTTAACGCTCCAATGCACGCAACACTTCAACGACAAGATGAACGCATATGGGACATCCAAATGTGTTTGTCCCGGTATAGCAGAATAAATCAGTTGTTCTCGTCCGTGCCTGGTTAAATAATTAACACCCTCGACTGGCGGTGCAAGTACATGTGAGACAAAATGCAAACCAAGATGAGGTGTCAACAGGTATGCAACCCAATGAGTGCCTAGTCAAGTTGACTTATTCCTGGTAATCAAAAGCCTCATCTTTTTTCATAGGACCGCCAACCACCTTTTCCAGCGTCATTCCAGATGCAGTTCCGACGGCCCCTAACGCCGCAACTTTTGCAACTGCTGACGCTGCTGCTGCTAGCAACGCATGAATCGCTGCAAGGAATGGAAATATCCCACAGGTCTTTTGTTTTTTTGTAACCTCAGACTTGGATAAATTTAATCTTACGGAGGTAATGTTTTGTTTGGCCGCATAAAGTTGAGCGAGTTGTGTTTGGGTCAACCACACAGGGATATCTCCAGTTTATTTTGCAGAAGAAACTTTTAGTGTGGCCACACAATTGTTCTTATTGCGTTTGTAATTTCCTCAAGTTGATTTTCTCAAACGTTGCTCTTCACTTCGTGATAGGATATTATTTAAATTCGTAATACGTTCAATTATATATTTTACACGGGAAAATCGATGACTCTCATTCGACCACAAGCACCCTCCAATAACAGAATCTTGTCCCAAAAAATTACAGCATAACATCTGTAATTAACATTGTCAGTAGGAAGTGCACTGACACGTGCTTGAAAATACGTATCATAAACGGATTACCTGGACAGCTCTAATGAAAAGTAATAAATCGGATACAAT
Source organism: Sinohyriopsis cumingii (assembly GCA_028554795.2). NCBI lineage: Eukaryota > Metazoa > Mollusca > Bivalvia > Unionida > Unionidae > Sinohyriopsis > Sinohyriopsis cumingii. Next base: position 145,479,956 of record CM068824.1, read on the forward strand.
GTACGAAAGTCTTGGAAAATCTGTAGAACAGTGTGAATGTTTTGATGCCGGTCCATGTATTACCACAGACTGTGATATGCACGTGCAGTATGATTGGCATCTGTATAGTTAAGATGAGTTTCTTCAGAGGGTTCCTAATGACCGTTTAATCGCAAAAAACAGTCACTTGTAAGTGTTCAAACAATATTTTGTTATTGCTCTTGATCATTGTTTCGCTTTATACTATGAAACGCTGCGAAGACTTGCATTGGTCAGTAAGACCATGTTGGGTGCTTATTTGCCATTTAAACTTCCTTGTAATACCAGTTGGTGCGTGTGCATATGTGATTTGCATAAGAAACGACAGCGTTGAAGCGGTTCCAGATTGCATAAACGATAACAAACATGAATATGTAGTCAGTGAATGGGGCTACCACAGGCATCCACAAAGTCAGTGTTGACAATTCAACTTTACCAGAAGTAACTCCAGTGCGCCAAGTTGCATCGTTGGCGTTGTTTTTTTACGAAAAATATGGTGTGTTAATTCCAAATGTAACCTTGCGAAAATCTCAGCAAAACGCAAATATGTGACTAAGGGGTATTGCACACGCAAACCTCAATGAGGCTTTAATGGGTTGTGATCGAGAGTTCATGCGAATGTCCTAAACAAATCAACGATCCTAACATGCGTGGAATTGCTAATATTACCCACATAGCCCACGAGTAAAAATGAAGTTCATAGAGATTATCCAACTGTTAGAAGTGGAATAACGGTACAAAATAAAAATAAAAATGTATTTAACGTCGATAGTCTGCATAACGTAAAAGTACTAGCTCTGGAAGAACTATTTACAACATTTTTCAACGATAAAACTGTACATATAAGAAATAATACGATGCCAACAGCAGCAACAGCTTAAAAGACAAAACAGGAATATGCAAAATGCAGATATATATTTAAAAAATACAAAACTCACAAAACATAAGTCAATGATCAAACAAACAAACGTAACTAACACATTACAGAAGGCATACATTTGAAAATGTAGGTATGAAATATGACAAGTGTGTTTTTAAAATGCATGCACGAAGACCATATTTGTATATTAAGATATCAGGAAATGAGGGTGTTAATAGTTGATGCTTATACTAAACTACTCTCTTCATAAATTAAAGGAATTGAACTGTGTTGCAGAACTATGGATATTTGACTACAACATTTTTGCAAAACTCACGAATGGTAGAAAACGCAGAATTAGCGGAAATGACGATTTGTCGAAAACTTTGATCTGAGTTTATAAAACTTATCAATTTTTGGGCCTTTCCTTGTTCAAGATCTTTTGATTTAAACTGTACTGGCTTGTATGTAGTTTTCCTGCTTAACTAATCAAACAGAAATAGTCAATGGAAATGCATTATTTTGTAACTTCTTTACTTTTGCTTAAAACTAAATGCAATTAGAAGAGAATAGCATCTAGATGCAGTCGTCATAAGGGACGTTACAAAGTGGACTATGACCTAATTAACATCAGTCTGAATATTAAATTATTGGTATAAATATATTTGTTAAATACTAGTTAAAAATCAATCTCTCTCTCTCTCTCTTACTATATATATATATATATATATATATATATATATATATATATATATATATATATATATATATATATATATATATATATACATACATACATACATACATACATACATACATACATATAAAACTGTTCCACATGTACAGATTCCATATATATCCAGACTTTCAGAAAGTCCAAATTTGTCCAATGTCTTGTTCAGCAGTAAAAGCAATTTATGAAGACCCACCCCACCCCCCATAAAATAAGCCAAAAATCGATTAAATAATGTTCATGCGAAGTTATAAAGAGTCATCTCAGGTTCGCTATGAACTGATTTGCATTTTTTTCCTTGCCAAATTTTAACCACTAGCATGTTTACATGAATACAATTTATATGTGCAAAAAATAATATGGTTTCATTTATTTTGATGGGTATATATTTTAGTGGTTTTACAAACAAAACATTTATTTCGTGGGTACCTAATTTCGTATATTGATATCTGTGAAAGTTTGCGTATCTGTAGGTCTATAATTTCGTGGATTAATGTCTACAAATACGTAAAATAATGAACTAATATGAACAAAACTATACCGCCAGCAAAAGTCGATCTCTTTAACAGATATAACAGTATCCATACCTGTACAAATGTACAAATAAGACACCCGCCAAGATCATTACTTTGCACCTTGTTTTCCACAGATTGACTATCATCAAATGGACCCGACACAGCCAATGACAAGAAGCCAAGTGTTCAATGAAGCACATCATTTTGATGTTTAACTTAACCTACTTTCCATAAAGTTGTAACATCCGTACATTTCGACAATCGCCATGTTAAGAGTGATCAAACTGAAGTTAGATCCCTGCTGTGAAAATGTCGATAGTCAGTTGCTTTAGTTCTACAATTACTGCATTATGCGTGTGGCAAACTTGTTTAACACAATGTTTATTTAGGAATTTTGCCAGAAAATCAGTGGCGTGTGAGTAACTAGTATTTGTGGCAGTAGCTTCAGTACTGTATAGTCTTACTGCTTCTTTCTTAAACTCGTAAATCATACATAAATGTATCTAATCGACAAAAGACAGCACATCACGAAACTTTAATTTTCACACTTGCATGGGTTTTCTTTGATATTTCTATGATCCATCTGTGAGACTATATAAGAGAAAGATTGATATTGCACGTCATGTATCACGAAAATGGGATCCAAAGCCAAATGGAAAAAATTATTCCTGTCTCAAATTATAATAAATTGCTAAACACCTACATGTGAAATATCTCTAGATTTCTGGTGTTACGTAATTAGTGAGGGTCCATTTTTCAAAACTAATTTGTTACGACTCTATGGTCGTAAATTAAACAACAGAAAGAAGAAAAAAGAAACAAATTTTGTAATACTGAACAAATAATTAAATAATCAAAGTTTAAAATAAAAATATAAGATGAACTTATAGTAATATGAATTGAATTTTTTAAAAATCCTAATAAAGTTCTATTTAAGTCCAAAAGAATCGAATGATCCCAATGATTTTCAAGTCCTCGAATGTAGATATCTGCCATCAGGCCCGATTTATTAAAATGGTACTGTCCATAACTGCTTTGAATAATTCACAATAGTCCAAGAATACATTTAGTCCAATGAGCACTTTGTAAATCCTATGAATAATCCTAACACATATCTTCTCTCAAGTTATCTAAACACAACATCAAACACGTCATGCAGACTGATTTGAACATATGAAAGAAGAATCCGAAATAGGAATGAAGCCAAAACAGAAATAAATCGGATTGCTCAGTTTTCTCCTTATATATACCTTTAAGAGTATATTATGACCGTATGCCGCAATATACCGAGGTGGGAGAACTTACTACTCAGTCTAACATTTCATAACAATACTTATTCATGAGACCAAACCCATCCAATGGGAAATAACTTAATTCTTCTAAGAACCCACCTAACCTAAGCCCTCTAATGGGAAATAATCCCAACCTAGGAAACATGTCTTATTAATACTATTATTATTAATGGTCGTAAACACTTACGTCAACAACTATTTATAGATCCTACGCAATATACACTGTTAATATCTAAGAAAGCTTTTAGGGGCGTTGTTTTGTTTGTTTGTTTCGTCAGACATTTTGCTATTTGTTTACCATGATTTTTCCAGTCAGTTATAAGGTGTTCACAGATTTGTCAGGTAAGAGTCTACTCGGTATCAGGAAGTCGATTGTAAAGCGGCTTCGTAAATAAAATGCAATGGAATAAAAAGCCTTGGAATTTCATGAATGGCCATACTTGATGATAGAACTATCGACGTTTTAAACAGCTTCTTTAAAAACGTGATGTATGAAATTGGAAACTGATTTAAATTGTGATTATAGTATTTTTTGCTGTTGTTTCACTGGACATGTTGCTAGTTTCAATCGTACAAGTTAGACCAATGGAGAGAGATTTAAGATAATTTTAAAGCATTTCTGGTATTGACTTCGACAGACGAACGTTTTATCTTGTTGCAGTGGTTGGATCAATTGTTCATTGTTAATTTAAACATTATTTACCATTGTGTGCTGACGTGTTGAGGTAACTTTACATTTTGTCCAAATGAACAAGATACCTACAGCAGCTACACATCCTAATATAAATATATTGTTAGAGCTCATTTTTGTCATATAGTGATATTGTTATCTCAGCTACTGCTAATGTTTTGTTTCTTCTTTAAACGTTCCGCTTTGGCTCATTTAAATGTCGGCGAACGTTTCCCAAGTTGCTAGCCAAGTTCCTTTATAAGTCGATCCTTCGGCCTTCGCAAAGTAATCCTTGTCAGGTAATGGTTTAACCTTGATGGCATTATGCTTTGTGTGTGGATAATGAATGATTTCGAAGATAACGAAACACTAGTTCAGATGATTTCGAAGATAACGAAACACTAGTTCAGATGTGACTTAAAGGGTTACAATACGTACTAAAATGATCTGACGTGTGATTAAATGAAATTTAAACCAATCTGAATTCCAAAACATGTTTATCATGTGACTAAATGAATGGCATAGCTGTGCTTGTCCTAAAATAGAGTAAATGTAAACATTGCAAAAAACAGATAGGGAAAAGATGATATATGGCGAACAAACGGCGCTAAACAGAGTACATGACACAGATCACATATGACAACAGAGCGCTACAACATACACGAACGTCAAAATAGATGATTGTTTGTTTAAACTCCTCCACTGAAATGACTGACAACTGCGTTCTAAAATACGATTGTGTTCAGTGTGTTACACTGAGTTGCTGGACAACAGTAAGGTACTGATATAGTGATGTTTTGAACCTGAAGTCCATATATCTACCTAAAAGTGTTTAGCAAATGCCATTATAAAGTGAAACTGACAATTTCTGAGCAAACACATTGATCGCATATTTACTGGCTTCCCACACTTCAAGGCAATTTTTAAAAAAAATCCTGACATGTTCATCCCGCACCCCACACAGAATACAATATTAATCTAGTTTGTTTTACAGTCTTTACATCTCTGCTGGATGTTATTTAGTGTTTCCATTTCCTCCACCAGATTTACTTGCGACATTTGTGACTTTTTACAACTGTAGTTAGATCATCTGGGTGCTGTCCCGAAGAGACAAGCTTCATGAACCTTCAGTTCTAACATCTAATTGTGCTGTTAAATCGGTGGATATCTGTGAAAACTGCATCTAGAAAACCAGTCTATCTGCCTACCGTTAAAAGTATACTGGCCTTTACTTTACAAGAAGACAGACACATTCCTCCCAAACCAACTGATCTTGGTTAATTCTGTTGTAATATTTTGTGATCAGAGGGTTTCATGGATGCTTATAAGGTAGTTATTGTAAACATTTTGTTATTGAAAAATAAATTGCTGATTTAGCACTGTGTTAATCGCTGCTAATCTTGTCTGAATTCAGTTTGAGAGAAGTTTTAGTGCAATGATGACCGTTTCAACGTCTTTGCGAATTTCACTACACTATATTTTGTGTACTTTCCCTTCTGGCCTCGTGATGAGCAATAATTCACACGACGTGCATATTTATCTCAGAAATTTTCCAATACACCATTTTATGCATCCGTTCTATTGTCAGAAATTTTCCAATACACCATTTTATGCATCCGTTCTATTGTCAAAACCTGTTATCTTTAAAATAAAAATCAACGTTTTAATGCCGATTGATACTGCTTATCTGTGAATCTTTTATTTTCATGGAATAATATTTTCTGCTGGTTTCCGATTGTTAAAAGAATCATCATCTCTCTTTGTTGTCAATAGTACATATTTATTTTTATTATTTTAGTCTTAAAAATATTTTAAACTTAATATACGTAATGCACTTTTTGTCGTTTTGTGATAGCTCGTGCTCATATGAGATACCCTTTGGATCCTCTCCATTTAAGTCTCTCTAAGTATCCACTCCATTTAATTCTCGAAGTATCCTCTCCATTTAATTCTCGAAGTATCGTCTCCATTTAATTCTCGAAGTATCGTCTCCATTTAATTCTCGAAGTATCCTGTCCATTTAATTCTCGAAGTATCCTCTCCATTTAATTCTCGAAGTATCCTCTCCATTTAAGTCCTGAAGTATGTAATCTACAGGATCGCCTAATAGTTCTTGCCTGATTTTGAATATTTTCTCAGTGAAGTTATGAAGGTAATCCTTTGCAAATTGTGTTTTGCATTTTTAAATTCTAACAGTTTGATTCATTAGGAGTAATGGAGTTCCTTCCATATGTAACAGCTGTCAAAGAGATTGATCCATACTTTGGACCTGTTGTTTTCCTTGATGGCTTCAAATGGAAAGCGTCTTTCGTTAATCTATGTTTTTCACCATCCCTATATATAATTCAAACTAATATATGTAAATTGACCTGGTAAAGTTCATAAGTAGATTTAATTGAAAGCAAATTTTGTGTAATTATCCACATCAACTACCTAATTTAATCCCTCTTAGTGCTTATACAGATTTAACTATATTGCTTTTAAGGTTGATACGACTTATTTCAATATTTTGATCACTAAATGCAAATTGCAAATCGACATTTTTTTTTAAACATTGATATACATATTTTTTATGCTTGGAATAGCCAAATTGAATTTTGTTTTAATTTGAATGTTGTTTTGTATTGCAATTTATTTATTGAACTGTATGTATATATGTCTATAGCTAAAATTGCTGTTGAAAGAAATCATCTCTGTGTATCTTTCTTGCTTTCTAATCCACCTGCAATTAAAACTTCCTATTTATGTAATGCAATACATATATATTATAATCCGCTGTGTAGACAATAGCTTTTACAGTTTGTCTAGCTGTGTAGACAATAGTTTTACACAGTTTGTCTAGCTGTGTAGACAAGTCTTTACACAGTTTGTCTAGCTGTGTAGAAAATAGTTTTTACACAGTTTGTCTAGCTGTGTAGACAGTAGTTTTTATACAGTTTCTCTAGCTGTGTAGAAAATAGTTTTACACAGTTTGTCTAGCTGTGTAGACAATAGTTTTTACACAGTTTGTCTAGCTGTGTAGACAATAGTTTTTATACAGTTTGTCTAGCTTCCTTGAATATATCTAGCAATTTATTTTCCAACTCTGATAAAAGATTTCATATGATACAAGCATGTCCGGATCAAGTGGTTAGTCCTTGAATGGCTGTGTAGATATGCTGGTATCTCCAAAGCCCGTCTAAAAGCTAGTGTCTACAAATGCCCCTCTAAAAGTGCGTATCTCCAATATCCGCTCTAAAAGCAGGTATCTCTAAAAGTACCTCTAAACACTGGTATCTCGAAATGCACCTGTAAAACCTGGCATCTCCAAAAGCACCTCTAAAAGCTGGTATCTCCAAGTACCCGTCTAGAAGGAGGTATTTCCAAAAACCCTCTGAAAACTTATATTTCCAAAAGTCCACCTAAAAACTAGTATCTACAAATACCATTCTAAACGCTGATATCTCCACAAGCACATCTAAAAGCTGGTGTCTCCAAAAGCACATCGAAAACCTGGTATATCCAAAAGCCTCTCTAAATATTGATATCTCCAAAAGCCACTCTAACAAATCTGGCATCTACAAAAGCCAGTACAAAATCTGGTATCTATAAAAGACACTCTACAAAACCTGTATCTCCAAACGTACCTCTAAAAGGAGTCATCTCCAAAGGCCCCTCTAAAAGCTGGTATCTCTAAAAGTACCTGTAAAAGCTTGAGTCACCAAAATCCCCTCTATAATCTGGTATCTTCAAAAGCTCGCCTAAGAACTGGTAACGCTAAATGCACCTCTAAAAGCTGGCATCTCCGAAAACACATCTAAAAGCTTGTACCTCCAACTAGCACCTATACAAGCTGGCATCTCGAAACCCACCGGTAAAATCTGTTGTCTCCTAAAGCGAATCGGAAAGCTGGTATGTCGAAAAGCCACTCTAAAATGATATGGTAAATTCAAAAGCACCTCTAAAAGCTGGTATCTTGAAAAGCGTCTCTAAATGCTGGTATCTGTAAAAGGGCACCTTTACAGCTGCAATCCATCCCCATAAGCACCTCTAAAATCTGGCATCTCCAGAAGCCCCTCTAAAAGCTGGTATCTCAAAAAAATCCCCTTTCAAAGCTAATTTTTTCAAATACAAGCCTAAAGCTGATATTTCCAAAGGCCTCTCTAAAACATGGCATCTCCAAAAAGCCCCTGTAAAAGCTGGTATCTTTAAAAGCACATCGAAAAGAAGGTGTCTATAAAGGCAACGCTTAAATATGGCATCTCCAAAAGCCAATTTAAAAGTTGGTTTCTCCAAAATGCGCCCCTAAAAGCTGGCATCTGTAAAAGTACCTCTTAAGGCTGGTATCTTCAAAAGCCAGTCTAAAAGCTGTTATCTCCAAACGCACCTTCTACAAGCTGGCATCTCCAACAGCCACTCTGAAAAAATCTGGTATCTCCAAAAACACCTCGACGAGCTGGCATCGGAAAAATCGCGTCTAAATGATGTTATCTCCAAAAGGGCATCTCTGCAAGCTTTTATCCTCCAATAGCAATTATAAAAGATGGTGTCTAAGCACCTCTAAAAGCTGGTATCTCGAAAAGCGCCTCTAAATGCTATTATCTCCAACAGTGTACCTATACAATCTAGTATCCACCAAAAAAGTACCACTAAAAGGTGGCATCTCCAAAAGTCCCTCGAACAGCTGATATCTACAAAAGCGCCCATAAAAGCTGGTATCTCCTAAGTCCGCTCTACAAGCTTGTCACGGAATGGTGTAAAGGTTGTTAATTAAATACATGTACTCGGGTTTCGTTTCTTTTTCTCTGTACAACGATACCCGAGGGTGATTATAATATGGTCTATTGTATTTCGAAATCGTGAGTACGATTCGTCCTGTGCCACACGTGCAAGGTGCCTTCGATAAAGAATAACGAAAATTCTAAAGGTATAAATACGTTACTACATGTAAAGGACCTTTACAATACTAATGGTTTTGTCAGCAAGCGGCCTGCTTAAAGGATTCGCACAACTCCAGCTGTAGGGGTAGGTAATTTTTGGGTTTTAAGTGATAACTAGTGTAGTACCATATTTGCCTTTGCATGTTTGTTATAGTTTTCTTTACATACCATAATGCGTGCATTTTTTATTCTTGTTGCGACGTAGTGCAGGACTTATATTGGTAATGTAAAGCTACATTTTTTAAAAGAATTGTTTACTATTGTCTTATCAAGCAGGATTAGGTTTACTATTGAACCTCTGTTTTGTAATTGCCATTATAATATAATCTTTTTAACTTACCATGTATAACGTCCTTACGTTATGTCTGTATCAAGTTTAGTACACTGTATCGGGTATATTTTCAGCTGAGTGTTTTGATGGTAGGAATATCCGCGGTGTCCGGTGTTGTCAGAGTGTAGAAACGTCCGTGTGTCCGGAGCGTTAAGGTGCCGGAGCGTCTAATGTCTAGCGTCCGGAATGTCAAGAGTGACTAAGGTGACCCAGCTGTAGAGCCGTCAAAGGACCAGGGGGTCCGGAGGGTCTAATATTTCAAGTGTCCGGAGGGTCTAATGTTTCAAGTGATCATAGTATTCCGAGGGTCCGGAGTCTATATTGGTTGTGAAATTGATTCAGAGGAGCTGTGGAGCGGATAAGGTGCACGGGTGACGGAGTGCATCTCCACACATGTAGTTTTAGCTGTATGCTAATTTTGGGTTAGTAAGACCCAGTGTATTATTTAGGACTGGAAGGATAGATTGTATATCCGTTCTTATTTAGTGACATAATTTCGCTACCTGAGCGAATACATTTTTTTTTTACTATGTGTAAACACTTACATTGTTTACTATTTGAGTGAACTATATTCATCTTTCCATTATTGAATCATTTGTGAAATCATTTATCCTGTATTTTAGGGTTACTGAACTAAATTTATTTGTATATTTTTTCCATCTTTGAAACTGTGCGTTTTTTTTGTTAAATAGATCCAATATTTGGATTATAAATACGCACACATCTTCATAATCCATTATTCATATAAATCGCCACAATAAACCATATATGTGTCCTCAAAACGTGTTCTGTTGTTATTCCGAAATATCCCACCCGGTTATCTTGTTACAAAGCTGATATTTTCAAAACAAAAACTCTAAAACCTGGTATATCCAAATGCACATCTAAAAGCTGATATCTCCAAATGCCCATCTAAAAGCTGGTGTCTTCAAAATCACCTGTAAAAGCTGGTGTCTATTAAAGCCCTTCTAAGATCTGGTATCTCTAAAAACCTGTAAAAGCTGGTATCTCCAAAAGCCCACGCTAAAAGCTAATATCTCGAAAAGTCACTCTAAAAATTCTGTTATCTCTAAAAGCACCTCTAAAAACTGGTATCTCCAAACGCATCTCTACAAGCTAGCATCTCCAAAGAGCCACAGGAAAGCGATACGCCCTAAAACGTTGAAGCGCGTATGATCAAATTTTAGTCCAGTTTTGCTAGTGGAAAATTACTTTCCCAATAGTGTGTGAGCCACCTGTGCAATTTTCCATTTTTTTTCGTTGTATAATTTCCTTTACTATTCTGACAAAAAGTTAGAATTTTGTGTACATGGTGTACCTTCAATTTTCTAAATAGTACCAATCAGCTGGGTGTCAGGCACCCTATGTACTTTTTGTGTCATGTTATGTTTATCTTTGGTCTTGAATTTTGATGGTGGTAATCAAAGGATCAGATCAGGATTTTAGGGATAGAGCTTTTATCAAAAGAGGACTTCATAAGCCAAAGGAAGAACCTCATATAAGCAAGCTGTTTGAAAGGCGATGTCGGTCTTCTTTGTTTTCTTTTCTCCTCTTCTTTCTTCTTTCTGTTGGTCTGATGTTGGAGTAAGGTGCTTTGGTTCCGACTCGACTTTCAATGTTGTACGGCCGGCCATGATGTTTGCGACTAGTCTATGGGCTGTCATTTCTTGTTTACTTGTTGGATTTTTTGCGAGCACATTGTGCCTCTTAATTTTGTTATTTATAAATGTATTGGTCTGATGTGTAGTGTTGGGATTTGAGTGTTGTGTGTTTAATAATTTGGGGTATGTGTGTCTTATTTTATTTCCGCCTTGTGCAGTGGGCCTGATGACTGGGCTTTTGTCACCTTATAGTCTTACTTTTTATGGGGTCATGAGTCTTTGTGGTGTTTGTTGATACAGGACCAGTCTTTGTCGCCTTGTGCAACCAGGCCTGGTGGCAGGGTTAGCCACCTTATATACATTGCTGTTTCTTGGATGGGTGAGTTGTAGAGTTATTTGTGTAGTTCTTTCGGACCTGTATGGTTAATATTGTATTAATAGCCTGAACACATGCAGTGGAAGGGAGTGTTAATTAACAATTTTGGGGATTTTTTTAAAATAATATATACATATACTCATATATACACACATACCTACACATATATATACACATACATACAGATATACATAGATGTGTATATATATATATGTGTATATATATATATATATATATATATATATATATATATATATATATATATATATATATATATATATATATACAGTTTAATTTTTTAATTTCTTTTTTTTTTAAATTAAATTTTATTTCCCTTTTTTTCAATATGGACTTGCCCTTTGGCTAGCGGTCTTACCCTAATGTCTTAGTCCTGTCAGGTGATTGATGTTTTGATTTGATTATTTTCCTAGTTTGTGAATATAGTTATTTATTGACGTTATTTTCAGACTAGATCTATTTTTGTCCTGGTTTGATTATTTTCCTAGTTTGTTGATTGAGTTATTTATGTGACTTTTTCAGGCTAAATCTATTTTGATAAGACATATATCTTTGCCGAATACTCGAGTCGCTAGGACTTTTCAAAGACATCTGGTCTTTTTTATTCCCGAATTTTGAGTTTATTAGCCTGTCTACTAGTTATGATAGGTTTAGACTTATTTGTTTTGTTTATTTTCTTAGCTTGTGGATAGATTTATGTATGTGATGTTATTTATATGATATCTTACCCTACCGCTTTAGTCCTGTCTAGTGATTGATTAGTTTTGATGTTATGTTTTTATTTTCTAATGTTTGCTTATTTTTTATCATATTTGTTAATTTGTTTAAGGTACCATTGTATATTTTTGTATGTAGTTTCGATGTTTTTATTATATACCTTGTTTAATAATCTGGGTATGTTGTAGGGGTTCCGTATTTCATCTGCTGTTCTTCGTTGACTATGATATTTGGGACAGGTGTCGAAAACATGGTCCAATGTTTCTACTGTTGGCCAGTGGGGACAGTTTGTGGTTTGGTTTGTTTCTTTCTTCAGATGTTTTCCAAAACTGCTTCTTAGTAAAGGTTTTACTGTTTTTAACCTATTAATAATGTGGAAGTTGGTGGTTTCTGTGTCTTTAGGTGTCATGATGGTTCTGTTAACCTCTTTTTGCAGTTGGAATAGATGTCTGCCCTTGTGGGTATTTTCCCAGAGTTGCTGCCATTTCTTGTTTATTTTAATTCTTATTTGACTATATACCTCTTGTACACTGTAATAAAGGTGCGATAGTGTGATGTTCATGAGGTTAAGCTTTGCTTGTTGGTCAGCTTTGTCATTTCCTGTTAGATTAATATGCGAAGGTACCCATAAGAATTCAATGCTTTGTTGTTTTCCTTCAATCTCTCTAATGGAACGCATTGTTTCTTCTAAAATATTACCTATACCTATTGTTGTACCAGTCTCCAAGGATTTGAGTACGATTAGAGAGTCTGTTATAATAACATACTGACTGTACGTTTGGGTTTTAATCCATTTAAGTGCCTCATTTATTGCCCAGAATTATGCTGTATAGATGGAACAATCATCCGGGAGTCTCTCTCCGAGTACAACCCGGTGTTCGGTTATTATTATTGCAGCTGCTGTTCGTTTTAGTTCTTGGGATTTGGATCCGTCTGTATAGATTTTAAGATGTTCAGAGTATGTTTCCTCGATGGTCTTGCAAACTTCCGTTAGTGTTCCTATAGGGTTTTGTAGTTTGGATCTAAATGTCTGGGCAATAAGGTTGATTTGAGGGGTGTTATTTCTCCATGGAGTAGGATCGCACATTTTGTACTTTTCTGCTTGTATGCCTGGGAGTTCCGTTTCTTTGCAGAGGGTATGTATTTTTGGCATGCACGGGAGCGCGGGACAAGTTTTCTGCTGAATGGAGTGTTACATCTTTTGATCGTAAGTTTAGTTGGATTGGAACCTTTGTGAATTGAGTTTCGGGTGGCATAATAATATTTGTTCCGCTTGTCTCAGACGTAGTGCTAGATCCCCTGTTAATATTTGGAGTTCCTCGATTGAGGTATTAGGTAGAGCGCTTTGTATTGTATGTTGTTTAGTTTTTGGAGCAGAGTGTTGTTGGCCGATGCATACACCTGGCAGCCATAATAAAGTTTAGCCCTGATTGGTGATCTGTAGAGCATGAGCATTGTTTTTTGGTCTGCGCCCCACTTTGTCCCCTTAGTACTTTTTAGAAGGTTGAGGTCCTGTTGGCATCTTTTGATTAGGGTTGTTATGTACTTTTTTTCCAGTTGAGGGTCTCGTCAATTAACATTCCCAAGAAATATGTTTCTTTAACAAATTTGATTGGTGTATTTTATAGATGGAGTTTGGGATATGTTATATGTCTATTTGTTGTTGGTGAGAAAAGCATTCCAACAGTTTTGCTGCTTGATATTTTAAATACCATTTGTCTGCCCATTTGCCGATTTCATCTGGGCTCTGTTGTATTTGGTTGATGTTGGTTTGATTGTTTGGGTTGCCTGCTTTCCAGATTCCACTGTCGTCAGCAAATTGAGATAGTTTGATTAGTTTGTTAATAATATTGTCGTGGAGGTTGTTGACCATAAGGCTGAATAGTGTGGGGCTTATCACACTTCCTTGGGGAGTTCCGTTGTCCAGAGTGTATGTGTCAGAGAGAGCATGACCTACTCTAGTTATGGTTTGTCTCCCCGTAAGGAATTTTGAGATTCATTTGTGCATGCGCCCCTTTTTGCCAAACTGACTGAGTCTGGAGATGAGGCCTTTAGTCCAGACCAAATCAAATACCTTTTCAAGGTCTAGAAATAGTGTAATTAGATGCCTATCTCTCTTTCGTTTGGCATTGAAAGCAAGTTTAATCATTTCTTCCAATCTAATTAGTTGGTCAATGGTGGAACGTCTGTTTCTAAATCCACTTTGGTTTTCTTTGAACAAATTGTTTCTTTCCTGGTGGTGTCTTAGCCGGTTGTTAATCTTTGTTTCCATGATTTTACAGATGGTGTTTGTCAAGGAGATGGATCTGCATGATGTTGGAATTTGTAAATCTTAACCTGGTTTTGGTATGGCTATGACTATTGCTTGTTTCCACAATGTGGGTATATTTCCTGTTTTACAGATTAATTTGATCATATATATGACCTGTATATTTACTGGTAGATGCTTATAAATGTCATAGCCTAATTTGTCTTCTCCTGGGGATATCGACCTTTTATTAGCTAAATTTTCATTCTTCAATACTGAAATAGTCGTTGAGTGGTGACTGTTTGTTTTGATCCGTAAATAAGTGGGGGAATTCTTTTTCCAATGTTAATCTCTGTGTCATAATTGTTTGGGTATGATTGCGGTTATTGCTAGAGTTGGCAAATTGTTGTGCTAGTAGATCTGCTTTTGCTTGGTTGGTGTCAGCTTCTGTTAGTTTTGGTGTTGTTTTTGGTACTTTTCCTCTCCTGGCTTTAATTTTGTCCAGATCTCTTTAGAGTTGGTACGATGGTTGAGTGTGGAGCAGTATGCTTGCCATGAGTTAGTTTTTGTTTCCTTTATTATAGTTTTGGTGTTGACATCCTTTTGTTTGTAAATCAAGAAGTCTGAAGCCGGTTTTATGTGTTTAAATCGGTTGAGGGCTTTCTTTGTTTTGTTAATGGTTATTCTACATTTCTCAGTCCACCATGGTATACTGGTTTTTCTGGCTTTCCGGCTTGTTTTGGGCATGCTGTTGTGTGCTGCTCCATTTATTGTTTGAAGTATATTGTTGTAATATTGGTTGGTGTCATTATTATAAAGATCTTCTAGATGTATTTTGCTCAAGTGGTGTTGGAACATTTCCCAGTTAGCTTTCTCTGTTTTCCATCTTGGTGTGTTTTGTTGTTGATCTTTGAGGCTTTGTTAATATATTGTAATACACATTGGGAAGTGGTCACTGCCCAATGTGCTTTGCTGTAAGACTCCCCAGTCCGTAATCAGTGCAATATTTGGTGTTGCAAGTGTGCGGTCTATTGGAGCTAGTTTCCCACTGATAGGGTCAAGTCTGGTAGGTGTGCCTGTATGTAGAATTATAAACTGGTGCTCATTGGCATATTTCTCGATGTTTTTTCCTATTGTATCTACATGGTCCCCATCCCATTTCTGTGTTGTGTGCATAGAAGTCCCCACATATAATGCTATTATTCCCCTTATCTGTATATAGATTTATATAGCGTTGAGAGGGGTTAGCATTGTTTGCCCCTGGGTCATATAAATATATATATATATATATATATATATATATATATATATATATATATATATATATATATATATATATATATATATATATATTTACAGATGTTCGGTTTGTTTGCTCCTATGTTGACAGTGATTATTTAATATTATATAAGGCTCCCGTTTTAGTCAATGTTTGGGTTTATTTCTATCACTTCTGAGATGGTATTTTGTATGTAGATGGCTAGCCCTCCTCCTTTTTTCCATTGTTCCTGTGTTTGATGAATCCTCTGTCATAACCGGTTATTTTAGGTATGGTTTTACTTGTTTCAGTTAAGTGTGTTTCTTGGAGACACAGGATATGCGGCTTGTTGGTGGTGGTGTTTATGGCCACTATTAAGCCTCTGCAATTTCATTGCCATATGATTTGTATAGGTTTTATCATTATGTATATCCATTGTTATTGGTTGTTGTTTATTTTGTTAAATGTGTTGTTATGGACTTTGCAAGTGCTAGTTACCCTTTGGATTTTTTTTTTTTGTCTTCTAACATTCTGAATATAGTAGGAAGAAATCCTGGTTTTTAATTAGGTTATGTTGTGTGTTTTGTTGGATTCCTTCTCGTAGTTCATTGAAGTACTGTGCTATTTGGGCGGGGTTGCATTTTTGACCCCTTTTCCGACACTGTGGGTGTTATTATCCCTGTTTATGGGTTGATTATACCCCGATTGTTTAGGCTTGTTTTGTAGTGTGTTGCCCCCTTTATGTTTACTGTTTACCTTATTCGTTGATTGTTGTATATTGTGTTCGGTAGGAGTATTTGTTTGTGTCTTGTCGGTTACATTGTTTGTTCGGGGTGGGTTGCCGGTGGCTTGATTTCCTTCAGTAAATCAGAGTTGTTGCTGATTGAGTAGGTGCCTGTAGGTTCTTTTTGGTCGTTGTTTGTGTTGTGTTGGTACTTTGTTGAGTTTTTATGCGTTGTTTATATGAAATTTGTTGGTCTTCCATTATTTGGATGGTTTTTATATCTGCTGTAGTGTAGGGACACTCTTTAGAGCAAGGAGTGTGCTTTCCTCTGTAATTTGAGAGATTTAGCAGTACAATTCCCTTTGTGTTCGCCGCACATTTGGAACATCTGCGTGGTATCGGCAGCTGGAAGTAAAGTATCCCCATCGTTGACAGTTGTTACAAAAACTAGGCTTGTTTATATACTTTATTAATTTGAACGACTTTCCATGGGGATCTAGCTTGATTGTTTTTAGTGGTGGTTCTGCAAATTCTAGCAACATCGCTGGAGTTTCCCTTCCCTGATGATTTCTGAGCTTGGTTATTCGCCTGTATTTCGTGTGGTGATATGTGAGATCATATACAGGTTCCATTGAAATAAACCAGATATTTTGAAGATAGCTTTGAATGCACAGTTTGTGTTGTTCTCTTCTCTGCTTCATATTGTAGTAGGTGGTATGTTGGTGCCCGTTTTTGTGGTGTTCGTTGGAGGGGTTTTCAAGGGGCCTGCATCAGCTGCTTTGTGCCTTTTGACAGAGATCGCCATACCTGCTATACTTGTTATTTCGAGGCATTTCGCGAGTTGTCTTACACTATTGTACCAGATGATACTGTATTTAGCATCCGGTCGAATGATCATAAATATTCCTCGGTGATGCTGTACTTGTGTAGCTGCTAGACTTTTGCTACTATTATTTTGTTATGAATCTTTGGTTGTTGCTGCTGATATACAATGCTAATGCTGGTGGGTGGTATTGGTACATCACAGGTCTGGTTCTTTCCTTACGTTGGTGATCCCTAATATGTGTGTGTTCTCGTGTAGGATTGGATGGTTGTCTGTGTTTGTCATGTTTGTGTTGTGATTGTACTTTGTTGTCTTGTTTGTTAACCGATTGCGTTTCTGGATTTTTTTGGTTGGTTATTGTCGGTTATTGTTGCTCTTTTGATGTTTTGTTTAATTTTAATTGATTGTTTTCCTTTTTCTGGCCAGACTTCCTCTTCATATTATTTTTTGTTGTAACCATTATTTGTTGTTGCTTCTTGTTCTTCACGGTCTGCTTCTTGAAGGGCCTTTTTTATTTCCTCCATTTCCCTTAGTGTTATGTGCTCCGATGGCCGGCTTCTTGACTATTGTGTATGGTGTATTTAGTATTTTTAGTTGTTTATTGGCGTTGTATAGTTGTATGTGTTGTTATTGTTGTTGCTGTGGGCGTTGCAGTATTTTTCTTTGTTGTTAAATGTAATGGTGTAATTGTTGCCGTTCTGTTGTCTATCACATTTGGGATGGTGTCTATCACCACCGGGTTGGTGTGTACTTCAGCAGGCTCCTCCTTCTTGTTCTCTTTTGTATATTGTCGGTTTTGGAATTTCTTGATGTTGTTGGGTGCTACATGTTTTTGACGAACGCTCGACTTTATAAGTCTCGAGCACGGACGTAAAAGAAAACATCTCTTGCACTCAGTTCACATGTTATCTACTATCCACACGGGGAAGAGAAAAACACCCCATTATATACTATCCACACAAAAGGGATGGTAAACTCATTATATACTATCCACATATGTGCATGAACGCATACAAACCCAATATCTACTATCAACACAAACGTACGCGAACGGATACAAACACGCACACACACACACACACATGAGTAAAGGAGTCCGTGTTTATAATCACACTACTCCACATTCACACAAATTGGCAACGTGAATAGTCTATTTTCTAGAGATCTGGTTAGCTCTGAGAAGGGATGTACATTTATATCTCCAAATACACCTGGCTAATGGTGAAATTTCCCAGGCCTGGCACCACATACACATCGCTGACTCCAGTCCTGCTCACAATTTAAAGTTTTGGATGGTCGAGCAGAGGGGGCTTGGATGATGTGGCCTCATCTTCTGCGCACGCAACTGTACTGGTACTGGCTGTGGTGCTGACAGAAGCTGCGATACTGGTAATGGTTGTGGTTGGTGCTGGTACAGGTTGTGGTGCTAGTACTGACCGTGGAGTTGTCTTCATTCAGGCTTGACCTCACACAGATGCATTAACATGAGGTGAGGCAGGTTTCTCTCTTTCTTCTTTTTCTTCTCCTGCTCCTCTTCTATTCTTTCTGCCTTCGCCTCCAAGGCCAGTTCATCCAATAAACGTTTGGCATACTCCAGGTGCATTTAGAATTCCAATAATTTAGCAATTCTGTTACTCATGTTAACGAGTGAACGCTGGGTAGCAAGACTGACGAACGCTCTGCTTCATACGTCTGAAGTGCGGACGTGAATGAAAACATCCTCTTCCAAATCTAACAATACCCAAGTCATCACCCAAAAACATTGAACACGCGGGCCTAAAAGAAACACTTACGTTGACTTTTTTCCTTACACATTTGGAGTAGTGTGACTATAAACACACTCTCTGACACGACAGAGAAATGAAGTGTTAATAGGCACACTTCTAGCTTTTTTTAATACATAAAACAAAGAAACAAACTACAAACTACAAATTCAAATTTTGGCAGTTGGACTTGTATGTCTTTTCTAGAGGATTGGGGTAGCCCTGAAAAGAGCTATTGCGTTGGCGGGGAATTATTGCAAGTGTTTATTGTCTAAGATTGTGTCGGGTGTATGGCGGCAGGCTTTCCCACAGGATAGTGTCTGCTTCTTCGGAAAGAGAAGGAGAACTCTTTCGTATCTACACAGCTGTCCGTAAAACATAGGTCTGGCTGCTGTTGCTGTTCTTTCGTGATTTCCCCTCTGAAGACCTCTTCTATCAGGTCTTCGCTCATTTTCAACATCCTGACACGATGTAAATTGACGTAAGCTTCTTTGAAGAAGATACACACAATATTGTCCACACACCATTATTGAATGGTGTCGTCTGGGCATTTCTTTTCATAAAGTCAATGATGTTATCTTCCAAAGGTGGCAATCCATATGAATCGAAATACTCCACACATCCATCACAGGGAAAGTAGACGGCTACCCATTTGGTTCCTGGGAGATGACTGTCGTCCGTGTTGATGACATAAGCTTGATGGTCTTAAGGTTTGCGATGAGGTAGTTCATATTTTGCACCCACCACAGGATTCCAAGAAGCAGTGTATAAACTGCTGTTCAAAAGGTAATAAAGTTCCCACGTATCCATTGTTTTGTTTTGTTGTTTTTCTTGTTTTTTTTACTAGTAATAATAAGTCGTCAATTCAATCCAGACTTTTTGTTTGAAAATCTCCAACAAGTAACCGTTTCTTCGCTTCGTCTCCGCACCCTGAGCCAAGAGTGCTTCGATGTGATGGATCTCTAGAGTAATCACTGGAGGAGAGGAATGATAACACAAGTCTTTATACCACTGATGCAGCTCTGCTTCTCCCGAGATGATACCCCAAAAGTCCTCCACATACTCATCTAATTTTTCTTCTTGGCTCATCATTTGAAACAAGATGGCCGCTATCGCTTAACCGGCTTGAAGCAGCTGTTCCATTTTTAGTGCCGTTTTCATGATATTTGTGCTTGCTGCCTGTTTTCATCTTCGTTATTGTGATCATTATGTATTGGCTGTTAAATTTGTATGTGTTTCTTCATCTCCTTGTTTTGGAAACAAGAATAATTACACTTTTTCTCAGCTGTCTTGCTCCACTGTTTCTGAACAACCAGCCATCAAGTGATACAAGCCAGTCAACCCGTTTATGATACGATGGACCCTCATTAATTGCTTTAAATGATCACTCCTTGGCTCTCCACACTACATTGTGCTCTAGACTAAACGAACTGGGACTACATTCATCATTGCCTAAATGTAAACAGAAGCGTAAAAAAAAATGTTGTTTCAAAGCTGGCCGGCGAAGAACAGGAAGAAGAATCCCAGTTATCTCCCTTATTTCGGCAAAACCATTAAAAATAATTTCGACCGTCAATTTAGATAACCTAATTCAAATCCCTATTAATTCGTCAACCTTTGTGTCAACTATCCAAGAAATACCTCTGCGCATTGCATTATTCAATGCCCAGTCAGTAGGACAACCGTAAAAGCGTACAGAAATAGTTAATTTTATCAACGACCAGAATCTTGACATATTTTTCTTGACAGAAACATGGCTAAAAACATCAGGCGATGAACCCAAGTGTGCGGATCTAACACCCACTGGTTACTCCATCAAGTCGTTCCCCCGTCATTCTCGCGGAGGTGGAATTGCTGTCATCACAAAGAACTTCATGATAAAACGTCTTAACTACACCACAACATTCAATTTCGACCACATATCGTTTGAACTAGTCCAAACCACTCACACTGGAGCAAAGGTCAGTCCATTTTTTCTGCCTATACCGCCCTCCTCCTAGTAGAGAAAACAAGCTGGCTGACTCTCTTTTTGGAGCATTTTTCGAATCTCCTGGACTATGGAAATTCGATAGGTGGCAACCTGATTATTCTTGGAGATTTCAACTTTCACTTTGACTGTCCCGGAAACTCAAACACATCAAAACTCATAGATTCCATTAATGTTTTCAACCTCAAACAGTCAGTTCACCAACCCACCCAAAAACGTGGCCACATTTTAGACTGGATTCTTCATAGACCAGATAATAACATTCTACGGTCCTCCCTGGTATCCCATGACCTTGCATCAGATCACCTGTGCATTATATGCCATCTTGATGTATCAGTCCCTAACCCTCCAACTTTATCTGCTGCTAAGAGAAACCTCCGCATAATAAATAAAACCAAACTAATGCACGACATCCAAGCTAACCTAACAACTTGCTTACCTCCTACCGCAGAACAACTCGATAACTGTCTGGGTTCATAACTTGACAAACATACCCCAGCTACCAAGTGCAGAGTATCAGTTCAAAAGTGTTCTCCATGGTATAGCAGTGTTAGGGACCAGCTTTGCACTGCTAAAAGAGACCACCGTAAAGCTGAGAGGCTCTGGGTTTCTACCAGACTCACTATTCATAAGCAAATCTATGAAGTCGCTAAGAAGAATGTCACAAATATAGTCCATGCAGCGAAATCAGCCCAGTACACTACTAAGATCATGGAAAGTTCCATCTGCAAAGAGCTCTTCGAGATTACTAACAAGCTAATGTCAAGGAACAAATCAACACCACTTCCAACTACCTTCTCTCCAGTCAACCTTCCGGACATGTTTGCAAATTTCTTCCGTGACAAAGTACAAACCATTAGAGATAAGCTTGACACCACAATTTCAATTGACTAGTCGTCACCATACAGTTGGGATACAGAATTTGAGCGGCTACCATTAGTAGCATTTGAACCTGTCTCTATGGATTTTGTACGTACAATCGTGATGAAGAGTGCACCAAAGTCATGTGAACTTGATCCAATTCCAACATCACTGCTGCTTGAGTGCTTAGATCCAGTATTGCCTTCACTAACTGATGTTATTATTAGCTCTCTCTCTCTCATCCGGGGAATTCCCATCTTTTTCAAAACTGCCATTGTAAAGCATCTGCTGAAGAAACCAACACTAGACCATAACGATTTAAAGAACTACCGCCCAGTTTCTAATCTCCCATTCATATCAAAAATCTTAGAAAAGGTTGTTCTATCCCAGCTTGTATCTCATCTAAATTCAAAAAATCTTTTTAGTTAATGACATTCTCTCTGCGTTCGATAGCGGAAAGATTACAGTCCTCACCCTCCTTGATTTGTCTGCAGCATTTGACACAATAGACTATGAAATATTACTTCACCGTCTCCAGCATGTATCTGGCATTCATGATTCAACCTTACTGTGGTTCAAGTCCTACTTGGTCAACAGAACACAAATTGTATCTGCAAATGGAATACACTCCAAACCAGTTGATCTATGTTGTGGTGTTCCACAGGGGTCTGTTCTTGGACCTGTTCTCTTCATTCTGTGCACTCATTCGCTCTCAAGTGTCGTAGATAATCATCCAGTGTCTCACCAGTTGTACGCTGATGACACCCAAATATACAAATCTAGCCACCCAACTGAAGTTGATGCTACCATCCATGGTGTAGAGAGGTGCATTTCTGATGTGAAATCATGGATGACATGTAACAAGCTGCAGATGAATGATGATAAAAATGAGGCCATTCTGATCACAACACAAGACTTTCTCATTCACATCCTTTACCTCAAACAATAAATATCAGCAACGCCAACATTAAATTCACACAATCAGTAAGAAACCTAGGTGTTACTCTGGACAGTACTCTCACATTGCACCAACATGTCATGAACATATGCAAGGCTGAATATCTTGAGCTGAGACGCATGAGCTCAATTCGCAAATATCTTTCAGTTGATGCCACTAAAATACTTGTGTGTTCATTAGTACTTTCAAGACTGGACTATTGTAACTCAGTTCTGTCTGGTTCATCTCAATATCACTCCAGAAACTTCAAAAAGTTCAAAACACAGCTGCTCGAATCATACTTAGAGTACCACGATCAGAGCACACCTCCCCGCTGCTCTGTACCATACACTGGCTATCCATTCGATCCAGAATCAAACACAAAAGTTGTTCTCTGTGCTACGTTTCACTGTCCAACATACCTATCCGACCTCACCTATGTGTACACACCAGCAAGATACTTACGCTCCTCTTCTGACAATCCTACACTCATTATTCCCACTATGATAACAAAGTCATAAGGACAGCGTTCATTTGCATACCAGGGCCCAGCAACGTGGAATGAATTGCCCACTGAACATAGACACAAAGACACAGTGATCACATTCAAGAGGGCTCTCAAAACTCACTTATTTCGACTGCAAGAACAAACTTAAAGACCTAATAATGTTTCCTATCTGAAATATTCTCAGCATGTTTTTTTTATTTTTTTATTTTTTTTATTTTTATTTTTTAATGTTTTTTTCTAATTTCATGGTGTTTGTTTTTGTAATAATATTATTATATGTTTTGTTTTTTTTATCTTATAGGTGTTGTATAATGTTGTAAAGCGCTTAGAGCTTCTAAAGATTAGGCGCTATACAAAGTCATTATTATTATTATTATTATTATTATTATTATTATTATCATCATCATCATACATTATCGTGTTGAACTTGACTGGAATCATCATTCTGACATTCAAAGCAATCTTTCTTGGTCAATTCCGTATTTTGTTCTGCCACGATTTTAGCGAAACAGTGACTAAATATTGTCTTGTTGTGGCCTTCTGGACCTCGTCACTGTGATCTCTTCGTCTTTGTCTTTGGTTTATGTTGCTTCCCACTCCATTTCCAAAGATTCTCCACTATTCAAAGAGGAATATGAATCTTCCATAGCTTCTAATAGTCTAGAATGATTTCTCTCAAACTGTTGATTTATATCGTATTATCAAATTCGTCATACAGGATGACGTTCACCGTCTCGGTCAGAACTTCTGCAAACTAAAGTTCCACACGAATTTGGCTGGATTTTATAGTGTGGAAATGTCCCTCGTCGCTGCCTTGGTCTGGATCAAATCAAACGCCCATGTAGCATAGCCTCCTGAATAGTCGTCGTACGTAATGCCGTGGCTGGTGTTGGTCCCTAGCTGTCCGGTTGCTACGTAAAGGGACAAGTGGGATCCCGAATAAATCTTTTTATTAAGAGAAAAGTTATGTTGGAAGGGTCTGGTACACAAGGTCTTGCCATCGCGACTGACTTCCATCTTGGAAAAGTTGTAATGCTGAAACTCGAAAAGTTTGGCAATGACGGTACCGTTGAAGGCTGCATTGCTAGCGATACCAATGATTAAATGCGTGGGTAATTGTCCATGGAACAGATGATCTTCAATCTTGGATCGGAGTCCAGTGGCAATGGTGACAGTTTTCACTTCTATGCGTCGTACCGGATGCGTGGCGGTCATTCTGCTCAAACTATGACTGGTGTCGTTTCCCACTTTAGGTAACAATTCCACGCGTCGCACGTAGAGTCTGGCTTCTTCGATTTTGGTTTTGTATCTGGTAACATCATCAGCAATCTAATGGAAAACAGTACTGCTTCGATTCAGTCTCAGGAGGATAACCACCCCGTTCAACAAATAGTTGTCCTGCAACCGCGTCCAAATGAAAACGATCCATCAGTTCTAAACTGCTTTTGGGTGGTGTGATTTTGTTTCGGCGGTCTTTAAATCCAACATTGGGGCCAACTAAATTGTTTACATTGTCCTGCGTGTCAGGTTTCTATACCACGCAGACATCCAGATGAGTGTTCTTTGCCTCTTTTCCGTACGTCAAGAGATTTTCGAGGTAAGTATTCATGCTGCTGCTGACCAGTTTTTTTATTCAAGTACAAATCGACTTCACTTAACCAGGATTGCATGAAATTGGTGACGAAGGCTACTTTTCGTCTTCTTCTGGATTGGTATTGTCTGCCGTTTTGAACACTTTTACTTTCAAGTACAAGTAACATATTCAGATCGATGGAGTTTTCGGTCGGTCCTTTGATTTCAAACTCGATCGGAGCTGAATCCGTCAAAGAGTAGTGGGATGAAATTCTACCCATTGGGATTCTTGCATCGTCATCATGGTGGGTGGCATGGCAAACAGATCCAGTTCTGACTTGGAACAGACGCAAGACTCTCGGTGCATCATTTGTTTATCTCTTTATCTGTGATTTTTAATGATCAAAATCGTCTAAGCCTCGGACGGTTCTTCTTCCCTTAGTCTTTCGGGGGGAGGGGGGGGCGTGAAGTCGTCTGGAGGAATGTCTTCATGGTCACCTTCTGTCTTATCCTTGCTTTGGCGTCAGGGAAGCAGGGATGTCTGGCACAGCAGCGTCCATAGCATTTATAGGAGTTTCTCGTTGGCCTAAAATGTCTTTGCCCGTTTGAAGAAAGACATTTTTCCTGCCCTCAAGAAAGCATCTTTGGAGTTTTGTTTTTCGATGATAACATTTTGGAAAATATCTTTGCCTTGTGTCAAAGCGGCATCTTTCAAGGTGTGCAATCCTCACGTCATCATCGGTTTCAAGACGGGGGCCACCGAACGAAAGGCCGATTTCAGCATATCTCCTAAACCATGTCCTCGCTGTCGAGCAACTTCTCTGTACACTGGATACATGACATACAAGTCGCTAGAGAAGCATTTTCGAAAATTTATTTTCACTGTGACTTTCCCTCTGGTGAATGAAATATTTTGTCCCATATCTCCTTTAACAGCAATGTTGACAGTGTCGAAATACGACTTACTGACGGGGAAATAATAAGGATGTACAAATTCGCGGTGAACGCGATAGGTGTTTCCACCTTCCTCGTCAGTGGTCGTGGCAAAATCCACTTTGAAAGGAATTACTTGTAATAATGGTGCGGAGGTGTGTCCCATTACTTTGTGCTCTACCACATCAGAGTACACAAAGATAAAATTTAATCCTTGGTTAACTTCTACCGGGGAAAGAAATAACCTTAAAAATCGGCTGTTGCTAAAAAAAAAAAAAATGCTGATGCTAGGGGAAACCTTTCCATCAGATAAGGTGATCTTCTCTCTGCCTAATATCTCAAACAATTCAGGATTAAAAGTAATGGACAATGTTTGGGCATCCGTAAATTTCATCAGTTTATGGTAATCAATGGTGACAGGTTTGTTCTGTTTGGTCAGGGCTTTGCCAAACTGAGCGTTGAAAATAGTGGCACTAAATGTTGAGCATTAAAATAACAGGCAGCAGGAACCAACACAGATCGAACTTCTGATCAGAGCTTTGCGAGGTGTCATACGAAAATTTTCTACAGACAAGCCACAGACTACTCCCCCTCATTTTCGACATGAAAGTCAAGATACTTGCTATATATGTCAGAAGAAAGGGCATTGGGCTACAGAATATTCAGATCGTCAAAAAGCAAAACAGGTGTCAGAAGAGACAAAAGTCAAGATACCTGTTATCATTGTAAAGAGAAAGAACATTGTTCTTCAGACTGCCCCAAGAAACAACAAGAGCAAGGGGAAGAGAGGGGTTCCAAACATTAAGATGCAGAGGTACCCTCCAAAAAGGAAGAACCCAGACACGCCCAGAAACAGAACAAAGAGAAGAAATGAAGACGAGGAGAAAGTAAGGAAGAAGAGGAAAAACCTGTAAAAGTGAAGAAATTCAAACACAGAGAGAGTGAACAAAGATACAGAAGAAGTCTATGAACTTTTTAAATTGTTGTGTTGTGAATTGGGTTGTAAATTTTGTAGCAGAAAAGGCCAGGCAGAAAACGTATGTGTCTCTTGGTTTTGATTTTTTAGAATAAGGACCTACACTCAGGCACTCACACACGTACATCATGGGGCAAAAAATGGGGTTTTGAGTTTTTATTGATTTTGGCAAAATGAATGATCTTTACGAGGGAAGTGGGGAACCCTGAAAAGTACCGTTGAGTGTTTGATTTATATATATATATATATATATATATATATATATATATATATATATATATATATATATATATATATATAAAACAACTCATTAACGAGAAACAATCAGCTTTAGCTGCCTTAAGCCTTTGCCACGGCCAAGGCCTATACTTCTGGACTTGCTCTTGTCGATGATTTGGTAGAAATCACTAGGGCTGGTATCTCAGGTATAGTAACAAAATTGAGCTGTTTGGCTCGGGAAGGCCTTTTTCTCTTAGGTCGTATTAAAGAAGTCTGGTACATTTGTATCAAACTCCTTAACTCTGCCCAATTTCTAAGAGTACCGTCACTGTTTGACTTTCACTGTCCTCCTTCTCTCCTAGACATTTTTGCTTATCTGCTGTTTCTTCTTCCTGTCGTTTTCTTCTTATTGCCTCTTCTTTTGCTGTTGCTATTGAAGGAGTAAAGTTTGATTTGCTTTTTTCTGATGCTGTAAAATTTCGTCCAATTCTTCTTTCTGTCTTTGTTTAAAATCCTCGATATGTGGTAAGGAATGAGAAGGTGGCGAAGGTACTGGTACCGGAACAAATTCTTGCGAAGAAGAGACAAAAAATCCACTAAATCCCAATTAAAATTGATCTCTTTCGGAAGTAGGACTGTGTTGACCTTGGTAGCCGCTGCTATGCCATCGCTTCTGGTCTCCACGGCCTGTGCACCCCAATTCATCGTCTTCTTAGTTTCCGTCATGTTTGAAAACTCTGTCGCATTGATTCACTGCGCACAGACGCTAGCGCATGTATATAGGGAATTCGGATTGAAAGGCAGACTCCACACTGTGACTGAATTTTGCAACGCGTATTGGGATTTGTGGAAAACACTCGATCCGCTTTTATACGCATTTCCACTTTAAATACAGCGGTTCACTTCATTCCCTTCACCTGTTCTCGTCACAAGATGTGGACTAGCGTTGAATCATCTACTCTCGTATCGTCGATGCTGTTCCGTACGGACTTACCCATGTATGTCAAATCATCATGGAGAATCATCCGGATCACCGATACGAGCGTTTAGAAAAGAAGGGTCTATGTGGACAGACAAGGCTATCTGAAGAGAGTCCTCGTCTACAGTCAGACGTTTGAGGAAGAGAAAAAGACTTATGCGATGCCCTCTATATTAACGGATTGGTGTTAACAAAAAACTAACTGCCCTTTTCATGGCCACTCGACTGTCTTGAAAAGATTTGCTCTCTTGCCTAAAATTTTTTGTCGATTTTATATTTTATGTTTGCATCGAAAACATTTAAACTCTTGCCTACAATTTTTTAGTCCATTTTATATTTTAAGTGTGATATCTTGATGTTCATCAATGTATGTGTGTGTGTGTGTGTCTACTGTATTTGTCTACTATTTGTATTTGTATTTGACTCCTACTGTCCCTAGAAAAAAAAATCCTCAACCTATTTTCCACTTTCCCTTGACGCTATAGTGGTTCAAGATCAGTTTTGACGCTATAGTGTCGGGACACCTTTTTGACTGGATTTTCCATTGACGCTAAACAACCCCAATTCACAAGTTCCAAAAGTACCTTTTACTTAAGGAATCTCCAAAAACCTTCTAAAAGCTGATACTTCTAAATGCACGTCCAAAAACTGGTATCTCTAAACGCACCTCTACAAGCTGGCATCTCCAAAAGCGCCTGTAAAACCTGGTATCTCCAAACGCACCCCTAAAAGCTGTTTCCCAAAAAGCACCTCTAAGACCTCATCTTGTGTTTCTAACATGAGTGTTTAATAAAAAAAGAACAATTCTCAAGCAATATGTTTCGTTCATCATTTCCCCCATACCGAGCGATTAACAGCTTTGAAATAATTAATTTCCAAACCATAAGGAATTTAGTGTAAAGATACATTATATATGACCCCGACCTGTCTAAATCACCATAATTTTGAAATCTTGCCATCATCATCAACATAATATTCTTAATTTCTTTGGCTTATCTATGCGGTATAGTAGTAATTCCACCTCTCACTGTGATCAAAATCATCAAAACTATGTTGTTTTCTGTCAAAGTTTAGTGCGGTGGGTCGAGTTTGTAGGTTATTATACACCGGATGTGTTAAATTTTAAGTGTGACATTACATGTTGATAAGTATCATCTGATATGTCAGAGTCACTCAGACGATTGTTTTAAAGACATTCCCGTGTAGTATAGCTGCTTTGTTGAAGCCATCGGTGTATTCATATGAGTATACATCCCCTATCAAATATATCTCTTAAGTGTTAAAATCAACTCAGTGAACTTATCATCATTTAAATTTAAGCCAGTTTTTCCAGTGACTGTCCCATGAACCAAAGGCTATCTACAATGTATAATCGTTCTTTTAGCTGTTATTTCCTCGCCATCATTATTTACTATGAATCCTGGCTGCATGAAATGCATTTGTCTTTATTGATGGGCATTAGTTTTGCTTTTTGTTGTTAAATGCAAATGAAGGTGGTCCAACAATGATTAGACGGCCAAATTGT
Organism: Sinohyriopsis cumingii; assembly: GCA_028554795.2. Taxonomy (NCBI): domain Eukaryota; kingdom Metazoa; phylum Mollusca; class Bivalvia; order Unionida; family Unionidae; genus Sinohyriopsis; species Sinohyriopsis cumingii. Next base: position 145,509,318 of record CM068824.1, read on the forward strand.
AATGAATTCATTATATTTTTGTGCTTTATTTATTTTACCCCAACCCGTATTACAGCTTAAATCTCTCTCACTCATCCCACCTCACCCCCGAGATTGTGTGCAATTTCATTCTTCATCTACAATGATTGACTGTACCTCAGTGATCTGCATTGATTTTATGCATTCTGCATTTGTCAAGTAAAGGACTTTGTTTGTTTTCTTATCCATGATGTAGAGATTCTTTATTTAAAATGAAATAGACGTAGAGTCAGCAAGTGTTTCATAAAAGAAGAATAGATCTTTGTATACGTGTACACCCGTATAAAGACTGTTGGTCGTACTGTGTAGTAGTAAACACGTGGATATATAGTCATAATTTGTAATTTAACAACTTTTCTATCTTTATGCAAGGGTAACTAACTCTTACAAGAAAGTTAAGCTTCTCTTCAAGTTAACGACCATGCTTCGCATGCCTGTGTAAGTCGAGAAACCTGATTTGTATTTTATGCATAATCCAGAAACTCAGTAAATAATAAAATAACGTTGAAGATACTGCCAATAATTAAATCTTGCATCGTTCCTTAACGCATATGTTATTTTTGTGAGCAACATATAATATTTGTAATTCTTTCATGTTCACAATATGATAAACTGGTATTCTATGTCTAAATTTAGAGGCTGCCTTCTCTTATGTCACGTGTTTAGGCTCGAATGAACAGTAACACAAGAAAGAGTGAAAACAACAAGCTATGAGAAAAACGCAATAATTTATTTCCCTGGAAAAATTCTGTTAAAATGAAAAAATATGAACTTACGGTTTTATAGAATCAAATCCAAAACTAATCCTAGAATAATCCACGAATAAAATTTTAGTAGTCCTAATAACTAATAGTCGAATCCCGACGAAGAATCCAAGATGGAAGACGATGAGGTATCCTTCAATATGTAGTGTTGAAGTCTACAGTTCCTTGCAGAAACAAGAATTCTCACTCCGGTTTCTGATAGCTGAATAAATTTGTAACTGTTCTTGTTCCACAATATTACACGAGCATACGTATTTTCCAGAAAAATAACAGAATTAATCCTTTTGACTCCAAGTAATTTGAAATAACTCCAAACCAAGTAATTTGAAAATAGAACTTGTTTAAGATGGTTGCTACAAATTTTGAAACAAGGTCAGGATTTAGATCAACACCTGGTGTTTATAAACTAACAGTCAAGGTCAAACTATTTTTTGAAAAAATTATCATCTCTAGTGAATAAATTTACATTACATTATCAGGTAATGAAAAATATTTTTTTTACAAGTGACAAACAATTAAATTGAAATAAATGTATATTAAATCAGATATAATTAAATCAAATATACATAACACTACTCTGATCACAATCCTCTCTGTAACACTAGTGCATCAGAGATGGAAGTGTAACTTGCACGGTAGCTCGTGAAAGTAATGAATTTGGTGCTTCCAAAATGTGGGTTTTTTTAATGTAAGAAGTGCAATCAGTTTAGAATTGTCGAACATCAAATCTGAAGCTCCCTTACTATAAACTGGATTTTACTTTTTTGCCTGATGTGAGTGTCCATGTGCTTTTATTGTAACTGCATTGCTTTATTGTTCTGTTCATATGTGACATTTCATATTTTTGTTTGTCTTGTCTATTAAATGCTTATTATTGCTTTCTCACAAATTAATTTCAAGTTTAGTTACGTTCGTGATTTAATGTGCACTCAAGTTCCGCAGATAATGTATAATTAAAAGCCTATGTTATATTGTTTCGATAATAAATCTTTATATTTGCCATTGTATGATTTACACTCGTTAGAGAGCTAATATGAAGTTTTATTTAGTAGCCCCTAGGGCCGGCCGGACTATTTTGTCGAACCTGGCTGTTGCTTATGGCGTCAGGCTTTAAGATTCGCCAAAGTAAACGAAAGTTAATTATTTTTCTAGCTGGGTGGGTGGGTGTTGGGCCAAAGCCATAGGTCGCCTATGGCACTAAAAATATTGTAGGACTCACGGTACTAATTCAGTTCTTATAGTAAGCCTATCCAAACACCATGATATAAAAAATTCAATAACTTCTGAGTGCTCATGATCAAACTTATATTTATCAGTATAGATGAAACCTGGATGTCAGCTTATGTGTGGAGGAAAGGATATGAGCCGCGGCATTTTCTGAACCTGCGTGTATTTGAAGCATGTGCTTTCAATTCCACACCAAAGAGTCTGGTGCTAATTTCAATAATGAGTGTTCCAAACTCAAGATTGTTAAAGGACTGAAATTCCATCAATAAAACAATGTCTCTATTATTATTTTTTTAGTTACAACTAGGCTAAGCTCAAAAGATTCTTTCTTAGAAAATGACTTTCATTATCAACCAATCCTGGCCAGCCAAACCCATATTTACTCTATTTTATCTTCACCAAATTCCAGATTGGTTCCCATTTTTCCATACAACTAGTACAGCCTATCCAAGACAGACCATGGCAGTCAAATCAATTTGTTCCCCTTCAATTACGTTACCTTTTTTTCAACAATAAATGTATGTTTTTATTCGATGTTGTAAGTCCTTATCGTCTTCTCTCATTATAGTATACCAAAGCCTTTTTCATTACTCTTCATATTTTAGTGTTTAAGCCCATACATATTTTGCAGGAAGATTTCTCAAAACTGAGCTTCGTTTTTAAATTTAATATTTTTTTATTTATTTTTTAACCCACGTGTTCCACGTGTGACTTTTTGATACAATTTGTCCTGAGTTAAGCCATCGTCATAGCATGATGACAGCTTTAGTGTTTTCTCTGTAAAATTATGACATGATAGTGTTTAGATTGTTTTCCATTAAACTCATGCCACCTCACCCTCCTAAAAGTCCAAAAAGTTAAGAAAGCTTTGGATCTTGCCCATCAGACAAAAGAGTAGCCGGTTAGTGTAAGTGGAACATTACAAACGGATATATGAGGATGCAGAGATTATTATTCAATCTAAAAGTTATGTAAGAGAAATTTCAACTTTGTCGGTGACATTAATTATTCTATATCGTCAGCCTGTTTTCAACACCAAGGACTGTAGGTGGCGGACCAACTTTCTGAAGATACCTAATGCAATTTAAACTTCCTCAGCGGTATCTGCTTAACAAATTACATAATCACCATGGGCCTACACCTGTAGTTTAATAAATACAAACATTAAAATATTTGACAGAAACTGTTTTAAATGACATGACCGCGTATTTTACCTTTTCATTTTAGATTTACATCAGTATGATATCGGATATCTATCGAAAAATATTCCGATTACATTTTAATAATTAAAGTATTTTAACTTAAGCTAAAGTAGTGTGTTATAACAGAAGCAAGTCTCCTGGAGAGCGGGTTACAAGTTTACATAAAATGAATTTTCAACGGTAGGTGTATGAGGCGGGGCGGGGGGGGGGGCATTCATAGGAATAGCTATGCCACTGTAGGTTAAGATACGGGAGACGCTATGGGGCATTAGGGGAATTAATATTATACCTTAGGTTAATATGCAGAAGTCACTTGGGGGTAATGGGGGTACAAGGGGAAATCCTTCCCAATGTTGAATTCCTGTTGTGACCTATACATTCTTCAGCTCTTGGGATCTAATGTGAACTAATATTACGCCACATGTTAACATGCTGGAGGTACTTGGGTTCATAACAGTTAGTGTAATGTTAACGGTTTTATATGCTATCCAACACACTGCATATACTACCCAGGAGACGCTTTTTGATTACAACTGAGCACACCACATATACTATCCAGCAACTGCTTTTTCATTACTACCCGAAACACAACCCACAATCCAGGGACTGATTTTTTTACAATACAAACATACACTAGACAATTCAGCGCCCGCTTTCCTATTACAATATAAACACATTCCAATATTATCAAATGAAAACGACAGGAGAGCTATTAAACACACGCTATACTACATAATACCAACACTCTATCACACTGGAGAATTATGGTGACAATACACTCTCACACAAACACACAAAATTACTAAACTATCACACACAAGGGAAGGAAGTGTTTATAGACCAACAACTATACCCTCAAGAACACAAGAGAAAGGATAAGCGGTTTTAAGTTTTAGTCGTAAACATGATTGTTCCGACTATGTGGTCTAAAACTAAGTAACGGAACGAAGCGAAACCAACAGGTTTGTAAAATTTAAAAAATAATGTATTTCTCTTACAGTATTGTGAATTAAATCCCAAATAATCCTAAATGTTATAAGTCCAAAAGTTCCAAATGAATTCCAATACTGGTTGTGCGTATTTAAAAACATGTTTGAGTATGCTGATTAACAAAGAGTCTTGATGTATCACGATGATATAATACTGAATGTCTTTGGATGAATTCACAATAATCCCAAAATAGTGTTTTAGTCCAAAACGTCAGTGTGTACTTTGTAACTCCAATGAATAATTTAACTAAATGATTTCTCTTAAATTATATCTGAATACAAAAGTAAATTATTCCGCAGACTGAACTGAACAACAGGAATGAATTATTGTTTACCAAATTGTTTATATATATATATATATATATATATATATATATATATATATATATATATATATATATATATATATATATATATATATATAATTTCATTTTACCTAAGACACAATAAAATGCCAAGATTATGGGCCATTTTAAATGGAGAATTCCGTCAAAGTGTAAGCGAGTTCGCTTCAAGAAAAGTTCTCAAAATATTTGGCATTGAACTCAAATGGAAGTAAACATCTTTTAAAAAGGACTAAAGTCATATAGACACAAACCTCAGCCAAGACAATGGTCATAAAGGTGAAAACTCTACCATCAATCCCGGACAAAGGTCAAGAGCATGTTATAAATTAAATATGCATAACAATGACAGACATTCACAAACATATGCAGACACAAAGCACAAAAAATAAAACTTTTTGGCAACTGATTATTATCTATCTTTTCTATATATCTGAGTGGCTCTGAAAAGGGTCGTTGGGGTTTGTTAACCAAAGTAGGTTCACACAGATGGCGTTGCTTCGCTGGGCTTCTCTGCAAACGTTGTATGAAAGCACACCCATACCACCAATGCAATTTTCAGACACCATTGTCTCTCCATATACACTCTTCTCTTCCATATCGCTGTGTCTGTGATTAGGTAGTCCGGTGCATCTTAGATAAGATAGTTTTACACACATCTTGTTTGAGCTGGCTTGAGAACAGGTGATATCACAGTAGAATGTTCTTGTGTATATAGTATTAAAAAAACGGATTAAAACGGACTGAAATGTTCCACCAATCAAAACTCGCGTTAAATAACACATAAGGAAAATGTGGTCTCTCTTTCAATCAGAAGAGATCGGACCATGTGACGACAATTTCAGTATATAGGCGCGCAAGCATTCCTGCGGTTTACCATTGCGGAACAGTTTGAGTACAATACCTATGGCTAAAAAACCGAATGAAATATATTGCGTGCACTAGCTGCGAATACCTAGTATACTCGAGGTGACAGTACCGTGACTACGACTATTCCTGTGGCTGTAACCAATATTCATCTTCCAGAAGATGATTTCAATTTACTTTGGCCGAATTTCTATTGTCTCAGCAAGAATTTTGCCTGCAGCGGTAGTACTTCCTAACGTCCTTATACATCAATACAACTGGCGGATGGTTTCAGCAAGAAACAGAAGGAAGAGTTGGAGAAATGTTTTGCAACGACAGGAATAATCAGGAGAGGTATTCTTCAACAACAGCAAGAAGAAAAAACAAGAGAAAAGTTTTGGCTTGTGAATGGCAAAAGGAAGGGAGCGACAGCTACACGGTGAATCTGTTATTGGACATTTTGAAGATGTTAAAGCACTTACGAGAAATATGCCGTCTTCTTTAGCTCAACCCAAGAGAAAGAGGCATTCACGTGCCAAGATTTCTAAAATTTCAGGCACTTCAGGCACTCTCACCGCCTCTGAGATATCAGTTCAGTTACTAACACTTCCAAAGCAGCAACAACAGCAGCATGAGGGGTATTACTTAGCCGTGGAAAAAATTAACACAGCTGAAGTTTATAATGTCAAATCCATAAATCGTTTTGCGATTCACAAGAAAACGTAAACGGTCCTTTTAAGGGCCACTCTTGTCTCTTAGAAAAGAGATAATACTCCGTAATTGCAAAATCAAGTACAACTTAAATCTGTTCACAAGATTCAATACAGAAATACGAAATGATTAGATAAACCCATTCCCTTCAGAGATTGTTACTACGTAATCAATGCGTCCTGTTAAAATGGCGAAATCATCAGAGAATATAGACATCATATATATCAAATTCTCTCTCACATTCCTGATAACATTTTAATTAAACACGTACCTGACCAAGATAAACATTCCAGTAAATTGTTATTGAAGTAGATGGTTCTGAACGCCTACATGACCTGCATGCGGTGTACTTAAAAAACGATTCACGTAGATGTCGCTCTGGCATATTCAGGACACGATTCTCTCAGACAGTGCCGCCACAGACATATATAGTATTATCATAGAAATGCAAAATTGCCTGCTAGAGCACGTCGAGTTGTCAGCATCAGAAAATCAGGGCTCATTACAAAACGTGAACTTTTGGGAACCTGATTTTCTGATGGTGACAACAAGTCGTGATCAGGATATCAAGATTAAACTAATATGATGATGTTGTTTTGTTATATATCTATCAATCAAAAAAATTGCATACGTCACTGAATAAAGGAAATTGCTAAATAGTTCAACCGTTTTTTATACGAACTTAATCTTATCTCGTAAACCGAATTTAATTTTGTGGACCTGGTGATATGCGAATTAGTGTCAATTTCATAAAAAGCGAGTATAACCAGGACACAGCTAAGATAAAGTAGTTCCAGTCTCGTTTGAGAGTGTCGCAGAATAGAAACCGAGTGGGTTTTTGGACTAAATGAATAAGACAAACACAATGTGAGAAGGGTGGAAATTTATGAAATGAATTAATAAAGAAAAATATATGATGTAAAAATACAATGATTCTCTCACGCTCTCAACATACGATTGACTCAAATCACTCTACACAACATTCACACGTTGAAAATAAACCAAAATAATAAATCAATATGAAGTACGGGTCCAAGAAACCTCATGGACTGCAGATACGCTTCAAACAGCATTTTACACTATAAGAGAGATTCACATAATCTCGAATATGAACTCTATTAAGATTCAAAATAATCTTATGAACACAACCAAGATTCAAAATAATCTTATGAACACAACTAAGACTCAAAATAATCTTATGAACATAACTAAAATTCAAAATAATCTTATGAATATAAAAATGCAATTGGAACAACAATTGATCCAAACGTATGCTTCTAGACCCCTTGTACAGTCGCACGATTCCTTAGGTTGACCCACACTCTTATCGGCCGCTCGCACCCTTTATGGATCCACCACGTGTACAGTCATACGTATACACACGTACAGACAGCATACAGCAACCTTTTGAATTTGCTACGTCTACGTCCGTGGCACAGACATACGTACATACATACTAACGTATCGACAGCACACAGCCTTAAATACTCTGGAAACTCCACACAGCTCTAAACAACTTTAGACAGCTTCAGACAGCTCTAGTCATATTCACAGTCACATTGACAATCACACTTCCCAGCGACAGACACAATCAGCTACAATAAAACCAAACTGGTCATAATAATAGTTTCTGTATAATCTCTAGATATATGATAATACTTTAACCTCTAATAGTGACTTGTAATTCAAAGTTCAAATCTGCGTTCTAATAAGTGCATTATTACGCGATAAGACATTACAAACCGAATAAGCTTCGCATATCAAATGAAAATGTAAATTTAACACTTACCCCTATGGCTGGAGAACAATGGAGAGCGTACACTCCTTGACGTGATCCAAAACGACCAGTGTCGATTTTAGAAATTGATCTTACTTAAATCCATAGGACAGTGAGCAGAAGTCAGGGTAGAATACCCGTGCATATCATGTTAGTAATGTTACTTCGTCACAAGTAATCTCTGGCGAGGTACATGTTAATACAGTCGCTTACCTGGAAAAACACGTATTCACCCTAGGTAACGTTGTACGCATGTACAACGAGAAATAGTCAAATAGTTCTAAGGCAAAACCAAGTTATTTCGTTGCCTAATTCTGTGACAGAGAGTATAGTAACACTGAATCAGAAAACGGTTTTCCCACTCTGGGGATTCGAAGGTAAACATCTTGCTCACTACTGGGTAGAATATTGATATGCTCATAATAAATACATATTATCACAGCAATACGATCTTGCTAGATCACGTCTAGCTTGTCAGCATCAGAAAATCCGGATCGTTACATAGCTGTCTGATCCAAGAATCCGTACTTAAACACACAAAAATTAAAAAAAAAATTAAAAAACAGATCATATAGTGGAATTGGCTCTTTAGTGGCGCCATTATTCGCTCCCTTTTAAATGGAATCTTACTGCTGAAGCCAAAACAAAACAAAAAACCAAAGTCCTCAAAAAGACAGCATATCAAAAAGAAGAGTGGTGGTGTATCATGTCCATACCATCACAAGAAAATGAAAGGACACTGCCTGTCAGAAAGATGCTGATTCTAGGACGCGCATGCATTCCAGAAATCAGTGACAGCGTATCCTCCCGCCATTTCTTCGACGTTCAAAATGCCTGCCAAACCTGCCTTAAGTCCAATATTTCTTACTTTGATGAAAGAAAGGAAACTCATTTCTTAAGGAAGTTTTACTTCTCCAACTATAGATGTCTTCTTCTATTGCTTTAGCGACTACTGCTGCATCTAAAAAGGTGATATCTTTTAGACAAACATGCAAGACAGGACAGATGTGTTAAAAGATTTACTGGCTCTATCTAAACAAGTTCTGTCACGATTTTGACGGTAGAAAATACATCATCGTCGAGTCGTGCTCATAATAAATTTGACAATAGTGCAGACGAATCCCATTATAAAAAAGTATAAGATAGATTTCGCTCCAGTGCCTTTGCCGCTGAAAAAAAAGATGTCGTCGCCGAGAAGTGTACACCACTATCTTCGTCATCCCAAGATATAACCTTCCTCCAAGAAAAGGAAAAGAAATGGTTATGCTTAGCATTTGTGACGTGATATAAGTACTCGCGAAATCCAATTCTCCAATGCGAACACCAATCAATCAAAAGTACCTAAAGAAATCATCAACAATGTGCATTGAATGTTCTTTGGAAATTAACTCTACCTTTGTCCAAGATACAACAAAACGATTAGGAAAACATCAGAACGTTCCTCGCAAAATGATGAAAAACAATTCCCATCACAGAAAGGGAAAAACATGATCGTTCAGCTAGGAGTATTTCTGCCATTGCTGATTGGACCCTTGTTATAAGTGTCCGCTTCATATGTTAGGATAAATTGCAGAATGGTCTTTAGCAGGATTCATAAAATGAGAATGAGGGAACTCCATCGCTGATACAAGTAGCAGATAACTCATTTACCAGAAAGTTTTGGACTAACAGCTACATCTACTCTGACAAGACTATCATGAAAAACAATCCCAAAATCCACCAAGCCAGACACAGCCACTGTAATGGAGTAGAAAAATACATTTTTCAAACTGCATCTGCTTCAATATCTAGTAAAAATTGCAGTTTCTTTATTGACGTTCTCCCCTCCACCAAGACGGGACGAAATGACAACCTGTGTCAACAAGATGACGTCAATACCTTCTTCAGCAGAGAAAAACGAAAGACGGAAAGACATTAATAATAAAAAATATAATCTCTAAATTAGTTATCCAACTACTGAACTACTGATACTAACTCCATTTAATGTTGCTTGTCGGGCAAGTTAACCCTCATTGCAATACTAAAACATATCACACGAACATCAACCTAAGATCAGTATCCAACAGTGGGTAACCATTTGAGGTGCAGCAACAAAATAAAAAGCCAACCTTCATCATGGAGACACATTTAGCCAGCATTTACCACAACCCCCGTCATGGAGACACATTTAGCCTGCATTTAATACAACCCCATCATGGTGACACATTTAGCCAGCATTTACTACAACCCGCGTCATGGAGACACATTTAACCAGCATTTACCACAATCCCCATCATACAGATACATTTAGCCAGTATTTACCACAACCCCAATCATGGAGACACATTTAGCCAGCATTTACCACAACCTCATAATTGGAACATATTTAGCCAGCAGTTACCACAACCCCATCATGGAGACACATTTAGCCAGCATTTACCACAACCCCATCATTGGGACATATTTAGCCAGCAGTTACCACAACCCCCATCATGGAGACACATTTAGCCAGCATGTACTACAACCCCCATCATGGAGACATATTTAGCCTGCATTTACCACAATCCCCATCATGGAGACACATTTAGCCAGCATTTACCACAACCCCCATCATGGAGACACATTTAGCCAGCATTTACCACAACCCCCCATGCAGACACATTTAGCCAGCATTTACCACAGACCTCTCTTCCTGGCCTTTATAGATCTCACCAAGGCATTCGATCTAGTCAGCAGAGACGGACTCTTCACAATCCTGGCAAAATACTTTTGCCCTCCAAAGCTGCTAAGCATGATCCAGTCCTTCCACGATGACACGAAAGCCACAGTGCAGTACGATGGCTCAACATCCGACCCCTTTGACATCCAGGGCTGTGTCCTTGCCCCCATGCTCTTCGGCATCTTCTTCGCAGTCCTGCTCAAGCACGCCTTTGGGACGTCCACAGAAGTTATTTACTTGCACACGCGATCAGACGGTAGACTGTTCAACCTGGCACGACTGAAGGCAAAGAGCAATGTGCGTGAAGTCACCATCAGGGGCATGCTCTTCGCAGACGATGCTGCTCTAATCACCCACACAGAAGCTGAGCTTTAGCGCCTGATGAACCGCTTTGCTAAAGCATGCCATGAGTTTGGGTTAACCATAAGCCTAAAGAAAGCAAAGGTGATGGATCAGGACGCGGACCCCCCAAGCATCATCATCAACAACTACGAATTTGAGGTGGTCAGTCAGTTCATGTACCTTGGCTCTACCATCACCAACAACCTCTCGCTCGATGATGAGCTCAACAAGCGGATCGAAAAGGCATCAACAACTCTCTCCAGGTTATCGCAGAGAGTGTGGAACAACAGCATGCTGACCCTGAACACTAAGATCACCGTGTACCGTGCATGCGTGCTAAGCACTTTCATGTACGCCAGTGAAACCTGGACTCTCTACGCCTCACAAGAGAAAAGACTGAGTGCCTTTCACATGCGATGCCTCCGACGCATACTCGGGATCACCTGGAGCGATCGAGTAACAAACAACGAGGTGCTCGAGCGTGCCAAGATTCCCAGTATGGTCACACTCCTCCGCCAACGTCGCATCAGATAGGTGGGCCATGTACGTCCGATGGATGACGGACGGATCCCCAAAGACATTATTTATTCGGAACTCGCCTCTGGTAAAAGGTCGATCGGACGGCCACAAGGATGTCTGCAAGCACGACACGAAAGCCCTTGACATCGATGTCAACACCTGGGAAGAGCTCGCTCTAGACAGATCAAGCTGGAGACATGCTCTGATCACTGGTCTGAAAGCCGGAGAGGACAAGCTACGCTTGCTAGCTGATGAAAGACCATCGCAGAGGAAGAAGAAGCAGCTCCAACCAACACCAGACGCAACCTTCAAGTGCAGCAAGGACTGCCACTCCCGCGTTGGACTACATAGCCACAGCAGACGCTGCACAAACACCATCTCTCATGGGCGCAGTTACAACAACCTCCAACTGTATCTACTTGATCCAATAATTTGAGATTACAATGTTCAGATTCCGTGGTGTGTCGACAATATTGTCTGTAATTTCTTCACCAATGCAGTCTTGGGTTTCATTAGAATATTGAGTGACGTTATGATCGTGATTACTCTAGAAACGTTGATAAAATAGAAAGCTGGTTTTGCGAACATTATGGCTATCTTTCTTATGGCAAAATGACAGTGCCTTAGATCATTGGAAGTCAATTTTGACTCCACAACGTTTCCATGCTTCATAAATACGTTTATGTTTAAATCTTTGTCAGGTTTAATCCCTGTTTTAAGTCAGATACGCTTCTTCTTTTTAATAAAATTGTCGATTCTGAAAAAAGGTGTTGTCTTGTTTTTTATTTGTAGAAAACATATTGCATTGCTCTTCACACTTATACGTATAAATCTTGGTCATGCTTTCTTTCATGTCCGCGTACCAAATCGGACGGATATACTTCGTTTACGTGTATTCTTCACCATAATGCGGTACGTGCATCAGTCTGGCCATCAATCGTTGACTTAACATGCATTAAAAAATTAGTAGAATGGCAAAATCAAGCGAAATCTTTGTGCACATATACAGAGTCAGACACCTCTCTTCAGACAAAAAGGCTACCATTTTCTTGAAAATTGTGCAAGCCATGATTGAAGACGTCATTAGAGAGGAACTCTTCAGGGAAATAGATGAATGGGAGAAGAAACAGACAAGGAGGAACATCAGAAATAGCAACCGTTTCTAAGATGGAAGATGGCCCAGGCGGAAGAAAATAGGGTAAGGAAACGCTATAGGTGGGGCATTGCAGCTGAATGACTCAACCAAAATTGGACAAGGATCCATGAAAAGCTGCGCCATTGCGGCTATAGACATTGGATCCCAGATGAAGAGGAGAAGGAAGATGTTGTGTTGAAGAAGGCCAATGAGCCTTATTGTAAGACTCATGGTCTCCACCAAGACATTTTGGAACGAAAATTAAAAGAACTGGGACCAACTATTTCTAACTGGGAGGGAAGAGTGGCATATTAAGGGCAATTCGGATCTCTAGGATAGTGAGATACTAGTCATATTTGCCATAGATGTGTGTTCGTGTAGGTTTGTGTGCGTGTGTTGTGTATGTCTTTGTCTTTTCCCAGAAAAACTAAAACTTGAAATGCCTTACTCCTCTTCTTGTGATAGTATGTGTGACTGTGTAGTAGTATGTCTATAAACACCTCCTACCTTTATGTGTGATAGCATTTTTCTGTTGTTTTTTTTTTCTGTGAGAGTGTGTGTCTATTTCATGCTGTTTCTTTTACATCATACTCAGTCTCATGTGATAATGTGTTTGTGTGAATGTAAGTATATCGCGTGTATGTAAATAATCCTAGCCTTTTCAGTGAATGGTAGATGTGTTTGATTCGATAGTAATCAAAAGGTGGGTGCTGGTATTGCAGAACTTCTGTTTAAGGTTTAATCAAAATGCAATTGCTAGTTTGTGGAGTGTCTTATAGCAAATGTGGTGTATTGTATTGCAATAAACAAGCGGCTACTGGATTATATATGTGGTTTGTTGGATTGTAACAAAAAAGCGGCTGCTGAATAGTATAGTTCGTGTGTTGCATTGTATCTGACCTTTTAACATTACCAAAAGCATTGTGTCCACAAGTACCAACTGCATGTTAACCCTATTGCTTAATTTTAATTTCGGTCAGACCCCTAAGATGCGAAAAATGTATAGGGCACAGCGGTAATTCAACGCTAGAGAAGGTTTTTTTCTTCTTCATTTTGCTTCCTTGTGACTACGGCATGTTAACCTACGGCGTAATGTTAATTCCCCTAATGCCCCACAGTCTCCCGTATGTTAACCTAAGGGCGTAATGCTATCCCTGAGGATGCCGCAAAAAGCCTCCTGCAACTACTGTCAACATATTCACACCGACTAAAAATGTTCCCTTTTCTCAGATGTGTTAAAGACGTTATGTCATAGTCAAACACGCATCCTAAATAGGCACTATAACACATCTATATCCATATGAATGTCATATCCAACTAACCAAATGTCTTATTTATGTCCATAATAATGTCATATCCATCTGGCCAAGTAAATAACCTATGTCCATTTAAATGTAATCCAACTGTCCATATTAATATCAAATCCAATTAGCGATCTATATCTATATGAAAACATTTCCAACTGGCCATATAATTAATCCATGTCCATATGAATGTCATATCTAAAAAGGCAAATAACGTATATGTAGTCATATGAGTCTCATATCCAACTGGCCATATAACTTGTCTATGTCCATATGAATGTCATTCAATTTACTCAAAATTATGAAATATGACTTTACTCTTGTCTTCATACTTAGTACAAAGGGAAAAGAAAATGGCTACGTCTGTATGTCAAGAGCAACAAATCAGGTGTGTTAAATTGTGTTTTTACACAGCGTAAAGTTGCCAATGTTTACTGACGCACGTCCGTTGTCACATCTTCGTTTTCGGAGGTACGTACTGCACGTTGTAAAGCTCTTCATTTTCGGAGGTAAGTAAATATTGCTTGTAGTTCTTAATACCTTAATTCCTACATAGCAGTGATCGTTTCCCACCAACACCCAAAAACGAAACTTGTGAAGTTTGGAGAGAGCCTCTGAAGCTTTTGTTAACTATTTCATTATTAATTGATTCACATCCTGGAGACAGATTGGATTTAAGAGACATACATGCAAATGAATACACGCCCACTAACGTTTCTCCATAATTTAGAAGTTATCTCTCTCCTTCGCTACTCTCTCTCTCTCTCTCTCTCTCTCTCTCTCATCATTAAGTAATGTATTTGGACCTAATATCCGCTGTGCTTCTGTCTCTCTGTCTCGCTCTCTCTATATGTCATACATACATACATACATACATACATACATACATACATACATACATACATACATACATACATGCATGCATGCATGCATGCATGCATGCATGCATACATACATACATACATACAGTATGATAATCAAGTACACTAGATTTGATGCTACTACTTCAAATATCGTCAATTTTAAAGTCTTGCTGGTTACACGAATCAATATTTTTTTCATTAGATAAGCGATACAAATGCTAGCTTCACCCCACGAGCCACCACGGAGCAATAATCCTCGACATCACCGTCCGGTTTCTGGATCATATATAGCATTTGCAAACGGCTTTGTCATTGTCCATCTTACGTAAAATATTCACTAATTTTTTGTTTTAATATATTCGTAAGTGTGAAATGTAGAAAATTATTAGTGAAATATTTTAATGTTACTATAATTCCTATATTTTCACGTGTGCACAACATATCGTGTTTTCATGGGGGGGGGGGTCCACTTTGTCACCCGACGCTTAATTGTTAGTTCCATTAAGTTGCAGCATAAAAATGAGTATTTTGTCAGCTTAAGCAGGCATGAACATTATATTTTGCCGAAGATAGCTGACTCACCACATTTTGACTCTTTACGAAATTATGTCCCTTTAACAACCATGACAACAATGATAACAACAACAACAACAAAAACGGGCGTTCTGCATGACTTCAATTACTTTTGATATCAGAGAGTGCAAACTATCAAGCATTTAATTCATTGTAACTTATTAGGCCATCAGTTTTCTTACTGTTTTCTGAGTTGGACATGGTGTACTGAAGACAGGGCCGGATCAGATCACACGTTTTGGGTGGGCGTTACAAAATTTTAAAAGAGCCCTGACTTTTCTCGAAAGGGCATCAAAGCAAACGACTGTTTGTTGATTTAATCAAAATGTGCATAATACCCAATAAAAATGCGCAAGAATAAAACGATGGTCAAATTTCAAGTGACAAATGACTGTACGTTTCCGTGTACGTTTTGCTTTGGGGTTTTTTTTGTGCGGGGTGATTCTGAAATTTCCTTCCCCGATCAGGCACTCGAATTTACAAGTCTCGTATATAATAAAAATAAAATTTTCTTTTCCTGTGTACATACCGGACATATTTCATATTGTTAAGGTATTGTAACGAGGATTCACAGTTTGCTGAAGTTAAAGTTCTGATTTTAAGTACAATGGGGCTTTGCAGCGCCAGCTTAGTGTCTGGTCACGTGATACCGCTTTTGGTTGGTATACATACAATCCAACTGTGATGGTGTGGTGTGGTGTGATCCGACCTACATCTAAGACATCCATTCCAGTGACGTAGTGTGCAAGCCACCCAGCCGGAACAAAAAGTTATTCAAGTTCTGCTAGATTCCAAAGTAAATACACAGAGTTAAATAAATGCACAATTTACAGAAAGGTAAGTACATTAATTGGGATTATTTTTGTCAGTTATAGATGAAATATTTATGTGCCCTATCGCTTGCTGATCTTTGTTGGAGGGACCCAGTTACATAACCTGAATGACTTGTACTTTAAATTCAAACATTTTATTGAAAGAGTCAAACGGGAAAATTGCAAAGCAGCTATGGTGTGAGAGCCCATTTTGCCAGCGGAAAATAAGGCTTTTTTCGTCTTAGCTATTGACCTGAGGCTCCTGCTTTTCTAACCAAACCCTCTTTCTTCAGTTGTATTTTACTTCGAACTTAGTGCTTGGACTAATTTGTAAAATGGGACGTCTCTTGGCCTTAATAATCTTTATGTTATTTTTAATAGATTGTTGAGAGCACGATTCATAGCCTGAACGATTCAATTTGCCAATCAGTGGGAACACTTCTCCTAAATGTTTAAATTATATTTCCAGTACTGCAGTTCTCAAGTTCATTGTTCATAAAGCCATCGTTGGACAATGCGGATAGCTTGTTCATTTCATTTCTTGAAGGATTACGCATTGAAACAACCTTTCCAGTTGGTGGGGAATGAATATGTTTTATTTTTCTGTTAATCGAACTCAGTTCTGCTTTTCTCCTTATGATGGACTGGATGTATTGGGTCAGTTCAATGCAGTAAGTAAAATGTGAGCTTAGTTGGAAATGTAGTCAAAATAACACCACAATTTCGGTGTGTATCAGGTTTTCCATGACACGTCACGTCATTCGGCTTTGAAGAACAAAGAAAGTACACTTTTGAGGAATTCAAGATGAATAAATGTATGTATATTTATTACCATTCTTATCACCAGCTAAAGAATACTCATATTCCTGATACACTATAATACTTTTAGACGCACGTGTCGTACAATATGAAGCAGTCCAATATGCAAAAATACTTCACTTCTGACAATGTAAATTTGACGGAGAAATAAAAATGAGAATGTAATCATACAGTATACTGCACGATTCTGATAATGTTAAGTTTATGGAGGAAAAAATGAGTAGGCCTATATAATAATGTGCTGTTTTCGTCTGTTTATTTTCTACTTCAACAGTCGTAAGAATTTAAAATGTAAACAAACATACACTTCCCTGTATGTGGCAAGTGATGAAAAAGTTTCACCAACATTCTAACAAGATGCAATTCTTCTCAGTTTAGGTTGCAGCCAAAGCAACCAAAACAGCTGATGTTCTCTGTGATAAGTCTTCCTTTATGTTACAAATATTTGTCCTTTTGTTCTCAGATTTACCTAGCAAATTCGATTCCTCTGTAATATTAATAGACAAATTGAAAATTCCATCACTTAAACTTTCTCCTTACAAAATATTTTTAACAAATCTGTTGGAACATGTTTTTAAACTCTGAGGCTGGAATGTATTTTGGGTAACTTTGGTATTTAGATAACTTACATTGTGGAGTGTCTCTTCTCTTTCATCACTGCTGCATTTGGGAACAAGATCAACGGGTTGTACGGTTCAGAAATTTGTGTTCTTCTGTTTCTTAAAGCGTTTTGTTTAAGGTCGTTGCTCCCAGAATTCAGCACTTTGTAGCAGTTAGCATATTCATTTGAAGCTCAAATGATGTAGCACAGTTCCTGTACCTTAATTATCTATTTATACATGTGTTGTAACTATTAAGAGTATCTCGTTCATTGTGCAAATCCATCCGGTTTCATTCAAGTAACCAGGTAGACACCAATTAACGGGGTGGGGTCATTTCTAACCATGCCTTGAATCTTAACTTGACTCTCTGAGGCTTCTTTGTCTTAATTTTTTAAATTTCAGTGCAAGATTTCAGCGACAAAGTACTTGTTCTCTCTCTATCTTTCTCTCCCTTTTGTTTGGTATCACTTTGCACACCTGTTTCATCTGAGAACTCGTTTTTAAACATTTTGTCCAAAATATTGTTGTCAACCTCAGCTAACTCTAATTTCTCTTAGACACAAGGATACTTTGACCTCATTCGAGAGTACTCCTTTAACTCACCTACCTGTATTTCGACTACAAGAACATACTTAAAGACTTAATAATGTTTACTTCCTTAATTATTGGCAGCGTGTTTTTGTTTTGTAATTTCATGGTGTTTACTTTTGTAATCTTGTCGTTGTATGTATCCTTATGTATTATCTAATACTTTAAAGCGAATAGAGCTTCAGAAGATTAGGCTCTGAACTAAGTCCACAATATTATTATTATTATTATTATTATTATTATTATTATTATTAAATGGTGAACATATTAGTGCGATATCATCACGATTGACTCTAACTTAACTATTGCTTTTACCCT
Organism: Sinohyriopsis cumingii; assembly: GCA_028554795.2. NCBI lineage: Eukaryota > Metazoa > Mollusca > Bivalvia > Unionida > Unionidae > Sinohyriopsis > Sinohyriopsis cumingii. The sequence goes on from CM068824.1 coordinate 145,527,769, forward strand.
AGTTATATCCATCTCTGGATTGATTTCTCTTCAAACGAGAGGATCCCCAACAAATTGGTCCTTTAAGTGTGAAATCCCCAACACATCGTTTTTTCAAGCGTTGAATCCCCAGCATATGGTTCACCTTAATATAGAATGAAGCAAAAACTTAAAGTGCACCAATAATAATGATGCGGGAGATAATTTAAAAAAATAAGCTCTTAACCATTTTGAGGTATCAATTTAGTTCTTAACACTGAACTAGATCAAGGCATAATTTTGAATAACCCAAATTGTTCATCTGTAAAATTTTCAGTGAATTGCCGGATGTATAATTTAACCAGAACAAGCTTTTCCCGATCTATCTGTTTCTTTATTCCTGTATCAGGTGATATTCTACTAAACGTTCTCACGTAATACAAATGCACCTTAATTTGCTTCTAAACAGTGAAGTAATGCATATAGTTCCTTATATATATATATATATATATATATATATATATATATATATATATATATATATATATATATATATATATATATATATATATATATATATATATATATATATACATATACATATACATATATATATATATATATATATATATATATATATATATATATATATATATATATATATATATATATATATAAGGAACTATATGCATTACTTATTAATAACATTATTGTATATTAAGAACTTATGTTGACTCTAGTACTTTTCATAGGAATTGCAAAGAAGAGGTCTCAAAAATATTGTGATACCTTGTTTTTGCATTAGAATCCGTGAGTCTAACTGCTTATAAAGGACACTTCATGCGATTAAATTGCGACATTTATAGACCTGATTTACTATAAAATCCCCAGGGACTTTTGATAATTTGACAATTTATTTTCCATTACGGGAGCTAAATGATTTCAATAAATGGCATGTGAAACAAAATCTTTTAAAAGATTCTCAATTACTCAGTACGCTATGGAACCAATCTGTATAAGCTGTGAATCGTGCGGAAGGACATGAGCGAACACTACGACCTTTCAATACCAAAGATCCATTATGTTGCAGCGTTTAAAATGTAAATCTTCTACAAAATAAACTTATTTGAACCTTTTATTTATTTATATAGCATTCACGCCAAATCAAGATTTTTTTTATGTATGAAATTAAGTCTAGATTACCATCGAGACTGTCAGAGAAGTTTTGTAGTTGTTGAGATGTTAGAAGACAAAGATTTTTTGGATTGTTTTGTCAAACCAAGTCCTCTCGTCATCGGAGTACAGCCCAAAGATATCAGTTTATTGTTAAAATGCAAATTGGTTTAATGAGAGCAACGTATTTTCTCGTTTGACACGTGTTTACAACACAGAAAGGAAAGCTTTAACACAGCGATTCTTACAATTTCATCACTGCGCCACGAGCGTTCATAAAAATCTGCTAAAAAGTGATAAAAATGGCTGGAGCGTACACAATGGCGATTTAAATCTCTCCCGTGACTCGCTTCCGGTAATGTTTTGGTGGAGATTAGTATAATCCTTAAAAATGGAATGACAGCAGTTAAGAAGTGATTTAAAAGTAATGAATTTTAACAAGCACTCGTGGAGCTGATTTATTTGACATGAATGTTTATATAATTAAAAGTTAATTGAGAGCCGTAGCACTTGAAGCGCATTTGCAAACAGCAATATCCAGTTAAAAAATGATAATTCATTCTGAGCGACAAAACACAAGGACTTGCAAATATCAATTACGATTAGACGACGGCACTTCCTTGTAAATGGACGTTCAAAAATTTTGTCTTGGATTCATACTGAGAGATGTTATTTGGAGAAAATGACGAAGGAAAAACTAAATTTTTCAGATCAACACGTCTGCGCCAGACGGTGGATATAAATTAGTACAATGACCAACACTAGTGCTGCTGTTGCCGTTACTGTTACCCAACAACAACATCGACAACAAGAGCAACAGCAACGTCGACGACAAGAAAAATTACAATCTTGTTATTGATACCATATGCATTTTAAAAGTGACAAAAAAGTTATTGCAACTATATCTTTAATACCCGGAAAATTATGTGATAAAAAAGAAATTAATAAAACGTACTTATATTTGACTCGCAAACTTTGGCTGAATAATTCATTAGTTTCTAAATTTTAAATTGATGACCAGATACAAAAATAACATTACTGCATTCAGAACGAAAATTAACAAAAACTAACAAGTAAAGCGGATGTTGGCTATATTGGTGGAAAACGCAAATGGAGCAACCATCAAGGATTGTCACTAGATTGTTAATATACACAGTTCTTTTACGTACTGATTATTTCAGGCCCAGTTTTAGTACCAAAATTAATACCAACCAATATGTCTGTATAAAACGTCTGTCAAACTTGGCACACGTGATTTGTAAGAGCCTTAAATCGGGAAACCCTATACTGAGGAGGAAACGTGTTTATACTGCGATCGTGACTGACATCTTTGAATTCACGAGCCTGTATCTTACACGCGAATACATTATCAACACAATCGTTACACAAACATATGTGTATCATATATGTGTATCATATATGTGAAGAGAAACAAATAGCAGCTCTCTGCTTTGTACTTGAGATAACACTGGACAACAAATTTTTACAAAAGTCCTGTTACTGAAATAAAATTAGTCAATTCTTATCAATTTTTATGTGCTGAACACGAATATGAGAGTCAAATTGCAAAATTGGCTCTAGTTTTTTTTGTAATCTGCAAGAAATTAATATTTACATAACGAAATGCATTCCAATAGTAAAAGGTCAACTGTAATAGCCTACCTATAAAAAATCAAGTCATTGACTACATCTTAGATTTCTTCGCCTGTCTCTTGTACAGCTGTTCGGGAGCATCTCTGAGGAGTGTCCAGCAGTAGTCAGCCAGCATTGTAGTGGACCATTTTCCCTGGTATCTTTGTTCCATTGTTGCGATATCTTGATGAAAACGTTCGCCGTGTTCATCACTAACAATACCACAGTTGCTAGGAAAGAAATCCAAACGGGAATGAAGGAAGTGAATCTTTAGAGACATATTGCAGCCAAGTTTCTTATACTTCATCAACATGTCTTCTACTAGTTCCTTATAGTTTTCTGCCCTAACATTTCCGAGGAAGTTTGTAGAAACTAGGTGAAAAGCATTCCATGCTTGTTTCGCGTCACCTTCCAGCAAGTTGTTGAACCGGTCATCTTTGAAAAGCTCTCGAATCTGAGGACCCACAAAAACTCCCTCTTTAATCTTTGCTTCGCTGAGTCGAGGGAATTTTTCATGCAGGTATCGGAATGCTGGCAAAGTCCGGTCAATGGCTTTCACGAAGTTCTTCATCAAACCTAGTTTGATGTGAAGGGGTGGTAGCAAGATTTTCTGAGCCTCAACCAGAGCTGGGTGTTGGATATTCTTCTCTCCAATGGCTACATTCTGCCTGTGAGTCCATTCCTTCCTCATGTAGTGCATTTCCCTTGCTCGGCTATCCCACTCGCATAAGAAACACATGTATTTTGTATATCCTTGCTGCAGTCCCATTAAAAGGGCAACTACCTTCAAATCACCACAGAGGTGCCAGCTGTACTTGTTATACTCAATGGAATTCAGTAGCTGCCTTAAGTTATCGTATGTCTCTTTCATGTGGACAGCATACGCTACTGGAATAGATGGAAGATTGTTTCCATTGTGCAAAAGCACAGCCTTGAGACTCAGTTTCGAAGAGTCCACAAATAGTCTCCATTCTTGTGGGTCATGAGTGATTTTTAAAGCATTCATGAGGCCCTCAATATCGGAACAGAATATCAGATTACTTTCCTTTCTGAAGAAAGGCTCCAATTGCTGGTGGCGCTTTCGATATGCAGTAATTGTGACATCTTCTTCTAGAAGATTCCATTGTTGGAGTCTTGGTCCTAGCAATTCTGCCTTGTTCTTTGATAAGTCCAAATCACGAATCAGGTCATTTAGTTCTTCCTGTGTTATTCTGTGTGGGGTTGATGATGCACCACAGTGAAAATCTGGATCACTGCATGCTGATGGACCAGGAGAAGAACAGGTCGACTCACCTTTGTCTTCGTTAGATGAATCAAGAGAATATTCTGCTGGAGGTTCTGGAATAGGAAGTCCCTCACCATGTGGAACTGGTCTCAATGCAGACGGAATGTTTGGGTAGACTATTCTCGACTTCTTTCGCTTCGTTATTCCGCCGGAAAGAGGAGGAACCAAGCAGAAGTAACAGTCATTTAGGTGGTTGCTTGGCTCTCTCCACACCATTGGGACTGCAAACGGCATTGATGACCTTTTGCAATTCAACCACTGTGAAAGCTGTGTTGTACATGTAGCACAGCATATATGCGGAGCCCAAGGCTTGTCTTGGTCACCAACCTTGCATCCGAAGTAAAGATGATATGCCTTCTTCACTTGAGAATTGATACTTTTCTTCTGGTTGGCAAATGTCACTTCCCCACAAATATAGCAAAAATTGTCCGCGGTATTAACACACTTTCGAGGCATTACTGTTCTTTATTGTACGTAAATGGATAAAATAATAAGTTTTATGTAACAGTAGCTTGAACTGTCTCGCACAACGTCTAAAATATTTTAAATGCTGAACCTATCTGATTGGGCTTTATATAGTACACTGCTTACGTCAGCTTCAGCAGCCGCCTGGCATTAGTATAATAGGCCTACACATGTATAGTACACTGCTGACGTCAACTTACTTCAGCAGCCGCATGGCATTAGTATTGCATTGCATCAGAAAATGATGCAATCAACTGTGGATGATGTGAGCATGATGGTATTATGCAATGTTACATCATTATTCCGGATGTTGCTGCAGTCCTACTGGAGAAATTTACACAGTGAAACATAGAAAATGAGGTATATGAATATCTTCAAAACGAGAGCCAATACAAATTTTTCACGGTTATATTCGTGTTCGGCACACCAAAATACTACAGATTAGGGCCTTTTCAAGTCAGTAATGATTTCACTGTTGACCAGTGTAATCAAATAGTTTTGTAGACTGATTTCCCTCTTACTCTCGGCCTGTCCAGATTGTATCTGCATAGAGAATTTGCATCCATCAGTCATTTGAAAATACGCTAAAACTTGCGTCCACTTGCGAATTGTTTGCTTCAAGAGGATGCATTTTGATCATATCCTTTCAGTAAGTGTAGACGTCACGATTATAATATGTTCATGACGTAAACATGACCTTAGGCTATTGACATAATTTATCATACAACATTCTTCCTCACTGAATATCATTGTACGTTTACCTCAAAGGCGTGAAAGTTCATGCCTTCTTTAATTATTAATTAAATTTAGTTTGCGCTCACAGTGCCGCCTAGCGCGAAAGTTTTTTTTTTATTCTCCATTCTGAACATCTTTGTCTTTTTCTGATGCGAGTAGAATAATTGCTATTCTCTGAAAGAGATTTGGATATAACCCTAGTGATACCGATTTTGGGAAGTTTTGGCGTACGAACATCCGGCTCCTTTTTATTTCCTTTTGGGGGGTGGGGTGGGGGTACCAGACTGTCATATGGTGAAGATCCCACTGAGCCCCGTAAGAGTCAGGTTGAACAAGACTAGGCTGTCACACGGATTCCCAGATTACGTCACGACCAATCTTAGTCCTGCAGTTCCTCGTCCTTTTCCATTGTAAGTTAGAAAGAAAAAACAGAAAGAAAAAAAACAGCGTCGATGTAGCTTGGGTCACCCAACCATCTCGGTTGTCATCACTTTGCAGTGGAAAATTAAACCAGTGACGAGCTAAAACGAAAACAACAAAGAAACAAAGAAACAAATATTAAAAAGAAAGTAACGTGAAAACAATGTACCACAAATTTTGGGACGCTAAGCGGCGTTACGAGTATTGACAAAGATTTGATGAAATTAATGTTGAAAATAAGGCATACCAAGGCAAAGTTAACAAAACATGAAACCATCCAGGACGAGCGTTATAAGAATAATTTAGTTGTACAAAAGCCTGGTGTCATTTTGACGTCATGTACATCATGAAGTCATAATATTGATGACTAAATGGGTTATGGATCAAAGCGTGTCAACTTGATTTAAACACATTGTAAGATGTTGCACCAAATTTGAATGGTTACTGTCCTTCCACGTTAACAATCAAAGAAAGCAAAAATACTAACCATGAACCAGCTAATCCAAGACGGCATTGATACACTTATCATGACAAAATGGGATAAAATTTATCTCCTTTTGAACTGGAAGAGGGGACCGTAGGATGCCATAACAACAGTCGTGGAAAAATTCATGGTCAACTTGAACGTCGATTAAGGATGGAGTTCATTATGTTGGTGTCACTCATTATTCACGTATTATGTGACTTGGATGTTTATAATCGGGTGGGGATGGTCTTTATTCTTTATCAGGAATGGAGCAATGTTTTCAATTCATACCGACTATGCATTTGCTCAATTTTACAACAAAAATCCTGTATTACTCTGAATTATGGAACATATATAGAGATAAGCAGATTTATTATGTCTAAATCACATTTTTTATATATAAAAAAGTACTATACCTTGATATATTATTGACGAATGTTCAATAACTCATCAAACTCAAATTATATAATAAAATATTATGGTGTGCATAATACTTATAATCATAAAATAAATAAGTATTTTATAAATAATTAATCATAATATATTGAGAATTAATTTTAAATGCCCTTTCATTTTTAAAGAATTAGTAAACTTGTTTTTGTGATATTATATTGTACTTTCACTATTTAAGTTATTCTGTGAATTAGAATAATATATAAATATTCTTAATTAATTGTAAACGGGGGACTTAATTTAAAAAAAAAAAAAACAAATTCTGATTACTGAATGTCGTATAGAGTTTTGGTATTTAGACCTATAGGATATTGTTATGCATATTTGACTTAATCTATATTTGATTTAATTTAATTGTTTGTAAATTTTAAAATATTTTTATTTTTAATTTCATTACATGTCAAAGTAATGTAATCTTGTTTACTTGAGTTTTCAGTTTTTCAGAAATTTCAGTTTGACCTGATTCTTTTCATAAACACCTAATAACATATACACTGTTTCTAATTTTGACTTAGTTCCCGACCTTGAATCATAAATCACTGAGGCCAGTAAACAACTTTCTATTTTTATTTTATTCTTGGAGTAAAATGATTGGTTTTTATCAAGGTCCTACTGGGAGTGCAAGATTGTATATATGGAAACAGCCTCTATTTCGCAATCCTGGGTTTTCCGAAATTGCGCAGTAGTTAGATTTAAAGGCGATATTTAGAGAGCTATTTCTCAGTTGGGCTTTTACTTTGGACACTGGAACGTGTTTCGCTGCGACCAGTTTGGAGTTACATTTTAATTTTTATTCAAATTATTTGGATTCTAAAAATTTAATTCTTTTTCCTGGAAATATTTTATTACTCATAGAGAATTCTTGGACAAAGACATTTCTTTAAATTTTATTCGGAATTCAAACACCGAATATTATTTTCTGCGGTTCACAAAGAACTGTAAACACATCAGCGCTATACTGACTATAGTATACGTCATCGCCTTCCATTTTGGATTTTTCGTCTGGACTCGAACTTGAATTCATTAAAACATTTCATTACTGAGACTTCTAAAATTTAATTTGTGGATTATTCTTGAATTATTTCTGCATTTAATTTTTTTAAACCGTAAGTTCTTATATTTTTCATTTTTACAATGTTTTTTCCAGGGAAATAAATTATTTCTTACATTTTTCAAAGCTTAATGTTTTCACTCTTTCTTTCGTTACTGTTTATTAGAGCCTAAACACGTAACGTAAGAATATACCGTATTGAGACGATAAATCCAATAGGTTTCCTTTAGCAGACGTTCCATCTCAGAATCAGCTATAACAATAGGTTGAAAGGAGAAATCTTGAAAAGTATGGGGACTCTTGTTTAAATGTGCGGCAACATGAGATGAAAATGATTGATCGATATAAAAAAAATATGTCTGATCTATGATGGTTCATACGTTTAGATAGTTGTCGACTGGTTTGTCCAATATATCGGGTGCCACATTTTTTGCATGTGGTCAAAAAAATAACATTTGATGTTGCACTGTTGGTATCACAATGCATATTAAATGTTTCGTTCGTATTGTTACTATTGAAAGAAATATTTTCATTAATAAAAGTACAGTGCCAGCATCAGAAGTCTTTTACATTCAGTTGATGATCACTTTTTTATAGTTTAGAATTAATTAGGAAATCTTTAAGATTTTTAGTCCTTTTATAAGCAAGTGTGGGTTTGCTTTCGTGTAGCGATTTAACACATGCTTTACATGATAAGTTTAATAAATCCCAATATTTATTGATTATCTTACATATATTAGGCAAACTTGGATTATATTCAAAAACAAAAGGAGTGCTATCTTCATCTGCTTTCGTGTAGTGATTAGAGACTGGCTTTACATTATAATTGTCATCAATCCCGATATTTATCGATAATCTTACATATATTAGGCAAACTTGGTTTATATTAAAAAACAAAAGGAATGAAATATTCATTTCTATTTTTGATTGTACATTGTAAAGATTCATTTTGGAAAGCAGTATTAATGATGTCAATAGGGTAATTTCTATTTAAAAAATGCTGACCTAACTCTGCCAAAGATGATTTAAATTCGTTGTCATCGGAAATAATTCTTCTATATATTTTTGCTTGACTATATGATATCCCGTTTTCACGTGATTTAGTATGGCATGAAGAATATTCAACATATTGATGAATATTCGTGTTTTTAACATGAACCATGGTAGTGATGTCATTATTTTCATTTTTCACGACCTACACGTTCAAAAATGATGCTTTAGTTTTACACAGATTGAATGTAAATTGTATTGTTGAATGTAATTTGTTTAAACAGTCTATAAAATAATAAAGGTCTCATAATGAATAACTCCAAGCCATAAATATATCGTCTAAAAATCTTAACCAAACATCTGGTTTTAAGAGGCATTTATTTACAAAGTCATTCTCTAATTTACCCATAAATAAATTTGCATAAGAAGGTGTCATAGGACTACCCATTGCTGTTCCCAATGTTTAAAACATCCTTTATCTAGACCTATTGAATTCGCCGTCTTAATACGGTATATTCAAAATGTCTAAATTCCAAAACTCTACACGAAAAACATCAATCTAAATTATTATTTTTTAATTATGTCCCCCGTTTACAATTAATTAAGAATATTTTTATATTATTCTAATTTACATAATAACTTAACAAGTGAAAGTTTTATTATAAAACAAATTTACTAATTCTTTAAAAATGAAATGCCGTTTTAAAATTAATTCTCAATTTATAATGATTAATTATTCATAAAATACTTATTTATTTAATGATTATATATATATTATGCACACCATAATTTTTTATTATATAATTTGAGTTCTGATGAAATATTAAACATTCGTCAATGATATATCAAGGTATAATATATTATTTTTTAAAATGTGCATTATACCAAAATAAAAATATTAATAAAACCGTTTATCTGTTTTTATTCATAAATTTGTGTATAGTTATCAATAGAGATATATTTATTTTTAAGGTCCAGTTTCATGTATTTTGATGTATTAAAATATCATTAATCTGAACTGTAAATGCATATTTCCATGTCAATTCGTGAAAGAATGAAACAAATAGGTTAAAAATGTAATATATCATTGATCACCTGGAAACATAATATATTTAATGATGCGAGCAATGTTATTGAATTCAGTTTGAATTCAGTCTGATGAAGCGATAAATATATATCTTGTCTAATGTTGTAAAGCGCTTAGAGCTATATATATAAATCCCGTTTACGAAAATTATCAATTTAAAAATGAAACTTCATTCTCAAGAAACAAATACTTTATGAATATACACGTGGAATTTTATTCCCTGATGGAAGGGAAGGTATGGTAATGCAAGATATTTTTTTAAAATAGTATCAAATGAACTGACGTTTTTTTCCGTAACAAAAAAGCAAGCAATATAAATAAAAACAAAACAAACAATAGCATCAATACTTTAAAATTACAAGTTTTAAAGGAATACAAAAAGCAGGTTTTTTGTCATTCTTTATTGATTAAACCTCAAACTCCTATGGTTTTATGGAGTCGAGGTTTTAATTCAGCTAACAGTTGGATCAAATGCTGAAATACCATTGGTGTTGCTCTTACACACATTACGTAATATTGTCATGCGAGTAGTAATTTGGATCATGAATGGCCGAATAATATATAATTATTCGTTATAAAAGATATATTTCTTTTTTTTTATCGAACACATAAAGTCTGTCAATTCTCCGTTCGTTGCAATTTACACATAAACTTTCTAATTTGATTTTATGATAAATATGTGAAATTTCATGTGCTTATTTTCTTTCATTTGGATTTATTCTCCAGTGCCTGCCACTTTAATATATTTCTCCATCTATCAAATCAGTACTATGAATTCATCCTGGCATACCATATAATGCCCAATACGGCATAATAATGCACTGGTTCACCGACGGAAGAATATTTTCTGGTTATTAGCGAATTCTCAAACACCTGACACACCATCAGTAAATGCGATTTATTCACATCCTAGTGTTCCGCAGAACTCCATTCCTCTCACCTTTGTCATCACGAGCCTGTTTGCCTATGTTTTGTTTATTATATAATTTAAATTCAATGTTTATTATATACAAACTTTTCCTTTTGATGTATACTAAACATTTAGGGTAGTGGGTATGAACAAAATAAACCCAGGGGTAAGTTTTTAGGAGGTGGTGATTGATCCAAAGACCCAAACTGGTTTCATAAATTATTTGGCGTTTAGATGCCTACGAAATGTATGGCTGTAGAGCTGAAACCTCAATTGTTTCAAGTTTTGACCCACAGGCTAAGTTCCCACCCGATCCCTACATTGTTAAAGCCTTCAAGGCTACATTTGTTAACACTGTTAACCAATGCTGAATGCATACGTTAATTACCTTGTAATTTCAGACGGCATGTATTTTAAACCCTCAAACACTGAAGTTGATAGATAGATAGATAGATAGATAGATAGATAGATAGATAGGTAGGTAGGTAGGTAGGTAGGTAGATAGATAGATAGATAGATAGATAGATAGATAGATAGATAGATAGATAGATGGATGGATGGATGGATGGATGGATGGATGGAAAGTTAGGTAGGTAGTTAGGCAGGCAGGCAGGCAGGCAGGTAGGTAGGTAGGTGAAGAGATAGATAGATAGAACCTTGAATGATTGTTGTGTTATTTTAAATTGCGTGACATACGTCGGTGCAACCTTTCCCATGATCTGGATTATTTATTTCACGCCAGTTTATTTCAATCCATTCGCCATGCAAGCATTGAGTCATTAAGGACGATACGTTGCATTCTACCTGTGCAAGAGAACCTACATATGTCTGTGTACATAAACAAAACACGACGTGAAAGCACAATAGCAACAACAGCTGTGTAATGTCCGTTCATTAACAAATTCATAACCGTTCCTAAAGTAAATATTTTCTTTATAAAAGGGCTCAAGTTGCCCGACACCATGACACTGTGAAGGAGTTAAGTAAAAAGTTCTCATGGTTCTTCCAAGCTGGTCCTCGCTTGTGAATCTCAGCAGAGTGTAATACTAACTGTGGGAAAACAGCCGCCAGAGAAATGATGTGTTTCAAACACATTATATAATAGACATTTGGATTGGCTGTTTTATAAACAGTGATATTATCAATGCTGATATGTTTCACTGATAATGTAATGTTTATCTTTTGCATGACACAACTCATTAAAGACATCTACATTGCAACTAAGTAAAATTAACATCAACGTCATTTACAGGAAAATGATTAGAACTGACAGTTCTGCGTACAATAACCCGGCCATGGATTTGGCTAAATCCTAACTCACTTATGTTTTGAATATGATGGAAACAAAATTATATAATAAAAAAAAAAATACACAAACAGAAGGGCATAATTTTAATCCTGAACGCCAGTTTAAGAACTGTCTTAGATTGTGTCCTTATTTTGGAATAACATGCTCCGAAGATATAAAAAGGTTAGCTGGTTTCAATTGACAAACAAGATTATACCTCTGCACTTAGAAACTTTCATTAAAAATCTTGTTAGTTAATGTGCAATTATTTGCCACGATTTGATAATGTTATAGCTAACAGCTTAGAACATCGTACCTCAGCTATACAAACAATATAATATGCTTCTGTCTTTCAAATAATAATAATAATAATAATAATAATAATAATAATAATAATAATAGTTTCTGTTATTATTATTATTATTATTATTATTATTATCATCGTAATATGAATTTCAGGATCACTCAACTGTACACGATATAAATTTGTTCGTATCTCTCTTTGATACAAATAATTTTCATTTTTCTATCAATATGCATAATTATACTTCTTTCGTGACAATGTATATAACTTTTATGTGACATAATCATATCGGTGGAAACACACTGAGCCACCCACCCACCCTGACACGTACAAACACATAGTGGTTATTCCACTCAATTATTTTTTATCTTCCTGGTGTAACTAACACTTTATTGGATACTTCTGAATAGCAAAGTAATAAATTCACAATCCTCTTATGTACAACATTGCAATTTGGATAACATTAATGGCAAGTTTTCAAAACTCCCTACAAGGAAAACCTAAAGATTCCGATCCTTTTACCTATGTATCAAGACGAACGCAACAAGCACATTGTACCCTTCTGTGAAACAACGTTCTCGAAAGAGCTCTTTTGCATCAATGCTCCCATAAGCCACTACTAAGCTTATTTATAGTTCTACTATGAAAGCACCTGATAACCTCGCATCCTTTCAATGTTACACATATTACATTATCAGACCAAATATGCTGCAATAAGACAATCTTTTTCTCCATCCTGTTTTAAATATGAAGACAAAAAATCAGTATAGTAAAAAGTCTGTGAGTTGTTTGTCCGTAAACAGATATTGTTCTTAACAGATTATGACAGGGTAAAACAGAGACACTGAAGGAGAAAAAAAGAAATATATTCCTTCGGTTGAGATCTCGAAGACTCTGTTGAAATGTTTCAATAAACTCTACCAGCTGAACTTAACTAAACACACGAATTACCAAATCGTACACAGTGTCTTGTTAAATTCTTTCTGTATGTTGAAATTATTTTGTAGCAATTTCACTTTTAAAAGATTTTTTTAAATCAATTAATTTGTGAAAAAATTATAAAAATATTTTGTTTTCTTGCAATGTAAGTTTGATGTTTGAAAACCGGACTGGTAGGGACAATTTTGTCCGAAGGAGACAACGTGAAACAAAATGGTGATGAAACGAATATTGTAAGACACAAAGTGAACCAAAATGGTAATATAAACAATATTGTAATATACAAAGTGAAAAAAGGGTAATGTAAACAATATTGTAAGATACAAAGTGAAAAAGGGTAATGTAAACAATATTGTAAGATATTACACGAACCAACAGGGTAATGTAAAAAATAGTGTAAGATACAAAGTGAACCAAAATGGTAATGTAAACAATATTGTGAGATATTACACGAACCAACAGGGCAATGTAAACATTATTGTCCAAAAGATACAACATGAAACAAAAGCGTATTGTAAACAGTGTTGTCCAAAATACTTATGTCAGTTGGGAGACGGGTTTATGTTCACGTTCTTCTGTGAACAGAGGTGAATTTATTTACTTCTGTAAGTTAGCATTTAAACCACGCTTGTATATAGGATGAATTCCATTCTACAGGTATACCGCCCCTCCAACCACCCACAATACACACACCCTATCAACTGAGCAATACCGTTAGTTTTACTACTTGTTGTTCTTGGTCTTGGGGTTCAAGCTGTTTTTCATGTTATGTGTTATACATGACATACAAAGCTCGGGGGGGGGGGGGGATCAATTGGCCATATTCAGACAGACGAAACCATTTTTTCCCAATTCCTTTCGTGACTCGAGTCGAAAAATAGCAGTCAAAATGTTCATTGAAAACAATAGATTCAAAAAGGCGGAGTTTTCCCACGATCGCAGCCAATCAATAAAGAGAATAATACACAATAAATTCATGGGACTATTTGGACCGATCAGAATCACATGAAGTGATATGTTAACATGTTGTAATATCAAGCATATTAAACTGCACACTATATTCAAAGTGCACCGTCTATATGATAATATCTGACCTCATATGTTGTTTTAAAATGAATTATAAAGATCTTCGTCTGGAAAATACTGAGGACGAATCTGTCCTTTCAAAAAACAAAAATACTCAAATATACTCGGAGTATCTTATTGTCCTTAAAATATTAGCAGATATGTAGAGAAAAAATTAAGTTATTCATTTTTATTTCTTTTAAAGACTAAACCTAAGAAACCTTAGTTCATAAATTAAAGTTTTGTAACTTTTTTTGATCGTTCCGTGCATTATACAGTTTTTAAAAAAAAGCAGGCTCTCATCTGCATATAGAAGAGCGCAATTAAATATGACAGTCGTGTCTAAATTATGAATGATAATGTCGGTTTTATGAATTTGTAGTACCTATTCACAAATATTAATGGAGTCATTAAACTCTTAGGTTCCGTCTCAAAACTAAAACTTACAGTGACTCTTATGTATCAAGCTTTTTGAACTATACTTCCAAATTTGCTAAAAGCAATTGTGGATTGAGATAAGGTGAAAATTTACCAACTGTTTCATCTGCCTTAATCTTGAATGACATGGAAGACTTGGCTTTTGGTACCAAACAACTTGCTTTGGTGTTTCAAATGAAAGTAAAGATGATGGCATTGTAATAGTACTCCACTTCATATTTACATTTGGTTAGATGAACAATCTCTTTGAATAATATCAATATCTGTTTTCTTTTTTCTTTTTCTTATATTACGGAAATGAAAACTTAAACATTGAAAACTAAATTTATGATTTTTCGTGTAACAAATAACGCTAGGTACAATTTCAAATTGGAACATTAAGCCAGATACCATACTGAAAATGTCAGGTGTGGCATCAATTGACTTGAGTTTTACGGTAGATGCTTAAACTTTACAAAGCTTGAAGGTGTTGGCCGTACTAGTTTAAACATTGGTCGTGTTATGCCATGTGCCTCTTTAGACATTTCGTACCATCAACAAAAGTGAATTTTTTCATTGGTCAGGCACTGGATACATAACAGCCAGTGAAAGCGGATTTAAAACGGATAAAATACCTTCAAGGAAAAAGATAGAAGAGTAGAAAAAAGTTGAATCATTCAAGATGGTTAACTTCATTATTTAAGCGATTCCGAAATATTCCTTTATAATCTTTTATTGCGTGAGACTTTTTCTCCAGTTGGCAGCTACTCTTGTAGTGACAACTGTTGGAAAAACTAAAAGTGACACTGAAATTTATAGATAAACATTACAAAAATAAACAGATAATCTCGACACAAACAGCAGTGAACACTTAATCAAATCCGTCAAAAAAGTTTAAGGACATTTTTTTTTTAAAATTCAGGTGAGATAACTCATCAAGAAATTATTAAATTTTCTTAATCTTGTGGCATTACAAATGAATACAAAGTTACTATAATTTAAATAGTTTCTTCAACAGTGCTTATGACCCTTTTATTTTATTTTTTAATTAAAAACATATTTTAAATTTACAATCATCTTCAGGTAACACATATATAAATGGAAATGATTACATATTTGTATTATTAATAAAATATGAAGTTAAAATGTATTTTTTTTAGTATAAAAGAAATTAAACTTCTGAAACAATTAGCGAGGAAAAACTCAAATTTAATATAACCTTAGTTACCACATTTTAAATATGCCTAGTGAAATATGAATAAGATCTGTGAAATATAATGCTTCGGTCGTAAGAAGTTAAATTTTTTTTTAATAACTTCAATTCTAATTTTCATCGCTGCACACAATTTAAAATAACGAATGTGTGGCATAATATTCTAAATTTTGATATTGAAAGTTGCAAAAAAATTACTATTGATATGTATTTTAGGCGATCATTACAAATTCTTTAAAAGAATATGTTAACTCTTCTATGACACAATAAGAATTTGTGAATCATTATGAAAACGATCGAAGTTATTTCGCATGTCATATTTACTAAAAGCTTTTATGTTAAGATCGCGACTTTGTTACTATTATATTTCTGTTACTATTATAAGTTCCTTGTCATGTTGAAGGCATAAAAACATCAACAATAAATAAGCTAGTACACAATCATTTATAACCAATACGTGCTAGGCTTTAATAACACATATGTTTTTTTCTTTCTCCTATGTTGTCTTTTTAAAATAATATATCATAATGTTTTCAGACTTAAATTTAATGTAGGTAGAAGCTATCCCAAATTAAATGACATTAGTTTAGTGAATTGCCTGATACCATTTGATATCATGTAATCATCTTTCAGTTCATTTTGTAAACTAAGTTGTCGATTGGAATAAATAAGTGAAAATGTCCAGGAAAGTAAATAGAGATGCAGTCTGTAGACACAAAGTGAGACGTTTTGTGAATTGGAATGAGAAGCGGAGACTAAACTCGACGAATATCACGTAAGTTTTCGTAGTGTAGAAATAATAATAATAATAATAATAATAATAATAATAATAATAATAATAATAATAATAATAACAATAATAATAATAATAATAATAATAATAGAAAACCTGCAGTGAAAAGATTGTTACCCATACTACAGGAGTAGAGAGGGAATTAAGAGATTACGTAAACGCGAAGTTATCAACTCGAAAATAAAACCAATGAAATCTAATGTTGAAATGTATGAACAAACCAATTGAAGAGGTTTAATCAGACGACATTAGCGAAGGAAGACATCTAAACAAAAAGTTGAAGTGTCATCATAGCCAGAAAGTATTGAAATCATATGAGCAGAACTAGGTAGGCATCTAACACGTTGGAGAGAGTTTTCATACAAAAATTTAAATTATAAATTAAAATGTTTGAGAAAGATTAATATTAGAGAAAAAGTTGAAACAACGTTAAAGAAAAAGATGTTACAATAGTTGTTGTAGCCAACTGGTATTGGTTGTTCTTGTTATAGGGTTTAACGCCATTTTTTCAGCACAAGATAGGCTATACATGGCGGCCAGTATAATTGGTGGAGGAAGAACCCTGGAAAACCCAGGGAAGAACCACCGACCCACGAGAAGCTACTGGCAGGCTTTCCCACGTACCAACGTTAGCCGAGCCTTGGACTCGAACCCACGCAGACAGAGCTGAGATGGCAGTGATCCGTAACGGAGAGCGCTTTAGACCACTCGGCCACTCGGGGCCCCCCAACTGGTATTGGAATGGCAATATCAACTGTTGCTCGGTCTATAACCACTGTTATAAGAATGGCAATAACAACTGTTGCTCTGACAATAGTCACTCTTGATGGAAACAATACCAACTGTTGCTGTCTACAGCCTCTAGCATTGGAAAGACTATCAACTGTTGCTCTGTCTGTAGCCACTCTTTTTCTGCCTTTAGTCAATGTACTGGAATGGCAATATCAACTGTTGCTTTGTCTATATCCATCGCTATTGGAATGATATTATCAAATGTTGCTCTGTCTATAGCTACTGTTATTGGAATGACAATATCAACTGTTGCTGTCTATTGCGTCTAGCATTGGAAAGACTATATCAACTGTTGCTCTTTCTATAGCCACTTTTTCAACCACTGTTATATTAATGACATTATCAACTACTGCTCTGGCTATAACCACTGTTATTTGAATGAATGATAAAATCAACTGTTGCTCTATCCACTGTCATTGGAATGACACAATCAACTGCTTAATTGTCTATAGCTACTATCATTGGATTGACATTATCAACTGTGGCTCTGTCTATAACCACTCTTGCTGGAATGACAATATCAACTTCTGCCCTGGTTATAACCACCGTTATTGGAATGATGCTGTAAACTCTTGCTCTTTCTACTGAAATGTTTATAAAAGGTCTAGATGACTATGGAGAAGGAATTAATGGCGATTGAGCCACATCAAGTGGCAACGATATTTACTGCGTTGACAAAACTGAAAAGGGCTCCATCGTTCTCACAGTCTATAGAAGCAGTATCGTGTCTACATTTAAATTATGCCAATAAGTTTAAAAACGTTTTCTGCGGGCAGCGTGTTAAAACTCCTCTAATATCAAGTGATTTTTTGTGAATTTTGTGGCAATGCTATGTAATTGAGGATTTGGGGCTGGAAGGATATGTTGAAATTGCATGTAGCAAAAATGTTCCACAATAATAATGCATAATTTGTTTTGTAGTTGCTATACCTTTTTTGCGTGAATTTGAAAGTTTATATACCTCATGATCGCATCAACCTGTAGTCTTCTACAATATATATATATATATATATATATATATATATATATATATATATATATATATATATATATATATATATATATATATATATATATATATATATATAGAGAGAGAGAGAGAGAGAGAGAGAGAGAGAGAGAGAGAGAGAGAGAGAGCGGTTTATTTAATGTTTTAATGTTATTTCTTTTCATTTTTTATGTGGTCATATATTACCTTGAAGGTACATCGTGAAAACGCACGTTTATCATATTGTACCATTCTGGTCTCTACCTGTAACGTTTTGGGATATCTCATGCCCCGTGATAATAACATCCTTGAGGTGTGTGTCATTGGCATCCGGAGAAGGAGTGTATCCTCGACACATCGTCACCACTAGACAGGTGTATTTTGCATCGTTTATTTTAATGCCATAGTATTTTCGGCTGGTCCCAAACTGCTAAAAGATTCATCGTATCCTTTACATTAACAAACACATACTTTTATCCGTTTAAATGTTTTGTTCTTAAAATAATTTCAACTTTATATAAGACATCATGTGTGTAGTATTGTGATGCCCTTGTATGTAAATCATGCTATTTATTTCCTCTCTTTAAAGTATTCCATTTTGCAAGCGATTTTTCAACTTTTTGGAGCTATCGTTGTCTGTTTCATATGCTTGCATGTCAACAATGTCTGCAACCTACTGGTCATCATCCACATTACTGATATCGACCCTTATGTAGCTGAATCGTTCTCTTGCTTGTCTGTTTAATGTTCCTTTAAATATCTTTCAGTTCAGTGTATTTTATTTTTTATTGTCCAGCTTAATGTATTCCCACAATTTATTAATATTTGCGAAAGCTACTAGACTTTTTAATGATGTTTTAAATAAAATCCAAAAGATATATAAACCTCCAGAAAAATACTTTATCCTTGGTAAGTTTATTTTCAGGTGTTTTCATAAGGAATATCTTTATCACGTATTTATGTGTACCAAATTGCCATGACTATTTTTATTGTACATATAACATGGTTCCCATGCCCGTCTACCTACAGCATTACTCATAGTGATTATTTTGACCCGGCGAACGATTGCAACATAATGAGGTTAACTCGCCTGAGCAATCGATTTATTGTAATAAGTACAAAACTGTCTGCAGTAAGAATTCATTTTTTTTCCGGCCACGCACGACTATAAATTGCTGATTTTTCTGTATCGTTGCAGTTCATACATGATAAACAGATCTTTCAGCTGTGCATCGGTGTTCGAGTTCGATGCTCTTCATCCACTTCCATCATTTCTATTTCATAGAATAGTTTACTACAATACACGTTTTGGAATTTATTCTAAGTTTCCATTAGGTCGCATGAAATTCATATACAGTAGCACAATGCTACCAGACTTACCATAACCTGTTTCATGTTTTGATCTGAATTTACAGCCTGGTTTGAATTATGCTGTATATGGATGCGGAGTGTTCTACTTTTTTTATAATCCCGTGCTAGTATTCGTTTTGGATAGTATCGTGCATAAACTTGGTTGTCCTTCAGCAAACAGGAAAGAAATGCGATAAATGAATTCGTTTTTGCGTACACTACTGAGAAATATAATCACTCTGTATCCGTTGCTGTACGATGTATCGTCATAATTTAATGTGTATGTTACATGAAATACGTTACTCTTCAATTTCATATCGTTGCTGTACGATGCATCGTAATAATTTAATGTGTATGTTACATGAAAGACGTTACTATTCAATTTCATATCCGTTGCTGTACGATGTATCGTCATAATTTAATGTGTATGTTACATGAAAGACGTTACTCTTCAATTTCATATCCGTTGCTGTACGATGTATCGTCATAATTTAATGTGTATGTTACATGAAAGACGTTACTCTTCAATTTCATATCCGTTGCTGTACGATGTATCGTCATAATTTAATGTGTATGTTACATGAAAGACGTTACTCTTCAATTTCATATCCGTTGTCGGACGGTATATTCTCAAGTAATCATATATTCATATGTTTGTGAGCATCCCATTTTCATCAAATAGGATATCATAAATGATTTTCAAGGATCCTTAGTTCTTGAAATCAACATATGCTCATAATGCCAATAAATGAATGAACAGAACACATTTTTATCTCTTTTGCTTGCAGAATATAAAAATATATTTTGTATACCTACACACTTATGCACATAGTTAACGCAGCAAATAATAATATATGTTGCATCGGTTGACGTATGGAATTCAACATTTGTTCAGTATGGTTAAGTACTAGATCGAAATATGTTTGCTTAGAATCAGAAATGCGTGCATTGTTGTTGTTGTTGTTTGGGGTTTAGCGCCATTTCTCAGTGCAAGATAGATTATACATGGCAGCCAGTGTAACTAGTGGAGGGAGAACCCGACAAAACTCCGGTAAGAACCATCAACCCACGGGTAGCTACTTGCAAGTTTTCTCACATAACCACATTCGCCGAGTTCGGGACTCGAACCCATGCGGACAGATGAGATGGCACTGATTGGTAATGGGGACTGCTTTAGACCACTCGGCTACCTGGGACCCTGCATCAATTATAGTAGGGTCTAATTAATTATCTTATAGGTAAACATTAGTAAATAAATATATTATTTCATACCTGGTATCGCCTCTAATCAAAAGCCATTATGGCTAACAGCTAACAATCCTTCTCCAACAGGCATTATTATTTTTAAGCAATTTGCAAATTTTTAACATCTTTCCAGACGTATACACTATTTCATATTTATGTCCATTTTTTGAATTCCTAATGGTTTACTCTGCTGTGGCTACGTCACATAGCGAGCTTCTATGTGCTGTCTTAAATCGAATTTTGTTTTCCATAAATTCTAAGTCAGCTTTTGTCGAATTGTTATATATTGACATTGTAAAGTTTACGAAATCGTTAAGTTACATTATAAATATAATCGAGTATAAATCTGGGTATTTATCCACACAAAAAAGCAATTTATTCTTTCCCTATTCTACACTATTATAAATGTATTGCTTTCATAGCTGATGATATTTATCTCGGTATTATTATCTTTGAAAGTTTTCTGTAAATCTGCATTTTTCGACATCAACAAATTAACATTTTTATTCTCTTTTACCTTGTTCTTCACCTTTGATCACACTTTTAAACTTTCTAAACTAGTAAGCAAACGGTCATTATCTCTAGATCACGCGATTATTTTCAGATTCAGTTCTATGGTTCAATTCTATGCAAACTATTGAATTCAGTACAATGAAGTTTTTTGCAATTATTTATTATGTGTACACAATTTTTGTATTATTTTGTGTTGTATCTGATGTTAGCTCCACGAGAAGACTCATTCCTTCAGTGATACGTCACTTCCGCCATTTTGTTAGTGACCACTCACTCAAATGAATCAAAACGTAGACAATGACATTCTCGCTCTCTGTTTGCTTTTGGTTGCTTACCATTGGCACAGTCTTTAATTATTAGCTACTGACTTTCTTTCTTTTTATTTGATTTATTCTGCATTTTGCTGTTTATATTGTATGTATATTTTTATTTTAACATGTGAAAATATATAACTTTTCCTGTCTGACTTACAAAGATTTATTTATGTCTTCATCAAGTTCTTCAAGCACGTGCAAATTAGCTTTCGATCTTTAAACAAATGAGCAATCTCGATAGCCTTGATATATTGTCTTTTATTTCGTTTCTCCGTGTCGTCGGCTGCTTTTCACGAGCACAAATATAGCATTGTATCATCCCCATATACTGTAAACAGTCCACAGCTTCAAGTATTTGGGGGCAACTGTAACAGATGAAGGATCGAAGCCTGAAATACTCTCCAGGACGCACAGACAACAGCAACACTAACAAAATTGAAGCCTATCTGGAAGACAAGAACATCGCAGTCAGTTCAAAGGTAAGACTGATGCATTCACTGGTGATTTCCATATTTCTCTATGCCTGCGAATCATGGACCATAAAAGCGGACGTGGAGAAAAGGGTACAGGCTACAGATATGAGATGTTTCCGAAAGATCCTCGGCGTCACATACAAAGACCATATCACAAATGAAGAAATACGACAAAGGATAAGACAAGCCATTGGGCCTCACGATGACCTCCTGATAGTTGTGAAAAAACGGAAACTGCAGTAGTATGGGCATGTTTCACGATCATCAGGACTTGCCAAGACAATCCTACAAGACACTGTACAAGGAAGACGAAAGAGAGGCAGGCAAAGAAAAAGGTGGGAAGATAATATTCGAGAGTGGACAGGCTTGACACTGAGCGACTCACTGAGAAAGACGGAAAATCGAGAGGAATAGAGGAAGCTGGTTGTTAGGTCTTGTGCGGTGCCCCAACGGTCTTCCAGACTACGGGACTGATGATGATAATAATATACTGGACTAATGAGGTTTCAAATAGCACGAGAATAGTAGTTGCACTTGAATAAAGAGGATATGGGCAGAACTGAATTGGAATTTCTCGTAATTACCCAACGTGTAGAGATCGTGTTTTTTTGTTGTTGTTTTATTTTTTGTTACTTTTTTGTTATTTTTTTTGTTGGTGTTTGTGTTTGTGTTATTCTTTCTCTTTTTATTTAGATAATGGTCTTTTTTCTTACAATATATTCACCTTTCAGAAATTTAGATTTCTCTGTTTTCGAAGAACTTACATTTTCAGAACTGTAATTTATTAAAACAGTAAATAAATTTAGTGAATTTTTAAGTCCTTATGAAGTGGTACCTGTTATGTCGGTCTGTCTCTTTTTGCTGTTTTACACACAAAGACATTTAAAATACGTTAAAATAGCGCGAATAGCGATGCAGTCGTAATCTCAGAAACATGTAAAAGCAAGTGCATAATTTAATTATTTACGATGCGTCCTTATGCTCTTGTAAGATCAAGTAAATGGGAAAACTGTGGGCCACTTCAAGACGGCAGCATCTGATTGAGAAATGGTCCAGTGCCTTTTTGGAACAGCGCTGCTCGCAAAATAGCTCCCATCAATATCAGATTATGAATTTACCTCAGACTACGGCCAAAATGTCTATGGGTGTCAATTTTAAAATTTAGGTGCAGCAATCACATATACCAGCTGCAACTGGAAGACTGGAAATATAGATCATTTGATTAGGAAAAGTCACCTATGTTATCGTAATCAAGCGGAAGATAGATTTTATTTATTTTTAACTGTCAGCTTTTCAAATATTCTAGACTTATCCAGTCAAGTTCTGTATTGTTGATTTTGATCTTTTCTAAAATACTATTGTATCAAATTAATTCTAATTTAATTTACACATCAATGAGCATCCACTGCTCATATATCAATCGATTAATCTTTGCTTGCAATCCTATCATGTTTACCCGATATTTCTCACCTATATCTACTGTATAAGGGGCCAACAATTTAATGCCCGAGTATCGGGTAGAGTAAGGTTGCTATTACCTTGGGTGGGGGGGGGGTCCGACCCTCAAAAAGCTTGAAAAAAAATCTTGCTCTGATTAATAAACAAACCTATTATACTATTATATCAATTAGATTAATTAAAAATAATAAATTATCTCGGGCTGAAAGAAAATAAAATATCCCGGCTCCAAAACAAATCCCATATTCCCACCACACCCTCACATCCCGAATTAAATGGTCGGTCACCCATTATCCATGTTATGCTCCGTATATGTCACATGCGCATTAGCTGCTCCCATACGTCACCTGGGTATGGTCTGAGACGATTTGCAGTTAGTAAAGGTGCTTATTGATGTATGTTTGAAACTGTAGCTTGTTTGAAAACTATTTAAGAGCGTGGTGTGAAATCCTTAACACCAAAACATCGTACGTTGATGTGTGATGGAATGACTGGTCTCTTTACGTAAATAGGACGATTTAGTAAGTGGCAGTGATGAAACTACATATATAATATACTCTAATGGGACCCCTCATAGTTCTTGCAAAACCAAAACGGGTACAATTTGTATAAATGTTAATGTTTAAAAATAGTATTACTTAACTGTTTCCGGATAGTAAGAGATGCTGTCTTATGAATTTTAATTGGATTTAGAAAACAAAGAGGTCTTATAAGTCAGTGCTTTTACATACTGCCAAAAAATTGATAAGAAATGTTTCAGGACAAAAGCTTATTGTTTTATGACCCCGCCGATAAATTCGAGCAACATAAAACGTTAGGGCGAGATTTGAAGTGGAACCTGATTATATCTTATTGGATAGATCATGTTGTGTACGAAATATGGGCACTTAATTCACTTGTTTATTCTGATTAAGTACATCCTTGTTGAGGAAGAAGAGGTTTAGATGGGCGAAGTTGGGTACACTTAACCTATCAATCATTCCGATTAAGCTTCTAGTTTCAGAGGTTTATATCTGTCACCGCGCGGCGCCCCGGACCGGTCACGTGTCACAGTTCCGTGAAGGCATTGCGCCTCGCAGCAGCGAACAGTGTAAGTAGTGGGTATACACGGTGGTTGGAACTTGAACGTTGCAGAATATAAGCAGGGGTTATCTGTCATACAAGATCGCATAGCCCTATAGAAGCTGACGGACGTTTTACTATGGCCACATAACACCGCACAGGTGATAAAGGTAAGAAGGTGTTTAATTATCCAACTAAGTCGCACAAACAATTATGCAAAGCCTATAACTATTTAATTTATTTTCTTTAGACTTGTCTGTCTATATCTCTCTCTAATTTCCTTTCTTTAGACTTGTCTGTCTATATCTCTCTCTAATTTCCTTTCTTTAGACATGTCTGTCTATATCTCTCTCTAATTTCCTTTCTTTCCGTCTTTCTTATATCGGATTATTTATTTAGTAAATGTGGAAATATAAAGAGACCATTATTCTTTGAGAAAATACCAAATGGAAAGAAGGGCAACGAATCAAATGGCAATATATTAAACTGCATGAATTTATACGTTAAAATGATGGTAAAATGATGGAAAATTTATATGGTTAAAACAAATGCGACCTGTCCTGCATACATATGTTGCGTATAAAGCTATATAAAGCAGAAAATGGATTTTTGTTGTTGGAAGACCTTACAAGTTAAATGTGTCTGAAAAGAAATAATTCTGCATTTCTTAGTAATATACAAGAGATGGACGAACGAGCAATTTCAAATGCAAAATCATTAAAAATCAATCACAGTCAATACGTATTTAATTGCAATTTTGAAACAGACAGTTAGCCCACTGGACAGTATAGTATTCGAAATTTTCTGAAAATAATAATAATAATAATAATAATAATAATAATAATAATCGTTGAAAAGATGTTTCGTTGTTGTTTTATGGAGTAATCTTATCCCTTAAACAGCTCTACTTGAATCGTCTAACAGCCAGGTCGAACTCACACAAAATGTAAGACATGTTGGATTAAGGATCATTTCAATATTTTCCCTACTTATTTTCCATCAAATCGTTACAAGACGTTATCAAGATAATCTTTAATCAGGCAAGAAAATACCTATCATTTTAGAATCATTAAAAACTGTTTTATCAGTCTAATTGTTCCCATTCAATCAGTCTAATTGTTCCCATTCAATCAGTCTAATTGTTCCCATTCAAAGATAATAACCACCTTGTTGTTAAACAGCTTACTAAAAAGAACTCAAACTATTTTGTTTACAGATATATACATTTAAACATGAGAGAGAATTTGTTTGTTTCAAACGCCGCAAAAAAAATCAAACCATACTTGATATCTAAGCCATACTGTCATAAAAGAATATCATTTAGTAAAAATAATTATTTGCTTCGGTGTTTCTTCAAACACAGAAAAATATCATTGTAAGACAAAGCCATTTCAATATATTTCCTTGCATAGTGCAAATAAATGCATGCATCTTCTTGGTTTCAACCTTTTTGACTTAAAAAGATAGGACAAAGAGTTCATGGGATTTGTCCCAGTTTGTCCTTCTATTTAATTTCTGATTATGTATTTAGTTACCCACTGCCA
The DNA here is from genome assembly GCA_028554795.2 of Sinohyriopsis cumingii. NCBI lineage: Eukaryota > Metazoa > Mollusca > Bivalvia > Unionida > Unionidae > Sinohyriopsis > Sinohyriopsis cumingii. The sequence continues at coordinate 145,554,152 of CM068824.1, forward strand.
TCATGTACCATTTGTGGAGTACTAAGCCTCTCTCTCTCTCTCTCTCTCTCTCTCTCTCTCTCTCTCTCTCTCTGATACATATTTGTCAGTTGCAAATATCTGCATGACAGAAGAAAACACATACTTGCATAACTCAAAAAATAGGTATCATTTTTATCGTGCTTTTAAATACATGCACATTTGCTTCGTGTGCAACCTGATCTTGTAACATAGCAGCTGACGAATTATGACTTGAACATTATGAACCTATATACATAGATTTTTCTCAAGCATTGACCCACATAGCGGAAATATTTCAAAGGTATACCCATCGATTTGACGTATCCCATTTTCTCTCTCTCTCTCTCTATCTCTCTATCTCTCTCTCTCTCTCTCTCTCACACACACACACACACACACACACACACACATACACACACACACACACACACACTCACACACACAATCGTAGAGTGAAGTATCCCAGAGTTACGGTTGATCTCTGTGAGTAATAGTCTTGGTTTTATTTCTTATGTTGTACGAAAAACAGTTTAATATGATCAGTTAGAATTTCGTGTTATATTTTTAACAGTTGTAATCGTTTTATTAAGAACAGTTCACATGGATATGAACATAGCTAGACACGTCACGATCATCAAATAAATGCACGTGCAATCCGTCCAGCCGTCCAACCACCCATCTAACTTCCCATCTGTCCAAAACCCGGCACATGTAAAATACCGTCATTTGCATCAAAATAGATCGAGAATAGTGTGTTGTTGGGGGGAGGGGTAACGCCATTTTTCAGCACATGATAGGCTATGCATGGCGGCCAGTATTAATGGTGGAGGAAGAATCCGGGAAAACCCCGGGAAGAACCACTGACCCACGAGAAGCTACTGGCAAGCTTTCTCACATACCCACACTGGCCGAATCCTAGATTCGAACCCACGCAGACAGAGGTGAGATGGCAGTGATCCGTAACGGAGAGCGCTTTAAAATAGTGTGTAGTTGAGTGAATTATAGAAAATATCATTCCTAAAACAGGGCAACTTTGTATGCTTTGTACGGCTAGGTAAATTTCTTAGAATTTAGCTGCAGCTCTTGAAAAAATTAAATGGATATAATCTACGGTATTAGTAAATCCAAGGAAGACACAATTTTATATTTTAGTAAAGCCATTTTCTCAAGCCTGATGATTTGGTGTGTATACGGGCATTTAATTAAAGTGTACATGAAATTAGAAAATAATGCCATTTGCATATTAAAATAAGATCTAATATTAATAATTTTGTATTATTTGCTGTTAGATGACTAGTGAATGACATTCCTCAGGACACGTCCAGAACTTCCAAAATAATAAGACTAACGAAGATGAGAGCCTCGGCTTAATGGTTAGCGTACTAGACTAGCGACTGAGAGAATGCGGATTCGAATCCTTCCTTAATTTCAATTGTCTCGGTTTTAAATTACCTTCATACAAAGAAATACTGTTTTGTTGGAGTGTGACTGGAATGAATCCTTGTGGAGAGCGATATACCATTTTTTGCATTGAAGATGGGGTGTACTGTCTTAGTTGCAATCAGCTATTTCATCTACGTTTTGTGGAGTCTACTACTTACTAGACTCTTCAGTCTAAGTATGAATAGGTTAGTAATCACAGTATGAATAGAGTAGTAATCTAAGTATGAATAGGTTAGTAGTCTAAGTATGAACAGGGTGGTAATCTCGGTATAAATAATACGATAAATAGGGTAGTAAATAAAGTATGAATATGGTAGTAAACTAAGTATGAATATGGTATTAATCTAAGTATGAATATGGTAATAATTTAAGTATGAATAGGGTTGTAGACTACGTATGAATAGGGTAGAAATCTAAGTATGAATAGGGTTGTATGCTACGTAAGAATATGGTAGTAATCTAAGTATGAATAGGGTTGTAGACTACGTATGAATAGGGTAGAAATCTAAGTATCAATAGGGTTGTAGACTACGTATGAACAGGGTAGTGACCTGAGCATCAATAGGGTAGTTAACCTAAGCATGAATAGGGTAATAAACTAAGTATGTATAGGGTAGTAATCTAAGTATGAATAGGGTAGTAAACTAAGTATGAACAGGTTAGTAACCTAATCATGAATAGGGTAGTAACCTAAGTATGAATAGGGTAATACACTAACCATGAATAGGGTAATAAACTAAGTAGGAATAGAGTAGTAATATAAGTAGGAATATGGTAGTAAACTAAGCATAAATATGGTAGTAATCTAAGTATGAATAGGGTGGCAATCTCATTAAAAAAAATAGAGTAGTAAACAAGTTATGAATACGGTAGTAAACTAAGTATGAACAGGGTAGCAATCTAAGTATGAATAGGGTGGTGATCTCGGTACAATAGGGTAGTAAACAATGTTTGAATAAGGTAGTAATCTAAGTATGAATATGGTAGTAAACTAAGCATGAATAGGGTGGTAATCTCGGTATAAATAGGGTAGTAAACAATAAATGAATAGGGTGGCAATATAAGTGTGAATAGGGTAGTAATATAAGTATGAATATTGTAGTAAACTAAGTATGAACAGGGTAGTAAACTAATTATGAACAGGGTAGTACACTAAGTATGAACAGGGTAGTAAATTAGGTATGAATATGGTATTAATCTAAGTATGAATGGGGTAATAAACTAAGTATGAATAGGGTAGTAAATTAGGTATTAATATGGTATTAATCTAAGTAGGAATTATGTAGTAAATTAAGTATGAATAAGGTAGTAAACTAAGTATGAATAAGGTAGTAAACTAAGTATGAACAGGGTAGTAAACTACGTATGAATAAGGTAGTAAACTACGTATGAATAAGGTAGTAAACTAAGTATGAACAGGGTAGTAAACTACGTATGAATAAGGTAGTAAACTAAGTATGAATAAGGTAGTAAACTAAGCATGAACAGGGTAGTAAACTACGTATGAATAAGGTAGTAAACTAAGTATGAACAGGGTAGTAAACTACGTATGAATAAGGTAGTAAACTAAGTATGAACAGGGTAGTAAACTACGTATGAATAAGGTAGTAAACTAAGTATGAACAGGGTAGTAAACTAAGTATGAATAAGGTAGTAAACTAAGTATGAACAGGGTAGTACACTAAGTATGAACAGGGTAGCAAACTACGTATGAACAGGGTAGCAAAATAACTATGAATATGGTAGTAAACTTAGTATGAATATGATGTTAATCTAAGTATGGATAGGGTAGTAAACTAAGTATGGAGAGGGTAGTAAACTAAGCATGAATAGGGAAGTAATAAACGAGTTTAGTTGGGGAAATTTATAGCAGAATAGTAACATATACTTGCTACACACATTTGATCCAACTATTATGTAGATAAAACATACACGCTTGATAAAAATTGTGTCACAATATAGTATCAGTATAGGTATAGATGATATTACAGAAGGGTATTCAATCGTTCTGATATCACTGCTTACACTGATAATAACGCAGTAAAATAAAGTTTGTAAGCCTGGTCAAAATTTCTATCATTCTATCATTTTTACCGCTGAGTGAAAAATTTACTTGGGAATGCCGTCGGTGACGTATTTTAAGGAAGCATTCCGTATGTATATTAGCAAAAGGTAGTATTGCAATGTGTCATTTTCTTAAGGGTTCACATAAGTGTTCCTTATTTTGGAGCTTTTCAGGTGGCAACCCTACATTAACGTCATTGATCCCTGCTTTATTAGTCTCGTTCAACTAGATATATCGCGTTCCACGAGATCAAAGCCAAACGAGAGACACTTGTATGGCGGAGATCTAAAAAGAACGAGAGTTTGCTTGAATGAGACTATTGCTTTTTACGATAATCATGTTTTGAACAAGATAATTTGTTCCATGTCTCAGTAAAAGGAGGCTATTGGGCAGCCATCTTTGATAAAATCCATTTTGCAGCCGCAACAGAACTCTCTGAAATGAACGTTGGATAGTCGCGGTAATCCGATTTAGTGTATAGTGTCTACAATTTCGTTCGAATATAAATGAATAGTGGATTTGCCTCATGATATTATGATGCTTCAAACGAATTTAAATATGTCAACTTTATTGTTTATTTTATATACCTTTTACACAGGTTGAAGATCTTTACGTTTGATACTGTATCCTGTAGTATTTCATGTTAGCATTTATTTGGAAGAGTTTGTCCTCTATTTTCTTTTGACGTGCAATCTATATTTTTACATATCTCTAAATTTGCTTTTATTTATCATTATTGTGCTTATGTGCTGATGTGCCGCTAAATGCTACTACGGACATACATTGTATGTTAATGTTAATGTTGTGAAGTCTTTTTCAGCTAGGCACAAAGCATTTTGGAGACCTTCGATTTTATCTTTCAACTGAAAGAAACATTTTTTTGTCTCATTTTCCTGGAACATTAGAGTTCTCTCTCTCTCTCTCTCTCTCTCTCTCTCTCTCTCTCTCTCTCTCTCTCTCCATGTCAAGTTGACCATATGTTGGGGCACTTGGTCATCTAATGAAGTGCAACCACTCAAATACTATTCATTAGGTTATTACGATGCATTTGAGTGACTCTACTCTATCAGATGACCAAGTACTCCAGCATCTGGTCAACTTGACGGAGAGAGAGAGAAACTACTTTATATATATAATACACCAATTAATGATAATTTTCATGTATATTGGTCAATATATGTTGCCAAGCTCTTCTGCAAGTACGCTTTTTTGACATTTTAAAATTGCCAGACAACTGCGAAACGTCTTGATCACAAAGTGCTGAATCTCGGTCAAATGTACTTTCAATATCTTTCTGTTTTATTTTCATGTTTTGGAAATTTCACATGTTTTCAAACCCTTTAAGAATAGTCTTAAATTTGTAATTTGTAATTTAATTTCCGTACTCAAAAGTATAGCCTTTTCTCGTCTCAGGAAAAAATTACAGCTGTTACTGATACAAAGTACTTGGGTAGCAGAGAAGTAATAGATGAATAAATAAGTGTGGGGGGGAGGGGCGGGTACAGATTAGAACTCATTAAGTCCTTAAAGTCAGTCATTTTCAACGACAGATTGCGTTTAAAGTTTTTTCTTAGTCCGATTGCTCAGCCCGCAATGTCATGCTCATATTTACTGATGACTTCAATCGGTATCAGTACATGTTTGGGGTTTGATTTATCTGACTGGTCGTTACTTTCTGAAAGATTCTCGCTAAACTGTCGAAATGTTCCAAAGAACTCTGTCGATCCCGCTTACACTAATCGGAATACTCTTGGCCTTTCTGTCAAATAAAACATAAGAACTAGGTTGTAATTTGTCGCCAGTGTGAACTATATTTGGTACTACTTTTGATCGCTTGGTGCAGCATGGCTGCGAAAGAAGACAAAGCCACAATCAGGATATTGTGGGCTTTTCTATCGCAATAGATATAGAGCATTCCGCCGGAGGCGATTAACCACACCCATCAACTTTATGTGTATTCCTACAACTACTTCCGTTTTTTTCTCGACTTAACAGAAATGACCGAGCAATGTTTCTTTTGTTGCAAATAATTCAACACAAACTTTTAATACTGGTGGCATCACCGTTAACGCTAGAAAAGTGGCATCTGTATTTCACCATGCTTACGCGAGTGTCTTTAGAGCTCCTCGCAACAGACCGTGAGGCCATTTAAGCTGGTCACAGTTTAAATTGAGGGGGTGAGGTGGGGGTGTTTTTTTGGGGTGGGGTGGGGGTTGGAGGTTTTTTTGCGGGTATTTTTCTTCGCCCAGGGTAAAGTTTAATTCTATCATCCTTTTGTCGCCAGTTTTAATAATTTTCTCTATATTACAATTTTTATCTGCCCTTTAACTTCTTCAATTAAACCAGTGTATCCCCAAGGGTGCAAGACTGAGAGTCAAAAATATCCTTGATGTCAAAACTGGGGGTCAGACTGAGTAAAAAACAAACTTTGGTATCAAAACTGGGGGTCAAATTAAAAATTTGGGGGTCTCTGAAGCGCAAATGAGGGTAAAGGGAAACACTGATTAAACTATCCATTTATTTATAGTAGTACAGCATTCTTTTTATGAAATATTTGTATTCCTCTTTCTCGTTACTCTCTACACTCGTAGCTCCAAGAAGTTCGAGCAAAACCTTTCAACAGATGTCATTGACTTTATGTATTTTGAGCAAAACCTTTCAACAGATTCTATTGACAATTAAATGTATTGTTGGTAACATTACCAGTATTTGCTCATAACTTTGCATTCTTCACTGCAAACAAAATTTTTAAAATTTTCACAGATTTCTTACAACACTTTGTACGTAAAACTTTGTATTTGTCTTTCGTCTTTTTTATTTGTCCCGAATGCCTTAGTTAGGCTTTAAAGAAGATGGAAGCTTCTTGATCAGAAGTAGAAGAATATTTTCAGGAGTTTGTGAGAATCAAAGCCGTAAATCTATATGCCTATTCCTATTTAAAACGTTTTTCATCCCGTTTGTCTTGTTGCCGTTGATTAGAATTCATCTATGAGAGCATTGTTGTGAGTAAACATTTATGTTCGTAGTTGGTAAAATTTTCACTGTCGTGAGTAAAGTTTTCAATTCCTAGTTGGTAACATTTTCATTGTCGTTGTTATTCTTCCCTTGTTGCTGGCAAGTCGCCATTCATTGCCTGTACCTGAAGAAAAAACACTTTATAAAAGAATTATTATCCGATTATTGTCAGTCATATCCCGTCAATATCTTGCAAACAGTGGGACTTCACTGGGCATCCTGGTAATTTGGCTGTACTCGGTTATAGTTCACATACCAAGGTTAAGGAAAGAAACTTTTCTCTCGTTGAGTTGAAAAAAGGAAATGTTTCAGTCGCCAAGGGACCGCTCCGGTGGCCTAGTGGTTAGAGCGTCCGCCTCGGATACAGAAGTTCGTTGGTTCGATCCCCGGCCGAATCATACCAAAGACTTACAAAAATGGTACTAATAGTTGCCTCGCTTGGCGCTCAGCATGAAGAGGTTAGTGTGGGCCTGGTGTCAGGATAATGTGACTGGGTGGGACATCACGCTGCATGTCTGCGACATGATGCCCCGGTGCTAGACATCACTATAAACTGCCACACTGCAGACATCGTAGCGATATGACTGAAAAATTGTTAAAGCTACGTAAAAAATCCAAATCACACACACACACACACACACACACACACACACTCAATCACCAAGGTATTGAATTAAGAGCGTGTAGTCGTTGATTCAATGTTCAGTCTCCATTCAGTCTAGTATGTAGTCATAATAAGTTGACAATGACATTTTACTTAACAATATCGATATACAGAATGAAAATCGTTTGCGAGAATTAAAAACATGGTGAAATATTACCAATTATGACATATGAGCATGTATCTGTGTTTTTGGCCATACGTTTTCCACTTAATTTTTTTGAAGACTGTTTTACTTTTGCACATTGTTTTGCCCAGGTAATATGTGATTGTTATGCACACGCACAAATAAATAAGTTTGATTTCCTTTTGTTATAAAACAAAACCTCATTTACAGAAATAACGTTTCACGTGAATGTTTCTGTTTACTGGCTTATAAATAGCCTTAAAAGTGTCAACAACAGTAAATGTTCATTTTCAGAAAGAAAAAAGCAACAAAAAACCCATGACATATTTCTATGTATGGTCAACGATTCAGTGTAACTTACATATAGTTTCTTAGTTAGTGAATATTGAAATTGAAAACTTGAAAATATCATTAGCAAGGAAATCAACCATAAGGAGAAGTGGGAGAAATAACTTTAGATCATACATTATGTCATCGTTGCAAGCCACGGGCGACAATCCGCTACGATCATTTTTCTCCCGTGGCTGTCTGTGCGATCTTCGCTTTTCATGAGCAAATTACGTTATCAACAACACATTGTTGCAGCCTTCTACATATCAGTGAAATGCCAGTTCTATCGAGCAAGATGTGACTTTTTTAAAAAAAGACTCTTTGATTGAGTGATTCAAACAGTGTGATACGTCACGTTGGGTAACAATGCAAGAAAATTGTACTTACGCTCGCACTGATTGGTTAAGTAGGTTTTTTCGTGAAAACGATGAAATCTCTGCACAGGAGAGTAGCGAATTGTCGCCATTGGCTCATGACGATGTCAAGTTGTTTAAATATCAATTTCGTGAAAAAGACGTAGGCCCGGCCCTATGGTAAGGCGAACGAGACAACCACCTTGGGACCCGCGCGCACTTTTAGAAAATCAACTCCGCAATGCATTTTTTTTAAATTTTTTTTTTTTTGCTTGGGGCTCCGCGCTCGTCGCTTGCTTCTTTGGGCCCCGCACATCCCAGGGACAGGCCTGAGAAGACGTGATTGCGTTCCAGTATAGAATTATCCTTCTTAAATTTCGCTGTTGTGTCGAACCTATTCGTCTGGAAACTGGCATATATTAAAACATAAGAATTTACAAAATAACTTGCTTATGATATCGAAGATGAAGAGTTTATCCTATATATAATAAAATAAGATACAAATTGTGAAAAGGCAGTCGTTCAGATAAAAATATTGTTTAGTTATTGTCTTTTGCTGACAAAATATGTTTAATCCTGGTATTATAAAACTCACAGCCAAGGCCTGCTAACATATTTTTAAAATTTAAATATTGGAAAAATTAATTGTATATAAAAAATAATATCTAATGCAAATTACTGCATTTGTTGATATTGGAAACTGAGTTTCTGCCATGTCTGTGCATGTGTCATTGTTGTCTTAAGTTGATTATCTGTTATACGTTTTAACATCGATGTGTAGATGTCAATAAAATGTATATGTGTCTGTCTGTGGAGTTGTTATGGCTATGATCAGATGAGAATCTTGTTGATCAGGTGAGAAACATGTTGATCAGGTGGGTAACTTGATATAATTAAGTTGGTGATAACTAGAGTTAGGTCGGAAATGATATGTTTATTGGGGACCCTTTCTCGATGGGATCTTGTTAATTCGCATGAGACAAAGTAGACTTCGGATGGGGTCAAAGAAAATTTAAGGTCAAGTGAAGTGGGCATGTCCCTTGACCAACTTTATGTTTGATTCTTTCTTTTAAGGTTTAAAGTTATTTATTTATCAGCATACGTTAAAGAGAACGCTTTGTCTGTATCTATCTCTCTCGGTTCAGTTGTACCAAAGAAGAAGAGTCAGACAATGACATCATTCCTCATGGATAACTTGGTGGGGATATTTTAGTCTGATTCACGAGAGAGAGAGAGAGAGAGCACTAAGGTAAAGGTTAACTGCATCGGCAAAACAACTTGTGCAGCCTTTTTCGTATTACAGCCCTAGCGTGATGTATGTAAGAGATATTATGTATGTATTAAACTCAATTTGAGATGATATCAGAGGGAATCATGAAAATTATCCGCCCCAGTGACACTTAGGTCTGGGAAAGCCATAGTGTTGGTTCCCACGGGATTAAAAGACATGTACATACGTCTAGGGAAGTGTCACACACAAACTTTCTCTTGTGAAAATCGGCCTATCTTGATTTATTTGCTTGTGTACATTTTTTTGTTACCTAGATTACATAACGAATTACGCTGTTATTTCTTCGTGTCCTTTGTTGAGTGAAGGCCAATTGTAAGTTTCACATTTTGCCTGGATTTGTTACAGGCACTGCATGACAATCACTTATCTCTAAAGTGTGGATACTACATATTAATTTCATTGCCGATATGTCGTTTGAATCTCAAAAATTTATTTTAATTTTATACAAATGTGATTTAGACTGAAGTAATTTTAATCAGTTGCGTCAGATGGGCATGCTGTTAATTCGATGTTGTGTTTGTTGAAACCGTTGTCGAAACAAAATGGCAGATACGTCAAAATCAATCATAATAAGCTATTTTGTTCTGTCCATATTGTATTGGTTTGATTCAATAAAATGATTGATTGCCATTTTTGTTTGCACAATTTTTAATCTTTTACACCGTGGACATATAAATATCTTTTTGATAGAACTATACTAAACAAATTGTAAAGTTAATTAAACGAAAAATAAAGTTCTAATAAAATATAATATTTTTTATGACACTTTGGGACAATGAATAAAATTTTATAAGATAAGTATTTAATGTTAATGGTTGAACGGTTATACTTCGAACTGTAACACTTTTTTATATTAATTACGATTTTCTTTTGCACAGGATTATATAGTCTCTATGACTTGTTATCATCTTTATTTCCTTTCATTTTTGATAAATTTCCAAATATAGTTTGTTAATGGCGATGTTTGCTTACAAATTAAGCATTTTGTCTCCAACGTAAGACGAACTTCGTCAGATAGTGGTGTTCCAAAATACTGGCATAGTTTTAATAGTCAAACTTAAAACAAAGTTTACACCTTGTGCAGTCTATATGCGCGCACGTGCGTTTTATTTTTCAATATGCGCGCTTCTGTATGAGTTTATGTATGTTTTGTACAAGAATTATTCTGTCATTCTTTTGCTTTCCAAATGTGTTTACATTTCTTTTTACTTCACCTAACTGTAAGTTCGCACAAGCTCGTTGAATTTTCGTTTAATCTCTTTTCTTTGGTTAAAAGTTTTTTTTTAAATACTCAAGCTCAAACTAACAGTTGGACGTCTGTACTCTAGTATTATTTCCATGACAAAACTAGTTGTAAGTCGGGTCTCCTAACCGGCCTTTAAAAAAAAAAATTAAAAAATTCTAGAAGCAGTGGTTACAGTCTCATAAATCTCTTTTTTAGACGAGACTGAACCCTAAAAATTAAAATAACTATCTGCAGATATCTGCGAGTTTATTTGACTGGCCCTGGTATCACATATATCTAGGCTCTATCGCTAGAGATTATCTTAGCTGTTGGCAGATAGACAACAGACAGAAAACAGACTTTCATCTTTATTTGATTTTAATTTTATTGTTGCACTCGGCCACTCAGGAAAAATATGTCTAAGGTGATATGTGACAGATCTGTCTTCCTGTATGTCTGTCTGTCTGTCTCATATGATACTTGGATTCTGTACATTATCATCGGCGGCGTTATAATAATAATAATAATAATAACCTGAAGAATAAGAAGAAAAAAAGAAGAGAGTTCGATAAATGTAAAGTTGAATATATCACAAATCGTCATTACTAGATGGAGAATACTGACAAAGGAAATATTAAAACTAAAAACGGGAAAGAGATTTTGCAAATGTCAAAACTTTTGGAGCAAGTGGGATACAGATACAGAAAACAAGGAACGGAGTAGGAAGAGTGCCAATCGCGCAACTAAATAAGCCTTAAAATGGCCTTTTACATTGGTTGCACATCAAGATCAAAATGAGCTGGGGGTTATTTTTCGTTCAGCGCACGCCAGATGCAAGCTTGATGGTGCAAAAGAACCAATTAAACTGATACTAACGTACAATTAACTAAGCAATCAACAAACAGCTATAGAAATAAAGAAAAAGATTAGAAAGTCATCCGATATGTATATAGTATTTTTTAAATGTAGACAAACAAGACGATAATTAAAACGTTACCGGTTGCTGTGCCTTGTTAAACTGCGAATTTGACTATAATAACAGCGTCCACAAAGCATCAAAGATAGCTGAAACCTTATTGACAAACTTGTTCCTTTAACAGCATTTCAAACATTTCAAACAAAACAAAAAACAAATAAAAAATACAAACAAAAAACAGCAACGATTGTATTCTTACACACTTCTAATTCGCTCGTTTGCGGTTTATACGGCTGTTCAGTTGAAAAAAAAGCACATTATTCAGGGTGTCAATACTTCTAATTGACAAGTGGGCGTGTTTTAGCGAAATCAATTCCACAGACCTCCAGTAAAAATATCAGCAGCATCGTGATAAATGCACGAACAATTAGGCGCCGTGCCGCACTGCTTTTCTGGCACGTGGAGATCCGCCTCTTGCAGACAGAACCATATTGAAGTTGACAGATAATGCAAACAAAAACGTATTGTTGTTGTTGTTGTAATGGGGTTTAACGCCATTTTTCAGCACAAGATAGGCTATACATGGCGGCCAGTATTAATGACAAAAACGTATAGTAACTAGTATGTTCTATGGTCTGTAATACACGTGTTTAATGTATATGTATTTAAATGAAATAATATTGAATAGGATATTCATATTGAAAAGTATAAGAGCATAGAAATTTGGCATTTATACATGAAAATATATATAATTTTTGTGTCAGTGTGTGTATGTGTTTCGTTAAGTAAGCAAAGTAAAAATATAATTTATTTGTTATTCAAATCCACGTAAATTTCAATTTTTTTATGGACACGATACAATTTCGAGCTAGTGTCAAGGACGAATCATCTGAATTGAATCCAATGTTATTTTTAATGCACGTTCCTCCTGACATATTGAACAAAGACCCATCGTGCTTATTCAAGCTGATAAATATGGCAATAAATCATATCTACCATTCACTTCCATCAAATGGTTGTTGTCTGAAACCAAGCTGCAACTCATCCTTCCTAATCGCTCCGGTGGCCTAAGTGGTTAGAACGTTCACTTCGGATGCGGTAGGTCGCGGGTTCAAACCACGGCCGAGTCATACCAAAGACTTCTAAAAAATGGTACTTGCAGCTGCTGCCTCGCTTGGCGCTCAGCATTAAGAGGTTAGTGTTAATACTGGTCGGCCTGGTGTCAGGATAATATGACTGGGTGGGATATCATGCTACATGCCTGCGTCATGATGCCCCAGTGCTAGACATCACTATAAACTGACACACTGCAGACATCATACCGATATGACTGAAACATTATTAAAGCTAAGTTAACATGTTAAATCTCTCTCTCTCTCTCACACACACAGACACACACACACGTTCCTAAGTACTATTTCTTGCGCGGCATAATGTACAGCTTGATCGGTTCCGTTAGATGTAGGCTTTTGTTTGGTATGAATCTGGTTCTAGCTTCAACACCCTTGACACCTGAACGGTTTGGTACATGTCTGTTTCAAGTTTCAACACCATTGACACCTGAGCCGTTTGAAACAAACCTGGTTCCCTATCGTCAACACTCTTGACACCTGAACAGTTTGGTACATGTCTGCATCTAATTTTAACACTTGACACCTGAACTGTTTGGTACATTTCTGCATCTAAATTTAACTCTTGACACCTCAACAGCTTGGTACATGTCTGCATCTAATTTTAACGCTCTTGACACCTGAACAGTTTGGTACATGCCTACATCTAATCTTAACACTCTTGACACCTGAAACGAAACATGGTCATTCACCGAGTACTGTGCCTGATGTACATTTCAAGCTGGATATTATATGCACACTGAGGCATTTGGGTGCTAATAACGGTGGTTTAGATCACACAATTGCTGTGAAACGCGCTTGTCTTCTACAGCTTGTCATGCCTGCAGATGTATAAATCGGCTGCCACTTAACAAGTGGTTCCTGTGTTTCCAAAGAACCCATTACTTGTTGTTTGATATTAACTTTTGATAAGCTTTCAGCAGTTATTTATTTCGACGTTTAATACTGTGAATAGGGAGATTCCTAGTCACAAATTTTCAGCCGTGTACTACTGTATATATATTCACCGGCGTACGAAATTTGAATGCACCTTGCACAGGAAGACATCAATGGCTGGACTTTTATTGAAGAAAATAACTGGTCATTGTTACCAGTCTTGAGTCATCTCTTAGACACAACGAGCTGATGAAAGATCTAAAAGAAAGCATTCTCAAAGACGAATAATAATAATAATAATAATAATAATAATAACAACAACAACCAAAATCCTCGCTACAATTCTCTAATTATGCCTTGCTTTATTTCAGAAACAATACTGTAAAAGTAGAAATTCTTGTCATTCGAACGATGTACCGCGTCCGCTTGCAATTTGAATATATTACAAAGTTCTATGGTGTTTACACTATATGAGTTCATTCGGAGGTCAAAAAATAACATAATTTAGATTATAAGGTGAAAGGTCAGTGTCGCTTTTATGCTCCTCCTCCCCGCGCCCCCTCCCGGGTCGGTGTTCAAACCTCAAATTAAATTTCAAGAGGACAAAGTATTTTGTATATTTGACACAATTGAGATATGCATTTCTTGACATCCTCAACAAATGAAATTGCATACATAATATTTACTTGCAAAATGATTTTTTTTTAATTATTAAGTTTTATAATTTTGTCATTTTATTCGGGGGTTTCCCGACATTAAAGCAGTATTTACCGTATATAACATGCGTGGGCAATACTTTTCGTAGGGGGCACTCAACGAATTTTGGTAAGTCGTCAGGGACCTCACACTCCACTGTGCCTCAAAATGTATTATATGTAGACCCCATTATGTTCTTTCCACGACAACGTACTTACACTTGATAACAATTAGCTGACTACACGTTTATCCGAAGCTTATCTTAGGAGACAGTTCATCTCGTTAAACCGTTTGTGAGCTCGGTAGAAATGTTAGACGAGGCCGTATTTTGCCCACCCCTATTTATAGAGCAAGTGAGTACCTCCTTACAGTTCGCTCCAATCAATCGTCGAACAAACTACTCTACTAATAAAATTAAATCACTGGGGTACTCGACTGTGTTGTACACAGTAGTACACATTTTTCAAGATATTTCTACTTTTCATACTTATAATATTCAGTATTTAACATTGGCGTCAGATTGGGTCAAGCGGTACCGAGATTGAAAATTATATATATATATATATATATATATATATATATATATATATATATATATATATATATATATATATATATATATATATATATATATATATATATATATATATATATATATTACCGTTCAAAATCGTGTTATGGACAAAACACAAATGGTTCTTAGTATCTTAGTACTGCCTTGTTATAGTAAAACCAAATAAAGATAGTGATAACGCACCGTTTCATTTTGGATCAATTTGGGTCTGATAGTGGAAGATACTACATTGCTAGTTGTATGAACAGGTTCAGGGGTGATACTGTGTTCAGGTATCAACTATAAATAGACACAGCACATAGTTTACCAAAGCATTCAGGCAAATACTTTTACGGAGGACGTTTCTTCATCTAAGTTTGCCTTATTCTTTCGATTGTGAAAAATTTTTCATAAATCTTGTTTCGACTGAAACGAAGAAAAGTTATCAAACTCAGAGAAGATAGTTGACATTTAGCTTGCTCGTTAATGTATAAGAATGCATCTTTGTGTACAAAATTAAAAAGGAATAAAGCAACAATGACGGTGAATAAATCAAACAAGGACAATGACCGACAAAATCAGCGGCAATCCACTATTATGAAATTAAGTTAATTGCCCGACCCAAGACGGGAACTAAAACAATTAAAAAAAGGATGAGCGAGATGAAAAGAAAATTTGAATATAAAAGTTTTTTTAAAAAGTTTTAAAAGTGCGGGATGCTTCCTCGACTTTCGAACTCGCGACCTCTTGTATAGCAGCCAGGATACAAAGAAAGAAAGAAAGAAAGACAAATATATATGATAGAATTACGTGTAAAATCAGTAAGCTAGATTCTATCGAAGTAGCTAGAGATTACACAGGACTGTTCTGGTCTTACTAACACAATGCAGTCTGTCAACTTTGAAGCGTGTGTATATGGTGGGATAGGCATCGGAGAGGGTGGAGAAAACCGATGAACAGTGCATGCTTTATGACCAAATAGATAAGTCTGTTTAATGCAGCTTTCTTATCAAATGTTATATAAATGTTGATAACTTAAACAGACGTGAGTTGCGTAACGCATAGAATCGGATGTCTTCCCACACACTGAAGCGGTCCAGCATAATAACTTTAATGGTGTATTGAATTTTGTTTCTAAGTGGGCGGACCGACATTACTCATTGCCTTAAATTTCTTCCATTAACTAGATTAAACAGATTGTAGATATTTGTCGTGGTAATTTTGTATATTGCATGCAAGTTGTGCGGACATTATATTTGATGCGCATTTTACATCATCAATGATACTGTTTCAAGACAACGGTCTTTCACTGCCATTACTACAGACTAAGAAAACCGATGATGTCAAAAACAACGTCGACGATTACAAAGTCAACACAGAAATAACTATATATTTGCATGTAGACTTAATAATGCAGTGCATCTCGCGTGCAATTATAGTAGAACATTGTCTTTCCTAGTCAAATAATGACTATTCACAAAACAACGTAACTCGATTTTGCATGTAGAAATTATTTTCACGTAAGGTGAGTCTACACCTTCGTACTTTGCATGGGTTAAATTTTTAAAGAAAAACAATTTCTTCTGTTTTCCTCACTGGTTATACTGGCTATTCATAAAAGACTTTGTATATCTTAGGTATTGCTGAAATAACGTTTAATTCTCTTTATTTTGGTGTGTGATTGATGGATGTGATTTGGGTTATAGGGCAAACACTTTGGCCGTACTTCAGATGTGCATTTATCAAAGAACTGCTAGCTCCGCTTGGTCATTTTCACTTCCTGTGTTTCTTATTTATTTTGTATTTCCTTCATTGCTCTTTGAGAAGTCTGTATGGTCGACTTTGGTAAAATTCGACTTTTTCATTTGTGATTGCTGCCAAAGATAGTGTACCTTTGACTAATTCAGGCTGATGTTTTGAGCACATGGCAGCAGTCATTTTAGTTAGTTGTGTGTTTAGATCATGTACAATTTCCTCAAGTATAATATCCAAATAAACTTCATCCACAGTAAATGAAAGTAACATAGAGGTATGCCAACATTATCTCTATTTTGCATCTTGCAGATACACTGTACAACCTGTTAATCTCTCAGAAGTTTAAATTTTATGTAGAGCGCCCCCATAAGTAAGAAATCATTGTATAGAACATGTGTTGTAACTTGTCAAACATGACCTTAAAGTAGGAAACCAGTTTCTTTCATTCCTTGGTCATACTGACCTAAACTATACAATAAATAGAATGTATTTCGCTGTATGTCACTGATTATTACAGTTGCTATGGAAATTAGCAAGATGAGATACGATGTGGAGACTATATATCCCACCCTATCCGCTACCCTGTGTGATGTGGTGACTATATCCCAACCTAATCGCTGCCCTTGGGGATGTGGTGACTATACATTCCACTTCAACCGCTACCCTGGGGAAGTTGTTTATCGGGGGTGGGGGTGGGGGAAGTAATATTAAGTGACAAGTTCTGGCGCAGTCGCCATTGTTCATGGAGAGATTTTTCAGTTTGAAAGTGTGCTGAAGCAAGCGAGTTGTTACACAAAATAGAGAATGAAATTGTAAATAACTCAATTGCTACTTAAAATTTAGCAAAATGACTCCTATACAAATGCGATTTCTCTTCTGGTACATTTAGCTCTATCAATTCTTCGAAACCTAGTTTAAAAGGGGGTCCAGTTTTGAATACTAAAATGTGTTTAGCATAATGATGTATGCTGAAAATTACGGTAAAATAACCATCCTAAGGTTTGGTGGTAGAGTGACGTGATGGATATCATGTAAGTTGAATTGTGAAGGAACCCTATCGCTATATTGCAAGTACTGGTGCGTTTGTAGCAACCCGTTGTTGCTTGTAAGGGTTTATCATTGTTGGTAAAGCCAGTAAAGTGAATAATACATCCGTTTTAAATGATGACTGAACTTACATGTTGTCAACCCTATTTCCTACATTGTAAAGATATCCTTTTGTGCTCGTTTAATTATTATGCCCGCTTAAAATCGTTAAAGTAATTTATTTTTTAAAAAGAAAACATTATTTGATTTGTGTTAATACGTTTGTTTTGAATTTAACCATGATAAATCCCTAATGTTTAAATAATTAGTTTTTTCTACTCCATCGAAACCGATTGACATGAACATGCTGATTCCTTTTTCCAGCACACTAACTGACCCAGATAGTATTTGTCTTCAACTAACTTCATAGACCCTACAAATATATTGGACTCTTTATTAGATTTCTGCTGTCTTCTATTTGCATCTGTCATCTGTCAAAACCGACTATATTTATTAAAATTATACTTGGTTGGTCTGTGTGTGACCTTCGATAGAGTGTTTAGAATCGACTCGATTGTCATTAACTTTTACGTTGATGCAATTTTTGATTTTATATTATTCTTCAATCACGTAACTCTTTGCAAGAGTGTCTTCTTTAAAAGAAGTCGAATCGAATAAGCTTATTCTTCTTGCTTCAATTTCTTAAATCTAATTCTGGAAATATAATTTTAACTAATTTTGTTAAATTTAAATTTAACTAATTTAATTTTGCTAACTACCTGTGCATTAAACATTGATAAATATTCTACTTATTTGCTTGAAGATTTTCTCTGCACACGGCACTACATGGTAAATGAACACAAAGAGATCACCATAGCTTTATTCATTCCAAGAGATGGTTTTTATTTAATATGTATTTACTTCCATCTTTGAATACATTGTGCAACGTTGTTGCCTGCTCCTTTCCTCAATTTCTTGTTCCAGCAATGCTTGTTTTAAATTCGGAAGCTTGCTTTTCAGACTTCTCATCAATATTTCGCCTTCTTTGGAACTCCTGTTATTGTTTCATCCTATCTTGTTCTTTGGAAAAACAGATGATATTGCTTTGCACTCACTGTTTTATCATTTTCAGACATCATTTTCTTTAATGTATTTACGTTAGAAATCTTTTGAACGTAAATTCTTATTTTCCATCGTCGTAGAAAATTGCATTTATATGTCAAAAATGTACTAAATATATTCACGTCAGAAATCTTCTTCAAACTTTCAGCTGTCAGACGAAGTATTAGGTTTAACCGATTCAACATTCCAGATATGCACGTGTTCACTCTGTTTTGCCAACACTAGTCTACTATGAGCCAACATCAGTCAACTAATGTGGGCCACCTTTTCACAAATCTATCAGAATTCACTCTGAATTATTCCTTTTTTCTTTTCTTTTTGGCTTCCTATGTTTGTTACGCCATTCTGCCCTCCGTTTGCGAATTTTTTTGACTGGTTCAACAATTCATTTCTGTTGTATGAAATCGTCATGTTATTACAAGTTTGCACAAACCGTTCAACATTTCACAGTGGCTTGTCACGACGGACATAACAAAACAGTATACTCAAACATCTTGGGTGATATATTTAATGTACAAGAATATTCATCCAATATTTCCTTTCAACACTAAGTAGTGTGCTTTTCCTAGAGAAGAGGACCACGTGCAGGTACATGCAGTTTATTGCAAACTATTTGATACAGTTAATGACTTTAGTAACAAGGGCAATATAAATATGTGACCTTTTGTACTCTTAGCTTGCAATCTGTGGCATTTATCACGTACTATTTCATCGCAAGATAAATTTTGTGTACTTTAATTTTGCAATCTGTGGTATTTATCACTTACTATTTCATCGTAAGCTAAACAGCAAACGCCTAAACATGCACACATTTTTCTTCATACATATAAAATTTGTGGAATTTATAACGCATGTACAAGGCAATCATGATTGCAATCTAGAAGAACTTAATGCGTTAAGAGCTGTAAATACCTCACAGCAACAGAAGCACGAATTTAAAATCTTGAACTAGAAAATAAATGGTTTACATGTAAGGAGTTAAGAATTAAAAGAAAACTTTAATTCATCCCTTCTTTTATGCAAGATACTAAAAAAAAGAAGATATTGACGAAATTAAAGAACAAATATTAAGTGGGTACTGAAAAAAAAATCACGAAAAATGTAGGAAAGTTTAAAATCCATGGCATGGCCATGTATTGGCATGAATTTCACAATCTTCCTTGTAATTAATTATGTTTAGTCAAGCCTAATATAGCTGAAACTAAACGTGTAGAATCAAACGTTGAGATAATAGTAACAGTTGCACCAGTCAGTTACAAAATCAAATGTATTCCCGAGATGTCATGAAATGGTAGAATTTGTCCTTGGATGAGCGAAATAAAAAATATTATCAGCATCCCGTATCATGCTACACTCGATACAGCTGTATCATACCATTTAGTACGTTGCTCCAAGAAACAGTAGGACTCTAGCGTTGACTACCTACAAAGTTTCGAAGAACTGATAAAATCAACTTTGCCAGCCAGTAGGTATGTCTGAGTTGACTCAAACCTGTTACGATATGAGTATAATACGTATGCAAGAGTCATGCCGGTATACGCGGACATCACTTGTTTGTTGCCCGGATACAAATGAGGCATAACACGATGCAAGAGTCATGCAGTGTGTACGCGGACATCAGTTGTTTGTTGCCTGATAGGACTGAGACATAATAAGCGTATATGTTTACATATGGGTATGAAATTTGCTTTGCTCTGCAAAAAATGCTACCCGTCAAATATGAATTAGTTCTGTATATGCATCAAATGTCTGGCGCAGGCTATACTTTTGTCAAGTGGACATAGTATTTTACAAATGGCGGGTTTTAGAGAAGTCGCGATTGTACTCGAGTCATTCCCTGTACTTGTTTTATGTAGTAAATGAGTCATAGACGGTTCAGATCTATGCTCCAATAGCTTTCAAATTTTTCTAATGTAATTTAAAAATTGGAAGCTAGTCAAAAACAACAGCTATTGCCCCAGGCTAAACCACTTTTATATTGCTGTCAGGTACCTAACAAAACAAATGCCGGTGTCAAAATAGGATATGGTAACGCTTTAACTTGTAATTGTTGCTCGGCGTTTGAAATGACCATTCGGTATTTATCTATCATCGCCCAAGTAATTCTTTTCTTGTAACTAATATCAATACAGGATACACACAGACTATGTACTAGCAATTCTTTTTTGTGTGAACATTTCGGCAAGAAACGAGTAAAATTAAGGGAAGAATATGTTATGTTGATATCTTTGTTCCAATGTTTATTGCTAGGAGTTCTCCAGTATCTCATTTAGCTGGATGACCCTTATTCCATCACTTTGTTTTCTGGAAAATTCTCTACGCTGCATCGAAAGACATTTCATAACGATCGGACTAAGTGTTTACAACACTTTACAAATTGCACATCAGCGTAAACACACTGACACTTTCTCGTGGCAATTTCAGAGCTATGATGTGGAACTGTTTTGACGTTAAATATCGGTATCTACATTCATATACCGGATCAGGACCTTGCAACTAATATTTTTAAAAAAATGCATAATTAACGAATCGAGATACACAAATAGTTATCTTTTATGTTTACTAACCTTTTATTTATTATTAATTAGTAAAATGTAGTCCATTGCAGGCTTACCATAGATACAAATGCAAATTACTGTATTCTTCCTTCCTTTGCAATTTGCGACAAACAAAAAATCCGAGCTCCTTGGGATTTCTTTTAAAATATGGGCGTAACTGACCAGAATGTTTCTTGTTTCAAAAGTACAAAAGTTGATCATTTTGTCTCTAACTGACCAGAATGTTTCTTGTTTTAAAAGTACAAAAGTTGATCGTTTTGTCTCCACTTATATATTGAAAAAACTCCTTCGTTATGAAAATTAAAAAATATCGTTTTGCGTTAAAGTATGAAACATAAATGTTTGAAATCCGTTGTATGAAAATTGCATTGAAATATCTGTTTAAAATTTTTTTACGCCATTCAGTATAGTAACTTGACCATAAAATATAATTTGACGGCTTTTTGGTCATACATAATTTGGTCAGCTACGCATGTTTACAAGCTAGGTACGTTTCCTTCACATTTGCGACTGATATATCGAAAGTCCAAACATGCACTGGCACTTATTTTATTTATTTATCTCGATCATTTCAGGTGTTCTCTTAAATACAAGATGGAAGTGTACAAAGAAGAATGCCCCAGCTTTTCTCCCGACTCCACATCGGAGCTGAAGGAGAACGAATGTAATAGTCTCAACATTATTGATGATGCGCCGACAAGAAGTGATGACGTCATGGTGGACTGTCGCTCGTCAGCAGACACCGATAATCTGCAAAACGAACAGGATGACGGGGACGACAACGTGTTTTCAGACAACGAAAAGCTGAACGACACTGGTTACATCTGTCTAGAGAGAGCCCCATATCCGTTCTTCTCGCCCAGGTCATACTGTTCAAGTTCAGGGTCAGACGGAAGCTTACAGGATTTACCACTTGATTTGCGTCAGAAACATATCCGGAGGATTAGTGATGCGGATTCAGAAAGAACGCATCTGCGCAGATTCAGTCCCAAACGAATTTATACAAATAGCCGCGAACGGTGGCGCCAACAAAATGTTAACGGGGCGTTCAGTGAACTACGAAGCCTCGTACCATCTCATCCTCCAGACAAAAAACTAAGTAAAAACGAAATTCTGAGGCTTGCTATAAAGTACATAAATCTTCTGAGGCGCGTGATCGAATACCAAGATCAGGAGATGGCAGTGAGCTCCGCCACAGGAGATGTTGTCGACACAAACGCCACACCATGTAGTATGGAAATGGTCAACATTACTGTCACGCCTTGTGGTCAAGATAGAGTGGACAATGAAGACAGTTTGCAATTGAAACACACAGACTTAAAGCAAGAGTATGATGAAGCTGTCGATAATGGTGTACATTTGAGGAATAATTCTGTCAACAACGTTGACAAACAGCACTTCCGGAGAAGCTGCAGTTCTGATTCTCCCGATTCCGTCTACTACGGAGATCGCAGCGAAGAAGACGAATAATCAGATTTGGGGATTTTTTTATTTCGATCTCCAAAAACTTTGGGTTTTGCAATATTATAATATGGGTCCATTATATTTAAAAAATTGTTATAATATCCAGTGCAGCATAACTACTATAGCCCCAATTATTTGGATAGATGGGAAGGGAAAGTTTTGTTTGCGGATATTTTGTTCTTGTGTTTTCCATTAGATCGACAATAGCAAAAAAGTTTAATTTCATTTTCTTTAAACAACAAATCTTAACATTCAAGCTGAATTAAAAGAAATGCGTTTGTTAGTTTTTGAATACAATTTAGTATGATGGTAGCCAATAAAAGGAGTAGTTCTTTTGGATGCAAATTTAAATTTTCTAAGATCCCAAAAATGTAGGAGTGAGAGAATTCCAGTTACGGTGGACACCACACTCTGTAAGCCTTCTTGTGACACTCTTATCAGTTTAAATAAAGAAACGTAATTGCCTTCAACGGAAATTATATACATTGTGTAATTTTCTGAAGAAAAATATAATTTCGCTATATACTTTAATTCTTCATTTAGCTTTATTTGTATTTGTTTGTAATGACAGTATTACAAAGGAATGTTCAAGTAATGTTACATCTTTAGGATGAGAAATATTGCATTTATAATAAATGTTGGTATTTCAAATGTATATATCTAACTTGCGTTCCAGTTATTGCGATCTTCACGGACCATCATTTTACATCCATTCTATAGCAGTCAGTCATGATACGGGCATATATGCCTATCCGCTTTTCAATCTTTTGTTTGTGCCAGAGTTAAATAAGGTAATATTTCAACAAAACAATGAAAAACTAAGAGTTATATTATTAAAAAACGTGTAAATAAGTGTTCAGATGGTTCTTGAGGTAACAGTCTGTTACATTTCCCTTATAAATATCTTTTCTTTTTCTTTGAACGAATAGTTGAGTGTTGTTTCGTTTACATTTGCCAAAACATTTTGTGTGTCCATTGCCGTTTAAAAAATGTAAAACGTTAGGTTCACAAGGCCATGGTTCAAACGGTCATAACTTCAGTTTGTATAATAAACTCCAGTCCACAGCGATTAATGTCCAACACTTCAAAACGTTATGTAGTACGAGATAGAAATTTAATGTAACATCTCTTAAACTTGATCTGCAAACACATAATACATAATTTGAAGAATTAAACATTGTTTTAGTCTCTTTCATAGCGTCAACCATTTCATCCATCCATAATAAAGGTCAACATTTTTGTATAAAAAGAAGTCGTGCTCAAGAATTATCAAACGCGTATGGTCGTGAATTCTGTCGAATCATTGAGCAACGGCTGAGTTGTACTCTCTTTCTCTCTCTGAAAATCATGTATTTTCTTTAAATTCGGAGTTTCTCGTAAAGTTATCTTTCAAAAGAAACAAATTTGGGAGCAGATGAATGTAAGCAACAGTAATGAACGCTGTTATTTGCTTTTGTTCTCTGACGCTATACTTTCTAAATTATTTATATTGCCGTTGTTTGCTAAGTCCAGTGTTTCAAGTATGCCTTTAAAATCACTATTATAGCAAATACCTTCTCACAGAAACAACAAGAGGAGTAAAAGTACTGTCCAATCATAACTGTTCCTTGATGTGGTTGGTCATTGTAAGTGCGGGGTATTCAATGGGTCTTGTTTATCTGTCTCCTTCACTGAAGAGGTAAGAGTGATCAGGGTCATTGAATCTCTTGGCTATTCCAGAGAGTTAAGTGCAATTGAAATACCGTAAACCTTGTTATAAATACCGATCTAAAATCTGTAATGAGAAGAGAAAGAGCTGTTTTCTTCTTTTATGATAATGAACTCAGTTACTATTACTTGGTTCTTTATCATGATTTCACTTAGTTTTTTATTGGGAACTTTTCCTATAGCTTTTTCGGGGTTTAAAGTAATTTTTCAGCACATGATAGGCTATACACTGCGTCCAGTATATTTGGTGCAAGAACCCGAGAAGAACCACAGATTCACGGGGAGCTACTGGCATGCAGAGACCCGAACCGACGCGGACAGAGGTGACGAAATGAACGCTCTGTAAGGGTGACCGCCATGGATCACTCGGCCAACCGGTACCCCGATTAAGAATTGACGATGTAGCTCTATTCTAAAGCACGTACAGTTACACCAGTGTAGAAATATCACTGATGGGACGATTCATTATTGGTTGTCGTGAGCAGGTTGTTTCTGTATGCGGATATATTTTTATTGATTAAAATTTGGACCTTTAGTACTGTACCGTTATAAACAGGTAGTCACCATAAGCAGGTGGTACATTTTGTGTGTAATTTCTTTCTAGATAGTCAGGATTGTGTTGACTTGCCATGAAACCTTATACACATTGAATTTGAAGCACATGAGAAAATAATGTCGCGGCCACGACGCGCTGGTAGATCAAACTTCGCAATGTTTACAGTTCACTTGTGAAATAAAAGCGAGCATAATTATTACGATAAAACGCGTACTGTACGGAAAGCACTTTGCGTGAATGTAACATATGTTTAGCTTTGTGTTTATTCACGATATTAAAGGCATTTTTTTAAAAATAAATTAGACTAACAACCCTAACAATCTAAGATTTCAATCGTGAGCCAGCCATTCCAAAACCATTGAAGCACTTTTGTCAACTTAATATTTAAGGACCACTTGAAATGTCTCGAAGCACGTGTAGAAGAGATAAAGGACTCTTTATGACGTACATATTACGATTTTGGTAACTTTTTGCTTCAATATTTTTCGTCTTTCCTTCACCCCAGGGTATTTTTCATCTTTCCTTCTCCCCATGTGGGTATTTTTCATAATTTCTATTCTCCCAAGGTATTTTTCATCATTTCTTCTCCCCCATGGTATTTTTCACCATTTCTTCTCCCCCATGGTATTTTTCATAATTACTTCTCCCCCATAGTGTTTTTATTCATCTCTTCTCCCCAGGGTATTTTTCATCATTTCGATGATCCTGAAAAAAGTGTTAAAATTAACTGAATTGATTTTGGTGGAGAGGCGGTGTAGGGGTGGGGAACTGACCATTATTTCGCCTAAACGTTTCACATCAGTGTTCTAAAATTCGTCACCTCATTTAGTTTTGTTTGCTTGTTTGAGATACGACTACTTGACAAAATTCTATTTTTACGACAAAGTTTATTGCGTGTTCAAATACGACAGAGCATTTTATTTTATTTAATTAATTGAATATTGGTTCATCCAGTAAGTAAGCAAGTAAGTTGGGTGATGGCTTTTTTCTTTGGGTAAAGCTTTTACTCGCGTCAACAGAAATTGTATCACGCGAGCAATCATATTTCATTACTGAAAAGATATTTTCGAATGAATAGTAACCAAATTACGTTTTTTTCCCTCATAATAAATAAGTTGTCTAACAGTAATTTTATGGCATTGAGGGAAGACGGTGCAAGAGTCAAACATGTGCCCCGCAGATCACAGGTACTCGCGTACTCTTAAAAGTTCCCTTGTAACAATACAAATGAAACACTTTGGCAATAATGAAAAACTTTGGCAATAATGAAAAACTTTGGCAATTTTGGCAATAATGAAAAACTTTGGCAATAATGAAAAACTTTGGCAATAATGAAACACTTTGGCAATAATGAAAAACTTTCACAGGTAGGCAGCTCAGCTGCTGTTTTAAAGTTTAATTTATTCTGTTTGTATGCATGAATTGATTAAAGTATAAACCAGTTAATTTTTAAATGTGTCAAATAGAATCTGGCACATTGTTGGGACACGATCACTGTTCCATCCTTGAATGTATGACATTGAACTAAGCATTTATTTCAAAATTGAAAACTTGAAAAGTGTGTAACTACGAATGAATGACTGAATGAATTCATGATATAAACAAGTTTTAAAAACAAAACAGACAAGGAACCCACATGCAGATCTACAAAACGAGCTGCATAAAAACAACCAGAATTATCAGAATCAGCAAATATAAATGAAGACACAATTGCTTTTATTTCAAACCATAGTAAAAATAAACAACATTATATTAACTGGCTTACAAAGAAACTACGAGATGGGTTGTGCTATCTTAATTACGACTTAAATCCCGTCATATACATCACCATACAATGAGGGGATTGGCAAACTTGTCCGCTAAAACAAACAAGAATAAGCTGTATTTCTGCCTCATCTTTATCAGCGGCAAAACATCTGCAGTCGAGAGGATTAGACGCTGCTCTTCAGCAAGCAAGATACCTAGATCGATCGTTTTCCAATGCAAGAGAATGACGGAATTTAATTGGAAGCGGATATTTGCATACAAGCACGTGCTGAAGCTGGGGAACCGAGTGTAATTAATTTTAAATCTAGCAATAACACGCGCGTCATTGATAGTTAATCCTGGGCAGGAAAGCATGATTTGTCGGAACAAAAAGCGAGATATTTTCGCCAAGAAGGATCCAAGATTACCGTTTAATTCATTAATAAGCGAGCATGTTTGAGCTCTGTATGGGCTGATGACAGACAGAACGTGTTCGGGAAATGGTAGAACGTTACAGTGCGCACCTGTAGAAGTTAGTTCTGATCATAGGCAAGTATGACTCGACCATATATCTTGGTAATTAAAACGTGTAACAGTCGTATTCCATCAGATTCACACTCCAAAGGCGTAAAGGCAACATTATTAATAATTTGACGGTACTTAAAATCTGTCCAACAGTGTTGTAATAAATTATCCACGCCGCCCTGTTCGGCATCATTTGAATTTTCAAGTAATGAAAAACTCATTTTTTAAACTATCATACCCACCCAACCCACTGTTTTCATCAGTAATAAGGACCAAGAGAGCCTAACATCCCTCCCCTTGCATATGTTAATGCAATTAGTTACATAGTTCTTTTTCTATGCATAAAACGACGTACAACCATCGCGTTATTGTAACTTTGTATTTCTCCCCTCAATAGAAAACATATATATATATATATAGAGAGAGAGAGAGAGAGAGAGAGAGAGAGAGAGAGAGAGAGAGAGAGAGAGGGGGGGGGGGCGGGGGGCTTAAATGATACAGGCCCTGTCCGTCAATTACCGATCACGATCATCTTACCTATCCATTTTTAAAAACGATAGGGCATCAAGAGTGATTAAAAAAAAACAATAGGAAAATCGTACCCCAAATCACTTGATGTTGCTCATATCCAAAATCGTCAATCATCTTGATTTATTTACAAGCACTGCCTCTAAGGTACTAAAAATAGTCTAGCAGATTTGCAACAGGACCGACTAATTAAAAACAACTCCCATGTGACAAAAAAAACAAACCCATATCATCAGCTCCAAAATCACCTTATTAATAAGTGACCCCAGGTGGCCGAATGGTCTAAAGCGCTAGCCTTTACAGAAAACTGCCATCTCACCTCTGTCCGCATGTGTTCGAGTCTGTGGTTCGGCCAAACTGGTTATGTGAGAAAGCTTGCCAGTAACTTCCCGTGGGTCGGTGGATCTTACTGGGGATTTCCCCGGTTCTTCCTCAAACAGTTATAGTGTCTGCCATGTATAGGCTATCCAGCGCAGAGATATGGCGTTAAACCCCAAACAACCACCTCATTAATATAAGCAGGTTCATTGTGATCAAACTCTTGTGGAATCTTAATGACATATGTACTACTATCTACCAATATTACAAAAATATTTTCTGTGGAATATTTAAAGCGATAATAAGCTCAAACTCGTGCAAGATTATATTATAAAAATCCAAATATCTCACTAATATTCAGATTTGTTCCAGATTTTGACCCAAATCAGTCAGTCACTAAATAACATAAGATCTTGATGGTATAAGCCTGCATACCGTGTTTGATCAAAATCTCTTAACATATATAATTAACGCGTCCGTTTCTCCCCCACCCCCTCCCTTATTCTTGAGAATTTCCAACATATAAAATTCTGGGGAAACACACACACACGCACACACACACCTTAGAGATAAGAGGTTCATAAAATGAGACATATAGAGTATTATAAAACTTGTTTCGAATAATGCCAACATGTATCCGAAAATTCTGTTTGATTGATTTGTTATAAGTTCAAGCTTAGGACTACTGAGTTGGTGCTCATTAAAGGTAATCGCTAGATAAATCCACAAACAGTGGTTAATTAAAACAAAATCATATGCTTTGTCATGCTAATCCGAGTTGAGAATACAAACAAGATCATTATTTTATATCACATCAGAGTAGATGCAATATGTTGATAACAAAAGAGATTACTTTTGTTTCTGAATTATTTTCTTGAAATAATTGTTCTTACAATCTCCTAAAAAAAAACAGGGGCACTTAGATTTCACCTTTGTCCGCGTGGGTTCCAGTCTTGGCTCGGCCAACGTGGATACGTGAGAAGGCTCGCCAGTAGCTTCCCGCGGGTCGAGCGTTCTACTTGGGGTTTCCCAGCGTTCTTCCTCCACCAAATATGCTGCCGCTTTTCAAGAAGATTGTAAAAACAATGATTTGAAGAAAAAAATAAAATGTGTTCAAACATAGCGTTAAAATCCACAAAATGAAACCAAACCTTGAAAAGTTATTATCACTGCCTACCCCTAGAAACTAAATATTATTTGGCGAAAGTCACAGGCTTTGAGAAACCCTTGAGTCATTAATAATTATCTTGACTAACGACTACTACAGGTGAGGCGTCAAATGAAAAGCATGCAATATGCAGTCAAACACCTACACTTATTCACATCTACAATACATGTGTTATCCTGGTGAGGAAAACATTACAGTAGATAATGTATAGTCGTTAATAAGGAATGTAAATTAAACAACTTCATCAAAGGACACAAAGAATTTCAAGATGTCCACTGTGTCAACTTTGTTTCAATACTGGATGATTACCATTTTCAACTAGGATCAAGTACGTTATGTCCGAAGTGTTTTAGTAGTTATCTCGTGTCAATAAAACCAGTACTCCAGTAGGAGTATTAATAAGATTTTAAAAGTGGCAGCAAATTTAGACGTCATTACGGGGCAACTTCTTATTGTAAAAATTCCTTTGGTTTCCATGACAACGTGACGAGATCTTCACTTTCGAGTAGGTGGCGCTCACCAGATAATATGTACTTTTGAGAGAGTGACGTATGTAAGGTGAAGTAGTTCGCATTTAAAACATGCACAGTGGAGAGAATGTTTGCATACCTCTATGCTACATTAATGTAATGTGGATGATATTTCTTTTGGATATTGAACTTTTGGAAATTTTACATGATTTAAGCACACTGCTAACTAAAATGACTGCTCCCTTGTGTTAAAAAATCAGTCTGAATTAGTCTAAAGTACACTATACATAGCAGCTATTAAAATAGGGAAAATGAATTTTGCCAGACTAGACAATACCAGCTTCTGAAAGTGCAATGAATGAATTACCAAATATATAAAATGTAAAAAAAGTTATCGGCTCTTTTTTTATACAATTGACCTCTGAAGTTCAGGAAGTGAAAATGACCAAGTAGAGCTAGCACTTTTTTGAAAGGAGCACATTTGAAGTAAGGCCAAGCTGTATACTCTATAATCCATAGTACACCCATCAATCATACACCAAAATAAAGGGAATTAAAGGTTCTTTGCATTATACCTAAGATATACAAGGTCTTTTTTAAATAGCCAGTATAACCAGTGAGGAAAGCCGGAGACATTCTTTTTCTTTAAAATCCTAACCCTATGCAAAATGCGAAACTGTATAGCGCCACCGTAGCAATAACATAATCTAACCTTAACAATGGCAACTATGCCAGACATGTAATTTTCATTTGGGTCGCTGTATATATGGCACTGGGGAGTTGCAGAAGTAAAATATCAAGATGGCAGATATTTTTTTTAACTGAGCTCATCAATCAGCTCAATTAGGGCCACCTCTCTGGTGGCCTAGTGGTTAGGGCGTCCGCCTCGGATGCGGGAGGTCGTGGTTTCGATCCCCGACCGAGTCATAACAAAGACTTACAAAAATGGTACTAACAGCTGTCTCGACTGACGCTCAGCATTACGAGGTTAGTGTTAGGACTGGTCGGCCTGGTGTCAGGATAATGTGACTAGATGGGACATCATGCTACATGTCTGCGGCATGATGTCCCAGTGCTAGATATCACTATAAACTGCCACACTGCAGACATCGTAGCGAAATAACTGAAAAATTATTAAAGTTACGTTAAAAATCTAAATCACACACACACACATACTTCGAGCCATCTGTGTACGTTAAGTGTTGTAGTAAAAAAAAAAGCAATAAAAGCAACAACAAAAAACATCAGTGGCGTCGCTGGGGGGGGGGGGGTGCGGACCGCACCGGGTGACACCATCTCAGAAGGGTGACACCAAAATGAAAAATTGCAAATTTTACAGAGCACACACTGCTCGGTCTAGTCGGATTTCATAAGCGGATAACCGATCATAGTTAAATACATGACTAGCAGGCACAGCAGTGGCGTCGCTAGGGGGATGCAGGGGGTGCGGACTGCACCGGGTGACACCATCAGAGGGGGTGACACCAAAATGACATTACTAAGGATTCTGTATGGTCTGTTACGGAAGGAGGACCATGGGGGTGACACCATGAGCTACCGCACTGGGTGACACCAACCCGAGTGATGCCACTGAAAAACATGTCCATTCAACCATCGGTTATGGATGAGAAGAAAGATTTTCAGATTGGAACTGGCGGCGGTCATGTTTGAGACCAGATTTTAACCATTTTCTTTTAGGACCAACTGCATATATCATAAAAAGTGTTTAGTGAATAAGCCAATGTCTATACCTGCAGGAGAAGTAATAGGGGTTACAATATTTGTCAAATAGCATTCATTTTCTTTAAGGAAAAATACGTATCCTGCGAAGTGCTCAAGTGAAAACCCAGTGTCGAAGCGACTATCTGTAAGGAGTAGTGATTTATAACATTTTCCAAAAAGCCGCATGGTAGACATTTCGGAATCAAATCGGCACTATTTTTACTTAGGGCCAACGCTGAAATTCTATATTATAAAAAGTGTTTTAGTGAAAATCCCCATGTTGATACGTTCAGAAAGAGCAGTGATAACCAAACTTTTAATTTTCACCACTGGATGGGGAAAATGTTCATTTGGAAGCAACTTCGCCATAATGCAAATACCGTTTTGGATGAATACCGCCAAGCACTGGAAATCAGACCGTCAAAATTTAAATCTAGAATTAACTACGCATCACAGAAAAGTTTTGAATGAAAATTCCAACCATATACTCAGAAGTAGCAATAACAAGATTAAAAGACTGTCACCGTAGTGGTCATGTTTGATATCGAAGAGGAACCGTTATAATTCGGGAACGACTACATACATCTGTGGTTGAAACCGGGTGCCAAGTTACATGGCTTTCAGTCAAGTAAGTTGGGACTATCAGTAACAAACAATTGCTAGTGGACACCAGGTAAGAGATTGATGACTATAAGGCACTTTATTATAAAATGGTTCCCCTTTATAACACAGACATGGCCTTGGATCCCCTTCATAACACAGACATGGCCTTGGATCCCCTTTATAACAGAGACATGGCCTTGGATCCCCTTTATAACAGACATGGCATTGGATCCCATTTATAACACGGACATGGCCTTGGATCCCCTTTATAACAGACATGGCATTGGATCCCCTTTATAACATGGACATGGCCTTGGATTCCCTTTATAACACGAACATGACCTTGGATCCCCTTTATAACATGGACATGGCCTTGGATCCTATTATCTTGTATAATTACCTTGTATAATAGTAACACTTTGCACATCAAAACACATTTTCACGTTACCCTTACACCTTATATATATATATATATATATATATATATATATATATATATATATATATAGTGTGTGTGTGTGATACTATTCTCAATGCGTAACTGTATTCTATATTTATACGTGTTCCTATTTTGGAACCAGGGATAACGATTTCCACTCCGGTGTATTATCTATATAAATTTTTATATTCCTTGATTTTGTCATAAGGATTGACTGTAGTAAATGAGAACTTAATTATTGGGTAAGCATGCGAGTGCGTCTGCTATGCATAAATGCTCATATCTGCAGATATGATCGAACCCACGACCTCCCCCATCCGAGGCGGACGCTCTAACCACTAGGCCACCGGAGCGGTTCCCGTTGTTTGTAATACATATTGATAAAATAAATATTGGGTGCTAGAAACAAACCATAAAATTGTCCTTAACATTTGCTATGAATTTCCTAACATTTATATTGTTTAAGCGACACGTATTTACACGGTATTCCTGTCACCGACCGTGATGTGACCATTTGTACTTTGGTAAACCTACTCAATTAAAGATTGGCGGATTTTAAAAAAAATATTATTTTTTTTTTGATATATGACTTTTTCGATTTTTATTCCACTTCCTCAATATTAGCTTCAAAGACTTTTATATCGACGCAGACAAGATCTATTCTCACAAGTTCGTCAAGAGTATCTACATTCAACCTGCGCTGCACCCCTGTTTTTGTTAAGTTTGGGTGCGAAAATCTGCGCTCACACAACACGGTTAGCACTTGAAGCACCTGTGAAATTTCTATCAAACATGTCACATTCATTGGATCTAGTTTTGTCAGTAATTCAGCCTCTGACTGATAACTACGTTACTGTTTTGTCTTGATTTGACCGTCATGAGCGATCACAGTGTCCACGTGATCATAACCAGGCTGTTGCATATCACTTAACATTTTCTGGGAAATCTTTCGGTTCAGAGAGAATGCATTCAAAATCGCACGGTCCGGGACTCTATTATGTACATTCGCATGAATAATCCGTATACCCTATTACTGCTTTGGCTGTAAAGTCATCGTTGCGTGACAAACACATTTCAATTATATCCCTTTGATGTGACCACTTCAAACGTGGCTGCAAGATATTGCATAGGAGCCCCAAATGGGTTAATCTCCGAGGTACACTGCTTCTTGTAATGTCAAAAATCCATCTACAATTTTGCTTCATGGTAATGTACCGTAAACCTCGTCTGAAAACACCAGATGTTTTTGGTTAGTTTTTCATCCTTATTGTGTTTGCACTTTAACACGGTGAATATCATTCTCTCAAGTAGTAGAACTATACTTATTACCATCTCATTGATAAGCCTTCCAATAAAATTTAAAAAAAACAACAACTTTAGAATAACATGTCTTCACTGACAAATCGACTGTAGTAATGGTCACTAGAGGATTAAGATGACTTCTCTACCCTCATTTAACCAGCTTAACTGTGAGCAGTATAGCCTTTAGACAGTTGAGCCATAACATACTTAGTCTGTAAGACTTCTAATGATAGTCAGAAATAGAAACGTGTAAAATACACCTTGTTACCTTTGATTAAGGTTTAGTCAGCAACACCTTTATTTACTGTCTGACATAGAAACAACGTTTAAATTGGACATACTGAATATTGGATGTTACTTTGTGATAGCGTTTATTTGATAATTTAATGGATAAACAAATCACAGGCAATTATATATAATGACATTTGGAAAATCCTATGACCAATGTCAGGTTGCACAGATTATGTACCAGTCAAAATATCTAAACTGGTGGTCATTCCATCAAATACAAGGATTTAAGTAAGCCCCCCTCTCTCTCTCTCACACACACACACGCACACACATTAAAAATAACAATGCTTTTAAAGCATTGGTATAAAGCAATTTGATATATCAATAATGCTGTCATATCAAATTCTGATCCACCCATGGTGCATTAATATGCATATATAAATACTGCTTCAACAGTAGGCTATCACTTCAACACTCTCAACTGATATTAAAATGTATGAAGGCCACCACCACCCTTTCTGGATGGTAAGGTAGCATGCTAACTGACCAAAGAAACACAGGGATGTCCAATAGATAACTAGAAGGCAAATCTCCACACCCCACACCCCTCTCTCTCTCTCTCTTTCCCATCATAGGTAGATACAGCGAAAATCTGTGAAAAAAACCAAGCATGGTGGATTTTTACCTGTGTGATGCGACAATGTCTCTGGACCTATGGATGATGGTACGATTTGTGGTCACAAAGACCAGTGCAAAGTGGAAAAATAGACATTGAGGATAGAAACAATTGTATGGTCAGTAGCAGTATTAATTAAATAACAATAATTACTTGTATCAACAGTAAATCAATATATGTATAGTATTTATACTGTATCTTTGATATACCACTCATAAATATTTCATTAAAAGGAATCTTGGCAAATCTCACCTCCTTTGAATGAAAAATGTATACATCTCACGGTATATCAATGATTCAGCATACAAACTATACATATGAGAATGCAGAACTTTTTAAAACACAGGGCAATAATAAACTATTGGATGAAAGAAATTATTGCATGTCAATATCTCTTCTGTTGTTATGGACAGAAAGACATGATAACCACAACAAATTCATCATATTCTCTGGAAATTACAATGTAGGTCACAGTGACCTTAACTGTTTTTGCGGAAGATGAAATCATCCATTAACCTTCTAGACCATTCTGCAACCAGTTATGCTATTTTAAGCAAAAACATGAGGGTCAAATGTTGGTCAGTGCAACTTGCTTTTCTGTAAAGCAAACTTACCTGTAATGGAAGCAAATAAGAAGTTTTCATCTGTGTACGGAAAACAACTTTTTTGGGAACACAGCAAATAATAAAAGAATACAAATAACATGGATATGACAGTACTCATAAAACCTGAAGTAGAAAGCTTGCAGAAAAACTTTCTTTAACAGTATCTAGAGAGATCTATGTAACATCAATTTAAATCGTGGAGTAACTAAAGAAAACCTGTTTGTATAATAAAGAAAAACGCAAATGCTGTGCAGCTGCATGATTTTAATAGTACATATATAGTTATAGTCTATTCCTCATTCAGGTCTAAACTTACTGGCAGTAAAATAAGTCAACAGGTAAAATGTTGTTATAGGCTAAATGAATCTGAGCCAATTGAAACAATGCATTCTGCATTAAAAAACTGTCAATTAGACGATAAAACTCCTCCCAAAATATGTAGGTATGTAAGTTTTGAAAATGTATTTTATGCAGTTAATATGCATTTCAAACTCCTGGAGAAAAAAAAATGTTACTGCACTTCATGATGACAATAGATTATTTCCCTGTATTTAAAAAATAATTGAAATCAGCGAGATGACAAAATACAAATTTGCTCAGTTCACATAAAATATCCGAATTTTCACTTTTCTATTTGTACAAAGACTTTGGCGTTCTTTTCAACCTGAAACAAGAGTATTATGAATGGTCAACTTTCAATGTTTAATAGTCCTCAATATCAACGCTAGCAGAGTATAGCTGACTCTGGGGATTACTGACTTCTCAGTGACCATGACCTTTGAATAAGGTATGCAGTCTTTAACTAAACTTCACGTGCAAAAACCATTATTTTTATATCTGATTTACATAAATGTGACCGCTGACCAGAACCTATCAGTTTCTTATTACCCTAAGTACAAGTTATCTACAAACGTCTTGTCAAGGAGCATACCTATGACAAAAGTTGTTCTGCAAAACCATAATGACTATGACCAATGACCTTTGATCCTAATATCAATGCAAATATTATGTACCTTAAGTGAAGGCCATCCACAAAGTTTTGGTCAAGGGATATGGTACAAAACTAAAGTTATTCTGCAAAAGCTATTTCTTCCTTACCACAAGTGCAAGCTATCCACAAAGTTTGGCGCAAGTCTTTGATGTTGAACTAATGTTTTTTTGTATAGAAACCATTTTTTTCTTAGTCAAAATCACCATTATCACTGCATACCAAAAGTGATAGACTTCAGCCTTACCCAAAGTTCAATCCATCCACAAAGTATGGTTTGGGTATGTGATATAAATTAATGTTATTGTGCAGAAACAGTATTTATTCTTTCAGTCGCAATGACACTGACTTTTGACCATTTGTGACCTTCCAACCCTAAAATAACATCAGTAAGGATACCATTATTTTTTCCATACATAAGATCAATTTTACAGTAAAGAGTAACATGTACTGCTCTTGTCAGCATGGAAACCATGCATTTGAAGAGTTAAAAAGTGTGGTCCAATGCAGCAAAGGTAACTAGAATGTTCATAACATACATTTCAGTCATAATGATGTCCAGTGTAAAAAATGGCTACAAACCCCGTGGACATCAGTGATGTCTTGCAAGATCTCATGTAGTGTGGGCAATCATCTCCTGTGCCTTAAGCAACACACAAATCAAAACAACACGAGTCCAATAGATGTAACTGCCACCTTTCCAAACATGTGAATACTGCCTTTAAAACTTCTGTGCCAACTGTTTGGCATTTTTAAAGGGCTGATTGTTTCCCTTTACCTTTAATGTGTTTTTGTTTAAAGGATGGCATTTCCCGACTATGTGAAAACTTGATCATGCAGGGGGTTTACATGAACATGGGGTAGATTGAAAAAAAATCTGAGGTAACTGTGTAAAGATAATTCAGTTCTCTGAGTAGCTTTACTGAGTCTCACTCAAATACAGGCAAGCTAATTTTCAGATTCAACCTCAATAATTGTATTTCCGAATTTTTGCTTTGTTTGTTAAGTTCATTTTCTAAGGGCAGTTCCACTAAGCCTTGTGGTAAAATCATATTGGATGGCAGGTCTACCTCTGACCCCAAATCAATAAGCTTCTTCCTTACCCCAGGTGCAAGCCATCCACCAAGTTTGGTCCAGGTCTGTGAGGTAGAACTAATGTTATTATGCAGTAACCATTTTTCTTAAATTCCAGTGACAGTAATATTGACCTTTGACCTGTTGATCGCCAAAGTCAATAGGTTTCTTCCTGAATCCAAGTGCAGTAAGTCAATGATGGGGAACTATACTAATTGCACAGAAACCATTTGTCTTCTTCTAGACAGAGTGACATTAACTGGTGACCCCAAAATTGATAGAGTTCCTCCTTACCCCAAGTGGAAGTCATACACAAAGCTTGCTTATTGCAGATGGTGAAAAACTATAGTTATTGTCCAGAAAGATAAATGGATTTATAGATGGACAACATTACAACATAATTTGGTCCACCTTGTGACTGGCTCATAAAAAAATGTCTCCAACCATAAGAAAGATTTTCTTCAAATACGATCTTAAAAAACAATGAAACATTAAACACGTTGAGCAGTTTTTGATTATTCTAGTGACATGGTACATTTATTTCACAATGTCTTGCCTTTGCTACCACTGAAACTTGCCTTCAAGAAGCAGCAATCCCTAAAGGTAACATCATTTTATATTAACTGCCATTAATTGGGCAAAATCTTAGCATCCAGTGTAACAAATGAATGACTATCAACATACATGAAACGTTTGTGAGGTATTACCCTACCTCCTTGTAAAACAACCAAAAAACACCCATAAAATAAAATAAACAAAAATTATAAAAATCTGACAAATGTAATGGGCACCAAATAAATATATCCATATTGTCCAAGGTTAACGTGACTCAAACTTTATGCTAGATCTTATTTATTATATGAATTGACATGATTTCTCTGATGGACAGCTTCATGTCACATGTAAATTATGATCGGCTGACTTGTCCTAGGACAGCCTGTAATACTGATCTAGGATATTTCATACTCAACCCTGTCTGCACAGTATGCACTTTAAAGTACAGTAAATTAATTTATCTCTGTCCCAGTCAGACAAATAAAAGCAGCTTTCAAAACTAAGTAATAGTGCGGGGATTAATTTCCCTACAATGGCTTCGGATTTTTATGTAAATGGTTGAAGATGACAGGAAAATAGGTGAACGTGAGATGTAATGACTGAGGTAATAATAATGTACCAAAATCATGCTTGATGAACAATAAGCTTAATTTAAAACATGCAAATTACTGTAACATACTGTACTAATTATCAATGGAACCCTGGCAACTTTATGTTTCTTTAATATATTATTCAGAACATAAGTAATCTGCCAACACAAATTTTAAGTAACAACACGTACCTATGACTTCTCTACTTTCTACAGAGAAAGTCGGATACCTGTTCACTACCAATTTGAAGTTGACTGCTTTGTATGTGCAGTATTTAGTACCGACTTAAAGTTGGTTGCTTGGTACAGGCAATGTTAGTACTTACTTACAGTTTGATTACTGTTGTATGCAGAGTTTAATACAGGCTTAAAAGTTGGTAGCTTGATGTATGCAGTGTTTGTACTTAAAGTTTGTTTCCTGCAGTGTTTAGTACTAACAAAGTTGGTTGTTTTGTCTAGACACTTTAGTAGTGACTTAAGTTGGTTGCTTGGTATATGCAATGTTTGTACTTCAAGTTTGTTTCATGTTGTAAGCAGTGTTTAGTACTGATGTAAAGCTGGTTGCTTTGTCTAGACACTGTTTAGTAGTGACTAAAGTTGCTTGGCATGTGCAGTGTTTAGTACTGATGTCAAGGTGGTTGCTTTTCTAGACACTGTTTAGTACTGATGTAAAGATGGTTGCTTTGTCTAGACACTGTTTAGTACTGATGTAAAGATGGTTGCTTGGTCTAGACACTGTTTAGTAGTGACTAAAGTTGCTTGGTATGCGCAGTGTTTAGTACTGATGTAAAGCTGGTTGCTTTGTCTAGACACTGTTTAGTACTGATGTAAAGCTGGTTGCTTTGTCTAGACACTGTTTAGTACTGATGTAAAGATGGTTGCTTGGTCTAGACACTGTTTAGTAGTGACTAAAGTTGCTTGGTATGTGCAGTGTTTAGTACTGATGTAAAGTTGGTTGCTATGTCTAGACACTGTTTAGTAGTGACTAAAGTTGCTTGGTATGTGCAGTGTTTAGTACTGATGTAAAGTTGGTTGCTTTGTCTAGACACTGTTTAGTAGTGACTTAAGTTGCTTGGTATGTGCAGTGTTTAGTACTGATGTAAAGCTGGTTGCTTTGTCTAGACACTGTTTAGTAGTGACTAAAGTTGCTTGGTATGTGCACTGTTTAGTACTGATGTAAAGTTGGTTGCTTCTTCTAGACACTGTTTAGTACTGATGTAAATTTGGTTGCTTTGTCTAGACACTGTTTAGTACTGATGTTAAGATGATTACTTGGTCAGACATCAAATGCTGCATCTGTTTTAAATTAATGAATCTGACCAACAATGTAGGTTGGGAAAAAAGCTAGTTTATATCAGCAAACTAGTTGTTTCATTTCCATACTATTACATGTATATCTAAGACATCTAATGGACACACCTCTACATGTATATCTAATACATCTAATGGACACATCTCATTAAATAAAGATCCATTCTCTTTATCATTACTTCCTAATGTTCATATTCTGACCAGGAACAAAGCTAACAATGGATTTTTAAACTTTTCAATTTACATGGAACAAAAAGAAAAGTAAAACCACTTACTTGCATAATAATGCAAAAAAATAAAGGTTATTTAACTAAAAGAAACACCATTTAATGGACTGTTGAACTGTATATGGAAACCCTGAGCATATTTATTACGGCTCAATCTCAATTTTCATCTTAATTATATAAAAAACATACTTTTCTCCTTAAGTTAATTTCCCAATGGCATGCAGATAAATACTACTAATAAAGAAGGATATGAGACCAGAAAAGGTTGAACTATTTCATTCAAATTCCAAAAGACTGAACAGCCAATGCTATTACCTTCAGTAAAAAAAACCACCCACCAGTACCCTGCCCAAGTTTGGAACATATTAATTTCAATCAACTATTCACAACTTCAATTTAACCCTTTAACTAGTTTTCATAGGATTTGAGCAATGATCTTTTACCCTTTTTTTTGAATAATGACCTAAATAAAATCAAATGAAATGTTATTTTCCAGAACTTATTATGTGACTCTTCTAACACCAAGTATAATTAAAAATGGACACCAGTATGCTCTCCCCCTGGTCAATGGTTATTAGTATTGATGAGTGACATCGAAGTACTTGTACAAGCCTTATCAAAACAAATCGAAAACAAACTTATCATAGAAAGGATGAACTTTTAATGAACAAAGTCAGCAATATTCTCAAGTGAACATCTTTTTCTTTCACGATAAAGACTGATCACACCTGAATTAGCACTTACCCACCAAAAATTATCACCTGCCATTTTGAGCCAGGCAAGTTAATTTTCAATGTCTGCCAATTATCCTGCATATACTTTGCTTAATTCACACGTCATCTACAATGATGAGATATCCTAGGCAATTTTCAAATCTGTATATGTATTACGAGAGAGGACTTGTCAATAAATATACATTATTTACTTACAAATATAATATGCCATCTCTTTTAGCTAATACCTACAACAGTTGAAATATCTGATCAACTTTAACTTTCATTACATGCATGATGGCAGAATTTATTTTTTGACATTCATCAAAGAAGACTGCCATAAAAATCCACTGAGCTGGATGACTGTCAGCATGTGACTTCATGTTTCTTTAGACAACTCAGAGCTTAAAAATCATTTTGATCTTATAAGCTACAACTTTAAGAAATATCATCTAAAAACATCAATAAAATGGTACATTCCATAAATTGGCTTTTCTTAAATAAAATTAAGGCCATGTAAAGAAGAGTAGCAAAATGATAAATACCATCTTAACTGGTTGTATAAAATCTCTCAAAATGGAATATTTTCAAGAAAAAAGTTGAACCTGTTCAGTGCAAATCCAAATATTAACCAAAAAGCATGCTGATCAGGAAATTGAGTTTAAATTTTTCAGAATCTAGGTGACCCATCGTTAACGGGATAATACATTCATTAAAGTACAGCAAACTTCCATACAATACTATCACATCTCTACGAGTCTATAACATTTTCAGCCAAAACAACAACTTTAAACATTAGTTTTCCACACAAATAAACCACATTTATTTTTATTCTTCATCTCTTCCCTCATTTTTCACTTATTTACAGCCTAATAGACTGGTTTCTTGTTCCGTAGATTCAATTTTGTACATTAGAAAACAAAACTCTACGTACCAATATATCATAGTGGTGCTGAAGTACATATTTACCTACCCATGTAGAGAACAAAAACTCCTATTCAAAACTGTATCTCATGAATTTTCATTTCTGTAATTTCTTAAATATATTTCAGAATGCACATTTATCATAAACCATGCATAATTATTCCACAAACTCCAGAATGGATGGCATCTCTGCAAATCTGCAACATGGCTGACATTTCCAGCAGTAATGGGTTTATGTTCCACTGGCTGCATCGCTTGCAATAGACCGTATCCTATCAAACATACTTTCACAAGAAAATTACCCCATATACTCACGTCTCAATATCGAATCATTCACCTTTACAATGCACATTTCCCTAATATATCTGGTGTATTTACCTAAAATTCCTTGTCTGAGGTGACTCTGACAACTAAGTTAGAATTGCAGTATGCAACAAAATCTGATAAAAAACAAAGCTGAGTGCCCAACAGTTATTCTGAAGGGCCCACACATTTATGGACACACAATGAACATAAAATTATCCATAACTAGTACATGCAGCAACAATCACTGGCATATTGCACAATATAAATAGAACATTGTCTGTGGTCAGTTATCCTCTCAGCTCTCTGCCTTACTCATCGAATCCTTGTGAACAGATTCAATACTGACTTAGATTCCTAAAAGTGTAAAGAGAGAATGATTCAAGTAACCATCTGAATATCCAACCATCGTGGTGATTAATAATAATAAGTGCAATTATTAACTGCCGTGTCACTACATGGCATAGAGTAAGATTAAGTCACTAAATGCCTTTACTATTGTTGCTATCTTGCTTTTGAACATCACTATATATAGTGTAGCAGTCTGATCTTTTTTTAATTCATCCATTCATAAATACATTTTAAAATGTTGTAGCGCTATTCAGAATATCAAGAATGTTAATGATACTATAATAAATCTGTTTATTAACAATAATAGAAAATTATAACTTGAAAATGCAATCCATCATACCAATGAAGCTGCATACCACGCATTGGGGATGCTAATAAATCTACTGTCAAAAAATAATGTTTATCTCATATTCCAAACAAAGACCATATTTTTAATTCTTAATGCAAGAATAAATCCAAACATGTCCAGCAAAGACTAAGATCAATCAAACAGTTGAAAATCTTCACATATTACAAAAAATTAACTGTATAATTTGCAACCTATATCTGCTATTATTATCAACTTTGGAGTAACACACACAAGATTAAGAAAGTATCACTGTGATATGAGTCTTGGTTTTTAATACCTTGGTTGAGCGAGTCTTGCTGAAGACATTCCAGAACCGCAGGGTCTCATCTCCCGCTCCTGTGACAATTGCCTCACCATCTGGAGACATGGCCTGCAAAGGACACACACAAAACAAACCTATGAAATTCTTGATTTGTTTCTTATAGAAATATTTT
Organism: Sinohyriopsis cumingii; assembly: GCA_028554795.2. Lineage (NCBI taxonomy): Eukaryota > Metazoa > Mollusca > Bivalvia > Unionida > Unionidae > Sinohyriopsis > Sinohyriopsis cumingii. Next base: position 145,597,172 of record CM068824.1, read on the forward strand.
AAATATGGCAAGGTGTATTAGGTTGCAGTTACAAAACTGAAAATGTGTATGAGTTCAGAATGGCCTAAATTTATTAAGAAAAAAATGAGCAGTAAACACTGGACAGGAAAGGGAGGCAATACAAAATAGGCACAGGTGCATACATGTATGCAAGCATATGACAGGGCAGGGATGATTCAAACAATAACAATTTTAGGACTCCATCCCAATTTTCAAATCAAATAGCTGTGAGAATTTTAAACACAATGGCTTCTGCTTTCTAAACTCCTATCATGCATCACTTGTATAATTTTGGTTGCAATCCCCCCACTAGCAATTTCTTTTATGGCTAGGTAAGCAAGACTACTTTGCAGAACTAACTCCGGATAAAACCAATTTTTTGAAATAAAAATGCTGAGTGTTCAAACATCAGTAATATTTTTCAGCAATATAAATTTTCAAGTAAGCTGTTGTGGTGGTCATATTTGATATAAGATTGACACCATTTCCATTTAGGATAAACTGGACAGGGTCTGAAGACCTGTTAAAAACTCATGCTTATATAACCATCCATTCAGGAGAAATAGTGACAAGGTGTTCCAATATGTTCATTGTGGCAGCCCTACTGGATGTCTGCGGGGTACCATTTTCATTTAGGACAAACTAGTTGTAATTAGATGTCAGTGTGATGAAAACCTTATGTCGATATGACCATTAATTTTAAAGTAGCATTAACAAGATTTTTCAAGATGGCACCATAGTGACCATAATGGATGCCAGATTAGAATGAACTAAACACCATAAGTCTTCTGGTGAAAATCCCAGGTCAATATGACTCTCCATGAAGAAGCAATGACAAGACTTTCAACATGGCTGCCATGGCAGCAATACCGGTATATGGGGTCAGACTGGCACCATATTTTCATTTATTACCAACTAGGTTATCATATTTAATGTTCTGAAGAACACCTCAATCTGATATGACATTCCATTTTGAAAAAGTAGCAATAACATGATGGTCAAGATGGCTGCCACTGTGGCTATATTTGATGTCTGATCAGCACCATAAAGACCAATTAGACATCATTATAAGTCATCTGGTGCAAACCCCACTGTTAATACAACTTTACATCCTGGAAGAGAAGCAAAAACAAGATTTCAAGATGGCTGCTTTGATGGACACATTGGACATCAGACTGGCACAATTTTCATTAAACAGAAACTGTGAATGTTTGGATGTCAGACTGCCTCAGATTGGATGTCAGATTGGCATAATTTTGATTTGACACACTCTTTACAGCACAATAAGTCTTTACATCAAAACCCCATCTTGATAAGACATTCTGTTTAAGAGTAGCAATAACAGGAATTTGAATATGGTTGCTGTGGTTGCCATATTAGATGCCAGGTCAACAATGTTTTCACTTAAGATCAACTAAACATCATAAGAAGTCTTGTAGTGAAAACCTGATGCTGAGGTGAACATCTATTCAAGAGTGGTGAAAAGATTTTAAAGATGATGCTGTGGCAGCCATATTGGATTCCAAGCAACACCATTTTCACTTACGACCAACCAGATAACATCTGAAATCTTCTGGTGAAAATATTATGTCAATATGACTTTCCATTATGGACGAGTAACGATAACAAGATTTTTAAGATACCTGATATGGTGTCCATATTGGACATCAGATTGGCACAATTTTCATTTACAACCAACTAGATATACTAAGAAGTCTTTTAATAAAAATCCCTTGTTGATATGACCATCCATTCAGGAGTAATGACAACAAGATTTTCAAGATGGCTACTAGTGGCTTAATGGATGTCTGAGAAGCACCATTTTCAGTTATTTATAATATTTTCATTTATTTATAATAATTCTTTGTTGCTAACAGGTGTTATTTGAATAAAAGTGTTATATGATTATATGGCAGCTTTAGTTATTGCATATACTTGAGTCCAACTACAAACTGCACAAACCCAGATTTGCCATTGCATTAAGTGTCAGCAGATCTGTGTCTGTGCAGTTTGTTGAGAGTAATCAGTAGAACAACAAGCATAAATCCTGATCTACAGGTGAATTATTATAATCCTGAATTATGCAAGTGTTTATCAGGATTTATGTAGTTTGCAGTTGGACTCAACTTATAACGAGTACATACATTAGATAAATATCATATTCAAATTATTTCTTTCTAAATGACAGGAATCTTTTGCCATATATTTACCAAGTGAACTTGAGCAAACAAGCTAAAATACTGAACAAAATTCATTTTTCAAAAACAAAAGCATGAAATAGATGGTCATAAAAACATTATTTGGTTTATATGCCAGTTGTTTAGCATTTCACAATAGACCGTTTGGGTCCAAGCATTTCACAACAGACCATGTGGGTCCAAGCATTTCACAATAGACCATTTGGGTCCAAGCATTTCACAATAGACCATTTGGGTCCAAGCATTTCACAATAGACCATTTGGGTCCAAGCATTTCACAATAGACCATTTGGGTCCAAGCATATCTTTGCTGATGAATAATACCATCAGCATTCATTTCGAGTAATTAAAAGCACAAAATGTCCATTGATCATTACCAGTATTACTGTCAATGCCAATAGCTCTTTAAAAAAAATTCCAAGGAAGGAATGCATATTCATCATTATCAAACTGGAGAAGCTGTCTGCTTTTTTTGTCAGTTTTTAAAAGATGTACAGACTCTGGTGATTCCATATGTTTATTATGCTTAAAAGCTCTGAACTCAATGCAAGCTTCTTTATGATCAAGAAGAAGGAATTGTTGCTGTTGTTGTTGTTATAGGGTTTAATGCCATTTTTCAGCACAAGATAGGCTATAAATGGCAGCCAGTATAACTGGTGGAGGAAGAACCCTGGAAAACCCAGGGAAGAACCACCGACCCATGAGAAACTACTGGCAGGCTTTCTCACGTACCAACATTAGCCCAGCCTGAGACTCGAACTCACGCAGACAGAGGTGAGATGACAGTGATCCGTAATGAAAAGCACTTTAGACCACTTGGCCACTCAGGGCCCCAGAAAAAGGAATAAGGTAACATTATGGTTCTGATCTAGTAAAAAGCGGAATAAGGGAAAAATTACGGAAAGCAAGATTTACTGACTTTTGATTAAGATATTTCATAATAAAACTTCTCCGGCCACCGACAGATAACAGAATCATCTCTACACAGTGATCAGTTTTTACATCTAGTGGAACCAAATGATTAAAAAAGATATGTTAGTTGACATGCATTATGTTGCAAAAATATTTTGAATGGCGGGAACTTTGACTTGAGAGCCCAACCATACGCATGTGGTTCATGCTGACAAACAAACACATACTTTACTGATGAAGAGCTTCATCAAGATATCTTAAACTGTGTAAATGATCAAGAATGACAATAATTATTAATGAATACCTGTATTGTGCTGTGATCCTCACCCCTCAGCAAGAACCTGAATAAGTTATGTCACATACCATCTGATACAAGATCATCCTAATGTCACTTATTGTTAAAGGGTGTATAAATAGTGTGAACAATGTAAGGGACTCCCATATCTCTGGTGCACAGCTCTAATCACAATTTTACCAATTGACAACAGGCTTGACATACAACTAATTCTGACTAAAACAACCCAAACAGAAATTTCAAGGAGTGTTCTGGGCATTTATGAGCCTACAAGAAGGAAAACTTTGTTTTACTTGGCACAACTTCTGTCATAGTGGTTTTAATGTTAAAGGTATCTGCAGGCAATACCAAACTAAAACAAAGAAAGCAATCTCACATGTGAATAATGTTTTGATGACACACCTTTCTGCATAAGCAGCGGAGACACAAAACATGTATCAGATGACAAACTTAATGTGGAAAGTAGTATTACCAAATATACTCGCTTATAGGTCGAGTCCAACTACAAACAATATAGTTCCTGACCTGGCATAGCATAATGTGCCTGCAGATCAGGGTCCATGTTGCTTGTTCTACTGAGTACTCCTAACAAACTGCACAGACCCAAATCTGCCAACACATTATGTGATGGCAGAGCTAGGTTTTGTGCCACCACAATCAAAGATCTAACAGAATACGCAACTGGTGTTGAAAATATGTGGCTTTTAGAGATCTGAATGTATAATTTAAATGTTGATGATAACTCTGCAGATGTCACAAAAGCAAAACTTAATGCCTTGCAATTCAGAGGCAAGATAAGAAAAAGATTATGCCCTAAAAAAAATGTATGCATTTGTGTCCACATTTGTGTTTCAATGAGAGAGAGAGAGAGAGAGAGAGAGAGAACGTAATTGGTAAGGTGATAGGGAGTGATTACAGAGTGTTGACATGTATCTAGACCTTCAGTGCCCTGATAAGTATGGAGCTTAGTTTTGTAATGCAATCTAGATATTGATCAGAACAGACACATCAAGTGGGACTTGTGCAACGCAAGAAGTGCTACATTAATAACCACTCAAGAAAAAACCCACGACAAGGAAAGAAAACAGGCCCTATTGAGAACCAGCTAGATGGTTACATATTCCTGGAACAGTATCAAGTAGTATCAAATACTTTCATCAGCGAAGAGATATTTATTTAAATAAAGTCAGTGACAAACACACAAAGCTTCTTTGTAATCACATTTTAATGAGAGAATGAAATAATTGTCATATAAATGGCTTTCAGATCAACAAAATAAAAACTTTAAACAAGTCTGCTAAAGATAAGTTTCTCATCAAGTTTTATTTTCCCATAAATAACTGACAATGTACTTCCATGGAGGGGGTGAAAGCCATTTGTGGTAGCTACAAGCCCCAAACTTAAAAACTAAAAAAAAAAAAATCTGCCTGCTCATCTACAAATTTAAGTACTGACAACAATTTCAGTTTTGTAAAACCACCAAAACTCCCACAAAATTAAATAAATGCAGAGATTTCAATTTTGATTAGAGGCAGAAAAACTGGAGTTTTGTCCTGACTTTTGTTTTAATAAAACTAGTAATCAATCATGCAAAAATAATGATCACAGAATACAGCTTGCAAAAATAATGATCACAGAATACAGCTTGCAATGTTTAACCACCTGCTGGAACAGTAAGAAAAGACCTTTAACCTGTTCTGACAATAGTTGTTAACCAACTTTACAAGCCACCTGGCAAGTAGCTTTTAACCCAAAGCAAAAGCAGAATTGCATCTGAAAGCACCTATTAAACTCCGACAGGCAAGAACTTTAAAAAAAAACAAAACAATATATCTTCTTCAGATCATATTATAGTTCCACATTGCCCATAATTCTAATGTTCACTGACCCATATTATTCCAAGAATTCACACCTTCAGGAACCCTAACTGGAGGCTAAATCGAAGATTTGATTGATAACTGATAAAGGATGTTTTCTTTCTTCCCAAAAATGTGAAAGCAGATGAAATATATCAATTAGATTATTTTATATTCTAAATAAAGACAGCTTTAAACATTTCCCAGTGAACATCTTGTGGTGAAATGAAAGTTTCATATGCTGCATCTGTTTCTCATTCATTTCTATCAGATAATGTCATTTACCTCTCTACAACAACATATTTTAGGTACACTCCAAGCCCACATTACAGTCTAAGAAAAAATTTCTCTTTCAACACTTCAATTACCAACCAATCTTTCTGATCATAGTTTGTGTCATGTCATTTCCATGCAAGGAATGGGTCAACCATTTAATGCTTACTGTGTATGAAAACACTTATCAACTTCATCTGTTATCAAAGTACATCTAAATGCAAGGTATATATCTAGAACCCCTGAAGGATGGATACAGCAAGTACAAAATGTACAGTCTCTAAGTATTGCATTTTCTAGGTTGACTAACAAAACATATACAAATAATGTCACAAAAATAAAGTCAAAATAAATTCTAAGAATTATGTGTATCAAGGATGAAGTGATCAATGTGACCTACTTTATACTCTAAATATTCCCACTGAGCTATAACCCACTTTTGTCAAGATGCATTGGGAGTCATGGTAACTCATTTGGCAGAGCATTAGACTCATAATCCAAGAGTCATGGGTTCAATACCAATGCATGTATCAACAAAAGTTCCTCAAAGTGACTGATGCTCTGCTGGCCAAAAAGAATTTCAATGAATTCAAAATAAGACCATTTCTTCTTTTTAACTGATGAGGGTTGAAACCATCCCTTATGGGTTTTTTAATCGCAATACCAATATTTTCAACTTGGCCAATGTGGCAGCCACACCAGATGTAAGATTGGTACCATTTTCCTTTAACACATTAACCCCTGGAGGTTTTTCTCGTTTTCGTCTGAAATTCAAGTAGGAAACACATTTTGAAAGCTATTTCTGAATACATCCTAAAACATCAACTTCCAGGTGATCTTCCAATAACATAATGCCTAGTTGTGTTAGAAACATCGTTTTTCATTGGTTTTTGGCTTGCGCATGAGCAGAAGGGTAAAAGTTGGATTTTTATTTAATATTTTTTGGTGCTTAACGGACCCATTATTTTCGTATCGAGACCACTCTTTATTCCAAATGCCCATCTTATCCTACTTTTTGCAAAGGTTCATCTGTCTGTTTGCAGTTCATACCAGTCTGCCTTAGATCTTAGACCAAAAATTCTAAAATCCAGGCACAAAATCGTATTTCAACCACGAGCAAATTTTGGGTTTAAAATAATCTGGTCCAAACAATGAGGTTTTTTCCCTCTGTATTTTGCAGTGCAACTAGAAATTCCAGATTATTTGGTATCATTGTAGAGTTACATCTACCTTTCTCTAATACCGCCCACTTTAGTGTATCTTCGGCAGTAGGCTACTACCTCCTGCCACATAACTCATCACCAGGGGTTAATGTGTTATGACCAACCAAACATGATTAAAGACTTTTGGCAAAAGTACTTGTCACTGTTGTTGGTTTAATGCCATTTTTCAGCACATGAAAGGCTATACACATGGCAGTCAGAATAACTGGTGGAGGAAAAACCCAGAAAAGCCCGGTAAGAATTGCCAACATATGGGAAGCTACTGGCAAGCTTTTTCACACCAACATCAGCTGAGCCCTAGACTTGAACCCATGTGGACAGAGATGAAATGGCAGTGATCAGTAAGGTGAACACTTTTGACCACTCTGCTACTAGGGGCATCAAACTATGAACAGATGTAACAATGACAATGAACGAGGTAATTATGATGATAGTAACAATTATATAATGAGGGTTCTTATTCTGTTATAAAAATAATATAACAATGACATAACAGTACTGTCATTATAACCATCATCAGCATGTATGTTTTAGCTTACAAGAAACAGATCCAAGATGCAATGAGTAAATCTGAATGTCCAGGTATCCAAAATAACCATTGTTGGTGCAGGATCGGTCAGGGATTACATGTATACCATAATAATGTCTATTGTTTTGTAAAGGCAGCATTTTCCATAGAGGTGCAAGACTGAGAGTTAAAATTCCCCTTGGTGTCTGAACTGGGAGTTAAATTTAAAACGTGAGGGTCTATGATGCACAAATCAGCGTAAAAAGAAATGCTGTAAAGGTGAATCAAAATTAGGTCAGTCTGCCATACATTATCTACAGTACCTCCATGCTTTTCTACATAAAAGAATTTGAATTAATTAAAAAGTATATATTAGGATACATAAATCTTTATGTATACAGTTGACTTCCACGACACTCTGTACAACAAGCAGGACAACAGTGGAATTTACTGAATAAACGGCTAAGAAGTACTTCATGATTTTTCATATCAACATTACATCTAATATGATTCATTTCAATTCCACATTCCAAATTACATACTATAGTCTGAGTGATATATTTCCAGCCATGACATAATGTGATGAACTAGGCATGTGAAACACATAGTCTTTATGTTCCAATAATGCCCTGAAATTTTTCTCCTGTATAATCAATGACATCTGTCTGAAATTTCATTCTTTATAACTCAGACTGTCTTATCTGAATTAAACATTATGTAATATGGATTCAGACTTATTCATCAGTTTTATAAATCTCTTTTACAAAAAGCTGCAAGTGTGTTTACTGTGTTCAATGTTTATGCAACAGCATGGGAAACTAATTTTCAGTGGCTTTTATAAAATATTCATCTCTGTGACTTTCTGCATGGGAATTTATGGAATGTGACAAGTTGTTTTAGTCAATGTCCTTGATGAAAAGCTACCCAATCAATGTCTCTCTGAGAAAAATGAATTTGTAATAAGCATGCAGACAACATCATTGATAAGGTCTTGCTACAGAGAGAGAACTGTAGCAGTACTTGGGGCATAAGAGTGAAATCTAAAGAATGTGATGGAACATTAGATACGTACTGTTGATAGGTTGTACAGCTAATTACATGTCACTTGATTCAGACCTAGTCTGGTTCAGTGGCTGACTGCCCCAATTCCACTCAGCCAGGATTGCTACACATACTGCAGCCTTTTGTTCTGGCCAAGATATTTAATGGATATTAATGCAGTCAAAAGTCAAATCAACTGACTTAAAGGTTTATTGTTTATGACACTCACAACACTCCATTTAGTGGTGACAAGAAATGAGAACTGACAGTCCGATAGCACTGCCAACACTCACAGTTTCAACCACACACATTTTTGAATCCTGTATTTATTTCAACTTCACTTTGGCTGGAGAAAAAAAAAAACACTTTAAACATAAGAACTCCATATGTTCCTTTATTTTTTATAAGATTTTTACTCATAGCTTTTTTGTGTGTGATTGAGAATGATAAAAATTTCATACTTTGCAGTCAAATTCACCTTTCTGACATTAAAACTAGTTAACAGTGGGAAGATGTCAACTGTTGGATTTCCCAATAATTATTAGGATTAGTATCTCAACTTGATCCATCAATTATTATGATCAGTGTCACAGCTTGATCTGTCAACTATTATTGGGATTAGTGTCACAGCTTGATCTGTCAATCATTATTGGGATTAGTGTATCAACATGCCTATTATTATTAGGATTAGTGTCTCAACTTGATACACGAGTTATTATTGGGATTTGTGTCTCAACATGATACGCCAATTATTATTATGATTAGTGTCTCAACTTGATGCACCAGTTGTGTTTAGGATTAGTGTCTCAACCTGATAACCAATTATTATTTTGATAAGTGTGACAGCTTGATCCATCAATTATTATTATGATTAGTATGACAGCTTGATCCATCAATTATTATTATAATTAGTGTGACAGCTTGATCCATCAATTATTATTAGGATTAGTGTCTCAACCTGATACACCAATTAGTATTATTAGCATGACAGCTTGATCCATCAATTATTATTATGATTAGTGTCACAGCTTGATCCATCAATTATTATTGGGATTAGTGTCTCAACTTGATCAATTATTATTAGGATAAGTGTCTCAACTTGATCCATCAATTATTATTAGGATTATTGTCTCAACTTAATATGCCAGTTATTATTAGGATTAGTGTCTCAACTTGATCCATCAATTATCATTGGGATTAGTGTCTCAACTTGATCCATCAATTATTATTAGGATTATTGTCTCAACTTAATATGCCAGTTATTATTAGGATTAGTGTCTCAACTTGATCCATCAATTATTGGGATTAGTGTCTCAACTTGATCCATCAATTACTATTAGGATTAGTGTCTCAACTTAATATGCCAGTTATTATTAAGGTTAGTGTCTCAACTTGATCCATCAGTTATTATTGGGATTAGTGTTTCAACTTGATCCATCAATTATTATTAGGACTAGTGTCTCAACTTGACCTATCACTTATTTTTAGGATGAGTATCTCAACTTGATCAAGATTGTGGACTGTAAGCCTGCATTGCATTTTATCCATGCATAATTGTATGAACTGTCAATGTAAGTGACAAAATGAATATGCAGGGTTTTTTTTTCACATGTAGGGACTGACCATTTAATTTTTCAAAATGGGGCAGGGGGAGAGCAGGAGAGCTGGCATTTGTTTTATCTCAAAACTTTCAGTTCCCAAATAGCTTAAAACATAAGTCTTGCTCTCATTTTTCAAAGAAAAACTACTTATATCCATTACGTTAGCTGGAGAAAAGAAAATATACCTTTAGGTACAACAAAAAAACATAATATCCTAGTCTGAGAGACACTCCCAGACTCCCAGCCCCCTCCCCCCCCCATTTTGGAAAATTAAATGGCTGATAGCTGGTCCCTTATTTTCTATTCCCTTCACTTGCAAAACACATATTCATTGTTATTATAAAATTATATTGCCGACCTTATGAACCACTGACTGTATTATCCTCTAAAGTTTGAGCAGCATTATCTTCCCTTGATATGAATGGTGTGTCAATTGATCCACCAATTATTTTTGGTAAACAAATAATTAACAAAAAGAAGAAACTGTGCTTTAACACATTAACCCCTAGCGATGACTTAACGGAGCAGGAGGTAGTAGCCTACTGCCAAGCTCTGTAGCGTCATGGTCATGCATGATACACTAAAGTGGGTGGTATTATACAAAGGTAGACAAATGTAGCTCTACAATGATAACAAATAATCTGGAATATCAAGTTGCACTACAAAATACAGATGAAAAACCTCATTTTCTGGACCCGACTTTTTTCTACCCCAAATTTGCCCGTGGTCGGAATCCGATTTTGTGTCCAGATTTTAGACTTTTTGGTCTCTGATCTAAGGCAAACTGGTATGAGCTGCAAACAGACAGATGATCCTTTGCAAAAAGTAGGATAAGATGGGCATTTGGAATAAAGAGTGGTCTTGATACTAAAAAAATGTCTCCGTTTAGCTAAAAACAAAAAAAATAACTCCAACTTTTACCCTTCTGCTCATGCACAAGTCAAACAGCCAAAGAAAAACGATGTTTCTAACACAACTAGTCAATATGTTATGGGCAGATCACCAGAGATTTGGTGTTTTCGGATCATAAATAGCTTTCAAAATGTGTTTCCGACTTGATTTTCTGGCAAAAATGTCAAAAACCTCCAGGAGTTAATGTGTAAAACAGTGTATTTTGATGATGTCACCAAATTTCAATATTCCTTGCGTATTTAATCACTTGTGCATCAACATTGCACATACATTACAAATTTAGCAATTCCTGGACGATTTGTAAAAAAAAATAAAAAAATCCTTGATAACACATTAACCCCTAGCGACGACTTAACAGGACAGGAGGTAGTAGCCTACTGCCAAGCTCCGTAGCGTCACAGTCATGCATGATACACTAAAATGGGCAGTATTATATAAAGGTAGACAGATGTAGCTCTACAATGATACCAAATAAACTGGAATATCTAGTTGCACTACAAAACACAGATTAAAAAAACTCATTTTTTGGACCAGACTTTTTTTGTACCCAAACTTCACCCGTGGTCGGAATCTGATTTTGTGTCTGGATTTTAGACTTTTTGGTCTCAGATCTAAGGCAAACCGGTATGAACTGCAAACAGACAGATGAGCCTTTGCAAAAAGTAGGGTAAGATGGGCATTTGGAATAAACAGTGGTCTCGATACCAAAAAAATGGCTCCGTTTAGCCAAAAAAAAATTCAACTTTTACCCTTCTGCTCATGTGCGAATCAAATAGCCAATGAAAAACGATGTTTCTAAAACAACTAAACAGTATGTTATGGAACAATTACCGGGGATTTGGTGTTTTCAGATCTATTCAGAAATAGCTTTCAAAATGTTTCCTACTCGATTTTCAGGCAAAAATGTCAAAAACCTCCAGGGGTTAATGTGTTAAGGGGTTTGCCATAGGCTATGAAATGAACTGTGATCTTGTGGAATGTTTAGAATCTGAAGCAAAATTATATACGTCCAATCTCTTGTGATCTTGTGGATAGTTTAGAATCTAGCAAAACTCTAGTGTCCAAACTCTGTGATTTTGTGGATAGCTTAGAATTTGTAGCAAACTTCTATATGTCCAGTCTCTAACTGATCTTGTGGTTAGTTTAGAATCTGTGGCAAAATTCTACATGACTGTCCAGTCTCTGTGATCTCATGGATAGATTAGAATCTGTGGCAAAATTCTACATGTCCAATTTCTAACTGATATTGTGGATAGTTTAGTATCTGTAGAAAACTTCTACACATCCAATTTTTGTGAATTTGTGGAAAGTTAATCTGCATCAAAATTCTAACTGTGCTCCAGTGAAAAGTTTAGACTCTACAGCAAAGTTCCACTTGTCCAATTTTTAACTGAGAAAACTGGTGGAAAGTTTACAATCTGCAGCAAAATTCTACATAGCCAATCTCCTATGATCTTGTGTACAGTTTAGCATCAGTGGCAAAGTTCTACATGTGCCATCACTGTGATCTTGTGCCAAGTTTAGAATCTGCAGCCAAACTCCTCCAATCTCTAAAGTAACCATTAGATCATGGGTAAAAACTACAACATTGTACATTTTAATACATTACTTCAAAAATCTTACATTTTTTTAATTATGTACATATATTTTCTGATGTTCATATCATCTAAGTGAATATGGGATAAAAAGTACATCAATTACCTAGGTCTGATAACAATTATCAGCAATGACTACTTAATAACATGCACAATTCCTTTCCTCAAATAGTATTATCTCCTGCTGTAATCAATGATCAAGATTTATTTCTTCCTCATTATTTGATAGTCAAAAGTTTATATAAAGAAACATGCTTTCAGTGTTCCTTTACTGTATGAAAGGACACAAGTCAGTTTTCAATGTATTTCCCTCTCTTCTTGCTCTCTCTCAACTTCTCTCTTACAGTTTTCCTGATTTCATCTCAAAAGTTAAGTTAGCACCAAACCACACAGGGTTTCATTTGTTGCCATAATCTATACCAAAGTCCTTTTTTAATGTTATGAAGGTTTAGTGATTGATTTACAGGTGCATGAAGAGATATTAAGACGTATTCACAGCAATTTAAAAAGCTATGGGTCCTGGTCATGAACACAGTTTAATTACTTGTTCCATATTTTTCATGCACATTCTTGCTTAAGAAAATAAAATAATTGCCCTTTTTCTGTCTGTCTGTTCTTTTTTAAATTGCAAATTCTTACTGCCTCCCACCCAAAACTTATTTTCACTTGCAATAACTGTACTTTCAATACATTTCTACAGTAGTGGATGTCTGGCTCATTAGTGATGCCATACAAATGGCACACTGGATGTAAGACAAGAGACAGTGTTGCACCTTGGTTATGTTTTTTTGTGGTACATTTTGTATAACTCTGCCCCTCCCCATGATCAAGATATGGTTATTCGTAAAATTAATGGGAACACTAGCAGTTTTGGAATAGGAAAATGTCCCCTAAGCTAGTCGCTTGAGGTACAACAATGATGGGAGGTAATGCAGTAGATTGTTTGCTTCAATCTAGATTTAAACTATTTTGGCAGTTGGACCTGGCTTGTGAGGACATATGGCAAGTGGATAATACCACCAAAGAAATTTTTTAATAGTTTCAATTTGGTACGAGAATTACATTTGCTAAAATGTGTTTATTTTTGGGATCAATATATTTTTCATCTAACAGTGATTATAATATACTTAATTCTACAATGTTCTTTAAGTACATACATGTAAAAGGTAAGTTCATCAAAATATTCCTCTGAATTTCTCAAAGTCTATGCATTTCTGCAAATGACAATAACAAGTGGGTGAATGCACCATGTAAAGATTCCAAGTGAAGCCACTATGCCTAGGCAAATGTATTTGAAAGTCAATTTTAAACAAACTTTCCACAATTTCAGTTATACAACTATTTAATAAATTTAAAGATGCATGCGAAGTTTTGTTTTTCTTCCACATGTCGAACTTCTGTTAACACTCAAAATGAGAAATACAAGTCAGCCATTTTGTTTTTATAACAGCAATCATTATAATCATAGACATTAAGGCATTTTTGAAAATAAATGGGGAGACATTTTAAAGGGTCACTTATATTTCATTACATTTTATATAAAGATGGATGATAACATTTTGCCAAGTTCTGTTAAATGGTTATTGCAGTTTTGCAGTACGATGGGCATGAAATTTCAATTTCATGAATTTTTTTTTTTGTTAAATGGATTTTAAAATACTTTTAGCATTTTACTGACTTGATTTACAAAACTTTGAAACTTTAAAAACAGAATCTTAATGTTTTCCATGACAACTACCTGGAAATGTGATATTTGAAAGGGAAAAATAAGAATGACATACTGTAATGCCAACAACAAAATGAATTGTGGAATACAAGGATCTATTTTAGAGCCACAACTATTTCTTATGTCTAAAAATGATCTGTATTTGCATAAAGGAAATATTGAGAATGACCTATGTGCTGATCATACAACCTTATATGTTATTAACTCATCTAAAAGTAACACTGAAAGAAACTTAATGCTCTTGTTGAATTCTCCAAAAGGTGTAATCATAATGGAATGGTCATTAATTAGACAAAACTAATGCCAAAAAGTGTAAACATGATGGAATGGTTATTAATTAGACAAAACTAACACCAAATAGTGTAAACATAATGGAATGGTCATTAATTAGAAAAAACTAATGCCAAATAGTGTAAACATAATGGAATGGTCATTAATTAGACAAAACTAATGCCAAAAAGTGTAAACATGATGGAATGGTTATTAATTAGACAAAACTAATGCCAAAAAGTGTAAACATAATGGAATGGTCATTAATTAGACAAAACTAATACCAATAATCGCAAGGTGTGTGTGTGTGATTTGGATTTTTAACGTAGCTTTAACAATTTTTCAGTCATATCGCTATGATGTCTGCAGTGCAACAGTTTATAGTGACGTCTAGCACCAGGGCATAATACAGCAGAATGTAACATGATGTCCCACCCAGTCACATTATCCTGACACCAGGCCGACCAGTCCTAACACTAACCTCTTAATGCTGAGTGCCAGGTGAGGCAGCTGTTAGTACCATTTCTGTAAGTCTTTGGTATGACTCGACCTGGGATCGAACCCACAACCTCCCACATCTGAGGCAGACGCTCTAACTACTAGGCCACCGGAGTGGTCAATAATCGCAAGGTAAAGACAGTGCTAAAAAAACCTGATAACCTGACGTCCGGGGCCCCTCAAATTTAAGATCAGGCTGGTCATGTATTCTATGTCAGATGCCCGTTGGGTTTGTAAAAGAAAAATCTATTCTGCCTGAGGAAACTTAGATCACACTGATGAAATGTGTAAATGTATTTTCAAGATGTTGACATACCTGTCATAACACAGCACAGTCTGATTAAAATCAGATCAACACAGTCCTACATTAAATTGAAACCTGATTTTAAATTGAAGCATGGCATGTCATACTAAACATACAATTTTGCTTTCCCAAATCCCTGACATGGTCATGTTTCGAGAAAACACAATTTTCAGTAATCTTCAAAAATAGAGAGAAAAAAAAAAGACCCCCATACTTTCAGTGTATGATTGTTAAATGTAGCATGTATAAACAGTAAACATTATGATTGGAGCTGATGTAAAACTATCCCTTGAGCAGTTTAAATAGTGGCAATTAACAGCAGTGATGCGGTCAGGTATAAACCATCATTTCACATATTACTTAACAGGTTTACAATAGCTAATGAGATGTGTTTGAGGCTGCAATGGGTGAGCCCATTGTGCTAATTTGCATAGGTAGGATCTTGAAGTGGAACAATCCATCACAGGTGAATCTAAGAGATGCTAGATGCATGCATAAGAACAAAAGTTATTAAATATCTTAGCCTTGAATGAGAATGTAGAAGTAATATGTATTATATTTTTGATAAGTTTGTGAACAGCAGCAATGCTTCTTTGAAGTCTGACTTCACTGCATATATAGAATATTTCAAGAACATTTCATTTGTGAGAATAGTGTTCAAGTATAATTCATTTTGTAAGTTGATTTAGCAAGCAATTCACTATTAGCAAAGCCCCACAAAAATTGTATTCAGAACTTTGGTTGACGGAGTTTTACTTTGTGAAGCACTCCTGGCAAACAAAAAGGGGGGGGGGGGCTATTAACTCAACATATGTCAACTCTGACCAGGAGATTCACAAGAGAATCCAGCACAGAAATTTGAACTTAGAACCATCAAGTCCCTAGTGAGTTTAGTGAGAAACACTAATGACACTTGCATTACCTGCAAACCCCTTTGAAACGTCTTGAATTTATTATATTCCATCTGTAGCTATTGCAACACTGTGTGACAATATTAAAAAAGGGGAAATTTTGGGCATATGGAAATGTCACCAGCCCTAAGGGCTATGTTTAAAAAAAATTCTTTGAGCACTGAAAGACATAACAGAAATAAAGATCACATTCTCCACATAAATTGTAATGATGTGGAACTAAAAAATGTTGTGGAAGATAAACTTTTAGGAATACAAGTTGATAAGAATATATTATGGTCGATGCATATCAGTAATGTTACCAAAAGTCAAGGAATATCTGGTTGCTATTAAAAAATTAAAGAAGTCCTAACCTTAAAGGTTAATGTTTCATAAAATAATATTTAACCTCATCGCATATCATTTGGTAATTGTTCTAAAACAAATGTTAAAAGCATAAAAACTTCAAAAACAAGCCATCATAATTATCCTTAACAACAATAATGATAACATCTGTAAATGTATAAATGATTTGAAGATCAAACCTAACAAGACCTTCTCAGCAAGGCAGTCAATTTATTATGCAAGCTGGGTTAGTTTTCAGTAAGGTGTAACAAAATATGCACTACTATTGTCAAGCTGGAAAATATGCATTTAAAAGTCCAGAAGCATGATTCAAGACTGATGCACCAATGGTAAACATCATGTTCATCTCAAAAGTAAAGTTTGCTTTAACCTTAGTTCTCTCCAGTACAGTTCCAAACCCTACAGAGCTCAATGGCTTTTTGACATCTCTCAACCTGACAGCAATCATCTTTCCCACCATGTGACATACTCAAATCAACACATGATGTCCACTAAGTGTAACTGTTGCCATTCCTGCTTCCCCCCCAGAATCTGAATATTCCATTTCATTCTTCTGTACTATTAAACATTTTTTATGAGATTTATTGTTCGCTTCATTCTGACTGCTCAGTTGTTCGATGCAATTTTAAAAAAAACAACAGGCAATAATTTGCTCATGAGGGCGTTTTGCATCACAAAATGTGCATGATTGAAAACTTTTTCATTCATACATACACCCTAACAATATATATGATGTACACCCATACAGATATACAACAAAATTGGCCATAATCAGTTTTAGACATTATCTGGATTGCATCGATTTCAGACATCCGTGATGACAATAAGGCACTGTTGATACTTCTTTGACGTCATATGGTAGACAGTTCCAAGTGATTGGACCTTAAAGGCTAAACTACTTTCATACAATATCAATTTGGGTCTTGGAAGGAAAAAGTGATTAGATGATCTGGAGCTAAATTTAAGTATATCTGAATCTGTCACTTTTACTGAACACATCACTGATATAATTGGGCATAGAACAGTTAGGAATTTTAAACATAAAACTTAGCCTTTTTAAATGTATTCTTTCATAGATAGTCAAACCTGCCAACCCTTGTGATTTTGCTGTAAGTCTTAGAGAAATTACTCTTAAAATACGGACTTAAGGAATAAAAGTCCAAATTACAAAAATATGATTGTGGTAAAATTTGGATATTGGTTTGTTCGTATTTAATTCATATCCAGGTCTGATATTAGATTCAGTGGAATTAGTCACGGAACCAGACTAACTTTACTGGAGTACCTCAGACTCTTAAAACTGTGTACACAAAGCTTTGTGTCATACTCTATTCCTTTAGTGACCACAGATCCATAATGCCTTTTGAATGATACCATATTTACTGTACATATTGGAACACAATAAAATAATCATTTTTTTCCTGTCCAACAATTTAAGGTGAAACTTTTTCCATATAGGTCACATTTCCCAAGATATAAGAAACAAAAATAAGTTTCTGTTGAATTTGTGCCCAACCCCCCACATGTTGCAATAAACACATAAACAAAATGCTTTATTGATAATTAAAGAAATTAACCTTGTATTATTATCATTTATTCCTCTCTTTTTCATCATGAGCATTAAAGGAAAAAATATATCTACGAACTCCATGTATGTAGCGTAGACATCATTACTGTAGTGTGTAGTGCTCATGTGAGATAACACACAACACATTGTTCATTGAAGTGAAAATCGAGAAACAAATCGTGTTTGGATATACCCAACGGTTTGAATATGTTTTCTGACTGAAAACTGGATCCAA
Source organism: Sinohyriopsis cumingii (assembly GCA_028554795.2). Classification (NCBI taxonomy): domain Eukaryota; kingdom Metazoa; phylum Mollusca; class Bivalvia; order Unionida; family Unionidae; genus Sinohyriopsis; species Sinohyriopsis cumingii. Next base: position 145,615,442 of record CM068824.1, read on the forward strand.
CAAATTCACAAAATAGTGGGAAATATCAACTGATTGCCTGAAGGTATGTGCCATTCAAGCATGACACGGTGTTAGGTGAAAAATAACCAAGATTGTACTATATCCAGGTTAACTATATGACAGTATCTCACAAATAAAAATCATTATTTGAAAATAAATTCAATGAGAGTGCCAATGGCAATCTTTTCATCAGCATGGGTTAAAAAAAAGTATTACTAAAGCAAGTTATTGATGTGTATACTATTTACCTACAAACATCAATGCCTATCTCTATTAATTATGAACTACAGATGCTGAGCAAACAGAAGCACTGTGGTGAATAAACAAAACTGGCAGCGAGCAATAAACTCATTGCTTGAACTTACCGACAGAATATCAAATACAAAAGTTATTTTATTACAATGCAAGCTGACCTTGGAAGTCAACTCTGGATTTATGTTGTACTTGAATATTATTTGAGACAAAAAACATTTGTTAGGATAGTTCAGTGGAAATAGAAAGTGATCAGTGTTTGGACTAAACCATTATTCTGGAACTATTGTGACTCATTCAAAGGTGTTCTGGACAATGCCATTTTGACAATGTCAAGATTCTTGGCAGACCAGTACATTTCAGGTTCAGGTTCTTTGGGACTTTCATACAACTTTATCAGGATTATTTTGGAATCACCTCATAATAGTCTAAGTTCCTCTGAAATTTTCATCCATAACTATCACTGTTAAATTATTTGCTAAGCTTTACAAAACTTTATGGTTTTGCTTCCTTCTGTTACTTAGTTTATGACCAGAGAGTCATAACACATGTATACTGAGAGAAAGTTATTACAGAAAATATCTGGTTGTAACAAGTGACAAATACATTATGCACTCTTAAATATTCTATCACCTAAAGCTGTGTAAAACATACTCCCTCCTCCGAGGTCACATTCCTTCAGTGTCTGTGTGGTTACAGATAATATGCATACAGAGTGAGTGGGCTAGTTATTCCAACCCAACATTTCAAAAAATAAACTGTTCTGATGATCAGTCTTTCTGTAGATATTACAGCTTTCTGTACTGATATTACAGCTTTTTGTCCTGTTATTACGGCTTTCTGTACTGATATTACAGCTTTTTAAAATCTGAAATGCACACTCAAGATAAAACTGCAGAAACCTCAAAAGAAATCATAAGTTTCTGATTAGGAACATTTTTATCAATGGATATTATCTAAAATATTTATATTATCACTGCAAATAACTCTTGCCTCAATTTTAATTAAGATTACAAGTAATTCAGAGATCACCCTTAAACAGTTTGGCTTACTCTGCAAAAGATCAGAAAGAGTCTGAGGGTGTGGAGTGGGCATGGGGGCATCTGCTGGTATGTAACAGAGAAAAACATCAATAATTTGCCTTCCTAAAATGAATCAAGTAAGCAAAACTTCAATTTAAAGTTAACTCCTTCTTTTTATGTGATCTCTGATTATGTCAATAGATGGTGAAATGCATATTAAACCTACCAGACAAAACAGGACTCAACATAAAAAACAAAAAATCAATTATTACTATATTAATTAGGACTCCACATACCTCTCATTTGCACAGGAAATAAGAAAAAAATTGTTTCATACCTAAACTCAAATCTTACAAAAATCCAGTCAACAACAAAGTCACCAATGATTTGCTGAAAATAGCAGTTCTTGTACAATGCAGGCTACCAATTTGTACCCAGGCCAGCAGTAGTGTTAGGTAGGGGATACAACTCTTGGTATTTTGGAAATCATCTATTTCAATAATATTACTTTAAAGTACTATAATTAATTTTTTAATGATTTTGCAAACAATTACATTTCTGTAAGAATTTCAATTCATGGATTGGGGATGACGCATCATACTATTTTCACTGAAGGATTATTGTTACTCTGGTGCTTGTAATTCACGGCTTTGTTGAAACCATAAAATCCAGGAAATTTTGTACATCATGAGATATAACGAATTCACTTTAATTTTGTAAATGTAAAACAATCACATGTAATCATTTGTAATCCAATTATTTCTATCTGAAAACACTGTACTCTTCTGACAAGTAAACAGACAAATTATTCTTGTTTTATAGAATGCATCAGACATATCTGATATACTCAATATACAGATAGTGACAAAACTAATTCAGACTCATTATGCTTTGGCATTATTCTAAATGTATTACTCACCAAGTAGAGAACTCTGTATGAATGCCCTGTAAGTTTTGCTATCTGCACAAGAGATGGATACTTCCACACCAGGATCTGATTTTGCGAATATCCATGTGTGCTGACCTAAAATGGGAAAACAAAAATGCTCACATACTGATATCGGATAATGTAACTACTGCTCTGATTTTCCGCTCAGAAGGGCTGTACAAAAATAATCCATGAAATACTAACACACAAAAATTCTGGTGATAAATTTTCAGATCATATTCTATTCTTTCCGATGACACAAGTGTGGAACACCATAATTATTTACCTGAAAGTAGAGAAGGAAGGTCATACACATATGCAATTAATGGCATTTTCAAAGTTACTTAAGCTTCAAAAGTCAGCGGTACAGATGTGATCCAGAATCTTCATTAAAATCTTGAATCTCAAAGTTTTACAAAAATTTGATCGTCATAAGTTGTCTGTGTTATTTAATTTTGAAACAGTTAATTAGGTGCATTTTATAGTACATCATAGGTATTTTATAACAAAAATATTAAAAATTGGGTTCAGTAAAAGATATAATGCGGACAATAATAGGACCTTTGTCCTACAAGTTTAGGACTATCATTGAAAATATACAATTGATGTTGCAAGGCAAATTTTAAGCTGCACCGCTGAACCAATGACCAATATTTTTCACCTACAACAAAGTTCCCTCCATGGTGCGAAGAAAATAAAGATATCAAGAGCACATTGTCAATGATCATTGATAGGAAAATGTACAGAAAAGACCAGATGAAATATTCTGCAAAAGCACTGCAGCATTTATTTCCAAAGAATGTACAGGAAGGTAAAATGTTGATTCAAATGTAAAAACAAAATCAAGAAGGGAATTTACTTGAGCATGAGAAATTAAAATCCAGGTACAGTTAAGGCTGATAATAACAAGCATTTGGGTCGTGAATTTCTTCATTTCTACAATAAACAGTAATATTTCCAGCAATGTGTACATTAAAACCCATCAAATAGGTTCTTGTTTACTGAGGATTTTGCAGATGTGAAAAAAATATGACTTTTATAAAGCATAAGATATGTTTCCTATTGCACTGGCTTTAAAACTAGGATAGGTAGGTAGTTATTTTTAAAAACACTATATATATTATATTGATTAGTGTATATAATGTACTTCATGTGTGAAGCACTGAGCTAAACTGTTCCAATTAGATGCTCAAATCAATTTAGGGAAAAATTTGGTTTTTAATATTTTTTTTACCCTGGGGCAAAAAAAGTGCTAGGGTCGACAACTAAAAACAGGGACAGTCAGACACTGGAAAAAAACAGTTTCTTTTTTTCCTCCAAAGTGTGTGTGTGCGTGAGGGAGGGAGAGACAGAGACAGAGAGAGAGAATGTAATTATGTATGTGTAAGAGTGTACAATTTCAAAAAGATGTTTGAGTGTTTTATGTTGTTGTTGTTGGGTTTAACGCCATTTTTCAGCACAAGATAGGCTATACATGGAAGCCAGTATAAATGGTGGACTAAGAACCCAGGAAAACCCCAGAAAGAGCCACCAACCCATGAGAAGCTACTGGCAAGCTTTCTCACATACCCACATTGACCAAACCGGAGACTCAAACCCACACAGACAGAGGTGAGATAGCAATGATCCGTGATGGTGAGTGCTTTAGACCACTCAGCCACTCAGGGCCCTGAGTGTTTAATGAAAAGTTCGATCAACAACATAATTTTCTTCCTAAAGTCACATACAGCCACATGAATAAACACAGCTGTCCCACAAAGAAACACAGTCCACATATAATGAAACATTTAAGGGACTAGATGCTTTCAAAACTTTACTGTAAGCCCACTGGATTATCAATGATAATCCAAAATGTTTAAATATTCCATACAATTCATAATGCCAAATTCTTGTAGTTTCATCAACGTAGGTTTTGACACAGATTCATAGTCTCTGATTAATCCAATTTTAACCTGAAAGTATTTGGGTATGATGCTTAGCTGATCATTAAGACTTCTTGACATGGGAATGATGATAAATGACAGTCACAGCAACTTATACATGTGATGATTTTCCTTGTCTGAAAATCAACTGAGTAAATCTGACGTCTAAAATATGTTTTATTGATCTCCATCAGCCGAGCACCAAAAGTGAGGTTGCATGCCCGTGTAATTAAGATGAGGCATTTAATTAAATCACAGAAGTTTCATGTATCTTTTTTTAAATACAAATAAACAGCATTGTTCATAATTTGATAATAAGCAGATTAACATAATCTTCTTTAAATGGCTTTAACAATTTACCTTAAAAGCTGGCTCTTTTTTTTATGGTACCAAGACTTTGCATTAACCTATCATTGGTCATAATCTGTGTCAGTGGGTGTGTCAATTATTGACATACACTTTACATTTTCTCACTGATAAGTCTAAATAGTATTTGCTAACTGTAAGTAATGTGATCTAGTGTGTCAGAAATTTGGCACCTAAGCTACATTTCCCAAGTTTTACACAAGTCTAAGTTTTATAAGGTTTGTAAAAGTGCACTATTGCAATTTGTGATAAAAACTGCAGTTTTCGGTCAAGAGGGTTTTCAGTGTCCTGGTGGAGGATTTGAGCATAAAGAGGGTTCAGTTTTGAGGTTCTTCACTACACTCTGAATCAGTCACTATTGAGACAGAAAATTCAAGATTTCTACAATTTCCTTGTCCACTAGAACAATCATGTACAGAACAGTTGACAAGGCCACATTTATATTAGTGGATAGGTAAATTATAGAAAAGCCTATTGTTGTCTGATTCGGTAATAACCAGTTCAAAGTGTATAATGCTGGAAAAGTCAATACTTATTGCTGACATTAAGAAATTCACGATGTGAGTGCCTGTGATCATATGTTTTAATTTCTTGAAAAAAAACATGAAACATAAGATATTCGCAACAATTTTTCTAAATGATCCCATATTTTGACCTAAATGGGGCTAATGTGCTCAAATTATTTCATTTTTTAAATGAACATGAGATGCTGTGATTGCGTGATAAATGAGACATCAAAAGAAACAATCTTATTTACCATACTGAACTGTAGCAGATAGCTGAAGATGTAACAGGACGCTATGTTTGCTTTTTATCTAAAGATTATGAATCATGTGACTCTCCAAATGAATAATCAGCAACTTGAAAAACTTAAGCTGACATAATCATTACATCCTTGTTATCCAGTTTAATTGGATTATTATTCTTAATTTAAATTTTCATGTCCTTTGTTACATCTACGGCAAGAGTCTTTCTTTCCCATTTGGTCACAGAAAGCAACCACTCTCTCATTATATCATCTGATACAATCAATGGAAGCTGGGTCATATTTAAATATTATCCTGACAGACAAGTCATTACTATTCATGCTTTTTTATTTTATGGAATAAATGGGGTGTGAAACCCATTTGCACTTTATCACTCAATTATATTGTTCAGAATTATCTTGCCATGAGCCATCAGATTTTTGTGTAACATATATGTACCATATTTAATTAAATCTTTTGAACCCTAAGAGACCCCACAAGGTCACATGACTGGTTGTACACAAGTCCAAAGTGATGGTAAGTTCGTGGTTTTAGATATTAGTGAGGTTTTTTAGTTTTTCCATTAGTTCAGGGTGTTATCTCGCATTTCAAGACTCATGTGAAAGACAATCAACTCGGATTAACAATGCTTCCCTTATATTGCACTAAGTGTACAGCAATTCCTTCCTACAGCAAATTTTCAGAGCACTGGTCAGTACAGCCAGTACTACTGTAATGGTGGATTATGCACTGCAGGCAAAACTAAAGACCAGACCCATGTTGTGCATATATATATATATATATATATATATCATTTTTTTAAGAAACTCTCCCCAACTGTACAGGTTACTGATGAACAAAAGGGTTTCATTCTTGAAACACTGCAACAATATTTACTGTTGAAATGGTTCACGATGCCGAGATTGAGAATGTTAATGGAGCTCATGGGGCTGCAGAGCAGTCATTTGGATGAACAGGGCTAGTTTCACCTTCTTTGCCTTGAGCAACATCACATGAGATCAACAAAGGATTTTTTCCTGCATGAAACTGCAACTGTATCTAGTATCAAGATAATTCATGACGTCGAGGTTGAGTATGATGAGTATGGGACTGCAGCACTCATTTAAATTAACAGGGCTAGCTTTAACTTCTTTGTCTCAAGCGATGCCACAAGTCATGTGACACAAGCATGGGGGTTTACTGATCAGATAAATAATCAGTGCACTGCAATTAACAGTTGTTGCAGCAACAAGCTTTTCTCCTAAGAACTGCAACAGGTGCTGGAAATCAAAATCAACATTTTCAGAAAATGGCAACCTCATTACACATATTTTCTCTGCTTTCATATGAGAAAAGCTGACATTATTACATCCGAATGTATTCATAGTTGAAAGGTCAACTGTCCATATATGGCATACATGACATCACAATTTTGTCACAACATATTCAGCGGAAATAAACATATAAAATGGATATATATGCTAACCCCTTGACCTTGCTTTGTAAATACTTTAGAGTTCTTTTTACAAGAATATTTGTAAAACGTGTGCAAACATTTGTGTAAAACCCCTGAATTATGTCTTTTTTGAAGGTCACCCATGACAGCATGAACCATAACTCTTTTGCTTTAAGATTTCAGTTTTTACATTTATTTTATTTGTGATCCAGTAAACATTAGCAATACCATCTCTCTTTCTGATAACTTTAAATGCACAACTTCAAGATCTTCTTGCTGTTTCCTACATATGTAACATTTTCAAAGTACACACACACACACACACACACACACACACACACACACACATATATATATATATATATATATATATATATATATATATATATATATATATGTGTGTGTATATATATATATGGATATAATTTTGTATATAAATGTATGTGAAGACATTACAATTTTAAAAATCAGCATATTTATTTATATAACGAAAATGAATAGAAACTGTTATTTACTGAGTAACTCACCAATTCATTTGAGTGTTTGGACCAGGCCAGATTGCAGACTTGTGATCCAGTATCCACACACTGAAGAGGTTGACCTGTTAATGTGTTCCAGAATCGAATACACCTATCTGCAGTCCCACCCCCACTGGCCAGCAGACCATGCTGGTGGGGGGACCATGCTATAGCCTTCACAGCAGCTAAATGTTCTGTGTAGGTCTGTACAGGGTTTAAACTTGCTAAGTTCCACACAAATAATTTGTTATCATTTCCTCCTGAGGCTAAATGTTGGTGGTCTGGTGACCATTTTAAACCACAAACTTCCTGTTTATGTCCAGTCAATCTACGCTCAGGAACAATGGAAGGTGTGCGAATGTCTCTTTGTAAAATTAATCTATCTCTACTTCCTGAGGATAAAATATCTGCATTCCAAGCCAAAGCACCTGCAAAACAATGTCACCAATAGATGGAGATTATGTAGGTGTGCAGTGAAAAATGTACTATACATGTTAGTGACTTTAAATAAAATGTTTTGGGGTTTTATTGTTTTCAACTGTACATAGTGAATAACCTTGCAGAAGCTGTATATGCAAGAATTTACAGTAAAAAAATATAGATAGTTAAAAGAAAAAATGCATTATCTTTCCAATTTTCAATTATTACAATGTTTTTTTTTAAAAAGCAACACCACATGAGCATGTAGGCCTTAGACCATTCACCTCTCTGGTTAAGATCTACAACTGAAAGGAATTATGCCATCATAGTTATGCCCCAATAGCCCTAGCCTCATGGGCTTTAATTATAATGAAACAAATATCCCTCTCAAAGAGGAATGATATGCTCTCTTACGAGAGAAAACAATTCGCCTCAAAATGGTGACTGATGAAATATCTCGGGAAGAAATGATTATGATCATTCCTTGTCCTTATAGAGGAAGCCAAACAGAACCATAGCACCCTAGATGGGTAAAGTAGCATATCTTAATCATCCCCAGCCCAGGGTCAATGAAAGGGGGGGGGGGTCCCTAGAAAGGAAACTGGTAACCATCCTTTAAAGTGAATGGAAACATGTATTGTCCATGATGCCCAACCAGGCCTCTAAAATGAGTTAGGTGGGCACATGAACACTGGGAAGAGTAAGATGAGGGAAAAGATGGTGCAGCTCTCTAGGGCTGATTGCCTATTTAGATTATGGGGAAGAATCTGAAGACTTCCTCCCTTGGTCTCTATGACTGCCTTGTCGAGTGAAGGATTGGTATGAGGGACTTTAGAACTGTGGCTAATTGCGCGGCTGTCAATGTTGACGCATTTAAAAATCTTGGAAGGAGATCATATCAATTGACCCTGGACACACTGTGTTTCCTGGCGAGTTCTGACTAACCCACTGTTGCGACCAGGACTGACTTTACTGGTCATCCAAATCTTCTGACGCTGTAGGGGAATGAGACCTCCTAAAAGTGTCTCTACATCAAGTATGGATATGTCAGTAGGTTCTTGATGTGGTCTAGTAAGACTTTGGATATCTCCAAGGCAGGATCTATATGGAAGTGGAGAAACTCTGTAGAGGGCATCATGTACATTAACAGTACATGTCTTGACATTTTAACAACAGCATCCAACAAGTGTGAAGAGCTGATGGAGACAATGATTCCTCCCTCAACTGAATGAAGCAGGCAGACAAAAAGAGATTGCTATGATAGGCTATACGTCATCATGATTTGAGCCTTTAGTTCTAGGGTTTCCAAGGATTTCATCAGAAGCCATGACTGGTTCCTGGCAAATATTCCCAGCTGGTAAGCACTGGATTCCAGGGGTGGTGGATCAAGTGGCCAATCATTAGGAGAACGAACCTGATAACTAGTGGTGAAAACCAGTGGCCAAAGCCCAGATCAACTACCCTTCTGCTTTTTGGCAACCTCTAGATCCCAGGAAAATGTCTGTTCTAGCTCCTGAAATATTGTTGAGTGTACAACCAGGAGACTTTTTGATTGAGAGTGGGGCCTGGATAGCTACTCAAAACTGGTGAGAATCCTAGTGTTCTGAAGAGAAAGCTTGCTAGTAGCTTCCCATGGGTCAGTGGTTCTTCTTCTTGAGTGCTTCCTCCTACCAATATACTAGCTGCCATGTATAGACATTTTTGTTTAAAACCAACCAGACATCATTAGAAGTTTTCTGGTGAAAACCAATGGTTGCTAAGACTTTCCATTCAGGAAGAATAGTGATAAAAACTTTCACGATGGCTGCTGTGCTGGTTATATTGGGCATCTGAACAGCACCACTTCCACTTAGGATCAACAAGATCTTGGGATGAATGTGTATGTAAAGTTTCATGGCAATAATTTAGGAGGGATAGCAATAACAAACTTGTGCTAATGGACACAAGGTCATTAACAACAGACAATGGACAACAGACCATGCCATCAGCTCTTCTGGTGCATTACCAGTAAAACTAAAAATTGAGGGAAAAAATATATAACTTGGAACAAAAAAATGTATGCATACCTACCTGAACACCAGTACTAAGAAGGAGGAAAAATTAACAGAAGCATTACTTCACTGTGCAATGTCTGGACGAAAATGACTCAATACAAAAAAATATATGCTTGACCAAAAAACAAACAATGGTTAAGGATGGCAATGAAGGTGCAAGTTGTTAAGCATCGTACAACAAATATATTCAAGCAACAGTAAAAGGAAAATGACAAAAAATTTCTGAAGTGTAGCTATGACTAAGCAATTGGATTGGGATCATATTCTTTTAAATTATTAGATGAGGTAAAATTTAGCTTGGACATGGAAACCTAGAAAAGGAAAGCAATGCAATAGTAGCAGGCATTGTATTACTGCTATTAAAATAACATAGACATGTTGTTATAGATGACTGACAATGGGTAATACAAGTAGGATGCAGAAATATCATAATATCACTTGGCGTTAATGATAGATGTGTTAAAAGTAGATTTCTTACAAATAATCGACACCAAAAATAAAAAATTTGTTTTGGATTTTTAACCTAGCTTTAACAATTCGAGTCATATCACTATGATGAGTCATATTGTTATGATGCCTGCAATGTGGCAGATTATAGTGATTTCTAGCACTGGTGCATCATGTCCCACCCAGTCAAATTTTCCTGATACCAGACCAACCAGTCATAACACTAACCTCTTACTGCAGAGTGCCAAGCAAGGGAGCTATTAGTAACATTTTTGTAGATCTTTGGTATGACTCAAACAGAATTTGAACCTGTGACCTCCTACATTCAAGGTAGATGCTCTAACCACTAAGTTACCAGAGCAATAAAATTAAATTTTTAAAAAAAAGGCTTCTGAGAATTATTTTGGTAAACTAAGAAATATCTTGAACAGCCAGACAGCATGTGATAACAGTGGATTTCACAAGTCAGCTAAATTAAAAGAACTAATTGTTCCTATAATCACAGGCAGCCATTAACCCACCTTTAATTTACTTGGGTGGCACTTACCAACTCTGGCATTGTGTCCCCCTAATGTATTGATCTTTTTGCTGGCTGCAACATCCCATATCTGTACATAACCTTTGTGTGTGCCCACTGCTACCAGCTGTCCCTGTAGAATTATTGACAAAAACAAGAAATGGTTTGTTCAATAATGGATCAACAATAGTTCCTATTAAAAGTGAAATTTAAAGATAAATTCTGAAAGCTGCAACAAGCCTTTAAGTTGTGGATCTTTGCATTACTTGAATGCTGTATAATCTAATATAATGCTCAAATTAAAGCCTGAATTTAAATAATGCCAATTTTTTATCTACTAAGCACCTGCTATAAGAATAAGTCTTGCATTCTTCAAAATACATTTATTTTAACATTTTTGGGGGGGAGGAGTGTTTGTTTAATGGCATTTTAAAAGCATTAATGGTTATATTATGCTGAAGTAACTGGAGCTAAGTGCCTTTCCTAAAGACACTGAGGCAGCCAAGCAAAGCTTGCTTGGCATGTATCAAATTTGTAGCCTCTGGATTCTAACACTCTACCAAGCAACCAAGGTAGACTACATTATTGGACAGCAAGTTAATATTCCAAATTTGATATTCCAGCAATAAAAGCCAGACCTTATGCTGATCTAAATCAAAACAACAAATAACTTTCAATAATTTGATACTGCAAGACAGGACTCAATGAGAAAACCCAGCACGAAGTTAAACATATGACATGTATCTATCAAATCAAATCTGAGCTCCCATCTCCTTTTACATCTACAAGAACTTTGGGGTAGATTTAGTTTATTTTAACAGGTTCCTGACAACTTACCCTCTCTGACCATGATACAGATGTGACTGTATCTCCATCACCAGAAAGATCACATAATCTTGTCACCTGGAGGGGGAGAAATAAATTACAATGTAAACTTGGTGTTCATGTACTGGATGCAATATTTCCTTTGCAGATGGCAGATAGTAATTGATCAAATGCATAATACTACTTTGATACTTTATTTATGTAATGCAAATAAAAATATACTGTGTAAATGATGTCTAAACACACTCAACATGGCGATGTAAGTAAAAAGAAATCGTTAGGTAAACATGATATATCACAACTCCATGCATCTTAATGGCTTCTTGCTAGATCTCTCAACTCAAGCTCACTAAACTTGACGTAATCTTTATTGTTTATTTTTTTCACACTGGCAATCTTCTTTCCCATTAACAGGCATACTCAAATCAGCATGACATGATGTCCAATAAATATAATTGTTGCCTTTCCTGCTTTCCCTACCACGAATCTTAATATTTCTTTATATATATATATATAACTATGCTGTTTAAAGTTGTAAGAGGCTTATTGTCCCTTTTGTCTTCAATGTGTTCTTTTGTTTCTTGGGTGCTGTTTCCAAAAAATGATATGAGAACCAACTTGATCATGCAGGCGTTCTACATGAAAAATATGAGCTATTTAAAAGTCGGGGCCCCAAGTGGCCAAGTGGTCTAAAGTGCTCTCTGTTATGGATCACTGCCATCTCACCTCTGTCTGCGTGAGTTCAAGTCTAGGATTTGGCCAATGTGGGTATGTGAGAAAGCTTGCCAGTAGCTTTTCATGGGTCGGTGGTTCTTCCCAGGGTTTTCCCGGGTTCTTCCTCCACCATTAATACTGGCTGCCAGGCACAGCCTATCGTGTGCTGAAAAATGCCATTAAACCCCACCACAACAACTCTAAAAGTCAGACTGATTCCCAGCTCAACTGAACCTAATATGAAACCTGGATTTGAATAAAACACAAGCAAGTCAGTTTCTAGATCTGACTACAATTGTATTTTCACATTTTTTGCTATTATTCAGCAAGTCTGTAATTTAATAGTCATTTCAGTAATACCTGCAGTCAAATCATAGGGGATAGCAATGGTAGGCTCAGCAATACCTGACTAGTGCAAGCACTCCAGAGATACACACATGTTCCAAGCCCCACACTGAGGACATTCTGAGAAGACCAATCAACAAGGTTAAGGTAAAAATCATCCTGTAGCTCTGGGGCATCCAGCACCTTGAACGGGATTTTCGAAATCTTCCTAATGGCCTAGAAAAAGAAAAAAAGTATTACAATGCTGAAAATAAGAAGAGTGTACAATATTTGAAATAACAAAAATGTAATATTTACCTGTGATCATTACCCTGCTATCTCTTTTCATGGTGCTAATCCTTGTCCAAGGTGAATATTCCCTCCGATGTGGCAGTAGTACTGAAGAGCCAGAACAATATAAACATAGTCCCACTCCAATTACTTAGTCACTTTCAGCACTCAGAATATCATCTTTTTTTTGGTGACTAGACCCAAGACTAAATAATGTTACAGTGTAAGGAATTGGGTAATAATCACATATAAGTATTACATAAAATTAGATTTACCCTGGAATACTACATTTTATTGGTTGCAAACCTGCAAACCCTGACGAGTCCGCCTCTGTAAAGCAGCTGATTTCTTTCCATAAGTTTGTCCAGTTTTCACTAATGTGTAACAAAATACCATAAACTGTTATTGTAAAGCTGGAAAACGTAATTAAAAGTTCGTTATTTGGAACGTGCAGCGACGATAAACTTAAAAGTTTGTAAAGTATGCGTAGACTTTATTTACCACTAGTACAGTTCCATAAAAGTTAGTTCCAAACCCTATGGAGCTCAATCACTTGTTGCTATCTCTCAACTTGATGTAATTCTTGGAAATTCTTTTTTCCATTTCACATGACAACAGCAATCATATTTCCTGTCATGAGTCGTACTTAAATTGGCACATGATGTCCAATAAATATAATTGTGTCCCTTCCAGCTTTTATTCACAAGAATCTGAATATACCTTTCTATTTTTCTGTGTTAATTATTAACACTTTTCAAGAGGCTTATTTCCCATTTTGTCTTAAACATGCATCACTTGCTGGATGCCATTTTAAAAAAATTCTATGATGAACAGTTTGCTCATATAGATGCTTTGCATGAACAAATATGTGCAGTTTAAAGCGTCTGATGTGCTGCTGTAAAGTTAGTCTGGTTCCCTGAAAAATTTCACTACTTCTAATATGAAACCCGGATCCAAATCAAACACAGATGAACAAATTTTCCGAATTTTCTGCAATGATCATTTTTCCATAGTTTTTGCTTGTATGCAGTGAGTCTGTATTTTAAGGGTAAATTTTGTAACACGGCAAAATCGTGAGAGTTGGCAGATCTATGGTTGCAATACATTACCTGCTTTTTTTCATTTTGCTACCTTTTCCAGTCCAGAGAAAGGCTTATGACCACATGACTTGCGGTCAGTGAGAACTTTCTGGGTTTACAAAATTGGTCCTAATGCCCTGATGTTTTTGTACAAGTGCGATACTGAACAAAGGCGGAATGAAGAAAAGATAGAGTGAGACACCCAGAAAGGAAGATGTTAAGATATTCTTCAGACAGGAATGATTAAGGTAGGCTGAAGATACAGCAATACCCCTAAGCTCATTGACTTTGATTCTCATGAAGGAATGACCGATAAGCCTTTTTAACAGTCAGACTTATCCACCTAGCAATGGTGGCTGCCAAAATATCAAAGGTGGCTCTGAAAGGAATGAAAAGACATTTCTGATCATATCTTTTCCCTTTTGAGATACAAACATAAGCCTCTACTTGGGCAAAGAAGTCTTTCTTGATAAATCTTGGTACAAATGCAAGTGAGGATAGGAATTTCAATTTGTTCTGGGGTTACAGAAGGTAGCAGACTCTTGGCCAGAAAGCTGGGCAGATAAAGAGACTGAATCATAGCTGCAAATGATATGGCATGAATTTCATAACTTCTTCTAGCTGATGCTACAGAAAGACAGATGACATTCATTAAGGTTCTCAAAAGAAACCATATTCTGAAGTTCCCAAGGTATTTTACAAAATTACCAAAAGAACATATTAAAGGTTCTACCTAGTCACTGCTGAGTGAGAAACTGGTACTTGGGTACCACCAACTTCCTTAAAAAAGGGAAGTGCTCTTGATCCATCCCAGATCAACATTCTGGCAACTTAATTGAACTGGGAAGTGCCACTAATTTCTCATGTGATCAGTAAGCTGACAACTTTCTTGAACAAATATTGTTATTTAAATTTTATATAAAACCATCCCCGTCTGGGGGTGGAACAAAATTCTAAAATGATTATGCATATCTACCCAAAGCCATCTTATTGTAAGGTTCTTTTATGATTAAGTGCTGGACAAAGAGCTGCCAACCCTCCAGACTCGCAATTAGTGAAATGGGATAAAAATTTATGAATTTTGAACACAATTAGTGAAAATTATATCATGACACTAACTCCATCCACTTCGATGGTCAGTACTGCATTATATGAAAATCCCAAAATGAAACTAAAACATATTATTTACACTGATTACATGTACTACTATATTTGCAGACAAATTTACTGATATACACAAACTTCACGCTATTTGTCACGATATGATGCTGTGGCAGTCTCAAACTTTCTCAATGAGGCCATGGTAAATTTGTTTTCAAAACGGTTTAGGTTTCTTGCCTGCAAGCTAATCTTGGTGACTAAAAAATTGCAGCAAATTTCCAGCACCTAAGGAGGCACTTAAAGTTTGTCTTATTAGGAAATAATCTTTAACTGTCACTGTTGCTGATCTCCAACTGAGAAAGACAGGTTATGTTCAACAAGAAAGCTCACAAACAATGCTTCAGCACTGGTAGCATGCAGGACTTGAGTAGGTGGCTTAAAGTGTTCCAAAACTGAAACCTGCTGGGGGTGCTATAGCAGTGTGCTGTTTCACATTGTTCTGCCACATACCTCCAATGGCTGTTTCGTTGCTTACAATTTATCTTTCATACATGTACTTATAATAATATTACTACATGGTACATACATGACAGATAAATTATAAGAAACAATACCAACCCTTGTGCATATTCCCAATTGTAAAATTCTCGGCACACTACTGTACGAAAAGCATAACGTACATTGATGTTTGATGGCTGAACGCTAGGCCAAATTTTGGTGTACTCCAATCTATACTTCACTTTTCTGTGGAATACAAATCTTTTTCCTTGGAGGTGAAAACATTTTAACTGCAGTTTAATTTAATTACTAAATGGTATTAACCCAGAAGATGAAATGTCGAATGGTGAACAATTAGTGGTGTTGATGTATGCGCAGAAAACTGAACTCAAGCAAATTACAATATGTGTTAATCTTTCAACCTAAAAAATTCCAAAACTCGAAAAAACTGTCTTCATGTAGTTTCCCAACCTTTATGAGCTTTTTTGCTATGAATGTGCTTCCTCACATCGTCTCTGCCACCATGCCCAATGCTAAAATTTGTGGCACACTGTGTGCAAAAAGCACGATGTATATCGGTATTTGATGGCTAAATGCACGGCAAATGTTTGGTATATTCCAAAGTAAACATCACTTTTGGTGCAATACATTTCTTTTTCATTGGTGGTGAAAACGTTTCAAAGATGCAATGCTGAACGGTAATTCAAATCAGTGTTGGCAGCACATGCATGGAGAAAAATTCCGGTTTGGCATCGGTTTCTTTCAAAAGCATTTGTAAAACTAATCTTATACATATAGATTAAAATGCACTAAAATGCATGCTACTGGGCCAACGGTACCAATCGGCTATAGTTCTACTAATATCACAACTAGCAGTGCCGAATCGTTTCAGCAACGGCCAATATCAAGACTAGCACTTAACGGAAAAATTCAAAATAATTGAGAATTGGGGAATTCATGATTTTTTTTGGCAAACTGCGTGAATCAGTGAATCCTGTAGAAAGTTGTGAAATTCACACCAAAATGGTGAGGGTTGGCAGCGAAACAAAATGATTAATTTGATTAGTAATGAACCACGCTATGTCCAATGAGTGACAATTCGCTTCAGACCATGGATGCAAATAATTAATTTTCACTTGTTTTTCAAGAATCAAGTGAGTTTTCAGCAACAACTCTGCATACAGCATGTAATTTCTGGTATTCATGAACATTAAATTAGTACCAAATTTGACAACAGATCATAGAACTTCTTTTTATAACTTCCCAAATTCTTCTTTCTAGCGAAAATTGACACAAATGCAACAATTTACTTTGATTAATGATGCACTGCATTGAGAGAAAAATTGGTAGGGTGAATGACATGAAATCAATGCAAGGTAAACTGAATATCTTTTAGGCATGTTGAAGCAAAATGAAAAACTCGAAGGAAAATATTTTGCCAAAATCACTCTACGCCCCACATGGACACACAATGAGACATCCTTTCATATCAGGATACAAACTTTAGGGATATTAAAATATTAAAATCAATTTCACTTGAATACAGCAATTGATATAGATGATAATGTGACCTTAAAAGCTTTTACAAAGGTCCCTAACAACAACAGTGCGACTGCAAACTTAAAACTATTATGTATGTCACGGGTAAGATAAAAATGTTAATAAGCTGTGAAGAATTCACTATCTCAATTGGTTTATTTTATGTATATGTTGTAAAAGGGATTACAGGTAGCAATTGGGGACTGCAATGCATTACCAGATTGTCTAATATTTTGTTCTGTTAGGTATAATATGTTTGGATGTACAAAAAAAAAAGAAGCAACAAAACAGGATGAACACATGACCATAACCATGTCAGTACCAATCAGCTAGCCTACCTTTCTTGGAGACCTGAGTAACTTCTGACTTTTGCTCCCAACAGGGGACAGCGAATATGGGGATGTATCACTCATATCAAGACTCCTTCGTGACACACGGTACTGAAAAAACAAAATGAATATTAGTACATAATTTAATTCCTTCAATTGGTATGAACCACAATAAAAGTGTCTGATATGCATACTTAGTAATAAATATTATTAGTTTTTCTGAGACAATCAAACAATGTTTTCAAATAAAATTTTGCACAAATCTTTTTAGGCATGTTCTTGTATCATAACTGATGTAAACTGGAAAAAAACCAAGCCAAATATAGTTTATGATGAAATAGAAATACTTTTAATGTCTCTGTTATACTAATTTTAACAGATACATTTGGCCACATTTAATTTCTTATGAAAGTCATACAAAACACTATTTTGCAACCGTATACACATATTAACACAAACAATCATTTAAAACCCTTAGTCCATTGTACACTGGCTGTACATCTTTGGGCTTGTACTATTTTTAAATATTTTTATTTCATTTCTGCTCAAGACAGATACTGAACTGTAGGCAGCTCATCACCTTATGTGACTGTACGAGTATTTATATACCACTGCATACAGATGTATATGTATATTCATTGGTCCTCTCTTTCCCACAAAGATATGGAATCAAAGCATGACAGCTATGCATAAATGCAATAATTTTAACACTGGAACATGTAAGTGGCTTATGAAACTCAAATCCATGGTACTGGTGAAAGGATATTTGAAAGTGTCTTGCTGGTCACATTAAAAGGGCTGTATTGGCATAATAGTTTCTCCATTTACATTATATGTTGAATATATTCAGATAAAATTTGAATATTCATTGATGTTAAAGTAATCAAATTAAATTTTCTTTGTCAACTTTGGTGTTCATTAACACACCTGCAACCAAGCTGCATTGAAAACACTACTTTGAAATCACTTTGAACTTTGTCTCTAAACATGTCGTGAGTAAATTTTGTGAGGGATTCAGATGAAAAATCAAATGTGTGTCAAGTTATTTACCCCGTTTATCTTCAAACTCAGTATGACCAAAAACATTTCTTTAGTGCTGAAGATGGACTGGTGTAAACAAGAGTAGCGACTCTATGGGAAATAACTTGTTCATAATGGAAATAGCACTGGCATTTGGCCATTGTTGTTTATTATGTAAAGACTTTGTTTCATTTCATATGATTGCTGTCCTGTATGATGTTCTTTATCCAACAACACGTGGTTTCATTTTACACATTTCACAAAAAAAGTCTTCTGATTTTAATGACAGTTATTCATCTTAGCTCTACTTAAAACTGTATCAAGTGTGGGATTCTATTTTGATAAACATGTGTACCCATTCCAGAGTAGGCAGTTTACACTTACCCGAAATAGATTTTTACTCTCCTTGGGAACAAGAATCCTCCTATCATCTGGCTGCATATCCTGTAAAAAATCAGCAGTCACTGAAACTAAAAATCTAAATCTTGTAATCTGTAACATTCTGAATCTTTTGCCACGATAATGAAGTTAAGCTGAGCTAATGACTCTTCATTTACTAAAAAAAAATGCTTTTTCTTCTTCAGAAAAAGAGTCTCAAGTGGGCCCGAGATCACTCAAGTGGGCCCGAGATCACTCATTTGGGTGACATCTGCCTAACAGTCAAATGCAAGTGCAATTGTCTAAATATGTGGGTAAGAATGACGTTTGGAGAAGTCAAAGGTTTTTCTATTTATTGAAATGTTGTCCCTATTTGATGATGAATTGGCACAAATTGTACAAAGGCTTTCATTCAAAGATGCTTTATGTCAAATCTGGAGAAGTTCTGTTGAGTAATTTATATGAAGTCTTTAAATGGTTTTCTATTTTTGGTAATGATGGCCATATTAGATGGTAGATTGCCATTATATTTACATTAATTATAGGCCTTTAAAACAAGATGTTTTCTGTTTAATTTGATCAATACAGTTGTGTGTTCTTTGTAGAACAGGTTGTGTCAACAGTCTTCAAGTTTTAGTAACTGCCACCATATTTGTTGGTAGATGAGAAACATGTACACAAATCTGAAATGCCTGCATGCTCTGCCACATTTAGTTAAAACTGGTCACACAGTATCCAAGTAAATGTTCAAAAGATCAAATGTAGACAGACTGCAGGTAATGTATGCAGGTTAAATATGTATGCATGTACTGTATACGATCCTGAGTATGTAAACATAGCTTCCAACCCTCCAGGCTCACAATTAGTGAAAAAAAAGGAATAAAATTAGTGAATTTTGACATGAATTTGTGAAGCAATCATTGAGTCTGGGAATATTTGTCAGAACATATGTTTAGCTTGATCTCCAGCTGATAAAGGTAGATTGTGTTCAACAAGAAAACTCACAAACAATGCTTAAGTGTTGTTAGCTTGCAGGTCTTCCGTTGAGAGCTGAAGTCTGCTGCGAGTTCTTAATTTTCACAACCTCTATGTGCTTTTTACTACAATGTGCATCCTCGCATCGATTCTACCACCATCCCCAATGGTAAAATTTGTAGCACACTGCATGCAAAAAGCATGATGTATATCGGAGTTTGATAGCAGAATGCACAGCTAATTTTTGGTATATTCTAAACTTAACTTCACTTTTTGTGCAATACATTTCTTTTTCCTTGTTGGTGAAGACATTTTCAAGATGCGGTGCCAAATGGTAATTCAAATCAGTGTTTGCGGTGCATGCACAGAGCAAAATTCTGGTTAGGCCCCAGTTTCTCTCAAAAGCATTTGTAAAACTACTCTTATACATATAGATTAAAATACACTAAAATTCCTGCTACCGGGCCAACTGTACCAATCAGCTATAGTTCCACAAATATCATGACTAGCAGTACCGGACCATTTCGGCAACTGTCGATATCATGACTAGCGCTTAACAGGAAATCGGTTATTTTATGAAAGATTTAAAATAATTGAGAATTGGGGAATTCCTGATTATTTTTGCATGCGACATGAATCCGTGAATCTCTGAAAAAGTCGTGAAGTTCACGCCAAAATCGTAAGGGTTGGCAGCTATGTGTAAGGTATACAAAGTAAACTATTCCAAAGGGAAATCTTTAATCATAATTTTATTATTTTTTTAAAATGTACAAGACACAGAAAAGAAAATGTATTTTTACTTTCAGGTCCTCAATGCCTGCAGCAAGAAGTTCATTTTTCAGAAGACAACTGTATGCTAGCCCATCCTTTCCATTGTCATTGGTTGCTTCTTTGGCCTTCCGTGTTTGGACAGGGGACTGAGATGGACTTTCCTACACAAAATTTAAAATGCATGTGTTTTTAAGGTTTTCAGTTGCAAATTTAACTCTATGAGGCTTTTATATTTCATGCACAAGCAGAAAGATTAATTTAAAATGAAGACATTAACAAAGTGTTTTCACCTCACATTCTGCATAATGTATAAGCCACTATTATGAACAATATTTTGTATACATTAATTTCTCATTAAAAATTTTATTATAAAATATCACTCCTCTGAGCATGTTCCAACTGTGTTATTGAACTTTATAAATTTCTGCACTAAAAGGAATTAAGTTGACTTAGTTGTATGAAGAAAGCATGAATATGCAATTCAAACATGCTATCTTTATTCTGTGTTTATTGAAGATGCAAAACTTACTGGAGTGAGATTGAAATTGATGTGCCACGAAGCTCCGGCTCGACTTGGAATGAATCTGTCACTGTACTTGTCCTTGCTTGGCGAGGCCATTGGGCTACCTGGGCTGAGAGTAAGTGGCTGAAAATAACGTAGAGAGAATGACAATGAATATACAAACATAAGATACAACATAAAAATTATAATTCATTATTGCTATAATTAAAAATATTGTGAAAATTGAACAACCTTGGGTAAAGGTTTTCATACCAATAGAATTATATGCAAATAAAAAAAGTTTTTAGTACTGGCCTTCATTTTATATTTGTATCAACCATAGTTTGTCAGCAGGGTGTTTTAAAATTTGTTATGTTTTATTAGGTGTGAAC
Organism: Sinohyriopsis cumingii; assembly: GCA_028554795.2. Taxonomy (NCBI): domain Eukaryota; kingdom Metazoa; phylum Mollusca; class Bivalvia; order Unionida; family Unionidae; genus Sinohyriopsis; species Sinohyriopsis cumingii. Next base: position 145,636,828 of record CM068824.1, read on the forward strand.
ACTGCACATGGTTAATATTTCCTTTTAAGAAGCACTGAAATGTGTGGAACTTTGCTCGTAGACTAAATAAAATAAAATGTCCGGTCATTTAAAAAGGTGGTGATCCCTATCATATCTAGAGTGTGTAATTAGTGTATCCAAAAATATTCCCTATCTTTACTCTTAATGTTGCTACTAAAAAGGCCTGTATCAGACAAAACTATTTATATTACTTGATACTGAACATAATCTATGTTGTGGTTGGGTAAGTTGCAGTGTTTAGATACCTGGGTATCCATCTTTTTGTAGACATTCCTAAGCTGTTATTTTATTCTCAATTGAAATTCCCTATTGGCCTCACCTTTCTATTGTTTCTTACAAATGTGGCACCTGAATAAATGTTACTTTTGGTACAATTACCTCCTCACATGGCAGTGTATTTGAGATTTATATTTGTGCTTTTAAAGATTCTGGATTTATCAATTGTCACACAAACAGCAATTTATAGTATTGCAATCCAATCCAATCCAATCCAATGCAATCCAATGCAATGCAATGCAATGCAATCCAATCCATTATTTGCAAATGATTTACCCAAAGATACATTATTTTACTTGAAAACCTAGCTCTTAATATGAAGCCAATTCTCTGTCCAAAAACTGGATTTTGGAAGCTGCCAGGTAAAGTAAGGCTGACAGATATTATGTTACACCCTAAGCTTAACCGAAAAGAGTAAACAATATATATGCTGAACTATCACCATTTACATGGAAATAAACTGCCCTAATCTGGTGCTAGGAAACTGAGTAACCAAGGCAACTTTTATTTTATGTTAGACCTTGAATTACTGAATTTTTGGAAAGAAAAATAATCTTGATATTTCACTGAAGTGAAAAAAGATCATAATTTTTCACTGGCCTCAAAACAGACAAAGTTAACATAATAACCATGAAATTTGAAATTATTCTTAGATGCTGATGTATCTTAACAGTAAATATGACCACGTAATCTTTATAAAAATAAAAAAAACTCAAGTAAACCCATCAGGGCACAAGTTTTATTTTTCTTAAAATGCTATTTTACTCCAAATCGCAAAGGAAGATTATGTAACTGTTTTTAGTTTTTGTATGAATAATCACAAAACACAGCAGAACATGAACAGTAAACCAAAGACATCTAACAGGATCCAGTAAGAAATCTGCCACTCTCTTCTGTTATACGGCACATCTTCATAGCCAATATATTTGAGCATAAAATAAAAAGAAAGTCTGTTATTACAATTGACTAATGGACATCATTGTGTATTAACACGCAAACTATGAAATATATCCATTATTTCCTAGTTTCAAGCAAACAGCCTCTATATAACAATTATGACGTTTTGGGAAAAAATTGAGATTTAACATAAATCTGGTATCAAATTCTGTTCAATATCTCTAGCTATTTGCTCAAAAATACTTTTAATGACAGTTTCACTATTTACCATTTCACCATTTAATGCTAAACTGAGTCCAAACTGTGCTATTATCCTCTTTATTGAATATAATGTGCCAGCTTATTTGACTGTGACTGACAATCAACCATTGCTAAGCCACCTATCTAACTGGTTATTGTGTTACTTTAAACATACTTATAGGTGGGATTTTACTGGTAAAAGACTAACTGTGGTATTTTCTCAACTTACTGATCCATAGGGAGAGCCTTGGCCATTCTGCTGCCGTAATAATCTCTTTTCATATTCTGGATCCATGTTGCTACTGATAAAATTAGTCTTGTTCAGGTTGACTCAGCAGCTTCATTCTAGATCAATCAATTCCTTAAGAGAGAGAGAGAGAAAAAATAAAATATGAATGATGAATATACTGAAAATAGAATCATATAGAAACAATAAAAGAGAATGATGACATGAAATAGGAATATTTCTGAACATTTGCGAAATGGAATGCAGAGACCCTGGAATTTTAATTTTTGTGAAGAAAAAAGGTTGAATTGGGATATTTTTTGTCCGTTTTAAACTATTAATTCACAAAATAATTTAATAGCCTAGGTAACTCTGACTCTAATATTCCTCACTACATTCATTATAGTAATTTCTCAGCCAGTCAGTACATTATGTAAAATATTCTGAGCTGTGAGGTCTTCTGCACACTCCCTTTTACTCTCACAATGTAACATCTATTACTTTGCAACCCTATGTTCTCTACAAAAAAAAAAACATGCAAACATTTCTGTCTGTGCAAAACTGTATTAGGATGACTGAAAGATTTCAGAATTTGATGCAATTTGTAACCTTCTGCATCATCTCTGCCCAGTTTTGATTGTATTTTCCTTTTTTTTCCTCTCAGGTAGAATGTTATCAAAAATACACTATAAATACTTTTACTTGGGTATTTCTTTTTGGAATCTTTTCCTTTAAACACTCATACCAGCTTCCAGATTTATGCTATTCTGTTAGATGCTGATGAGTAGATTGTGTTATAATAAGCTCATACTTTCTACAGAATCCCCAAAATCATTTGTTTGTACAAGTATTTCACAAATGTATGAAATAAATATGGTTTAAATTAAAGTCAAAAGGACATGTGTCCTATTCTTTTTAGAGTTGTGTTTGGGAATTTTTCACACACAAATTGGGAAAAATGGAAAGTGGCTCATACCCATATCACTCATTAGTCTGTTAGAGGTGATTCAGAATTTGCTATGTAATTAATACACATTGCTTTTGCACTGAGTTGATTGATGCTGCTTTCCAAGCATGCATCAGCAATTATTCAAATTCAACATCAACTGCTGATGGATATCAAGGTACACAGCTCCCTCAATAACTCGCACACAACTGGGCCAGAAAACAGACCAAATTTGGGCATGAGTTACCAAGGGATCTCCAAAATATAGAAAGGACAGTATCCCCACTGAACACTGAGAAAAGTGCCCAACCCTTAAAGATCATTAGCATTATTCTACCTGGTTTCAACAACCTTCACGTGTATAAGAAAACATTTTGTATTACATTAGTGTATTTTGTTCATGTTGAGAAGTTTGGTTCCAACTTCATAAGATTTCTGCAATGCAGCAAAAGGTGCAAACAAAACTGGAAATACTGATGCCAGGATTTCATTGCAAGTAATAACTAAACTTTTTTCATCCTTATGGAAATCTCTGAATGCCAATTCAGGAATTTTAAGTTAACTATAAACTCTGAAACTTGCTTTTCCACAATGAACCATACCGGTGAAATAAAGCTTTCAACTTCAAATACATGTATTCATTGAATCTGGTTGTTAGGCAACCTTTGATGACATTTGTAAATGATAAACCAATGGTCTATGCAACAGTTAGATGAAAACTCTGAACATTAACAACTTTGATAATGGTCATACATGAACACTGTAGTAATATGAAACACTCCACCATCGCCAATCAAACGAAGGCGATCACATCAGGGGACAATAAATGGAAAAGAAAGGCGAAGCGGGCAATAAAATACGATAGTGGAGACCAACACTAAACAGGGACAAGAGGTTTTAATTACCACCAATCTATACCAATCTTTCTTGCATCACATGACCATTATATGTCATGTGATCAACATTAGTCATTGATGAAAGCAGTGTGATATTGCTGACATTTTTTAACTCTCAAGACATTTATGCTCTATGTAAAAGAAATAACTGTTGATCATGTTTCCAGGAAGTGTTGTTTTTGCCCATTGATGATGTTGCTTTCCACGTGTGCATCGGCAAAAATGTCATTAACAGATTTAGTCACAGATGTTCTGTTTTGACTGGGATTAACAGGGATGGTGCTGGCTTTAAAAGTTTTTGCAAACAAAATTGCCATCCTCAATATTCTGTTGCCAGTTTTCATAATGCAGTACTATCAGTTTATCTCAACATCCTCAGGACCAAGGTAATATTGTCATTATAAGTGGATGTTTAAATAAGGGGGGGTCTGAAAATAAATTGAAATTTTTAAAGAGATGACCTGTCATTAGTGACTAGGATTTACGTAGAGGAAAAAAAAATGGAAATTTTGATTACCGTATATACTCGCGTATAAGCCTGTTCACGTATAAGCCGACACCCCCAAACTGAATTGGTAAAACTGTTATAAAGTGCATGACCCGTGTATAAGCCAACCCATAATTTCTAGACTACCGGTACATCACAAGATGCACAAAGTGAGTTCTGAATAGGTTTATTTAGGCAAATCACATTATTAAATAAAATGAAAGTAAGAAAGCTAATTTATATGTTGAAATAAAAACAATTCTAAAGTGTGAAGTCTTAATGGAAATTTAATTAATCCTCATTCAAAAATCATGAATTATAAAATTTCTATCCTTTTAGAATCGTTCAAATTCTGGCTCTGTATCAGACTCAGCAAACAGTTCATGAAACTCAGCTTCTGTTACGGACGTGCTTTCATCATATATGTTGTCATTGTCATCATGGTCATCTGATAGTGTGTCATTCTCCTTCTCGCTCTCCTTGTCATTGTCGGATTGAAATATAGCATCATCCTCTGTTCCATCCATGGCATTGCTGATACAGCACTTCCTGAATGATTTTGCAATCATTTCCGATGGAATTGAGTCCCACGCTTCTTTTACCCACTTGGCGACCAAATCGATGTCCGGCCTCATTAAATTCCCACCTTTTGTCATTTTCACAGCCCCATAACAAACCCATTCTGCCCACATCTTTCGTAACTTGTCCTTAAAAGGTTTGTTAAGGCAGACATCAAGAGGTTGTAACACTGACGTTAAACCTCCTGGTATCACAACCAGTGTTGTTTTCATTTTCTTTGTGGCCCTTTTTACTTCATCGGTCTTGTGTGCACGAAACATATCCCATACAAGCACTGAAGGTTTCCGAAGAATTGCACCTGGTCTCTTGTTCCATACTTTCTCCAACCATTCAACTGTTCCACTTTCATCCATCCATCCCTTTTGCTGTGCACGAACGATGACACCAGCAGGAAATTTCATGCTTTTGGCAGCGTCTTCCTTTTAAAAATGATGACAGGAGGCAGCTTTGATCCATCAGCTAAACAGGCCAATACAACCGTGAAATGGATTTTTCATGGCCGGTCGTTTTTATCAGAAAAGTCTTTTCACCAACAGCATTGACTGTTTTATTGCTTGGTAAGTCAAAGGTCATAGGCAGCTCATCCATATTTCCAATTTGTGATAGTTCAAATGAGCACTCCTTCCTGCATTTAATGACGAACTGCCGAAATGATTTAATTTTTTCTTCCAAGTCTTTTGGTAGCTTTTGTGCTATCTTCGTTCGCTGCCTGAGGCAGAAACCATTCCGGTTCATAAAACGAGAACACCAGCCAGCTGATGCAACAAATTTTGAATCTGCCAACTTATATTTATCATTTTTCGCCATCTGCATAGCACATAGACGAATTGCAGTTTGTGTGAAAATGTATCCATTTTGTCACCGTTCACTTACAAAATCACTGAGTTCTTTCTCCAATTCAGGGAAAGAGGCAATCCCAGTCCGACAAGCCTTCTTGGATTTTGGCATTTCTTCTAATGCTGCTTTGCTTTTACGCCATTCCCGTACTTGTTCTCGTTCACAAAAAATTTGCATGCTGCAGCACAGTTGTTATTTGCTTCTGCATATTCAATAACTTTAAGTTTGAATGCTGCATCATAAGCAGAACGCTTTCTTTTACTTCCAACATTATTCATTTTATTTGATTGAATTGAATATAAACTTCTAGAGAGATTAAACTGAAATAATTTCTTATAGTGGTAGTATACTATTTATATACCTTATCCTGTAATTATTTCCATGTGTGGTTGGTTAACAATTTGTATTTGATAATAATTTATCATTGTTGTTTATTTGTGTGTTTTTTTTAAACTACCGGTAGTGTGATTCAATTGATCAAAATATGATTGGTTTCAGCGTGGACATTATTCAAGAATTGTGACAGCTTATAACTTTGAGCAGAAACCATGTCCACTACCATATCTCATTAAACAATACATCTGAGAGTTGGCATGTATTAGTAAAGTCATTGGCATTGTGCAACAAAACAAACCTATTATCCCCGAGGCATTTACCACGGATTAAGCATATGGTAGCTATTGTACAACAATCTACAGCTAACAACCACTTTGCTTTACAAACAACTAAACAACAGTAGTATACAAACTGTGGCTGCCGATTACTTCTAAAACGCCTGTCAAAGAAATCCCACAAATTATACTGTTTGACAATTATTCACGCTGACTCATATATTGCCCTGTTATTTACCCTTCCTAAGCGTGCGCACAACAAACCCCTATGGAGCCTCTCGCTATTGTTCCTTTAAGACTATCGTACATGTATTTCTACTCTCGATCAAAATGTTTGTCATATATACCTTCAATATAGTAATTCTTTTATTTTTTTACGTAGATTCTTTTTATATTTACACTGAAATAAGCTGGCGTGCATTTGTATGATACCGTAGAGTTTAATGATTACTGATTAGCTGAGGGTTAAATACTTGACTGGAGATTACTAATATGGTGGTTCTTTTGGAAAATACACATACCACCGTGGCTCAAATAACACGTATGGCTGCATTTTCTGGTGGATGGACATCTGTCAAACAGACGTCAAGTACGTTAAAACATGTTTTTCATTCATTATCCTACCACTTAAGTTAGAAAAAAAATATTTGTTTCACTTCAAGACAGCACAAATCTTATGAGCCATTTGGCATCATTAGGCTTTTTTTGTTGTTGTTGTAGGGTTTAACGCCATTTTTCAGCCCACGATAGGCTATACATGGCGGCCAGTATTAATGATGGAGGAAGAACCCGGAAAACCCCGGAAAAAACCACCGACCCACGAGAAGCTACTGGCAAGCTTTCTCACATGCCCACATTGGCTGAATCTTAGACTCGAACCGCCGCAGACAGAGGTGAGATGGCAGTGATCCGTAACGAAGAGCGCTTTAGACCACTCGGCCACTCGGGGCCCCGGCATCATTAGGCATGTGATCTCATCTTTGGCTATCGACAGAAACAAGAAATACTGGAAATCGAGGGGAAAAAAGTGTTAAAAATTTCAGACTTGGACCTTGGCCCGCAGATAAGCTGACCCCCCTTCTTCCAGGCCTTATTTTTTTCCTAAATTTTTCAGCTTATATGCGAGTATATACGGTAAATGAAGACAACTAGTCTGAAACACTTGTATACTGACAACTTACATTTGTAGAGTATACTACACAACATGCTAAATAATATCTATACAGTAGTCCCCCTCTTATAAGGCCACCCCTAATGCAGCAGGGAAGTGGCCTTATAATGCGGGTGGCCTTTCTAGAGGGGGATGACAAATGTGAATAGTAAATACATATGAAAAAAGTCACAAAATATTTAATATTTTAATTAAAAAATTCACATGCATGATGTGAAATAAATGTAAAACAAACTTTGTCATCATTTTCAAAAGAATGCTATGAATAACCATTGATATAGTTTTAAAACTGTCTTTATAATTATGTTACAGTTCACATCATCTGTCACTTTGTTGGTAACAGTCTAAAAAACGAACCAGTCTCATCACATTAAAAATATCCTTGCTGTCATATCCTCTGCACATATCGTTTAGTCTTTTGTTCCAATCTTCGACAACTTCATTATTAACATCAGTTGATTCGCCGCTAATGAGAGAACACTTGATATTGTGTCGCACTTGAAATCTGTGCAACCATCCGTTACTTGCGGTAAAGTCGTCATATCCCAATTCAACTGACAAACTTTTTGCTTTATCTTGTCTTTCAAATCAGGATACAAACGTCTCCTGGCTCAAACAATCTTCCTTTCTCCGTCCATTTCACCTTTCCACTTCTGCAGAATTGTTTCATTATCTTTCATGATATTGTTTATCTCAGTCTTCCCGACGTTAGTTTTGTGCAAGGATCCTCGACGACGCCCCCCCACGTCAGTTTAACTACTTTCACGTTCTCCTCTAAACTGAGAATTTTTATTTTCCTCGATGACATATTGATCTTTTTGCAGTAAGTTATTCATGTTGCCAACTACAATACTGATGAAACAATTTTGTATGCATCTAAACAAATTGCCGTGTTTTTAAAGGAAGTGATCTTGTCACGTGATTCGTTAGTCGCAGTCTGGTACCCTATTGTTTTTATACATTTCTTGAAACTAAGTGAGAGAAGCCAAAACGGCTTCGATATGTACCATTAACATCATGCAGATTTGACCTCGCGGCTGCTAAGATCCGTAATTTTGACAATTATTGTCAGTAGTAATAGCCACTGATTACCAAAGTGAACAAGCTCAACATCTTACTAAGGGAAGCCATAAAGGCTATTAAACCATTTTCCTGTTGACTTGGGTATTGTACATCGATACTGCCACTTCTCAGCTGTTACTACTGTTCGATAATTGTAATTTTAACAATTATCAGAGTGACTAAACCGGACATCTTATGATAACACAGCAGTAAGGCTAATTGGATTACATGTACGTACCCTTTTGTATGGATTAAAATTTGAGTCTTTCTCGGTTTTTATGGAATAAATTTGGCTTCTCGTGAGGCGTAAATGATATAATATTAACCTTGGTGGTAAATGTACTTTATTCAACACTTCTTTCAGTAACGAAAACCTGACATCGGGAAACAGAAATCGTATTACTTAACACATGTTATGAATAAAATACTGGTTCTGGATACATATTCATATAAAATGTGGCCGCTTTTGAGGGGTAAATTTTATAATTTTGCACTAATATGCTGGCCGCTGGTCGCGTTAGCCGGGTGGCCTTTCGCGAGGGGTACTTTTGAACACAAACTCGTCGGTGCCAACGGATTCTGGCCGTAAGGAGCGGGTGGCCGCAGGTCGGGGGGACTACTGTACACAAATGAAAAATCCATAAAGTCCAGTATTCGATCATGTTAGAAAATTCATGTATCAGTCAAATCCCATTTTTTATATATATATATATATATATATATATATATATATATATATATATATATATATATATATAATATGTATGTATGTATGTAAAACAGTAGTCCTCATTTGATGAATATCCCACTGTCAACAAACATGTTTCCCTAAATAATTCACTCTATTTATTCTCCTAGCAGCACATCACTGAATAGTTGTTAATATGCTACACGTACATGTACTTAAATTGGCCTGGATTTTGGCAAGGCTACCAAGGGAATGAGGCTATCCATGTGAACAAATTAAAGTTTTACATTCTTGCAAGATGTCTCACCTTCATTTAACTCAACAGCCAGATATATATTGTGTTACGCATATCTGATGTAATTCATATTTATTTCAATTTAATTGTTTGTCAGTTTTAAAAAAAATTTATTCTATTATATGCTATTATAATGTAAATTTATTCACTGGAGATTATAGTTTTCCAGAAAATCAGTTGACCTGAATCATTCTTTCGTAAACACCAGGTGTTGATCTAATTCCTGACCTTGTTTCAGAATTTGTAGCAACCTTCGTAAACAAGTTCTATTTTAAAATGATTGTTTTCGTCAGGGTCATTTTTGGTGTACGTGACATAAACACGACCATGTGACCCCACCCTTTCGAGTTCGCAATTCCGGTTTTTCCATTACTGCGCATTTGTTAGTTTAATAAAGATGCATAGAGAGAGAGATTTCTCAGTTTTGGGCTTTTTACAGTGATGTCAAGTTATTTTGTTGTAGCCAGATTTTGAGTTAAAATTTTCTTCAGATCAGTTGGATTTCAAAAGGATTCTTTTTTCTCTGGAAATATTTTGAGGAGTGCTCACAAAGAAATTCTGAAAAGACATTGCTTACAAATTTAATTTGGATTTCCAACACCAGAGTGTCATTATTTCTATTTCTACAAGGAACTGTAGATAAGCACAGTACTGACTACAGCATACATCATCCATCTTGGATCTTCCATCAGGATTTGAACTTGAAATTATTAGAACATTTATTACTAGGATTTTTGCAATTTAATTTGTGGATTATTCTTGGTTTATTTTTGGATTTGATTCTTGAAACCGTAAATTCTTCTCCTTTCTTCATTTTTACAGAATTTTTCCAGGGAAATAGATTATTTGTTAAATTTTAAAAGGCTTGTTGTTTTCACTCTTTCTGTGTTACTGTTTATTTGAGCCTAAGCAAGTAACAATTGTTTGAAAATATTGGAACTTTAATTGGGGTTTTAAACCACCAACGGTAGCGACCATAAGAATGAACATTTTTGCTACAAACAGGAAACTTTCACGGCACAATAAATATGTTCCAATTAATAAGAAAAATGAAATAATGCTTTTATTTAAGTTTGTTGCCAACCTTCTGTGATCAAAGGTCTTTGGCTTGCTTTGATGAAGGTTTGTGTGTTATTGAAGGTGCTGCTAAAGGCACTCTGTGAAGGACCAAACAAATGGCCCTTTGTTACTGCTGTGGCAAAATCAAATAATTGCAAAACAATGGCTGAGACAGAATATTTTTCCATTTATTTAGTATATATATATAGAATGATCAATGCTTCAAAGGTAATCAGTTTTCTTTGAAGTTTCAGCATAAATATTTTTTTCTGGTACATTTTTCTGGTGGATTGTAGTCATTCATGTTCCCAATTTCAGAACTGGTTGATTGTACCAAGTCAGGTAGCATGACTGTTTGGGTTATATTTAATAATTACACCACACAGAACTAAGGACAGACATCAGCATTAGCAGATCATGATATAACAATGCCATGTTACGGTGGTTTGTCAACATGAACAAAGGATTTGTTTATGTAACAATAAATTCCATTGCAAATTTGAATTTCTCAACTCCAAACCTAAGATACAGTTTTTAACAACCAAAAATCTAGTCATCAAAAAGACTGACAGATGGTATATATTATCACCACCAAGGAAAAAATTGCAATTTGCAACACTGGCGAAGCCCAGCACAATCCCTGGATTAATACTTAAAAAGAGAAGTGTTTTAAAGGATTTAATGCGAAGTGGGATATTACTTACCATCCGAATGACAAGGTCAGTCAAAATAAATTTATTGATCACTAGTAGGTGTTCGATAGTAAGAATTATTAGAGGATGAAAACTACAGTATGAAATATGGTCCAGCCCAGTTGGTCTCTGCTACCAGTAGTATCAATAAGAAAAAAGCAGAGGCCTACTTCTTGGTCTAATCTTTCAGAATAATACCACGATTCTTTACTTTACCTATTTCATCACCAAACGCTTTGGATGTGAAATATCTCAGATACAAAATATTATGCTTAACAGCATGCTGGATGAACATCATTCCATGTACAAACTATACCGAGTACGATCTGTCTTGGCTATGAATTGCCCATGTTATTAATGGAGATGGGATCCAAATGGTCCGAGTACAACTTGTCTTGCATACGAGATAATTTATGTGATACGACTTGAAATCCATAATTTCGTGCATTACATTTTATTGGTATTAACCAAATAATCGTCTGAAATGTGTAGCTATGGCTCATCAACAACAGGTTTAAAATTCGAGACAGGTGTACTCAGATTTCGATAATTTGCCCTCACTGCTTTATATATATTTTGAGACTAGTTTTAACGACAGCAACTACCTTCAGCAATTAGAATTGTTATTTTTCTCCACTCACCATTAAAAACTCCGATAAAATCAGCTATATTTGAAACAGTATTTGCTAAAATATTATGTGAAATTTGAAAGGAAGTCGTTGCTTGTATGGCGTCAAGCATTGCATTCTGGGGTCCGTTCAATAGACTGGTTCGGTGAAATCAATCACAACCCACGACGTCAAGGGCTTGCCTTCTGCGATAAGGACCGAGGATATTTTAACTAACAGTTTTCAATCAATATTTATATTTCACAAATGAATTTATTTTATATAGTAACTCATTTTACATTGTATGTATGTATTGTATGTATGTATGTATGTATGTATGTATGTATGTAAAGTGTTAAAAATTAGTCCTTTTCGCGAAACGTTCCCGTTTCTTGGAAAAGACTAACCGTCTGCGAAAAGAACCCAATACGATTTTACTAACATTTTCGCTACATTTCACCAATAAAATTAGTTCGTGTATTCAGCATTGTATGCAGATTATTTTCAAATTCAATATTACAGTAACCTCAGCAAATGTCTATCACGAAACCGACATGAACTGTTTGCAGAATTTCCTGATAACGTTATAAATTATTTATATAATACTAAAAAAGAAGATTCATTAGTCAAATCAAATAATTTGGGTGTTGATGAATTCGACGCAAAGTAAATGGACTTTAAAGTCTATTACATTTTTTTTTTTTATTTTTACAGGTGTAATGTTGTCCTGGACATGTTTCAGATATTTTGTAACGTGTATTTAAATAATCTTATATGTCGTCCTAAAATGTCATGATTTCATTGAAAAGAAATGGCATTTTTTGTTTAAATTGCCTCGTACACAGAGTATTTTGATAATAACGTATTGTTAATGAGGCAACATGTACACCCAGCTATACTGAAAGGACTGGAAAATTAATAACTGGATAAACGGCAATAACGAAACTGTTTTGACAAACAGGTGGACAAGAAACGTAGATTCACTACAACAGAACCGCAGCCATGCAAAAGTGATATTCTTACAATCCATCGCCTCTACCAACAGCTCATTGCTTCAAACCCGGGTAAAGATACGTAAGAAAAAAGCAATCAGTGAAGGGTGAAAGAAGAACTGAAGAATTATTCAGTGAAAGCACTTTAAAGGAGGATGAATAGGGATTTATAAACGTGTTTAATACTGACCTTTACTAAATAAATATTTCTCTTGGATACATACCCAGGAATGCAAACAATAGTAAATAAATATCGATATATTGATTGTTTGATCGTTTGATCGAGAGGAAGGAGATTACAATGAAACATGCATAATATACTTTGTTATAACACGATTTCAGTAGGTAACACAAAAGTCAATAAGTAGATAGATAACCCAACCATCAAACCCAATAGATTTTATCCACCAATAGCGGATATCGTAATCATGACTAGGTGGGTATCTATGTGTGTTTGTGCGTGTATGGGTGTGTGTTTGTGTGTATGTGTGTGCGTGATAGAGAGACAGACAGAGACAGAGAGAGAGAGAGAGACAGAGAGGGAGGTATCTTAAAGCGGGACTTTCAGCATTATGATTTAACTCAAAAACATTATATTGACATCTTTTGTGTACTCCGTCTGGATCCCGTTGAGAATAATTACAACATCCAGACTTTCTCACCATGCTACAGACACTTATTATTAGTAGTAGTAGTAGTAGTAGTAGTAGCAGCAGTAGTATTGAGAGATAGATAAGAAAACATATAGATTTTGCTTAATTTTCGAGTTTTAAATGTCTGTTACAAACCCGCGCCTACATTTTTCTTCTAGGCATGTGGTTTGTAATAGCAATGCAATTCAGGGTACATTTTTCCCTTTAGCAATTGGGTATGTATCCTCTAAGCATGAGTATCAATGTCCTAATTCAGTGTTTAGTTTTTCAAAAATTACCCGAAATTAAATTATTTCAACATGAAAAGGACTTCTACCAAAGTGATAAAAAGTGTTATTAAAAAAATAACCGTTAAATAGTTGTTTTTAAAAAAATAACCGTTAAATAGTTGTTTTGTTTTTATAAGACTAACGTCCTCGTTTTGAGCGAAAATTACTTATAGTTTCGGTTGATTTCTCCTGAACATTGTTTCTGTCAGCAGTTGTCATTGATGGTACGATAACCATGCTGTACCAAGCCTTTGTGTTTAAATTTTATAGAGCGATAGCTACAGTTATTTGTCGGCTTGTCTACAATACCCTTGATGACTCCCACTTATAAATCTGTATATTATAACATGTAGAGTTCGTTGTCGGCTTGTCAACAAGACACTTGATATACGATTACCTGTTTGTTTTCTTTTTTTGAGCGACTGGTACAGTTCATTTTCCGCTTGTCAACAATACACTTCATGACGCTGTTTCGTCCATGTTCGTAAGTGTTGCGGGTCGCGTTCGTTGTAGACAATACACATTTATTAGAACAGTTTTAGTAATGACTCAATAGCGCAATAAGCAAATTTATTGTTGGATTTACGGTCAAACAATCTGTTTTTATGCAATGTTTGAGTTATTTTAATTCAAAATTCTCACACTCTACGCTTAAAACAATAAAACTTGAAAAATGAAACACAATTAATAATGTAGCTGCACTGTATTATGATCAGGTTCACATAATAAAATTCTTTTTAAAAATAGAAGATGAACCGAGCCCACTTTTATTTTATTCACGCAAAGAAAAGTGTAGCATTTTAAAGGCATTACCAGGTGAAGTTTTATTTATATAATTTTGTTATGTTTCCTTACAATTTTTTTTAATAAGCTAACAAGTTGCACTGAACGGTGTACCGTTTACCATTAGGTGACCAGCGCTTGCAATTTAAATCATCGTTTATAAATCGTGACTACGTGCGACGTGTAGAAGTCTTACCAAGTAATAATAATAATAATAATGAGGATTTTGTATAACGCCTAATCTTTAGAAGCACAAAGTGCTTTACAACATTAGACAACACCTATAAGGTAAAAAAACATATATAATGATATGATCACAAACACAAACACCATGAAATTAGAAAAACATTTTTAAAAAAACATGCTGAGAATATTTAAGTTAGGAAACATTATTAGGTTTTTAAGTTTGTTCTTGCAGTCGAAATAAGTGAGTTTTGAGAGCACTCTTGAATGTGATCACTATGTCTTTGTGTCTAAGTTCAGTGGGCAATTCATTCCATGTTGCTGGGCCCTGGTATGCAAAAGAACGTTGTCCATATGACTTTGTTTTCATAGTGGGAATAATGAGTATAAGATTGTCAGAAGAGGAGCGTAAGTATCTTGCTGGTGTATACACATGGGTGAGGTCGAATAGGTATGTTGGACTAGAGTCCGTCAGTGAAACGTAGCAGAGAGAACAAATTTTCTGTTTGACTGTGGATTGAATGGATAGCCAGTGTAGGGTACAGAGCAGCGGGGAGGTGTGCTCTGATCGTGGTACTCTAAGTATGATCCGAGCAGCTGTATTTTTAACTTTTTAAAGTTTTTGGAGCAGATATTGAACCAGACAGAATTGAGTTAACGTAAATTAATAAGTAAACGAGATCATTCAGATTCTGACCAGGAACGCTGCCCCTTATAACGAGTGGAAGTGAAAACCTTCACCATTGCTTAATCTGATCTAAGATTGAAGATCATGTGTTCCAAGGTCAGTTACCCAAACGTCCTTTCATTGCAATTGTCAGCACTGCAGTCCTCGTCTCAGTCATAGTAATGATTAACGTCAGATAAGCAAAAGCACTATGAATGCGTGATCTTACATACATGCTAAAGGTTTTACAATAACAAGAAACTTAAAATTACAATGGTTTCATTTTCGTGCCAGTCATAGAGTTTTACCAATGAATTAATATCTGTATAAAATAAAATTGTCTGATACCAATAAATGTACTTTTTGTAAAACTTTCCCGGAAACAATATTGTTTTGGAAACGACTTTAGATAAACAGGCTTTGAGAGCATGCGTCCCACTGGATTCGGAATAAAGTGAACAAAGATATTGTGTCTAGTGCAAGGACTGTAATAATGGGAGATTCCAGCTCCGATGGAGCATATGAGCCACTTTTATTTATAGCCGGTTACTACATCTATATGGGTAAAATGAAACAAGGGGCGCCCGGACTAGAGGGGTTGAACTTTTTTTAAGACCACTATAATTTTGGGAAAATATGATGCAATAAAATCTGAAAAAGAAACATTTAAGTTGATTAAGGGACAGTGTCAGCCTATTATTCAAATAGTATCAAAGAAAAATTTGTTGTATAATTCAAATGTACGTTTTCTAACATGATATACATTGTCATGTATTTGTTTGTAGTAAATAATGTCACTTAATGCCTGAATAACTGATATGATCTGAAAACTCCTCTCTCTCTCTCTCTGATTTTTATTTAATCTTACAGTGATGAAAAAGTATTGTCCAGAATTATTGTAATAATACTTATTGGAAATATGTATCATCTGTCTTATATCCCGACAATTTACAAAATATATTTTTAAAAAAATTAAAAAACAAGGAAAAGGAAGAAGAAAAAAAAAATCGCCAAGTGTGGTAATATTTCATGTAAATGCACATTGTTAAAAAAAAATTTGGGAACAAATAAATTCACATTGTAGCTGTAAAAATCAAGAAAATGCAGCAAATGTATTAATGATGGTATAATTTTACTAATTTTACTGAACATAACAGAAGAGAAAAGAACTTTTATTAATAAAAGTAAATCTCAGGTCACACATAGGTGGCAAAGGAGAATACCACAATTGCTGAAATATTGTAAGGCGACGTAATATATGTAGATGCAAATCAACGTCATATGTCATTATTTTGAATCCTAGCCAGAATATACATTCGGACGTAATTGAGATCATTTGGGTACACCAATGTAACATTGTCTGGGTAGAGTGCAATGTCACTCGTGGAGTGTACGATAGTTGTATGTCACTCGTGGAGTATACGATAGTTGTAAGAGAGAGAAAAATATTATATCATTGTGAAGTATGGAAAATTTATGCTGCCACAGACAGCCCACATAAGTTTTATTTGACATTGCTGTGGAATCATCACTACGATCGTCCTTTGAATAATCCGTGTACTCCTAAATGGTAATCGATGCACACCGGCTTGAATCACCGCCTGAATTCTCTGTGGTTTATCAGAAGCTTCTGCATGTTCTTTCTATAAGTTCTGTAGGTTCTTTCTATGGTGTTATTTCTATAAGTTCTGTAGGTTCTTTCTATGGTGTTATTTCTATAAGTTATGTAGGTTCTTTCTATGGTGTTATTTCTATAAGTTCTGTAGGTTCTTTCTATGGTGTTATTTCTATAAGTTCTGTAGGTTCTTTCTATGGTGTTATTTCTACAAGTTCTGTGGTTTCTTTCTGTGGTGTTATTTATATAAGTTCTGCAGGTTCTTTCGACAATATAATCCCGGGACCGTTTTCTCCAGTGTCTGTGATAGCGGTGTCACCTGCTGCAAATCAAACAAAACTCCCAGGTATACTTGCCCTGGACTGTTCTTCCCATCAGCCGAGACTTTACAACTCCAACATAACTAATGATAACTACTCAAACATTTTTCACAGATAGGAAAGTCAGAGAAAAGGTGGATTAAAGCAGAGACGCAGGCCTTCCGCTATAGTAAGGAATTGGAAGTTATGGTAGTCATTATACAAAGTTTAACATTAGCGATTGGGCCACAATGGCAACCAAAGAAAATTAGGTGACACAGCAGGCCAATGGCACCTACGAACAAAATGAACACTGGGGGCCATTATAGCATCTTACAAAACTTTAAAATTATGAATAATACTATAGCATCTGTGTGGAAATTTAAACCCTGGAGGACAGTGTAACCTCCAATGAAACTTGAACATTAAGGATGTCACTATAGTGGTCTATCAAAATATATCATAGCGGATGTCACTATAGGGGTCTATCAAAATATATCATGACGGATGTCACTATAGCACTCAATAAGAGTTAAAACATTACTGGTGTAACTGTAGCTTTGTATGGAAATTGAAAACGACTGCTTATATAGCCTTCAATGCAAACATTAACATGATGCCCATTATAAACAAAGTAAAACCTCTAACCAGTCTATAATATCTCTGCCATAATTAAAAACAGAGAAACTAACATTTGCTTACTATTCCCATAAGCCTGATAATGTTACCAGAGGAGTGAAGAAAAGAAAAAGCCGCTATTTTAGAATATTTTTATTTATTTATTTTTTGCGGCATTTGGGGCACAAAGGAAAATTAAAATTAGGTTACTATTTTTGTGACAATGGTGACAGGGATCAATCCTATTGCAAATGTTTATAGGTTTTATCGTTTAAAAATCCATTTAAACCTCGAGAAAGGGAAACTTTTATACATTTTAAATTTTAAAGTTCTCACTGGCAGCCATTTGTATTTTTGCATAATGGTAGTATTTTTTATTTATCAGTTTCTGATGACTGTTATATTACAACATTACTGAATGAACACATCATAATTTAACATGCCACAAATTACATTGTTACAGGTATGTTGGCCGACATTTGGCTGTTAGGGAAACATTATGGCGTGGGTGTCACAATCCCTACCATTGTCTGTAAATTTAGTTTAGTCAACGCGTGGAGTTAACATTTTCCATCTCTCTCTCTCTCTCTCTCTCTCTCTCTCTCTCAGAGATCATCTCTAGTTCCAAACATTCGGCCCCATTACTTTACTTATCTTCACGACTTAATAAGATTAGTTTCAGTGACTTGATTATAGTTTAAACTAAGTAAAATTTCGTCGTAAAATATGCTAATGTGTGGATGATTGAAGATTTAATAAAAAGGACCTGTTGCTCGGCGCAAGAAGATGCATTTCCATACTTCGGGGTTGGATGCGTTTCCAAATATTTCGCTCTTGTTCCTCGTTGTCGTTCTTGCTAAAGCTGGATTTTTGTTTGCGTCTCCTTGATATGTAGGCTCTTCCGTACGTAATATATAGGTACAGGTAGTAAACCAGACCAGTTCGAATCAAATGTAAAGGTCAAAGGTCATTTGGTAACCGCTGACAACAGAAAGAAACCATATACCGAAATTGTGGACCTTGATGTCTTACCGATGAAATGGCAAAAGCTGAGAAGGAACCGTTAAATTTTGTTCATAAAAATGCAATTTTATGTGAAACAATCATGAAGGAGCAAAGGCATCAAAAGTTATACACAAATTATAGTGTAAATCCCTTCAAGAAACGTGAGTACGATTTATCGGACCACTGTTCCGCGATTATACCCCACCCCTGACGACCAAGACCGAATAAAATATAAAAATAGGACAGTGCATTTTCGTAGAGACTATGTATCGTTATTAGTAAGAACAATTATAAAATGTGTTAATTGTAATCAGCAGATTTAAAAGAATGATAATTTTTGCATCAATACCTTAATTTTTGTTTTTGGTAGCTGATGCACACATTTGGAAATGACAGTTTTGCATACTGTATGGCCTGTAAAAAACAAAAATTGGAATCAATAGTTATCCTACAAGTGAAAAATCACGTCTAGTACATGGTATTAAGTAGCCGACCCATCTTTTTATTTTTAAATATATAACATACCTTCGTCTTCCGTTGTTTCTTAGCTCCATTTCCTCCACCCACCCAAGAACAATCCAACCTCTATATACATGTAATTGTCAAATATTACAGATTATTCTAAACAAGTATAAACGTAGATGAACAGGGCAGGACAAATTAACTAACCCGATGCTTGGAACAAGCTAAAATTTGTCTCGGGCAGATTTAAGTTTGGAAGATTCTTGCCAATGGGCAAGTCCAAAAATTGAGAGACAGGGCATGCTCAATTCATAATGTTTTGTTATGCAAATTATACACTCAGTGAACATGCCCAGAACATTTAGTGTACCTTCATTACACAAATGCAGTATCATCCATCAATTATTGTTCTTTTATTACACATTATGCTATCAAAATCTGTCAGTTTTATCTTGTATCAGTCTCACATTTTCTCATGCAGATACAAGTTTGAATGCTTCCTGTTTGAAGCAAGTTTTGACAAGTAGGTAATAAATACTTATATTTGAACGTAAGTTATATTTTAATTGTAATATTTGGAAGTATACAGGATTCACCAACTTTAAAGTCCTAACCAAGCCACAAGAAGTGGGCGAGCAGGATTTTCCGTAATTATTATGCTGGTCAATTGTCCAATAATGTGTGCTGAACTTGAAGGCTGTCCGATTTCAGCTTGTGAAAGATTGTTTTGATGCACCATTTCTGCATGCCGCAGGTGACTAAGTTATAATTTTTAGTGACATATCTGGCATGATTTCTATTACAGATGTGTTTGGAAAGAAAAAGCACTCGTCTATCATGAGTAATCTCGAAAAGGCAATCAATCAATACTGAAACATCTTCCATTCGTAAATGGTTTTTATCATCTATTGTTTATGTAGCAATTACAGGAGACATGTACATATTTATTACGTGGCAAATAATTAAGTAGATGAAAAAATGTTCTTAAATCATTTGGGTGTGTAAATAAATAAATCAGTACAAAAACACACTAATTTCCAGGTAATTATTTTGTGTGTAGTTGAAGATACGAGTCTGCTAGCTGTCTGTCTTTGCTCTACTTAGTACTCATTCTGCTATGAATTTAATTTTATTCCTTTTTTACTCAGATTTTATGACCTATCTGTATAAACTTTTTATATAACTTTAATCATTGTCATGAAAAATAGTTTGAAGAAAATATCCCATACCTTAATTTCAATCTTACTTTCTTTTTATTAATTGCTCACTGTGATCTTATGTCATAATTTGGAAGTAATTGCCCACTGAACTTAGACACAAAGACACAGTGATCACATTCAAGAGGGCTCTCAAAACTCACTTATTTCGACTGCAAGAACAAACTTAAAGACCTAATAATGTTTCCTACCTTAAATATTCTCAGCATGTTTTTTAATGTTTTCTAATTTCATGGCGTTTGTTTTTGTAATCATATCATTATATGTTTTTTCTCTTATAGGTGTTGTCTAATGTTGTAAAGCGCTTAGAGCTTCTAAAGATTAGGTGCTATGTAAAGTCCTCATTATTATTATTATTATTATAATTTTGAGCAAGTTCAAATCTCCCAAGGGGAAGTTCAGTTTTCCAGTCAGCTTGCCTCAGGACTAACTTTTTTGAAATTTTGTAAGCCTTGATGAATATCCACAACAACTGTATCTATTGCTAGTGAAAATAAAGTATTCTAAAATTACATTTCCACTTACAACACAGAGAGAAAAAGTACAGTAGATACCTCTTTTGAAAGTGCATGTCTCCAACAATAAGATTCACTATGGTGACATAACCATAGGAACATATCACCAGGAGCTTAGCCAGACACCACTGGTAGTTTTCCTGGACCAGCAGAGTACAGTCATTGTAATAAGTAAAAATGTTGGTTAATTTTCATACTACAATCAAAATAATGTCTTGAAATGAAGTATCTATTTCAGTAGATAAAGACCCATGTTAAGTGTTGCATTTTCTTATAACAGCAATCTCCTTTTTAACTTGTCTTAACATCAGCATTATCATTAGCAGTAGGCAGATAAACTCACTATTTTGACACATTGCGATATTGTAGTCATCCATTTTTACAACCTTGTAACGTTTTCTGTTACATCATTGCACTCACCCAGTCATGTACTTAAGGTTTTGCTCCTGCAGCTTTTACAGATAGTGAGGTTATTTTGTATTTTAGCCAGGTTTACATAGCATGGTGAAAATACCACTTCAGATTTAGAAATTTAATGATTTTAAAATAGCCAACATTTTATATTTGTGCCATTTCTTTGACACTAAATTTGGTTTAGATATGTTTTTTATGAAGCTTTATAAATCTCTATTTGGCCATTCTGTGGACAAAGTTTGAAGAAAATCTGACTGGCCAACCTGCCCCCTGCCCCCAATAAATATGATGCACGATTTTGCATTAGCATGCTTGCATGGTCTTCACTCTGATCACTCTGAATGCATTGTTTTGCATTTGAACCCAGAGTCATATCAAGCAAGGTCTCTGCATTATTTTGGTACAGCTAATTTGCATGACTAAATATTGCTAAAAATACGACAATTGAATTTAAACATGTGAATTAAACATGTTTCCCTTCACCCAACCAAAATATTGTGAGGCTTAGTACATTGGAGATTATTGAAGGTATCTATGTCAAAATGCAAAATTTATTGAAATTTAATGGTATTTCTAAACAAAAATACATAAATAGCATTTGTATGTCAAAGTGAATAGGCAAAGCTCAGCCAAAATATTGATCTACAAAAAGGACACCTATCTGCATAGGTAATATTATCCTATCCTTTCATATCCAGGCTTTACTGTTTAATGTTAAGTTGAAGTTTCATTACCCATCTGTTTATAAGTAAAATATTTTCTCTTTCCAGTCCATATCATAGCAGGAAAGCCTAATTCTTCACATGATACAGAGGAAGGGGAGGAGGATGGTATGTGTACTACATTCATTGCTTTATTTTTCTCTTAAAAACATAAAGGTGTTTTTTGTTGTTATTGATCATAAACTGAAACTTTGGCTAACCATGCCATTTTAATACCTCAGTGTAATTGGTAGCCATGAATGAATTATACACTTAAATGTAGTTTTTTTTCTATCAATTTCTTGATTTACATGAGTACTAAGTTGCTCAAAAGTCTAATTTGTGCCTAAAGATGAGAATCTGAAACAAGAGTCCCTTGAAGGGACTGATGCTCTACATGATTAAAAGAATTTTCAGGAATTTAAGATAAGATTTTTTCCCTCTTGCATAATTTTGATATAGGACCAACTTGACACCATAGGGACTGATAAAAAAAACCATGTCCAAATTATTTTATCGTTAAGAAGAGTAGAGATAACAATATTTTCAAAAGGCCACCATGATGACCATATTGGCAGCCAGCTCAGCACCATTTTAATATAGGACGAACATGATATTATATGAAGTCTTCTGATATAAACCCAATACTGATATGACGTTCTGTTTTGAAATAGTAAGAGCAGGATGTGCAAGATGGCTGCCAAGATGGCTATACTGGACATCAAATGCACACCGTTTACATTTATAACCATCTAAAATGTCTTTTCACGAGAGTACAATATTGAAATGACCAGCCATCTTGGAGAATTAGTAGCAAAAGATTGTCCAGATAGATATTGTGGCAGCCATATTGTAGGTCAGATTAGTACCATTTTGACAATCTAAACATCTTAAAAAGTTTTTCAGTGAAACTTCCATGCTGATATGACCACCATTCATTCAGCACAAGTAGGGATAACAAAATTTTCTAGATGACCACTGTGGTGGCCATATTGAATGTCTGAGTAGCACCATTTTTATTTAGGACCAACTTGACATCATAAGAACACTAAAAAAAACATACTTATATGACAATATATTTTGAAGGACTACCAATAACAAGATTATCAAGATGGCACCAGTGGAAGCCATATTGGATGTGTGAATGGGACCATTTTTATTTAAGACCCTCTTCTGGTAAAACACCATGTCAGTATGACTTGGTGTTATGTAGTCATAGTGATAACATGATTTTCAAGATGGTTGCTATTGTGGACATATTGGACATCAGATCAGCACCATATTCATTGAAGACCAACTAGGCATCCATCATACAAAGAACTTTGGTTAAAACCCCCAAGTTGATATGACCATCCATTCAGGAGAATAACAAAATTTTCAAGATGGCCACTATGACAGTCATATGACATTACACTTCAAATCAGCACCCTTTTCATTTAGGATCAGCTTGACACCAGAAAAATTCTGGCGAAAATCCCATGTCAGCTTTTCATTGAAGAGTAGTAGCCATAACAACATTATCAAGATGGCTGCCATAGCAGCCATATTCCATATTGAATGTCAGACCATCACCATTTTCATTTTGGATCAACTGGACATCATAAGAAGTCTTTTAGTAAAACCTCATGTTAATATGACCATCCATTCAGGTGAAGCAAATACAATATTTTCAGGATGACTGCTGTGGTGGCTATATTGGATGTCCAAGTGGCATCATTTTCATTTAGGATCAAGCAGACTATGGGATGAATGTGTAAAGTTTCATCGCAATCCTCCGTGTAGTTTAGTAATGATAACAATCTTGTGCCAATAAAAGTACATGTGTTGTCTAGTACAAGAAAGGGTACACGGGTGTTTTGTCAAAATAATGCTTCTTGCTTACCAAAAATTTTGATGAGCTTCAAGCACAAAGAACTTCGTTAATGCTTTTTATATCTAATGCAGATGAGATAACAATCAGTTGTTAGACCAGGATAAAATCATTTTATCCAGATGTTGATTGTTTACCAACAGAACTTGTTAGAGTATAGGCTTCAGTTTACATGCTGGGTTAGGTGAAGTTTAAAAAAAATTATAATTTGTTTCTATTTTTACTAATAAAACACGTAAAGTCAAGATGTACTTACAAGCCGGAGGTATTGGAATTATACAGGAGCTGTTAATGTTGTCGTCATACATTTACCTGCAAATACCTTACACTGCAAATCAATGTTTTTTTTCCCTCGACAATTCCTCATAAATAAAACTTGTTAGTTTTTTTTTCTCCAAAAAAAACAGGAATGCAAATGGGTCTTCAAAATAGATTTGCAAAGGTATTATCATGGCAGCATAATATGCTTTTGATGAATTTGATTGAATTTTCCATTATAAATGATCCATAGTCTGGGCATTCTGTTGTGTCTTAGGTCAAGTGATATTAGTGTATATAGGTTTTATAAACAAAATATTCATTCCCGTTTCATATCAGCCTTTGGGAACATATGATCAGAGTTTTAGTTGAGTTCAGATATAGTTTGATAGGAATCATTTAAATTATTCATTGGAATTACAAAGTGCTCATTGAGTTTTTGGAATAAAACATTAATTTGGGATTATTGTGAATTCAAATAAATCCATTCTGAATTATATCATTATAATAACATCAAGACTGCTGATATATCAACATATCCAACAATATTGGTACATCAAAACATTTCCATTGCATTTTCCAACATTTGTATTTTGCCTCTTTTTTTTAAATTTTAGTTTCACACCAAGAAATGAATGAGTCCAAACAGACATCATGAGACAAGAGACTTTATAAACATGTTACTTCAACTTCCAGCATACAGCTATGCAATGTGATGCAAACTGTGCATTAAATTAATGGAACTATTTGATTACATGGAGCACTAAAGTATACTATTGGTACAAAATGGGATCACATTGATTAGCAGCAGTACCTTGTCTTATATTGGTTAAAGGAGAACTGGATATCATCTTTAATATGCCAACCATATCTCTTAAATAACCTACCTATTTAAAACCAGTCCCAGATGATAAAAGATCAGATTAGGTTGGGTATTGGACAAAAATGTCTTGCATCCATCACAATCTGAAACACAAGTTTTAATGCATCCGAAGAATTTGCATCTAGATACATGAACCCTGACTTACTCAAGAACCCTCTATAAGGCAACATCTCTTATAACAGGGTAGATTTGTATGACTTCACTTGACAATGTTATTGTGAGAGATCGCTGTACTGATATTTTCCTGGTGTGCTTGCAGCCCATTTCCTGAAGGTGATATCAAGAGCCAATCAGGAGCCAGTGAAAAAGTACACCTATCCCCAGACAGAAGCCCAAGAGGTAGGCTGGATCACAAGACCTCTGGTACGTAACATCTTCTGATCACAAATGTGAACCACTGTTAGTAATGCCCGTTTTAATGAATGAAACTGTCATCTAACAAGATTTGTTGTTGTTGTTGTTTTTCTAGGGTTTAACGCCATTTTTCAGCACAAGATAGGCTATACATGGCGGCCAGTATAAATGGTGGAGGAAGAACCCTGGAAAACTCGGGGAAGAACCACCGACCCACGAGAAGCTACTGGCAGGCTTTCCCACATATCCACGCTAGCCGAGCCTTGGACTCGAACCCACGCAGACAGAGGTGAAACAAGATTTGTAGGTTACTGCACTTGTATGGGAAAATAAGAACAAGTTTTTAGGAGTAATACTGCATGGCCTTCTGAGTGCAGTATTAGTCTTTATGTGTTCATTTTCTTATTCTACCTGAAGCTTCATTATAAAAAGAATTATAAGGTTATTCTACCCAAGGCTTAATTATAAAAAGAATGCACTACAAGAAACAAAGTAATTGAATTTATGCTGTTTTCCAAAATACACAACAATAGATTTATCAATACACAATAACAATATTAATGTGCACATAGCACCACCCAGCAACCTTTGAACTCCATTGCATGCTCAACAATATTTTCAGAAAGAATCGTTATTTTGGTCTACTTAAAATTGAAATTTAGTGTCATATTCTGAATAATGTGCATTGCAACAACTTTTCCAGCTGATCTGTAATAGATGGATTTTGGGTTTTTTTGGGTCCATTTTACTCATTTCTGCTTGTGATGGACTGTATTTATTAGCTGTGTCAATTCCACATGAAGTACATGTGAATGGAGCTGGGAGGGATGTGCCTTAAATCAGCTGCATGTGTGTTTCCGTTCTGTCATTGATTGTTTGGAATCATAATGTGGGGAAAATATGAACTCTTTCAATTGAAATTGTCAAAAAGACTGTGGAATATCATGTTCATTTCATTTTGAGTGCAGTAAGGAGAATCTTATTGCAATTGGAATGTTCAAGTTTACAGCACAATTTTGCAGTGTATAATCAAGTTTTAGAACCCATGACATAGCTCATGTAATTCATATTTGCAAAACTAAGAAAGTACATTTTGAGGAAATTCAGGATGCAAATATGTAAGTATATTTTTTTCCACTCTTATTACCAGCTAAAGAAGACATGTTTAAGCCTTGTCACATGCACGTTCTTTGTAGGGACCCCAGCTATGTAATGACCTGCATGGCCTCCATCGCTAGCCTAAATCCAAAAGATTGTTTAAAAAAAGTTTTAAGTGGAAAACTGCAAAGCAGCTGGTGTGTGACTGGCCATTCAGCTAGTCGAAATAAGAATTCTTCTTTGTCTTTGCTTGTTGGCTCATGAGCAAAATCAAAGTTGTCATATTGCATTGTGTGAAATGGCCCCCAGGGGAGATTGTGATGTGTTAGATATCAATGAGGTCATCTGATAACGAGCAAGTGAATGAAAGTGTGATACTGTTTACAATTACACGAGTTTCCTGGATGATGAGGGACAAGCGATGCAACATTTATTTGGAAAAAGAGATAATATCCACCTATCTACCAAAGGGGTGGAAAAGCTGGCAAAAAATATAAATGCAGTCATTCATGTAGTCTGGTTTTACTGCCACATTACAAACTTCATTCGTCCCTATAAACCCAATGTAGGTCAAAACAGCATCAGACAATATGTCAGCCGTATCAATACAGTCAGTACACTTTGGGATGTTATTACTATGGTGAGACCAAACATTCAGCACAGGAATGTAGGCACAGATGGCCAATACAATGCCATCAGTGTGGTAGCTTTGGACACAAAGCCAAAACTCAAACTAGATTTATGGAATAGGGAAAGGGTAATGAGGCCATCTCAACTCCACAAGACTCTATTCAGTGGGAGGGACCAATCTATCAAGGACTGGTATACCTTGCCAAAACAGATTTGATCCCCTTGCTGATGCATGTTCTGAATGTGAAAACTTAACAGCTACATGTATATATTCAAATATGACTGATAGCTCAGATTTATACAATGATTATAAAAGTAGAAAATGCAGTTGTAGAAAAACTAATTTTTTTATACAGTAATGACAGTTGAAACAATAATCATTGTGAACATAGTTTTAATACTTTTAATGTCTCCTTGAGTGTCTCTAATAGCATTGATGTCTCATGAATTTAGGAGTTTCTAGTAAGGGTTTACACATAGGTCATTTAAATATTCAGGGTTTTCATGGAAAAGACTGATCAAGTGAAGTTACTGCTAACCTCTCCAAATAATAATTAATTGGACTCTCTGAAACAATGTCAACAGAAACTCAGGGTGAAAATTTTGTTGCATATGAATGATATGACAAACCTTATTGAAGGGATAGGAAAGCAGGGGGTGATGGGCTCCATGTGTATGTTAGAACTGGTACTATTTCTTAAAGACGGGAAGACCTAGAAATACAGGAAATAGAATCCATTTGGCTACAGATCACTCCATAAAAAGCTAAGCCCTACTTGGTAGGTTTTGTGTACAGAACCCCATCATCACATACTGATTGCTGTTAATATTTTGAACTCCAAGTAGATACAATTTCAAATAAAGAGAAAGATTTTTACATTCTAGGTGATATAAATAGAGACCTTCTCAGTAATCAAATAAAAGTGAATTGGATGGATTTTATTGCTTCGTTATGTATGGAGCACCTAGTAAATGAACCCACCAGATCAACATCTACCACTAAAACACTTATAGATCATATTTATACCAATACAAAAGAAAATGTTTTGGAAGTAATGGTTCCAAAGATTGGTACAAGTGACCACTTTGCAATTTTTCCAACATGTAAAATAAATGGCAAATAATTAAAAAAATAATATCCATAAATCCATTACTTATTGATCTTTTCAAAACTTTGATACTGTTAAATTCCTGGAAGATCTGAAATAGATTCCATGGAATACAGTCCAAATCTATGAAGATATTGATGATGTTTTAGATACTTGGACAGATCTGTTCATCAGTAAAGTGAACAAACATGCCCCTTTAAAAACGCACAGGATTTTGAAAAAAGACCACCAGCCAGGCTGGATCTCCTCAGAAATTTTAGAAGCAATAAAGCAAAGAGACCAACTAATATCAGTAGGAAATCAAGCTGAATATAGAGTTTTGAGGAACAAAGTTAATAAAATGGTACGTTAAGCCAAACAAGCGCACTACAAAGTGCCGGATGAAAACCAAAATAACCCAAAAGCTATCTGGAAAGTGTTTACAGAGTTTGGTGCATGAAAAAGTAACAGTAAAACTGAAATTTTATCCATCAATCATGAAGGCATTTATACCAATAATCCAACTGACATATCAAAAATTTTTAATGAATTTTTCATTCAAATTGCTGAAAAACATAAAGAACATGAACTTCATCTTGTCATCTGGAACTCAAACATTATTGTGCTAAAAAACTACCAAACAATATAAAGTTTAAAATTCCTAAAATGAGGACAGACTTTGTGTTGAAATATGTTACAAAAATGGATGATTTTAAAACTACAGGACATGATATGGTTGGATCAAGGCTATTAAAGGTAGCTACACCTGCAATTTTAGAGAGTATAGCTTTCATTTGCAATGAAAGTATTTGGTCTAATAAATTTCCACAAACATGGAAAACTGCCAAGGTTACACGATTGCATAAAGTGGAAGCAAAGGATGATGTAAATAACTACAGACCCATCTGTATCCTTCCTTGTCTCTCCAAATTACTAGAAAAACATGTACATGATTCTTTTCTCAACTATTTAAACACTTATGATCTTATTCATGATAATCAGTCTGGCTTTTGACAGAATCACTCCTGTGAAACCGCACTTGTATCTTTGATTGATAAATGGCTGAAAGCATTAGATCAAGGAGAAATGGTAGGCACTGTTATGGTTGATTTTCATAAAGCTTTTGATCATGTAAACCATGAAAGTTTGCTTGAAAAACTAAATATCTATTAATGCCATGATAACTCCCTAAACTGGTTTACTTCTTACTTAACTGATAGAGTGCAGAAAGTATTTTTAAATGGTCAACTTTCTCAAAGTAAAACTATTAACTGTGGAGTACCACAAGGCTCTATCCTTGGACCTCTGTTATTTATTCTATTTATCAACAATTTACCTCTTAAGATTGGAACTTTTAATTTCTTCCACTGACCTCTATGCAGGTTATACTACACTGAGATGGTAAAACCAAAATGGTACTTGAAAATAACTTACAAGATGCTCTCAACAGACTTCAAGTATGGTGCAAGGAAAACAGTATGATCATAAATATAGAAAAAAGAAAGCCCTACTAGTTACAACACAACAAAAACAAGCAAGGCTAGATAGCGACATACTCCAGGTTCTATTTGACAATGTGAGCCCTTAATATTACCTCTCATGATAAAATTCTTGGTGTATTCGTAGATAACAATCTTGGTCTATTCTCATCTTTGATTACTGAGGAAAATCAAAACATACATTCCTCTTCAGTATAGGGTCATCTTTTATAAAAGTTTTATTCAGCCATATCTGGACTTTTGTGATTTAATTTGGGGTAATAACTCTAATTCAAACATAACACTTTTAAGACTCCAAAAGAGGACAGTTTTGCCTGTCACCCCTGCCGGGGTATAGGCTGCCCATAAAGATCGCCAGAGGTTTTTGTCCTGCACCATCCCCTTGAGCTGACTCCAGGTGTGACCCATCTTAGTGATGTCTGCCTCAAGGTCATGTTGCCAGGTGTTTCTTGGTCGGCCCCTTCACCGCTTGCCTTGAGGGTTCCACCTCAATGCCAGTCTGGTATTGATGGTTGGCGGTTTATGTAGGGTGTGTCCTATCCAACTCCACCTTCTCTTGTTGATCTCATCAAATACCGGAAGCTGGGAGGTTCTCTGCCACAGGTTGGTGTTGCTGATGGTGTCTGGCCAGCGGATCTGGAGAATTCTTTTTAAGCAGCTGTTGATGGTCTGAACTCTCTTTACGGTCAACTTGGTGGTTTCCCAGGTCTCTGCTCCATACATTAGGACTGACTTCACATTGGAGTTGAACAGCCTGATCTTGGTAGTCAAGGAAATTTCTACTCCAAAAGAGGGCTTGCCATTTAATTCTAGATCAGTGTATAGACAATTTCCAGGATGCAATGAATAATATAAAGATATTAACAATACATGAAAGAATATTTTTTAGAAAGGCCAGATTGATGTATAAAGTATCCAGAAAAGCCATTCATGTCTCTCTAAACAATATCTTTCACCAATGAGATGCTGATGGTACTCCAAATTTAAGGTCCATAATAAGTAAAATTTGCAGTATACCAAGGCCAAAGAAGGAATTGTGTAATAAAAAGGTTTCAATATACTGGTCCACTTGTATGGAACAAAATTCTCAGTGACATAAGGCAGGCTTCTTGCATTTCTTCTTTTCAAAATCAATGTCTCAAATGGATGAAATCTTTAAACAAATTGAATAGTTCAAGTACAATAAATACTGCCTGCTTTTCTGTAATTTTACATCATTTTCACAGTTGAATTTTTCAATGCAGGATGATATTTTATATTTTATATATGTTTATGTATTCACAGATGCCTGTGCATATGTTCCAGGTTTGATACTTTGATTTTTAAAATCACTTAATTATCAAGTGTCAAGCCAGATTCTTCACATCATGTTGTATATACTGTATATATTGTACATAAAAGATAGAAGGCCTCAAGGTAGATTAGTTCTGTAACTAATTGAGTT
Organism: Sinohyriopsis cumingii; assembly: GCA_028554795.2. Taxonomy (NCBI): domain Eukaryota; kingdom Metazoa; phylum Mollusca; class Bivalvia; order Unionida; family Unionidae; genus Sinohyriopsis; species Sinohyriopsis cumingii. The sequence continues at coordinate 145,667,936 of CM068824.1, forward strand.
ACCTTCTCTAAATAAAGTTTTTATTATTATTAATGTTATTATTATTATTATTATTATTATTATTATTATTATTATTATTATTTTATTATTATTATTATTATTATTATTATTATTATTATTATTATTATTATGAGTGTACATGGTCTGTTTACAGAGTAGTTCCTAATACTCTACACTATTTTAGATGCATGTGTCATGCAATATGACAGACAATGTGGGTATGTGAGAAAGCTTGCCAGTAGCTTCTCGTGGGTCGGTGGTTCTTTCCGGGGTTTTCCCGGGTTCTTCCTCTACTATTAATACTGGCCGCCATGTATAGCCTATCGTGTGCTGAAAAATGGCATTAAACCCAACAACAACAACAACAACAACATGCAATATGAAGCCAAAGCAGTATGAAAAAATGATGCTAGATTCCGACAATGCAAAGTTACAGAGAAAGAAAAAAATGAGCATATAATAATAATAAATATTATGCAATATGGACAATTTTATGCTGCTTTAAAAGCCCCTGTATTCATGAGTGTAGAATGGTTAATTATTCTTACCCATGCTTCAGTGGCTACTTTCATGCATAATTATAACAATAATAAGTAATAATAATAATAATAACAATAATAATAATAAGAAGGACATGTACAAATGTACTTTCTGTGTAATGAATAACATTTGATGCATTTAACTTATCTACCCTTGACACAACAGAATTAGGTACTTCTACAAGATCGGTGAAAAAAAACATCACCACACTCACCATCATCATATGCTGGACAGGTCCTGTTACAAGGTATATTAATGTTCAGAGTAAAGAATGAACTTTGTCGACCATAACTAAATGGTATGTTTCATTTTAAGTTAGAAAAACAGTACCAAGTCCTAAATCGAGATGAGTTTCAAATGTTCACTGCAAGACACAATTTCCAAAAACAATAATTTTCTTACACTGGTGCTGTTCTTTAGAATGAACTCCTCAAAGCAGTTAATCACAAAGAAATCTGAAACTGTTCAAAATGACTACTATCTCGAAAGGCAGTTTTCATTGCAAAAATTGAAATACATGCACTCCAATTTATTCTGTTAATACATCTCACAGAAGACACTTTGCGATTTTATTCACATAATGATTTTAAGAATGTTTTGCTATTTATAATTTTTTTTTTTTTTTGGTCATTAGTATTGACGGTAGTTTGTTCATCCTGAGGGCATCATGGGAAGAATAGTGTATTATACTGAGATACCCTCATGAAATAAAGATTTATTATCATTATTATTATTAATCCATTTCATTATAATTGATTATTATTATCATTGATCGTATTGGTGTCATTCTGTATACATTTATTTTACAGTAACATGTATCAAAACATATGGGTTTCTGGACAAGTGCTTTCCTCTCTAGCATAAAGATGTCAATTTGTAATTATCATTTCATGTATATACCTTGCATTATTACACAGAAAGTGAGTCTGAGCATATAGTACACATCAGGTCTTCACCTTTGACCTTCACCTTTCTTTTCATTTGGGGTATAAGTACACAGCAGGATTCACATTTAATTCTCACACTCACAAAATGCAAGATGAGATTTCTTGTCGATGTATATTTTTATGTGTGCTAAAGTTTCAATTGATATGCAGCAAAAAATTAGTAAAGCTCCTTAAAAGAATGTAAATTCAGACAAACCTTGTGCATAATCATTAAATGTAAAGTGAAGTCTGTTTTGGTATTTATTCATTTACCATGGAATATGTTGTTTGGTGTGTAGCCAAATGCTGTGACCATACCTGTACCTATTGATAATTGATGGAGGAATAGGACACAACCATTATATTGTATTCACAGACACACAAATATTTATATGATATGATCTTCATATAATAGGGCTCAAGCTAGAGTGCAACTCAGGCAAAATCCATACCCCTGTGCATGTCATTTCTTCCATATAAGCCTAGAGTTGAACCCTCCCCCCATCTTTTTCTCCTATGGGTCAATTAATGCTCCTTTTATATTTTAAGTACTTCTTTTATATGCTGCTTGACTCCATGTGTAATGAAATGGCAGTTGTTAGTCCTGTTGTAAACATTTTTTATTCTGACTACTACAACCAGTACACTCAACTCTACACTACTGTTTTGCCACCACTTGACAATAATCAGGGAGGAGAGAGGTGTATCTACACCCAAAAATGAGTCCAGCCTGACTGTCCCTTAAAAACTAAATGTTTCTTCCAAATAAATTCTTGTTCAGTCTTGGTGAGGCTGATTGTTCATGAAGTTTATATGAAAAAATCACACTTTAATGTATGTCTAAATAAGGCTTCAGATACAAACAAGAAAAAAAAAAAACAATTCTTTTTAATTTATCATCAAAAATGAGAATACAAATTACACTGAAATATTCTCAGACTCCTGAATTTCAGTATTGGTAATAACAGCAACTCATAAATAAAAAAGAACCAGTAGAAATAGGATTTTGCAAGTTGTTTTTTTCTTCATCTTGCAAAAAATGCAGTTAGTAAAATATTTTTTTAAAATTGAGCTAATAAGTGCCATTACAAGCTCAAGTTCAGTTCCTGCTTGGAACAAATTATTGTTGTTGTTCTTATTGTTGTTGTTAGGTTTAATGCCAATTTTCAGCACATGATAGGCTATACATGGCGGCTAGTATTAATGGTGGAGGAAGAACCTGCGAAATCCCCGGAAAGAACCACCGACCCTCGAGAAGCTACTGGTAAGCTTTCTCACATAACCACATTGGCTGAATCCGAGACTCGAACCCACGCAGACAGAAATGAGATGGCAGTGATCCGTAACGGAGAGCGCTTTAGACCACTCGGCCATTCGGGGCCCCTGGAACAAATTATAACTCTAACCTGTTTGATAATATTGGTGCCCTCGATCAATTTCTTTCATATCATCATGTGTCTAAACATATGTGGTACCCAGGAATGAATGCTTTCCTCTCTGTTTGGTATATACGTGTTTTTCTTTTTTTTCAGATTGATACAGACAGAACTGATCGGAGATTAAGCTTCCCTAGGAAAAATACTCCAATCACCAAATACATGGATGAGGCATGGAGGTTAAAGGAGCAAACAGAGAATCTCAATTAAAAAACTTTCTATGCACATGAAAGAAATTGTTTAATGATTCCATGCTTTTGATCACATTTACACAGAAAATATTCCCTCATGTTCCCGTCTGTGACATGTTTTCTAATTTTCCCACTATGACTGTAGTCATAATCAGTCTTTCTAATACAAATAAAAATCCACATTCTGTTTGAATCAAAAAGTATAATATATATTTTTGACAAGTATCAAAACTCAAAGATAAAAGTTTTCTTGACTAAGACATTCTTGCAATTACCATGTATATTACATTTGTATGTGCAGACACCATGGAAATACTATTCTAGATGGTAGGTAAATTCATAGTTTTTTTGGTGGTGGGGAATGGCTTGCTACTTGGAATGTTTTATGCATATTTGACAGTCTTTCATTGCTTTAGATACTAAGTGTCTGCATTTTACTGTACTGAACACATCCTCAGCCAACTGCAGCCCTTTTACAGGCAAGTTATAAAGGTGTAAAAAAGTTTGTGCAAATTGGATTTACAAGAAAGTGCATCTTTTAATTCAAAACACATCGGAATTGAAGGCATCATTGTTATTTTTCACTGATTAACATTTTGTAAATAGTTTTTTCTTTTTTTTGTAAAGAAAGAACTTTGTCTAGTCTCTTATGGAATATCTGCCAATATTGCTATAAATTTCATAAAATATATTAAAACAAGAGTTATAACAAATAAAGAGATTTTATATTTACAAATTCCTCCACTGGTATAGAGAATCAGTTGAACACAACATTCTTTCAAATTATTTGAACTGTCCTACCAGTTAAAGGTTTTTTGCACAAATAAGAGAGGATATATTAAACTTTAAAAAGAGTGATTTATATTTCAAATTAAATAAAAAATCTAGAAATGTTACCTTGTTAATGTCATTGTATTTTTTGTTCATCATATCTGAAGTAAATTAGATTGTGGTACAAAACTACAGCCATTACACACTACTGAAGGCTTTCTGTTTCTCTCTACTTTCTGTTTCTCTCGACATGTATTTGACACATTAAACATTGTATGACTATATGTTAGGAAAGGCCTACTTCAGAGGTGTTGAGATAAGTCTCTCTGTGACTCAAAAGCAAAAAGTGTTCACACATACTTTAAAAAAAAGTCCTTTCAGAACTATCTGATTTCATAAGATAATGTATGGAACCTTTTATTCATTAAATAGACCATGAGATACACTTTTACAATCTGAGACAAACAGTGATGAAGCAATTTAATTCAAAACTGCACAGCCTAAGAACAAATGATCTGTAATGAAAATGTATGGCATAAAAATGGAACAGTATAATCATGTGACATTCTTTAAAGAAAGTAACTGACTATGCTGCCTTTGTAATGATTCAATTTATTTTTAAAAAATAATTGTTTTTAGACCAGATGTGGTCAGCCAATCCTAAACTTGTTGGCATAAAAAGGAAGATTCCTGCAGTATACTGAGAGGGGATTGGAACCTCAATCCAACAAAGAAAATGCATTTAAACTGCCTACCACCAGTACTAATTTATTTAATGTGAATTCCAAAACGACTCCATTTACACACACACACACACACACACGTGCACACACATTATTTCTGGTAAAAGATCGAGGCAATGATGAATAAGAGTTTGAGCCCATGATCGGACATTTGAAAAGAAATAATTTTAAAAGAATGGAAGCATTAAAAGGCTAGACTAGTCCACCATATCCAGGGAAGTTCAGAAGAACAAAATGAACACTAGCCAATATCAACGATGATGTCTAAGAAGTGAACTATAAAAACCTGAACTTAATGTTTGGATGAGCATCTCTGTAAATGAGACTGCCTGTCTTTATATTTTACTGTGTACAAGCTGAGCCCATAGATTTATATCAATATTCCTTTTTTCCTTCTCATTCCTAGCTTCTATATGAATACTGCTGATATAAATTGGTTACTTCTTTTTTTCTCTTTGAGAACTGACTCAAAGAAAAGAGGACACAATTTCAAAATATTATGTTGCCCCTAAAGATCCCCTGTTCTGGAAAGGTCATTCATCAGCCAATTGCAAATATTTCAACCGTTTTTTGTGTGGACAAGTTCAACATTTTTACATGTACTATCTTTTCCTGTTTTTCATTTTCTGTCTTCTTGCTTTCCCAGGTCTACTGGGTTTATGCTTTTTTCCCTAAAATAAAAGAAAATTTCATCAATGAAACCACATGTTAACATGTGAAAATGTTCATTGCATGTCATGGTTTATTTCCCCATAAAAAAATAGAGATAACTTTTTTCTTTATTCAAATATGTCTTTAACATGACAGTCTACATAAATGTCTTTAGTATGACCAACTAAATATCTTTCGTATGGACTAAATTTCTGTAGTATGACAGACTATATAAATGTTAAAATGACACTAAATGCATGTTAAAATGACACTAAATACATCTTAAAATGACACTAAATACATCTTAAAATGACACTAAATACATCTTAAAATGACACTAAATACATCTTAAAATAACACTAAATACATGTGTAAGGTTACAGACACTTTGAAAGTAGATACTTGAAATTACAAAATATTCTGGAGCATAAATTCTTTGTAAATTTAACAACAAAACTTGATTCCTAAAAATATTTTTTCTTCAGAAAACATTAAACTGGCACATCATACAATAAATGACCAATTAGCAAACATACTGTAACTATGTAACTATGTAACTATGTTATGTGTACTACGCAACTTTAATGAAGATAAATGTCATGATTTACTGTAGGAACAGGAACTTCAACTGGAAAGAATAGCTCTTTTCAAAGATTGTTCATTCAATCAGTTCTCTATTTTTTTTATTGATAGATCTGCCAACTAAAATCTAATAAAAATCTTATAAATTAGTGCTAAGAAGAGTACCATGAAAAAAAAATGATATGCACACGCTGTATTTAATAGTCATAAATTATGTGGGCACTATTACAGTATCCAGGTTGACTTGGGAGATTATTGATGAAGAGGTCTCGATGATCTCAACTTTCGGTCAAGGCATGCACTTGAACTAAATTTAATGTGAACTAAATTTAATTATGGTCTTACTATCTTCTGCCCTTTCTATGAAAACTGAGAGACAAAATATCTACATTTCCAGTTGTCCATCCTGTCACTGCTCTTTCATTTCTGCTAAGCAGCTTGTGATTAAAAAGGAAACTCAGCATACTTATACATCATCATTAAAAGGTGTGTCATTTAAAAGACTCAGGGGTTCTATCTTCAAGATGACAGTTACAGCATGATATTTTAAGTTTTTCATGACCCTTTCCCTTTCACTTCCACTCTATAACTTTGTTGCCATTTGAGATTCCAGGATCAAACCTAACTTACTTATCCATCAATAGAAGATTTCTTGCATACCGCACTGGGGTTCTAATCTTCAAAGTAATGACTCAATATTTTCCAATTTCATGATTCATCAGCTGCATATCTTTAAAAGTATTTGAGATTAAGGGATAAAACTTGATATCATCACTGGAAGGTGTCACATATCACACTGGGGTTACTATCTTCAAGGGCAAGATCATGGATCAATGTTTTATATTTACGTCAGTTTCCATTCCACTTAGTAATACTGAAGTTAATGAGATCAATGAATGTATACTTGTACATCATCACTAAAATGTGTGTTTCATACCACATTTAAAGTACTATCATTAAGATATGTAACTCGGAACACATGCATACATGCCAACCCTGCAAGATGTATAAGCATAATTATTGCTATTATATATGGCAAAAAGCGTAATTTTGATGTAAAAGGTGTAATATATATATATATATATATATATATATATATATATATATATATATATATATATATATATATATATATATATATTACATGCCAGAATTGCAGCATGTATGAAACAGATATGTTTATTTCTGTTGCTATCCTAGTTATCATAAGGGCAAAATCCACTAAAGACTGTCAGACTATATCACAATATTCTGTCTCGTACAACATCTAGCTCAAAAGAGCAATAAATAAAAAATTTGAAGAAGCACTGTAGTTTTTCAATACATACATTTTCAAACCAAAATGTGTACTAAGTTTCACAGTGAGCCATAAAAAACACAAGGTCTAGTTGCATTGACAAGATTTGGTCTAACACTCTATTCAACCCACAAGACATAAAGGGCTGTAACTCTATCTAAAGACATGGAAAGAACATAGTTTGTCAGTTTGCCCAGTTTGAAATTATGACCATGACATGTTCAAAGTTATGCAGATTTAATGAAAACTATAAGACTAGTGCTTACATGATTATGTCTTACAATGCAACATGTTTCAAAGTTTGAAAAGGACAATAACTTTAATAACAAATTTCACAAATAGAATGATTTGTAGAAATGCGTATTTTCATATGAGGCCCAAATTTCAAGAAATTTCATTCCTCACATTTCACGGCAATCCATTTAAATTTAAGACTGGTTGTGTTCTCAAGATTCTGTCATGCACTGCATTCAGCTGAGGTTAAAACAGGCAAATACTCTTCTAAAACAGACAAAAACTTTTAAAACTGCAAAGCAAAGTGATGTAAATATGCACATATTCCAGTGATGACCACAATTCCACTCCCATTACAATATTTACCAAATTTCTTTGCAATCCAACAAGAACTGGCGGATTAGTTGTGCCAACGAGACTGTGCATTAAACTACAGTACCAAAATGACAAACTCTATAAAAAAATTAATAAAGCAAAATGAGTTGTCAAAATGTGCGACTTCAGTGTTGAGAATATTCAACAAGTTTCAAGGCAAGCCATCAAAAACTAACACCAGTGTTGTCAAGATGGTGTCTTACAATGGATCAATCTATATGATGAAAAGGACATTATCTCCAAGAAAGACTAAGTAACCAAACTGAATTATCAATATTCACAGCTTCAGGCGGTGACCATAATATTTACCAAGTTTCACAGCAATCAAGAAAAAGTGCAGGACTATTTGTACCATTATGTTATACACACCAGCTACAAGACCAAAAACTTAATTTAATTGCAGACCCTCAAAAATGGGGGGGGGGGAATGGAATTAGTTGCACTAACGAGAATGTATGTTAGTCAGACAAATATAATTATTATTAAAAAAGCCCTGCCACTGTAGTGGCTGGGGGGGAGGAAGTATAAAAATCTAACTCTCAAAGTTTCCATGATTAAGCAACTTGGCAATTACCGTCTTTTGGCTCTGACGTTTTTGGTTGACTGCTATACTGAAAGTCTCCCCCACATCTGCTGAGCTGCCAGAAGAATTGTACTTCCCTCTCTTCTTTTGACCACCAAACCCGAATTTTTTGTTCTTGAAATCTCGCCGTTTGTTTGGTCTGGGAAACACATAAATAGAGGATCTTACATGAGTGTTCATTTCAAGATGAAATTCATTGAATAATTTCTTTTTTGTGAGTCTTTGCAACCAAAAACTGCAAATCATTGGACAAGTTCAATAAATTTAGTTTCAAATGGAAACAAATACATGACTCTGTTTATCACATTACAAATTTTTTAAAAATTATTTGAATGGCAGAACAGTAGTAAATGCTTTTGAAATATATTTGAAAGTCCTGGTTACATCATCATTTGATGTCATGTTATTGTACATTATATATATAAAAAGAATATCAGAAAGGTACATACATTTTTGTAAAGGGAGTTCTCATTAAAAAATATATACTTGCTTATTGCTCAAAAACTTGTTTTGATTTGATTTTGTTGGACTTAACACTATTCTTCAGCAACAGCAGCCAGTATATCTGGTGGAGGCCTGAACCATCAAACCACAGGAGGCAAGCTTTCTCACATACCCATGTTGGTCAAGTTGAAACTCAAAACTCATGCCGACATGGGTGAGAGGTATAAGTGATTTGTACAGGTGACCGCCTTAGACCACTTGCCACCAAGGGCCCCTTAAAAATAATTTTGCAATAAAACAACATGAACATTCTAAAACAGAGTAATTCTGTTCATGAAGCCCTTAAAGTGACCCATGTTATTATATCTAGGGTGTCTGAATCTGAGAGGTATGTGTCATAGTAGTAACCTGTGTTGTAAGTATGGGGACCTTATACTGAGGGATGTTCCAACACAGCTGTGTCATAGTAGTGACCTGTGTTATAAGTAGGGAGGCCTTACACAGAGGGATGTTTAGTGACCTCTGTTATAAGTAATGGGCCTTATGCTCAAGGAATTTCCAACACATCTGTGCCAATGCTGTGGACTGTACTGTAACTGATGGGTGGGTCTTGAACTGAGGGAAGATCCAACACAGCCATGTCAAAGTAGAGACCTGTGTTATAAGTATGGGGGCTTTATATTGAGGGTTGTTCCAACATAGCTGTGTCATAGTAATGACCTGTATTATAAGTGAGAGGGCTTTATACTGAAGGGTGTCCAAAACACAGTCATGTCATAGTAACGACCTGTGAGGGGCTTTATACTAAGGGGTATTTCAACAAATGTGGACAACACTGTCATGTCACCCAATATATGGTCAGAGCATACAAATCCTAATTTTATACCTCTATTTTCAAATCCCACTGGTCAACAGTATAATTCAAACACATGACATTTAACACGATGTATATTTGCCAATATTGTTATTACTCCTTATAAGTCTTATATTATATCATGGGTCACATTGTGCTACCCTCAAAGCATCTGACATTACATCAGATAACCTATAGTTACCACACTATCACTGTGAGTTATAGGACTTATTCAAAAAGGTGTTTAACTATAAGAATAAATTACTCTGATTCTAGCATGTATTTTCCTTGGGTAATTTCATTTTCTGTGGGTATAATAAAATAATTTTTGTTTTCATTTTGAGGTTAAAGAGGATTCTCAAATCAGAATACAGTAATATCTATGTCTCCTTACCTGATATCAACAAATTAAACTGGAATTACAATTGTGACAAATTATAATTACAATTGTGACAAATTAGAAGTACAACTGTGACAAATTAGAATTACAATTGTGACAGATTACAATTGTGACAAATTAAAATTACAATTGTGACAAATTATATCCTTATTTTTAAAAAAATGGTAAATCTGATGGCTGTATAAAGAGCAAAACTCTAAAAGCTGAAGTTAAAACAAGTTTATTTTAAAACAAGCTGCAAATAGGATATACAAACTTTGTCTTATTTTCAAAATGAATTTTCAATTGGTGTTATCAAGTAAAATATGGACATCTACTATTTTCAAAGATCTACCATTGAACAACAGCAGACTGGAACAATTCCTGAAAACTGATGATCTGAAGGGAATGTTAAACTTTTTATAAGTATTACACTTAAAACTTGCAGAAAATAAATACTTTTATTGAACAAAATAAAATATCCTGCTCTGTTTCTACATGAACCCTGAATGCTACATTATATGTCAGCCCCATGTTGAACTATTCTGTATGTAGGCACATCAGGACATGGCTGTTTGGACAGTACTAATTAACTATTCTGTATGTAGGCACATCAGGACATGGCTGTTTGGACAGTACTAATTAACTATTCTGAATGTAGGCACATCAGGACATGGCTGTTTGGACAGTACTAATTAACTATTCTGTATGTAGGCACATCAGGACATGGCTGTTTGGACAGCACTAATTAACTATTCTGTATGTAGGCACATCAGGACATGGCTGTTTGGACAGTACTAATTAACTATTAAGTATGTAGGTACATCAGGACGTAACTGTTTGGACAGTACTAATTAACTATTCTGAATGTAGGCACATCAGGACATGGCTGTTTGGACAGTACTAATTAACTATTCTGAATGTAGGCACATCAGGACATGGCTGTCTGGACAGTACTAATTAACTATTCTGTATGTAGGCACATCAGGACATGGCTGTTTGGACAGTACTAATTAACTATTCTGTATGTAGGCACATCAGGACATGGTTGTTTGGACAGCACTAATTAACTATTCTGTATGTAGGCACATCAGGACATGGCTGTTTGGACAGTACTAATTAACTATTCTGAATGTGGGCACATCAGGACATGGCTGTTTGGACAGTACTAATTAACTAATCTGTATGTAGGCACATCAGGACATGGCTGTATGGACAGTACTAATTAACTATTCTGAATGTGGGCACATCAGGACATGGCTGTTTGGACAGTACTAATTAACTAATCTGTATGTAGGCACATCAGGACATGGCTGTATGGACAGTACTAATTAACTATTCTGTATGTAGGCACATCAGGATGTAACTGTTTGGACAGTACTAATTAACTATTCTGTATGTAGGCACATCAGGACGTAACTGTTTGGACAGTACTAATTAACTAATCTGTATGTAGGCACATCAGGACATGGCTGTATGGACAGTACTAATTAACTATTCTGTATGTAGGCACATCAGGACGTAACTGTTTGGACAGTACTAATTAACTATTAAGTATGTAGGCACATCAGGACGTAACTGTTTGGACAGTACTAATTAACTATTCTGAATGTGAGCACATCAGGACATGGCTGTTTGGACAGTACTAATTAACTATTCTGTATGTAGGCACATCAGGACATGGCTGTATGGACAGTACTAATTAACTATTCTGTATGTAGGCACATCAGGACATGGCTGTTTGGACAGTACTAATTAACTATTCTGTATGTAGGCACATCAGGACATGGCTGTTTGGACAGTACTAATTAACTATTCTGTATGTAGGCACATCAGGACGTAACTGTTTGGACAGTACTAATTAACTATTAAGTATGTAGGCACATCAGGACGTAACTGTTTGGACAGTACTAATTAACTATACTGTATGTAGGCACATCAGGACATGGCTGTCTGGACAGTACTAATTAACTATTCTGTATGTAGGCACATCAGGACGTAACTGTTTGGACAGTACTAATTAACTATTAAGTATGTAGGCACATCAGGACGTAACTGTTTGGACAGTACTAATTAACTATTCTGTATGTAGGCACATCAGGACGTAACTGTTTGGACAGTACTAATTAACTATTAAGTATGTAGGCACATCAGGACGTAACTGTTTGGACAGTACTAATTAACTATACTGTATGTAGGCACATCAGGACATGGCTGTCTGGACAGTACTAATTAACTATTCTGTATGTAGGCACATCAGGACGTAACTGTTTGGACAGTACTAATTAACTATTAAGTATGTAGGCACATCAGGACGTAACTGTTTGGACAGTACTAATTAACTATTCTGTATGTAGGCACATCAGGACATGGCTGTTTGGACAGTACTAATTAACTATACTGTATGTAGGCACATCAGGACATGGCTGTCTGGACAGTACTAATTAACTATTCTGTATGTAGGCACATCAGGACATAACTGTTTGGACAGTACTAATTAACTATTAAGTATGTAGGCACATCAGGACGTAACTGTTTGGACAGTACTAATTAACTATACTGTATGTAGGCACATCAGGACATGGCTGTCTGGACAGTACTAATTAACTATTCTGTATGTAGGCACATCAGGACGTAACTGTTTGGACAGTACTAATTAACTATTAAGTATGTAGGCACATCAGGACGTAACTGTTTGGACAGTACTAATTAACTATTCTGTGTGTAGGCACATCAGGACATGGCTGTCTGGACAGTACTAATTAACTATTCTGTATGTAGGCACATCTGGACGTAACTGTTTGGACAGTACTAATTAACTATTCTGTATGTAGGCACATCAGGACATGGCTGTTTGGACAGTACTAATTAACTATACTGTATGTAGGCACATCAGGACATGGCTGTTTGGACAGTACTAATTAACTATACTGTATGTAGGCACATCAGGACATGGCTGTCTGGACAGTACTAATTAACTATTCTGTATGTAGGCACATCAGGACGTAACTGTTTGGACAGTACTAATTAACTATTAAGTATGTAGGCACATCAGGACGTAACTGTTTGGACAGTACTAATTAACTATACTGTATGTAGGCACATCAGGACATGGCTGTCTGGACAGTACTAATTAACTATTCTGTATGTAGGCACATCAGGACGTAACTGTTTGGACAGTACTAATTAACTATTAAGTATGTAGGCACATCAGGACGTAACTGTTTGGACAGTACTAATTAACTATTCTGTATGTAGGCACATCAGGACATGGCTGTTTGGACAGTACTAATTAACTATACTGTATGTAGGCACATCAGGACATGGCTGTCTGGACAGTACTAATTAACTATTCTGAATGTAGGCACATCAGGACATGGCTGTTTGGACAGTACTAATTAACTATTAAGTATGTAGGCACATCAGGACATGGCTGTCTGGACAGTACTAATTAACTATTCTGTATGTAGGCACATCAGGACGTAACTGTTTGGACAGTACTAATTAACTATTCTGTATGTAGGCACATCAGGACATGGCTGTCTGGACAGTACTAATTAACTATTCTGTATGTAGGCACATCAGGACGTAACTGTTTGGACAGTACTAATTAACTATACTGTATGTAGGCACATCAGGACATGGCTGTTTGGACAGTACTAATTAACTATTCTGTATGTAGGCACATCAGGACATGGCTGTATGGACAGTACTAATTAACTATTCTGTATGTAGGCACATCAGGACATGGCTGTCTGGACAGTACTAATTAACTATTCTGTATGTAGGCACATCAGGACATAACTGTTTGGACAGTACTAATTAACTATACTGTATGTAGGCACATCAGGACATGGCTGTCTGGACAGTACTAATTAACTATACTGTATGTAGGCACACCAGGACATGGCTGTATAGACAGTACTAATTAACTATTCTGTATGTAGGCACATCAGGACATGGCTGTCTGGACAGTACTAATTAACTATTCTGTATGTAGGCACATCAGGACATGGCTGTTTGGACAGTACTAATTAACTATTCTGTATGTAGGCACATCAGGACATGGCTGTCTGGACAGTACTAATTAACTATTCTGTATGTAGGCACATCAGGACATGGCTATTTGGCCAGTACTAATGAAAGAGCTAGTTGCCTCCATCTGGATCATTTTAACCTTCACCTTGGAACCATTTAACTTTGATATCAGAAACCTAATTCATTTCTATATCAGCCAGCCATCCTTAAACTTGTATACCACAATGTGATGTGTATTCCAAGTTACTAAAAGTCACAAAATTATTGTGCTATGTATTGCATAATTACTGAAAATCACAAAATGTGACAAGATATGTTGCATAATTAAAATTGCTGTAAATAATAAAAATGTCTGCCATGATGTGTTGTATAATTAAAACTACAGTAGTCCCCCTCTTGAACGGCCCCCCTGACCAGCGGCCACCCGCTCCTTACGGCCAGAATCCGTTGGCACCGACGAGTTTGTGTTCAAAAGTACCCCTCGCGAAAGGCCACCCGGCTAACGCGACCAGCGGCCAGCATATTAGTGCAAAATCATAAAATTTACCCCTCACAAGCGGCCGCATTTTATTTGAATATGTATCCAGAACCAGTATTGTATTCATAACGTGTGTTAAGTAATCCGATTTCTGTTTCCCGATGTCAGGTTCTCGTTACTGAAAGAAGTGTTGAGTAAAGTACATTTACCACTAAGGTTAATATTATATCATGTACGCCTCACGAGAAGCCAAATTTATTCCATAAAAACCGAGAAAGACTCAAATTTTAATCCATACAAAAGGGTACGTACATGTAATCCAATTAGCCTTACTGCTGTGTTATCATAAGATGTCCGGTTTAGTCACTCTGATAATTGTTAAGAATACAATTATCGAACAGCAATAACAGCTGAGAAGTGGCAGTATCGATGTACAATGCCCAAGTCAGCAGGAAAATGGTTTAATAGCCTTTATGGCTTCCCTTAGTAAGATGTTGAGCTTGTTCACTTGGTAATCAGTGGCTATTACTACTGACAATAATTGTCAAAATTACGAATCCTTACGGCCGCGAGGTCAAATCTGCTTGATGTTAATGGTACATATCGAAGCCGTTTTGGCTCCTCTCACCTAGTTTCAAGAAATGTATAAAAACAATAGGGTACCAGACTGTGACTAACGAATCACGTGACAAGATCACTTCCTTTAAAAACAAACGGCAATTTGTTTAGATGCATACAAAAATTGTTTTATCAGTATTGTAGTTGGCAACATGAATAACTTACTGCAAAAAGATCAACATGTCATCGAGGAAAATAAAAATTCTCACTTTAGAAGAGAACGTGAAAGTAATTCAACTCACGGGGCGTGGGGGGGGGTGTCGTTAAGGATCCTTGCAGAAAACGAATGTCAGGAAGACTCAGATAAACAATATCGTGAAAGATAATGAAACAATTCAGCAGAAGTGGAAAGGTGAAATGGACGGAGAAAGGAAGATTGTTTAAGCCAGGAGACGTTTGTATCCTGATTTGAAAGACAAGAAAAAGCAAAAATTTTGTCAGTTGAACTGGGATATGACGACTTTACCGCAAGTAACGGATGGTTGCACAGATTTCAAGTGCGACACAATATCAAGTGTTCTGTCATTAGCGGCGAATCAGCTGATGTTAATAATGAAGTTGTCGAAGATTGGAACAAAAGATTAAACGATATAAGCAGAGGATATGACAGCAAGGATATTTTTAATGTGATGAGACTGGTTTGTTTTTTAGACTGTTACCAACAAAGTGACGTGATGTGAACTGTATCATAATTATAAAGACAGTTTTAAAACTGTATCAATGGTTATTCATAGCATTCTTTTGCAAATGATGACAAAGTTTGTTTTACATTTATTTCACATCATGCATGCGATTTTTTAATTAAAATATTAAATATTTAAAATTAAATGTACTTGTGACTTTTTACATATGTATTTACTATTTGCATTTGTCATCCCCCTCTAGAAAGGCCACCCGCATTATAAGGCCACTTCCCTGCTGCATTAGGGGTGGCCTTATAAGAGGGGGACTACTGTACTGTTATTCATAGCATATTGTTCCCCAATGTATTGTGTAATTAAAATGACAGCAAATTACAACATTTTGTGCTATATTACTGTAAATCACAAACTTTCAGCAAATCTGGTGGCCACATTGGACATCGTTTATATTTTTGCATATGCACACAGATTAATTGACCTGCATCACATTATGGTATAGTCTGTTTGATGGTTGGCATCTATAAGACCTTGTTCAAACAAATAAGCAAAATTATGTAATTATTACATAATTGATAAGGTCATTAGGAGCACTCTTAACAATAAATCAACTTGTCATGTTAATTCACCCAGACAATATTAAAATGACTAGCCATGTATAAAATTTTCAAAATGGTCACTGTGGTGGCCATAGTGAAAGTCAGATCATTTTTATGTATCATCAACTAGATATTATAAGACTTTCAGTCACAACCCCATGATGAATTGACCATTCATTCCGGAGTAATAAGATTTTCATGATGGTCACAGTGGTGGCCATAGTGGACATCTGAGCAGAATCATCTTCATTTAGGATGAACTTATGATCTTAAATAGTCATTTAGTAAAAGTCCCAATGCTGATACAACCTTCCACTGAAGAGGTGTAGTAATAAGATTTTCAAGACGGCAACTGTGGTGGCTATATTGGATCTGCATGTGGCAGGATTTTCATTCCAGACCATCTAATCATCATAAGAAGTCTCCTGGTGAAAACCCCATTGCAATATTACTTTGCATTCAGAAGGAGTGTTGGTAACAAGATTTTAAAGATGGTCACCACAGCTGTTGGTTATTCTGGACATCAGATCAGCACCTTTACCATTTAGGACCAACAAAACTATCAACAGAAGTCTTTTAATGAACACCCCATGTTGATATGAATAATCCATTCAAGGGGAGTAGCAATTTAAAGATTCTGAAGATCGCCAATGTGGTGGCCATATTGGATAGCAGACTGGCTCCAGTTTCAATTAGGACCAGCTAAATACCATATGAAATCTTGAGTGAAAATCTTGGGTCTATATTGAGTTTTCATTAAGGGAAAGTACCAATAACAAGATTTTTCAAGATGGCTGTTGTGGTGGCAATACTGGATATCAGACTGGCACCATTCTCATTTAGGACCATTTCGACCACATATGATGCAATTTACTGAAAACCCCATGTTAATATGACCATTCCTTTACAAGGAGTAGCGATAACAAGATTATCAATATAGCTGCTGTGGTGGCCATATTGGACATCAAATCAGCATGATTTTCATTTAAGACCAACTAAACAGCATAACATGTCTTTTAATGAAAATCTCAGGCTGATAGGATCATCCATTCCTGAGGAGTAGAGATAACAAGATTTTCTAAATGGCCACAGAGGTGGCCATACTAGGTGTCCAAGTGACACCATTTTCATTTAGGACCATGTAATGAATGTGTGCAAAGTTTCATGACAATCATCCAACTAGTGTAGGAGGAGTAGCAATAGCAAACATGTGCTAACAGACAGACTGTCAATGGTTGTCAGATGACGGATGGACAACAGAAAACAGACCACCCCATGAGCTCTACTGGTCTATGAACAGTAGAGTTAAAAATATCCAAGCCACCTGATAAGCAATACTAATGTTCTGCTCATATTTTGCAACTCAAGCAAAAGCTGATTCAACTGTTCAACTGGAATTAAACGTTTTGTGTACTTAAAACACAGATTGATAGCTTACACATGTTTTTTGTCTCCTTTCTTCTGTCCTGGCTTCTGTTCCATTCCATTTGATTCTAAACTATTCAAAAACTCCAATTTGTCTTTCTGACCTATAATATAAAACATAAGATAAAGATTCACTTATCTAAAACACAACAAAGCAATGTCGAATTCCAACTGCATACTGAACAGAGAAAAGTTTCTTAATTATCATAAGTCTTTTGTTAAAAGCTTCTCTATTAAGCAAAATATTTCCACTATATATAATGTACATAATACCATTTATACTCACTGTATACAGTGTATATAATACCATTTATACTCACTGTATACAGTGTATATAATACCATTTATACTCACTGTATACAGTGTATATAATACCACCTATACTCACTGTATACAGTGTACATAATACCATTTATACTCACTGTATACAGTGTATATAATACCACCTATACTCACTGTAATATATTGTACATAATACTACCTATACTCACAGTATATATTGTACATAATACTGTCTATACTCACTGTATATAATGTACACAATACGGTTTATATTCACTGTATATAGTGTGCTTAATACCATTTATACTCACTGTAAATAGTGTACATAATACTAGTTATACTCACAGTATATATTGTACATAATACCATCTATACTCACTCTATATAGTGTACATAATACCATCTATATTCACTGTATATCAGCAATCTCAAACACATGGCCCATGGGCTGCACTGTCCTAACACTAACCTCTTACAGCTGAGTGCCTAGCGAGGCAGCTGTTAGTACCATTTTTATAAGTCTTTGGTATGACTCGCCAGGGGTGCGAACCCATGACCTCCCGCATCCAGGGCAGATTCTCTAACCATTAGGCTACCTGAGCAGTTGTATATAATGTACCTAATACCATCTATCAATCACATTTTATAGTGTACATAATACCATCTACATTTACTGTAAATCAGTGGTCTCAAACACACGGCCCATGGGCTGCAAGCCATATTCATTAGCTGCAAAATGCTTGGCATCACAAAGTGTCATGAGAGATAACAAAGGTGGTGCAGCCCTTGGGCCATCAAAAATACCTTCATGCGGCCCTCAGGGTGGTTTGAGTTTAAGACCCCTGCTGTATTTAGTTTACATACTACCATCTATACTCACTGTGTAAATAATACAGTCTATACGCACTTATAGGTTGGACCCAACTGCAAACTTCACAGACCCAGATCTGCCTCCACATAATGTGCTGGCAATTTTGGGTCAGTTTTGTTACGAGTGATCAGTAGAATAAACTTAGAACCTGATCTGCTGATGCATTATGGGACCACAAATCAGGATCCCTCTTGTTTGTGTATTATTTACCATAAGAAAACTTTAAATCAAGCATCTATTTACAACTTGTATATTTTTCTACCTCAGGTAATTATATCTTCTTGCATCTCTAACCTTTTCTGAACTTTTTGACAGCATCGAGCATTTCTTTCTTTTCCTTCTGTCTCTTCTGCAAGACTTCTTGTTGAACCTAAAATAAAATCAGTCAAAAGATCAAATAATTTATAAAGCACACAATGTGAAAAATACATAAAATGACCATTATTCTAAAGATCAAACCTTTCTCCCTACCCTGGAAGCTCTTTGGCATTTCATTTCACCAGGTCATTTCCAGGGTTTTTCCAAGATCAAATTAATTTTTTCAAGGTTCACATATGACCATTACTAAATGGAATTAAAGAACATTTTAGATTATAAAACATGCATATTTTAAATCTAAAGATGGTTCTCTTTCAAGACTCTTCAAAACATCTAAGCCAGAAAAAATGATCATGTACAAAATCACAAAATGTATAACACAAAACATGTTTGATTATATTCCCTTAAATTGGCAGGTAAAGTCATTTCAATGTACAAAATAAAAATTCTGACTTTATTTTGCTGACCTGCATTATGTTGCTAAGTTTAGTTTTGTTTCCTTTCAAACCTTTAATTCCAAAGAATTCGATAGCAATATATATATATATATATATATATATATATATATATATATATATATATATATATATATATATATATATATATATATATATATATATCTTATAGAAAGTAAACATTTCCTATTACAGTATAAAAAACAATAAATGCAAATAATTAGAATCTTGTAACAAAGTGAGTTTAACACTGAATTTATCTGTGCCAATAAAATCCCAAGCAAGATGCATCAAACACCCTAATCTCCTTAAGAAGATCTGGTTAAAAATCCATCATTTAAAAAGCATTTTCGAAAGAGTTGATTTAAATTTTGACAAATGACGTTCAAAATTATATACTGTTGAATAAACAAGAACTGAATTGTCTGTAAAATCAACTTGTCTTCTTGTAATTCATTAAACCAGTCCCCAAACCTGTATTGATACAGGAGCTCAAATAGTTTTTTAATATATAATACAAGGGGTGACAATTTCTCATTTCAGCTCTGAGATTCAACAATTTGGTCTACAAATTTGGATTAAAACAAACAGCAGTCCATTTTCTAATCCGGGTTTCCTCTGAATATTCCCACCTCATTTTTCATATTTGAACATTTAGGTTGGGGTATGGGGTCATTGCAATTGCATATCGAAAATTTTGAATTTGCTGCCGTGGTGCAGTAGTGACATATGGTAGTCATTTACCAGCAGGCCTAGAAAATTTAAACTTATGTTATATTGACTTACACCTGCATGAAACCAATAGAAAAATGATTTATTTTCTCGTTATGTCTTTATTCTGCTGACAGACTAGACCAAACTACGGCATTGATAAACTTGGCCTGGTACTTGCCATTTGCATTACTAGTCACTTCACGAATCTCAAATAACGACATCGGAAGTCCATTAGTCACGTCATTTCAACAACAAACTCCATTTTAATGTTGTTGTTGAGAAATTCAATTATATTAAATGAAAGTCAGATACTTTTTGTAAAAACCAGCAATCTGGACAGCCTGATTTATCAAGCAGATAGCACATGTCAACATGGTAGTCCTGTGATACAACAAAACTCCAGCTGTTCTCGTAATATATAAATATGGAAAATTTTGTGTTCTTTCGTTTTTTAAATTTTGATTACAACCAGTATACGACTTTCATTTAATATTTTTTTTATTTTTTCTCTACAACATTTGAAAATGTGGTTTGCTAGATTTGTGTACTCATGCGACAAACAATGCAAATCGCGAGGATCATGTCAAATTTCATCAACTCCGATTTTAATACTCACAATTTCTGAGACAATAAGTAATTTTCATATCCATTTCATGCATGTATCACTCGATCTAACAACATTTAAAGTTTGCTAAGCCATCCAGTAAGCAACTACGCTTTGCCAACATGTTTGCCTCTTGTGATGCTAGAGTGGTTTTCATAGGTTCCACATAAGGAAAGATACGGATATCAAGCTGACTTTGAAAATAAAAGTCTACTAGATGAATCTAATCCACTGAGCATTTGGATTGACTCAGCATATATGTTTATTCAAGCACCCAGATGATACATACTGCACCCTCTGAATATTCTGGTTAGAACTCAATAAATTTAACTCATGTTCAGTTTAGTTACGAATCAGTTACGTGATTGTTTCGGGCATCAAGTGGTGGCGGACAATTCCTGGGTTTTTCCCCGACTTTCATCAATATTTGCGAAATTCCAGGACTTTTCACGGTCAAGAAAAAATAATCATTTCTCCCGACTTTTTCCCGGCAGCGTGGGAACCCTGTTATTAGAAATCTGAATGTTACTGTTGAATCAGCAATTACAAATTTTGTGGGATCCTGATGCCATTGCCAAATTTGAAATTACAAATTATGTGAGATTCTCATGCTCCATCACAGAATTTTAATCACTCTAAATCTCATCGAAGTGCAAAAGCAGAATGATATACTATAAAAATAAATATCTATCATCTTTTCCTTTTCCCAAAGGTGGATAACTATTTCTACTTTTATGTAAGAATACCATAGTTTGGAAGCTTAGTAAGTTTAAATAATTATTGTTCCAGTAAATCATCCAAGGATCCAAGGAAGGCACTTTCTGTAAGGATTAGTCACCCATAAATTAAATTTAGCATTTTGTATCATTTTTATCTGAACTCTTTGAGTAATTATAGTACCCTTACAGATATTTTACCAAAAAAATGCCTTCACTGGGTACCATGTATGCTTCAATGGAACAGCTCTCAGGCAAAAATGTTCTTCCTTGAAAAATTCAAGCAATGACTGAAAAAAATGGAATATTCTACAGGCCTAGAATTAGAATAACTCAAAATTCTGTCACCTCCCAAATTTGTAATTCACATTTTTATGCATTTCCTTGCACACACAAGTTAACCGGGATACTGTTAGATCTGTTTTCAAGAAAGACGGTATAGGTATCAGCTGACCAGATGATTCATTAGCATATAAGCTACCTTTCTGCCATATTTCCTAAGATCTCTCAGCTTCTTGGCTTTTTCTGATCTCTCCATCGCTAACTGTCGTTCCAAAAGTTTCTCTCGAACCTGAAAAAGTGACAAATTGTTTAATGAACTGAAATCTTTTAAATTTTCAAAACCCACAGAAACCCTTTTCCAATGGATGTTCTCTTTTGGTCTTTTACTTAACATTCTCAGAACGATAGCATCATCAAGAGGGAATTTAATATTTCTTAAAATACAGAAGTCAGCCAAAGCATAACACTGTGAAACTACCCACAAACATTCTTATCCACCATTCTTTATTCTATCTCTTCAGGTAAAATCTTTCTATCCAACAGTACATCTAATGTTCTTCATAGAAAAATAAATTTTCTTTTTAACTCTCAGCACAAGATTGCTTCTATTTTATTTGCATGGAAAAACATTTGTTTGGATTGTTCAGTGGAAACAGAAAGTGATCATTGGACTATAATATTTTTTTGGAACTAATAAAATTATTCAAAAGAGTTCTGGACAACACCACTTTGACAATGTCATGATTCCTGGCAGACCAGTACACTTTTGGTTTTTAAATTCATATGGAACTTTTCGATCTTTTGGACTTTAATAGAACTTTTTCAAGATTATTTTGGATTCACTTCATAATACTGAGTTCCTTTCACATTTTCATTTATAACTTTGATAATTAAATTATTTGTTAAATTTTACAACAATTGTTGACTTTGCTTCTTTGTGTTACTTAGTTTATGACCACAGAGTTGTAACACAGTTCAATTCACAGCATGCCAGCAAATAATAAGTCTCTCAGCAAAAAATTTGGATCAAGATGCAAGGGCAAACTTTAAGTAAAACAGGGTAAAGTCTTATCTTGAGAGAAAGAAAAGTGAACAACGTAACCTGATAAAAGTCTTCTTGATCTGAATGATGACCACCAAACAAAATTGAAATCCATGCAGACGTTATTGAGCAAAAATAAAATTAATGATGCAGGGGAAAACTGCAATGATAAAAGTTGTAAATGTTTTGGGGGTAAAAAGTGAAAACTTTAGCAAGGTTTTTCTAATATTAAACCTAAAGCAAATCTGGTTTTAACAAATGAAGCCCTATAAAAGTTATTGTGAAAAAAAAGCAAATTCGTGATCAAATTGGAAAACAGGGTTAGTAGTATATTTCTTTCAAAATTTTTTCAAGGTTTTTAAATCATGTTTTTCAAGGTTCATTCTTACATTAATTTTAAAGGATACAAAAATGAAACTGTATGTAAACACAAGTTAATACTTTTACTTCATATGAGAAACATTTCTTGCAAATTTTAAAAAACAAAGAAACATGAAGTCAAGATTACAATCATTGACATAATTCCCATTAATACAAAACATCCTACATCTGGGCATTAGAATAATGAACAGTCACTGAACAATGTTCATTTTACTGAGTCTACACTATACTATTTACAAAGTCCCAAATATTTTAGAGTGAATTTTTCAATTCTTGTAGCTTGTCATCAAGCTATTTTTCGAGAGCTCCAAGTTCAGCGATTTTTTCCTGAACACTTTTCCTAAAACTATTTGATGTCGTGATAAAGGAAATTTCCTATGGGTCTCTGCTTTCAATGCAAAGTCATCAGCAGCAGCTGTCATTGTCTCAATGTCTTTTACAGTACCTGCCTTTCTTCTTCACCCACCCTCATAACACACAAAAAAGTAACAAAGATATTTGTTTTTTTGTATAAAAACCTACTTAAAAACAGCATCTGGATATTTAACTATTTCATATTAGATATATTAATATTTCTCTCAGCTTAGCTGTAGTCTATATTTTTAGATTCATCGTGTTAATTTCACTTATTGTCTGTCCTATTTCCACTCATTTGAAATACAGAACTGGATCGAACTAATTTCATAATTAAGACTATATACTGTTACTATTTTAAAACTTGAATCTCTATGTTCACATACTTCTTTCATCAAAAACAATTTCATGTTGAAGGCTTCTTGTTTTGCCATATTAGCTGCCATTATGAGAGTTTGGTGGTTTTTTCCCAGCTGCATACGACCATAGAACACTCTCTCTCATTGCATGCAATCAATATCCTTCTGGCATAATTAGCATTTTGCAAAGCTCTCTGAGAAAGATCTCATAATCCAAACTTTATATTTTTCTTTGTCTAGCCACCAAGGTTAGAATCAGCAACCAGCCATTTCAAAGCATACAAATGATTCAAATTTAATTGCAGCTACATCTGGGCTTTGTACAACTGAAGTTCAAAATGTACGGCTGTGCAGTGGTCAGTTGTGGAAATTTTCCTTCCACCACAAACTTAGCGAGAGATTTATTTCCTCTTTTTTATTTAAATCTGTACAAAGAAACTATTTAATAATTCCTTTTGGTTTCAAGAAAATTATGGCTTTTCAAGGTAATCAGACAATATTTTGAATTTTCAAGGTGTTTTCAAGGCCTTGAGAGACAAATTCATTTGTCAAGGCTTTTCAAGGTCCCCTACAGTTTTAGGGGAAATAACATGGGTAACAGCACCATATGTTCTCACCAAAGCATATGGTGTCTGTTTATGAAATGTTTTCTCCCCAATTCTCTTGCCCCACTTTCTTTTCCTCCTTCTGTTAAAAAATTGTTGAGTTCCTTTTTTTTACCCCAGTCACAAAGCATATGAATCTTTTCAGTGATAAAATTTCTGTTCAGTGGTAGGCATGTGATGATCCAGTGCCAGCATTTTTACGCATGAGCAGGACCAAGCAAATATTTCACGATCCACTTGTCCCAGACATGTGTCATAGCAAAAATCTCTTCTCCTGAAGAAATGTTCACTTTATGTATTTAAGTAACATAGAAAATGTTAGATGTTATGGTACTGTTGACTGAGTTGCTTTGTTGTCATTTACTATTATACTTTTAAGTCTGTTTAACTTTACAGAATAAACTAATGAGTTTACAGAAATATTCTACTCACTTTTCCAAAGCTAGTAATAAAATTTCAAAGCTAATTTTTTAAGATGAATAACCAATTAATACTGGCTTATCAAACTTAACATATCACGATAAATATAACTGTAAAAGATGTATGAAGACATTATTTCTCTAGCAAAATATGAACTGAATACAAATTAATACAAATTCAGATATTGCATTATTGATTTATATAAAAAGAAGTAAAATACTTTTGTTAACCCGGGGCCTCCACTAGGCTTCGCATTTGTTGACAAATGCGAGCAAATTTTGAAAGTAGCGATATTTCTTACTGACTGGTGAAAGTTGCTGGCGACAAATTTTTTAATTTTTCATTGATATAAGCAAGTTGCGACAAT
The DNA here is from genome assembly GCA_028554795.2 of Sinohyriopsis cumingii. Taxonomy (NCBI): domain Eukaryota; kingdom Metazoa; phylum Mollusca; class Bivalvia; order Unionida; family Unionidae; genus Sinohyriopsis; species Sinohyriopsis cumingii. Next base: position 145,693,507 of record CM068824.1, read on the forward strand.
CAGTGGATCATGTCAGGGGATGATGAATAAGACGTTATTCGAACATGATTGCAGCTAACTGCAAGCTTTCAGCTGGTTTTGAGAAGCAATTAAATGTGATTATTAGGAAATAAGGAACGACCTGGGGATAAACTCTAATGTTGAACAGGTCAACAAAAAGATTCTGTGTCATCTGCATGTGCTGTTAATTTATGTTTATTGCAAAATGTGAGTGTGAGATGCACTTGGGACTTAGTGTTTTAGTGATTATTTACTTAGATAAAACGTTTTTGTTGTCTGAACTTAACTGATATTGGTGAAGTGTCAGTGACACTGTTCATAAAGACTAAGCAGTATTTTGTATTATCAGTTCTTTCTAAAGAAACATTCTTATTTGTTCTTGCTTTTCGTATGCTATGCATTGAACTTCACATGTATATAATGGTATTGCTATACTTATTAATATTCTTGTGCTTTGAAATGTAATAAAGTCATGTAAAAACTATTTTATTGTCATGTTTATATAGAATAAAAATAGGGTCAATATAATATTATGCATATATTTAAGTCCCTACATCATGGCATATAATGGCTCCTATGGCTGAAAAGTGGCTACAAATTGTTAAATTTAGCAAATTTCATGGTGTAAAGAAAAATATTTCCAAGGGAGGTCTTGTAACCCATGATGAAAAGTTCCCTAGTCAATTTAATAACTACTCATGGCCATAATAAATTACTTTTAATGCAAAGCTAGTTTTAGAACAACAAACGAAAGTCTACTTGATCTTCACATTGTTTGGCTTGGTACTTTACAGCAACATAAGTAGGTTATATAGTACTGAGACAATTGGAGTAAAGTGCCTTGCCCAAGTACACACCACGATAGCTGACCCAGGCTGGTTCGCTGGTAGGATTCAAGCCTGCACACTTTTGGTTTGATTTAATTCTGAGTGAAAAGAAGAGGAATTTTACTTCCCATCCATATAGAAATGTCAGTCTATGTAAATATATTAATTACTAGTGAGCAGCCAAAAATCCTATGAAAGATAGATTACGAGATAATACCTTGTCAGGTTGATCTCCATTACCAGAAATGTCAACAACAAAAAAAGCAGATACCTCACAACAGTACTCAAACTAGATGTCAAGATAAGCGGATTATGATATAACAATGCACTGTTTAGGTGGTTTGTCAGTATGGACAAAGAATTGGTTTATGTAACAATAGATAAATTTCAGTGCATTTTGTATCAGGTTTGCAGCTCCTTGCATGGGGCCTCTGAATTTCTCCACTCCAAACCAATGGTTGTATATACAAGTTTAAACAGCCAACAATGTTGCAAATATAAAAAAATCACCAGATGGTATATTTTGCCACTAATAAGAGAAAAAAAATCAAAGTTTGTGACATTAGCAAAGTACACGATCCCAGAATAAACTTTTTACACATTATTTTTCGTAATTTTAAGAAGAAAAACTATTTTTTCGTGTACGAGAAAAATACATATAAAATTTCAGGAGCCACGCCTTGATCATCTTGCATTATTCATATGCGATCTCTTCCCCAAAATGAAAATAAACTTTTAATGGGTTTTTTGGGGTACTTTTAAAAAAGAATTTTTTTGTGTATGAGAAAAACACATCTACATTCAGCTCCACTTAAAAGCATATCTCTTAACTGCACAGATCACCTAAGTGCATAGCAAAAGTATGGTCCCATTTTACATTGCAAATATACATGAATTCCTCTTAAATGCATACCTCATTTATATGGATAGCTTGGGTCCAGTCCCAATTCTATGCATATAAGCGGAGTTGACTGTATATGAAATTGAGGGAGCCACACCACAACTGTGTTATATCCGATTTTGTGTTATAATGGAGCGTGCTATAGTGGGATCACACTGCATTAGTGTAGAATAAACAGAATAAACAACCAATAAAAACACTAATGAAAACTTCTTTATGCCAAAATATTAACACCAACCACATAAGTGGTTGTAAAAAATGGAACTGAAGATTCTCAAGCATTTCATTCACAAACTGTATCTCCAATTTATGCAAAGTTCAGTAAACAGAATTACAACCGATGTCAACTACATAAAATATTAGCATACAACAATAGGGATCCTAGTCATACCCTACACATGCAAGGCTTAGATCAATAACTACTTATGACTAATCATGTCATCTCAAAAACAGCTTGAAGAAATTTTGCATAGCATTTGAAAAACAGTATGTATATTTCTATGATTTTCTACCTTTTTCATATGATCATCTGATTTTGCCATTTCAGCAAAATAATCTTCTGGTCTTCTGGTCTTTATATTGAGTTTATGCAACTTGGCAATGCCTTCAAGAGCTGTGACTTGAGCCTGTCTGTAGCTAAAAAGAATCACATTTAAAAAAATCGAAGATTATTTATAAAACAATCAAAAGGTTTTCAATATGTAAATATTTTCAATATGTTTCAAAGCCAGATTTTTTTCTTGGCTATAAAATCTGTCTCAGAAATGCAGGTTTTAAATTTGGCTACTTAAAATTTTGTGACTGCAGATCTAAAGAGGTTATAATGTAAATGGTGATGTTCGTACAAGATTTATTTTCATGTTCTCACTCTTGGACTGCTAAATCACTACACTTAATCTACCGCTAAATTACCTGCAACACTCGTTGATGTGAATTCAACCAATGAGTAATCGGATGATATTTTTTTTAATCTTAACATTCAATTCAATCCACACATTTGCACTGTCTATATATACAAGTAACAATAAACACATTTATTTTTTCTTTGTCAAGAGGATTCTACATAAATAGGAACAAAATCATTATATGGTGTTTTAGCATCATGGATGTGAATATTCCAACCTGTTTGATTCTATTTCACCCTAAATCTTCAGTTCAGGCTTGATGCTATATCTTCAGATAGCATCTATTCTAAGTCTTAAGTTCAGGGTCTATATTAAACCTTTAACTCAGGCTACACACTAAGCCTCTAACCAAGGGTCCATGCAAAACCGTCCTCTCAAGGTCTATGCCAAATATTTGACTCAAGGTCAAGTTTGATGCTAAACATTCAGCTCTAGGCCTATGCTAAACCTTCAGATCAGGGTTGATGCTGAACTTTCAACTCAGTGTCTATGTTAAGCCTTCACCTCGGGATTCATATTGAACCTTCAGCTCAGGGTCTATGCTAAATCTTCATGTCAGGGTCTATATGCTAAACCTTCAGATCAGGGTTGATGCTGAACTTTCAACTCGATGTCCATGTTAAGCCTTCACCTCGGGATTCATACTGAACCTTCAGTTCAGGGTCTATGCTAAATCTTCATGTCAGGGTCTATATGCTACACCTTCAGTTAAGGGTCTATATGCTAAACCTTCAGGTCAGGGTCTATGCCAAACCTTCAGTTCTATGTCCATGGAAAGCCATCAGCTTAGCTGGAAACTGAAGCAAACAAGCTCCATTCTAAAACACCATGTAACAAACAATGTCAAGACACAATGCACAAGTCCAATAATTTAAAAAGTTTGTCCTGGAAACTGAAGATATTTTTAAATTATATTCATCACTTGCCTGGAATCTTTAATTGATAAAACTTTAAGCACATTAATTACACTCATAATGCTTCAAACCAAACATTTTGCACACCATAAATAATTCTAAGTTTTGTCAAACAAGCTTTGTCTAATTAACATGGGTATGCTGTCTTACACTCAGCTTTCATAATTGTAAATGATTCTATTCAATTTCCTACACACAGCTTTCATAGTTGTAAATGATTCTATTCAATTTCCTACACTCAGCTTTCATAGTGGTAAATGATTCTATTCAATTTCCTACACTCAGCTTTCATAGTTGTAAATGATTCTATTCAATTTCTTACACTCAGCTTTCATAGTTGTAAATGATTCTATTCAATTTCCTACACTCAGCTTTCATAGTGGTAAATGATTCTATTCAATTTCTTACACTCAGCTTTCACAGTGGTAAATGATTCTATTCAATTCCCTACACACAGCTTTCATAGTTGTAAATGATTCTATTCAATTTCCTACACTCAGCTTTCATAGTTGTAAATGATTCTATTCAATTTCCTACACTCAGCTTTCATAGTTGTGAATGATTTTATTCAATTTCCTACACTCAGCTTTCACAGTTGTAAATGATTCTATTCAATTTCCTACACTCAGCTTTCACAGTGGTAAATGATTCTATTCAATTCCCTACACTCAGCTTTCATAGTTGTAAATGATTCTATTCAATTTCCTACACACAGCTTTCATAGTTGTAAATGATTCTATTCAATTTCCTACACTCAGCTTTCATAGTTGTAAATTATTCTATTCAATTTCCTACACTCAGCTTTCATAGTTGTAAATGATTCTATTCAATTTCCTACACTCAGCTTTCATAGTTGTAAATGATTCTATTCAATTTCCTACACACAGCTTTCATAGTTGTAAATAATTCTATTCAATTTCCTACACACAGCTTTCATAGTTGTAAATAATTCTATTCAATTTCCTACACACAGCTTTCATAGTTGTAAATGATTCTATTCAATTTCCTACACACAACTTTCATAGTTGTAAATAATTCTATTCAATTTCCTACACACAGCTTTCATAGTTGTAAATAATTCTATTCAATTTCCTACACACAGCTTTCATAGTTGTAAATGATTCTATTCAATTTCCTACACTCAGCTTTCATAGTTGTAAATGATTCTATTCAATTTCCTACACTCAGCTTTCATAGTTGTAAATGATTCTATTCAATTTCCTACACACAGCTTTCATAGTTGTAAATAATTCTATTCAATTTCCTACACACAGCTTTCATAGTTGTAAATGATTCTATTCAATTTCCGACACTCAGCTTTCATAGTTGTAAATGATTCTATTCAATTTCTTACACTCAGCTTTCATAGTTGTAAATGATTCTATTCAATTTCTTACACTCAGCTTTCATAGTTGTAAATGATTCTATTCAATTTCTTACACTCAGCTTTCATAGTTGTAAATGATTCTATTCAATTTCTTACACTCAGCTTTCATAGTTGTAAATGATTCTATTCAATTTCTTACACTCAGCTTTCATAGTTGTAAATGATTCTATTCAATTTCCTACACTCAGCTTTCATAGTTGTAAATGATTCTATTCAATTTCCGACACTCAGCTTTCATAGTTGTAAATGATTCTATTCAATTTCTTACACTCAGCTTTCATAGTTGTAAATGATTCTATTCAATTTCCTACACTCAGCTTTCATAGTGGTAAATGATTCTATTCAATTTCTTACACTCAGCTTTCATAGTTGTAAATGATTCTATTCAATTTCCTACACTCAGCTTTCACAGTTGTAAATGATTCTATTCAATTTCCTACACTCAGCTTTCATAGTTGTAAATGATTCTATTCAATTTCCTACACTCAGCTTTCATAGTTGTAAATGATTCTATTCAATTTCTTACACTCAGCTTTCATAGTTGTAAATGATTCTATTCAATTTCTTACACTCAGCTTTCATAGTTGTAAATGATTCTATTCAATTTCCTACACTCAGCTTTCATAGTTGTAAATGATTCTATTCAATTTCCTACACTCAGCTTTCACAGTTGTAAATGATTCTATTCAATTTCTTAAGTATGCTGATTATTCACAGAAAAAATTAATAATTTATATACAAAACTTGCTGACAGAAAATGAATGCTTTAAATTCTTTATATCTGTGTATTATCATATGATCTTGTAGAAAGTGAATGATATCAGTTTTTGGTATCTCTAAATTTCAGTACATGATAGGCTTATTATACATGGCAGCTAGTATAACTGCTGGAGGAAGAATGAGTGAAAATCCCAGGAAGAACCAATGATCCATGGGAAGCCACTGGCAAGCTTTCTCACACACCCACTTTCCCAAGCCTAAGACTCAAACCATGTGGACAGAAGTGAGATGGCAGTGAACAGTAAAGCTGAGCACTTTAGACCCCTCAGCCACCCAGAATGATTTAATGCCACAGTTTATAAAAGCCCATGTAACTATGTCATAAATACAATGTCATTCTTGCATCCATTTGACATGAAATTTAGAAAGGAACTGAAAAATATAATATGATAATATTCATTTCTATATTATGTACAGCAAACCCTGTATTGAGAGACCATCCATTTCAACAGCAAAAAGTCTCAATAAAGGTCAACACATTACGAAACAGAAACAAAATTGATCTCTATATTCAGAAATCTGGTAATAAATGACAGGAAGTCACATACAGGTGGTTTTTAAATTAAGGTTTTAAGATAATACTTTTTGTTTGTGCATCTAGTCATCACACATACAATTTCATCTCTCTTCTGAAGTCATCATCTGCAACATTATCACCCTGCTCCTCAGTGGCCTGGTTTCCCCCTGGGGTTTTGGCTGGGTCATTTGTCAGGTCCAGTCTCTCTATCCATTCAAGGTGTTGCTTAAACTCCTCTAGTTTGTGCTTCATGCCAGCCTGCAGGGAAATAATGTAAAAATGTATTTTCCTGCCTGTGGCAGATAAAGCTTTTGATTTTTGGACACTATCAAATTTTAAGGGTGTTTTAATTATGTCACCATCTGCTAATAAAACTGGTGGCCCTGCATTTCAGGGGCTTGTGATGGCTGTTCTGATGATACAGCCATCTGCTGACAAGACTGGAAGACCAGCATAGTCAGGATTTGTGATGGGTGTTTTGGTGATGTCACCATCTGCTAACAATACTGGTGTCCCAGTACCATAATGACTGTAAGTCTTGGGACACCCTAAATTATCTTCAAAAGTAATTTTTTTATGACCTATAAATGTTGGGACACAAAATTAAAACAATTTTTTCATGTTCTATAAGTTTTTGGACACCATCATTTTTTTCCTACTAACTGATAAATGTATTTTCTCAATCATAACACTATTCTAAAAAGTGTACATAGTTGTTAAGATACTATCACCATGAATTATTACATGGGAATGTTATAAAATTGTTATAAATTGATAAAATTTGTTTGAGAAAGTCAATAAATATATTTAATTTTCCTGTTTCCTTATTATTTCTACTTAATTCAAAATGTGTATAATTTGAGTTCAGCATTTGCAAGTTGCTGTAAGCATTTACAACAGCAACAATCCCATTTGTCTTCAGTTTATTATTCTTTGTTTAAGCAATACTGTATTAGAATATTGTATCAATGCACCAGTAATTACATTTTTTTTCGTACTTAAAAATGTAAATACCTAACTTGTTAAAACTGTGTTCCCAGTATAACAGAATGAATAACAACAGTGTTTGCTTCAACACTCACATTTAGATCACAGTGTCACTGCATGTACATTGAAGATTTTGACTTGCACTAAGTGAAGTACATCCCTTGTATCTGAATTACAGGCACAATTTCACTAAATTTAAATGATACCTCCAAAATACAATAAGGAAGTTTCAGAAATAATGCTTTGAAAATAATTGTAATACTTAAAATCTCTGATGTAGTTTGCTTTGATGTAAGTGATCATAAATAAGTACTTGTTTAATCAGCTATGGTAATTGTTCAACCTACCCAAGCAAGTATTCATACTTAAACTGATTGACAATGATAGTCAATGGTTAGTCAGTCCAATATCATGGGGGGGGGGCAGATAATTTAGTACTGCTATTAAGCAGGGCATCACATCTCAACTTTAGATTTTACAACAGCTAATTCATGTGCATTAATGTTGTAGAATAAATGGTTACCGGCATTGCTGCCAGACAAAAATCCCCCTTTTCCCCAAGCCAGTTTCCTTGTTCAAACAATTATCGGGTCTCCTGTCAGGAAACAAGACAAATCTGCCAATTATAAACAAAAACAAAAGACGAGACAACCATGTATCCAAAATCAAAGGCAAAATGAATACTGAGTTGAAAGTTTCAAATTTTTGTTACAGTAAGTATGAATATACTGAATGCTGGTTATGAATCATTAAAGATGTGAATCATTTCATACGTTTACATCACTTTTCTGGATTGCTTATATCTCTGAAAAACAGCAACTCTTGAGCACATGGGGCAAAATAAACGAAACAGCAATTGACATCTTTTGAAAATGTCATATGGAAGAATGAGATTTGGTAAATATGAAGAATAAAGCAAAATCTGCATCTAGTCTTTTTTGGAATAAACAAGGATATACAATTTGCACTGTGTAAGTACTGTTCTGTACACTATATACAGTGCCGCTTGCCTAGTAAACTCAAAGTGTTTATATAGTTTAAAACAGTTTACTGACAGTAAATGAACAAGAGCTGGTCAATGCCATGTGCAGCATAGTAACCATGCAGCCACCAGTGTCCCATTGTTATTTATGGACATACTTACCACATTGTTTATATACAGTTTTGGTGCTACCTCCACATTCAGTCCTGGCTTCAATTGACCACTCACAAAGGCTCTTTGCAGCTGAAATAGAAAGTAGACCCAATTATGATTTATTTTCATTTCTTACTCCAAAGGAATGTTCAAAACTTGATGGACATGGTTTATTTCAGGAACAGTGAATAAACCAGAGTGCAATCAATAACTACATAACTGTGAATAAACCAGAGTGCAATCAATAACTACATAACTGTGAATAAACCTGAGTGCAATCAATAACTACATAACTGTGAATAAACCAGAGTGCAATCAATAACTACATAACTGTGAATAAACCAGAGTGCAATCAATAACTACATAACTGTGAATAAACCAGAGTGCAATCAATAACTACATAACTGTGAATAAACCAGAGTGCAATCAATAACTACATAACTGTGAATAAACCAGAGTGCAATCAATAACTACATAACTGTGAATAAACCAGAGTGAAAACAATAACTACATAACTCACCTTTACTTTCACTAATCTCCAGCAACCAGTGTAAAAATGAATAAGCAGGAAATATATAAACTAAAGTGATCCTTTTCCAAGTCTTTTTGAAATCTTTTATCTTTACAGCTGAACTGTTAATCATTTCAACAATTGAAATTTTAATTGGATATATATGGCCAATATTGTGCTGACACCTACCAATCACCCCACCCCAACATCTATGTATGGCAGGGTATAAAAGACAAACATGAATTAAAGAAAAACACTCTTGTCTATGATATCAAAGCAGAGGTACATGTAATAAGTTAGTTTTTAATTAATATTTTTAATCACTGTTTTTTAAATCTGTTTCTAATCATTTATCAACCCCAAGAAGCCAAATTTTACAGGCTGAAAGTCATCAGTTTTGAGTGACCTTGGAGTAACAGCCAGCAGTAGCAGTACATATTTTTTTACACACCAATACTTACTTTTGATTAACCACAGGAGAGGCCTCACATGAAAAGCCAATAATCATTCACATATATAATACACAGTTAATGCTAATAAAGGCTGGTCAGGCAATAGCATTTGCATGGAACGTGATCAGAAACACAAATTCCTAACTTATGTTAGTAAAACATAAAATGAGAGTCACAGCGACATTTGGTTGTAAGGACATTACAGTAAGAGATGCATCTAGTCATTATGTTTCCTTACAGGAACATAAATAGCACTTAAGAAATTTTACATAAAACTTGAACAAAGTCTTTGAGCATAAAATATAGGTCACAGAAATGTATTTAGTCAAATAGAATATAGACCTTATCAAGATGCACCCACTCACTAAGGTTTCATGATTTTAGGGGAATAGTATGCATATAACTCATTGGGTCATGAGCAGAATGCAAGAAATAACCAAAGCCAGTATAAGATTAAACGTAGCACACAACAAGCCTGTTCTGCTGTAAGAGTGTGGTAGTGACAGAGATGCATATCTATATCAACATCACAATTGCAGCATAAATGAACATCAAATATAGATGATGTTGACCTACTTACTTAAATGAGGGAATTATACTCCTAATGAAGCATCCCCAAGTTTCATGCTTTTATAAAGGATTGTGTGCACAGAGAATGCCAGAAATCATGTAGCAATGAGCTATATGCTTAACCTAAGCCAGTAAAATGTGAAATATAGGTCACAGTGACCCTTTGGCATGGGTGTGGTGCAAAGAGAAATGTGTACAGTCACTTACTTAAGGAGTGCAGTAATAACAGTAAAAATGACAAACTGAACCAAATTCACTGATATGTGATGCATGGTCAAAGTTACCTACTTTAAAAAGATGGTACAGTACTTATCTACATGTCCCCTCATGTAGAAAAAACACCAATTAAGCTCAGTACAAAATTATAAGATGTAAAATGTTAAATGTAGATCATAATGACCTTCTTTTGCTGTAAGTTGTGGTACTAGCAGGGATGCATAAAATCACCTAACAGATGATACTGGCATTATGCTGAAACCAGAACTTATCTGGTCATAAGCTAAATGGAAAAATTTAACCTAAGCCTGTAAAATGTTAAATGTAGTCATGGTGACATTCTTTGGTGGTATGGGTATGGTGTATGTGATTTGGATTTTTAATGTATCTTTAGCAACTTTTCAGTCATATCACTATGATGTTTGCATTGTGGCAGCAGTTTACAATGATGTCTAGCATCGGGGCATTATGCCACTGACATGTAGCATGATGTACCACCCAGTCACATTATCCTGACACGAGGCCAACCAGTCCTAACACTAAACTCTTAATGCTGAGCACCTAGCAAGGCAGCTATTAGTGCCATTTTTATAAGTGTTTGGTATGACTCAGTCGGGGGTTCCAACCCTCGACCTCCTGCATCCAAGGTGGATGCTCTAACCACTAGGCCACTGGAGCAGTCAGTATGGGTATGGTACAAACAGAGATGCATACAATCATTCAGCTTAATTATTCTAGAACAGAACTTCAAATAAAACTTAAAATACAATTTTACTAATGTCAGTGAAAGCATGAAATATAGATCCACAACCTACATTTGTTATAATGATGTAGTAATCAAAATGCATCTACTTACCAACTGCCATCTAGGTAGAGCAATATATATATATATATATATATATATATATATATATATATATATATATATATATATATATATATATATATATATATATATATATATATATATATATATATATATATAAAGAGTCAGTGCTAAAACAAATCTGATAGCCAGATGACCAGACCCCTCTAATTTTAGTTCAGGTTCATACTGTCTTCAAAGTAAGGTGCCCGTCGGGGTTGTAATTTTTTTTAATTTGCACGAGGAAACTCTGATCGTGCTGATGAAATGAGTAAATGTATTTTCAGGATGTTGACATACACGCCATAACACAGCGCAATCTAAATCGGATTACCACTGTCCAACATGAAATTGAGGATCTTTGCTAAAAATATGATTCTGTACTCCCAAACCCCCTGACTGCGTTTCGAGATAACACAATTTTCAGTAATCTTGAAAAAAAAAGAAAAAAATTTTAGTCTATGTCCATTACATGTAGTGTGTATAAATGGTCATCTGTAATGACTGGAACGGATATAAAACTATCCCTTGGGCAGTTTAAATGGCAAAAATAAGGAAAAGTGGCCAGTTACAAAATCAATGTTTCACATAAACTGGCTGACAATAGCTAGTGTAACGTGTTGAAGGTTGCAGTGGCTGAACCCATTGTACTAATCTGCATTAGGTAGGATCAGAAAGTGAAACAACCCATTAGGTAAATCAAAGAGATGATAGATCCATGTACAGGAACAAAGGTTATTACATATTATTGCCACGAGTGAGATTGTTTAAGCTGCTATGTATTATATTTTTGAAAAGTTTGTGAGCGGCCAGTGTGACCAAATTAACAGTTAATCCTTATCACTGCATTTATCTTGTGAAAAGGGCTGCCTTCGGACAAACTTCAAAGAAACCATGTTCTACGGTGTGTATATAAGCACCAGCAACTGACTGGCAAAGAAGTGATGTTGTTGTAACTTACGATGCCTAGGACTTCATTTCAATAGTTCAAATCTGCAATCACAAGTTACCGTACACGTGGTAACTGTTTTTCCCCATGTTCGATATCCCACCTTATTTCCTTAGGTTTAACTCTTAAGGCTTGTAACACTGTTTACTAAATAAAATATTTACCCTGAATTAATTCTTTGCTGGCACATATATTGTGTGGTATATTTTGTTTTATTCCTTCTTTTCATTTATAATGGTAATTAAACTTTATATGTTTGGTAGAGAAATGTCAGGTGTTTACTGGCTGAATATCTTTGGCAGTAATGGAGATACGATTTTGTTTGCAGAGAAAATTACACAGCATTCACAGTGATAATTCATGGGACTGAAACTAACTGGTGACAGTTTTATTTTTTTTATTTTTTTAACATTACACCTGGAGATTTCTGTCGTTTTCGCCTGAAATTCGAGTAGGAAACACATTTTGAAAGCTATTTCTGAATACATCCTAATACATCAACTTCCAGGTGATTTTCAAATAACATAATGCCTAGTTGTGTTAGAAACATCGTTTTTCAGTGGCTATTTGTCTCGCGCATGAGCACAAGGGTAAAAGTTTGATTTCTTTTTTTTTGTTGCTTAATGGACATATTATTTTTGTATCAAGACCACTCTTTATTCCAAATGCCCATCTTATCCTGCTTTTTGGAAAGGTTCATCTGTCTGTTTGCAGTTCATACCAGTCTGCCTTAGATCTGTGACCAAAAAGTCTAAAATCCAGACACAAAATCGGATTCCGACCACAGGCGAATTTTGGGTGGGGAAAAAAAAGGGTCCAAAAAATGAAGTTTTTCTCTTTGTATTTTGTAGTGCAACTAGAACTTCAGATTATTTGGTATTATTGTAGAGCTACATCTGTCTTCCTTTCTATAATACCACCAACTTTATTGTATCATTCATGACCTCAATGCTAAAGAGCTTGGCAGTAGGCTACTACCTCCTGTCACGTAAACTTGTCAGCAGGGGCTAATGTGTTAATGATAGTACTGTTGTAGGGGTTTTAAAAATCAGAAATTTATGTGATTGTTTAATCTTAACATTCAATTTACTGAAGAAAAAAACTTTGTAGATTGATATCAATTATTTTGTAACAACAGGATACACAAGTGATAAAAAAGAATATGGCATCTGTGGACTGCATACAATATATCTATTTACATATGGGCTTTTTTTTCTTCTGAGAAATGAAAACTGACAGACATAATATAATAATCGGGAGTTCTCTGAAAAAAATCAGGAGATTGGGAGGTCGGTGTGAAAATACCCCCAAATCAGTAGGTTTTTCTCCTGGCTTGAGAGTTGACAGATATGAACCGACGGGGCTTATGGAATTTCAGCCATGGCTTGTGAGTTTATTTAAGTCACCATCCTGGGGCCTGTGCCTAAAAAAAATGTTCTTCTACCACTGAGAGTGCAAAATTCCTACCTGGTCATGAGTTAAAGAACTTAACATAAGCCAATATCATGTTAAATGTAAGTCAGGGTGACATTTTGTGGTATTGGTCTGGTACTAGCAGAAATGCATGGTCTGATAATTATAGAAAAAAAGATTGAGAAATAAACTTAAACTATATTTACCTAAAGTCAGTGAAGCATGAAATATATGTCACAGTTATTTATCTGTGATGAGAGTGTAGTACATATCAGAATGCATTCCCTCACCAAGTTCTCTTGAGATAATGTAAAAGAGTATGCATCGGACAAAATCTTACCTGTGAAAATTGAGGGATTTTCAAAAATTAACTCTTCCATTGCATGCAGTGTTTGAGTCAAGTTTGAAAATAAACTGATTACCAATTCTTGATACATGTATATTATAAATATTCATATCAATCAAATGGGCATGTTTCCAAGTTCTGTTGACCTACATTTCAGTTGCCTGGAATGCAATGAAAGCCAGGAATGCCAAAATCAGATTAAGTTGAAAAATGTCTCTTTCATGGAACGAATGCAGATATATTAATACTAAAGAAAGTGTTTAGATAGCTTTGTTTCGTTCAAGATTCTAATCATCCTTTTAACTGATTCTGGTATTTTCCCCTTTCCATCACGTTCCAGGCAACTGAAATGGAGACCAATGGAACTTGAAAACATGTCCACAGAGGTATTGGAAATGCTTAATCACACATATTTGGGTGCAAATTTTTCATCTGGGATGCAAAAAATCACTTACGCAGGAGTCCTAGGTACACATGCAACAGCTAGGTGGCAAATATAAAGGCTTGCAATCCTGCTTCAATTACCTGCTGAGTGTGAAAATGTGTTGATCAATTGATCATTTTAGCTGTGCTGATATTTACAATGACAGAATTTATTGGCTAAAACACCCCCAGACATATATGTTGTCATTATAAGAAGTACATCAAAAGAACATGATGCAATAACTGGGCGGCAAGTTCAAAGACTTCAACTAGCTGCCGAGTGATGGGAAAATGTGAAACAAATTTAGCTTTTATTCTAGTGTTTTTTTCCTAGTGTAGTAGAATAAACAGTGCATATGACCTTGAAATAAAGACGCATCAAGACTATTTTGACAGTTCAACAGCAAAATGACAAAGATTGTAATGAGATTCAAAAGAGTTATGAAGTTGCTAGAACTGACAGTTCAGATGGAACAGTAGCCAAATGTATAAAAGTGTGTGATGCCTGGCTTAGTGTTTGGAATAATGCCTTTCTCTGAATTGACAAAATTCAGTCTCACTCTAATTGACAAACATGAGCTATATGTCAGTGTAAAGAATTTGGAAAATTAAGCTCAATGACAACAACTGGTTCTTCTCATCTGGACATTCAGCCATTTCAGGTATGACCAATATACTTATGGGGATTGCAACTTTTGCTGGACTCCTAGTTTTAAAACCCTAGTAAGACCTCTGGTCAATTTGCTTATGTGAGAATTGAAGTTAATAGAAAACAAGACATCAGAGTAAGTAAAATCCAACTTAGTCCCACAATGTAAGACATAGCACATGTTGTTTTTGTTTAAGTGCTATGTCTTACTATCCAAATAATGGGCTTGTATAGCGTGTTCTGATGTCGACATCGGAATGAGCAGTCAAAGTTTCAGGAATATCTCACACATTTGGCAGCATATATCGACACTCTTCCACTAATTTATGTGTAATTAATATACTTATTGTGCTGTCTTTATCCTGGTAGAATGAAAATATGACACAAGCAAATGGATGTTATTTCATGTTCCATTTACATATATTTGAACTTGTTGCAATGCAACGATGTTGCAATGCAATGGTAGTCGAGGTATGCCAAAGTATGTTAAGTAGATTCATGTGGCGGATATATTTCTTGAACAAAACAAAATGTTGCTTTTTCAGTTCCAATAAGCATAATATATTTTTATTTAACCCAATTTTGGCATTCCTGGCTTTTATTGCTTTCCAGCCAACTGAAATGTAGGCCAACAAAACTTGAAAACAGGTTCATTTCTTTCATGAGAATATGAATTTATTAGAGAAAAGACATCAGGGTAAGTAAAGTCTGTCAAAAACATTATAACTTTACTTTGTAGGAAAGCATCGTTTTTGATTGCCAGTTATTTGTGATATTTCTGAAAATCTGACATTCGTTATGCTGTTAGTCAACATCAAAACACGCTACACAACGCCCTTATTTAGGCAGTAAGACCCATCACACAACACACCCAGAACAAAAATATCAGGTGATGCTGTAGGACTAAGTCCAACTAAAACATTAGGACTTTACTGTGTAGAACAGCGCCGATATGGGCTGTCAAGTGTATGTAATATTCAAAAAAACTTGACTTATCAATCCGATATTAATCGACATAGGCGCACTCTACACAGCCCCGTTATTTGAGCAGTACGACTTCGACCCCAAAACATAAATATCAGGGTCGATGTCTTACATTACTAATTATCTCTGATGCCTAAGATTTAGGACTGAGTTACAGGGACTTATAAAGTATACCTTGAAAGAAAAAGACAATTTCCTACTTCCATAAGAGATAAGAGGGTAAAAAATGAATAAAATCTATAATGAGTACATCTGTACGAAGAGAACTGGAAGATTCAGTTCACTCCGACTGTGAAGAAAAAAATCACAAAATTCACCAATGATGCTTAAAAATATACCTCCGTATCAGAGTCAATACTCTCTGCGTCGCTTGACTCGTTACCAGACATCGCAATATGTTTAGCTTTTTAAAAATTGTTTGTTGACAGCCTAATAATTTCCAAACACGTGAAGTGGTAAATTACTTAAATGTAGTGACCTCCCTTTATCCGGTCCAACTGTTTACCGGAACAACACGGAACAAACTGAAATTACCGGAACAAGCCGAAAATACAGGAACAAAAGTAAATACAATAAATAAATAGTGGAAAATACTCACTATTTTATTGTTTCCTTTTATATATATATATGTTAAATATAATTATAATATGTTCTCTAATTCTGTCTTCTGTATGTATCACACGAAATAATCACAAGATTCAGCTAAATAATTGATGTTGTTTTGCATTGATCTCTAGCATTTTAAGTATATTCTTGTGACTATTATCTTTTTCTTTCTTCTTTTTTTACAGGAGCATGTAACTGGTAATTGACTAATTGCATCAAAGACAATACTTTATTTCACAGACTATTTCTTCATATATATTCATTTTGGCTGATGTTTTTACATAATGGAAGAACTGATGAGACATAATAAAAAAACAGAGCATTTCATTTTCAATCTTTTTTTTAGATGAAATGGCCTAGTACCTGAATTATAATTTACCTGACAAAAACAACAAAAGTTGGTTACAGTTATTATTTGATCAATTAAGAAACCGCTTTTCCTTCTACATACCTTTTATTCTCTTTAAACAGAATAGATAGATAGATAGATAGATAGATAGATAGATAGATAGATAGATAGATAGATAGATAGATAGATAGATATCATACAACAAATATCACCATTTTTAACTACAATGTAACAGACAAATAAAAAAAATTGATATTCACTGTCTGAACAGTACCTTTCAAAACAATAGTTTATTAATCAAGAGACATTGACGCTGACTATATAAACACATGTAAATTTGAGATAATGCCGAATAAACTATTTCTGGACAATACCCTTATGAGTGTCGTGTGTGGATGGACAATACCCTTATGAGTGTCGTGTGTGGATGGACAATACCCTTATGAGTGTCGTGTGTGGATTCGTACAGCCGACAGTGGAGTGTACAACTATGTATGCTGGATGAACTGTCTAAATACGGTCATTATTATTATTATTATTATTATTATTATTATGTTGATTATGATAAAGCATTTGTCCATATTGACATGAGAGAAACTCACTTTATCATAAATTCATGAAAATAGTAGTAAAATGCTTATTATACCAAAACCGATATATCCAATGTGCAAGATTGTGTAAAAATGCACAATAGCTTGATATAAATGTTTAACTACCCAGCCGAGGTAAGGCAAGTTTGTGTTTTATCATACATTTTATTTTGATTATTTATAAATGATTTAAAGACAAATAGTTCTGACCAGAATAACTGTGTATCACAGAATTTAGTAATCTATTTATACTGTTGTATGAAGAAGAATTGGTTGCCTTTGCCAAAACTGCTACTCAGCTTCAAAGGCTTCTAAAGAAACTGATGTGATATTGCAAAATCTGGAAATGAAGTATAAATCTGGAGAGCCAAAAAAGCTAAAATTGTATTCTTTCAAAAGGGGTGATATTTTAGCAGTATATATATATATATATATATATATATATATATATATATATATATATATATATATATATATATATATATATATATATATATATATATATATATATATATATATATATATATATATAAAAGGATCAAAAAAATCTATAAGTCTCTAATGAAACCTGAATTAGTAAAATAATAAAATATTTATTCGATAAAATTTAGGAGACTCCAATATTTATTAGTTCTAAGGTACTGAAGGATTATATTGTATTGTGAAAGGAATTATATTTTTGTTTAATGTATTTTTTGCTGTGTTTAAAGCCTTATGTTGAGTTAGATTACAGGCTTTTCTCAGCGCAGAATCAATTATATGTTTAGGATAACTTCTATTTTGAAAATATGTTTTTAATTCATTCAGTGAATTTTGTAATTGACAATCATCTAAAATAATGCATCTGTATCTTTTGGCCTGGCTAAATAGTATACCGTTTTTACATGACATGAAGAATATTCCACATATTGGTGGATATTAGTTTCATTGACATGAATATTTGTAGAGATAGTGTTATTAATATTTGTTAATTACATATACATCTAAAAATTAAACTTGCTTACTAGATGTAGTATAAGTAAATTTAATCGTCAGGTGAAAATGATTTAGGGGATTAATGAAGTTTTGTCAGTTCTTCTGATGAATGGTTCCAGATCACAAAGATTTAAAATTACAAACCAAACTGATGGATTCAAATTTTCGTTGTGAAGAAAATCCTTTTCTAATTTACCCAAGAAGAGGGAAGCATACATACATACATACATACATACATACATACATACATACATACATACATACATACATACATACATACATACATATATATATATATATATATAGTGTAGTTAATTTTAGTACTAATAAATGTGCAGTACATAAGAGTTATTGCCCCTGAATAATCACCCCCTCCCACAGCAAAATATCAATAGTACAGAAGAAAAAAAAATAACCTATATCAGTATAAAATTAATTGAAATTAATGGAAATAAAAGTTCAACAAGTTATAAAAGTAAGTAGAATTTGTGTTTTAACCTTTGTTCCTGTATTATCTATTTTTTTTTTGTTGTTTGTTCCGGTATTTTTCTTTTTTCCGGTTAGTTTCAATTTGTTTGGGAAATTAGTGTGACCCCCTTTTATCGGAATAGCCTCATTATAGATGAATTAGATGAAAACATAGAAATATAATTATATTATAATATACAATAACTTTAATAGGCTTTTACTTATATTATGTTTAATTATCTTGAGTGATTAAGTGTTTAATTTGCTTTTATCAAATATAATTTATTTTTATGGTACTCAAGAAGAAAATATGTTGTAGATTATTCAGTTGACCTTGTTAGATGTGAAAACTCAAGAAGTTTGTAATTGGAAGGATTCAACATGGGGAACAGCATGCCATGGGGACCCAATCTTCCTGATCCCCGGAAGCCTCCAACTTTTGACCCATTATATGGCTTTCCGAATGGCAGAAAAGAAAGGGGTACATCTCTTTCACGTTTGCGGTGTTGTCGTTAAGCAATGGCAGACTCCATTCCAAAGCATTTTGTAGCAGCAGGGGATGATATTTTCTTCTGCAGAATTATAAAATATTTGAAATTGAATGTTTTTTTTTTGTGTGGACAATTTGTGCATCATTAAAAAACGAACCCATCTTTATGATATTTTTTAAAATATTCATGGGAAGCATTCTAACACGTGCATCATTCATTAGTCTTTTATCACTTTTGCAAATTCTTTAGCTGAAATCATTTCGTGCTGAAATCTACACGTTTCTTGTGTGTGTGTGTGTGTGTGTATATATATACATATATAAATATGATTCATGAGCATTCAGCTTTAAGAATAAATTCACTTTTTCTATGTTCCAGGCATTTCATGAAATACCATATTTTTGAGTCATACTTGAGTTGAAATTTTATGTTACTCTTAAAACAGTATGGCATATTCACTTCAGTGATAGTATTCATACATACATTGATCAGAATTAATAATTTTGTAAATAACAATTGCCATTTCAAAATCTATTTATGGTAATTTTGGTCAATATGATATCTTCAGAATATAATCAGTGACCAAAAGCCCCCTTAGACCGAATGGGTTGTTTTCACAGATGTCACGACTGAGTATGCAAATATCCACAATGCAATGCGTGCGCACCTTGCAAAAGTATTTTGAGTCCCTAACAAACCTTTGTCAACATTAGGCATCTTGTATATTCAAGATAATAATCTGATTTAACTGTCAATAAGGACATTTACTTCATCAAAACGATACATAGATTATACTTGAAATTAAGTGCCCCTATAGCATGAAAATACAAATAAAGCTGGAAGTTCCCAGAATTGTATAGAAAGACAGAATAGTGAAGTTGCACCGTAATCATGCATATTGCTATCAAATAGAAATGCAGTTATTTATTTTTATAAACAGACAATATTGACATTTTTAAATTGTGTTTCATATCATATCCCTAAGCTTGTCATCTTGAAAGAGTATTTCCAGACAATGATTTTTGGGATAAAATATCAGTTACGAATTAAATTTCATAGCTTGTGTTTTATGCCAGAACTTTTATGTACAAATATTTTTCGTTACAATGGGTGTTTGTGCCAAAGACAGTTCTCAAAGAAAGTTTAATTAGTATGGTCAAATATTGTATTTGTGGTGGAGATGATGGACGTAGGATGATATTTAATGAAAGTGATAACCGTTCAAAGAAGTTTCATCTTCACTGTATTCAAATGAAACACGTGTCTAACGGAATATGACTTTCTGTGAAATGTCAAAACAAAGTATTCCTGAAATGCTTTTAGAAATATGAAATTATATATTAACAGTTAGCCTTTTAACTTGAACGATAACCAAGTGATTGATTTCAGCCCATGAAAATTGAAAATCATTACATATTTCTACTTGTTAGTGTATCCATTTGTTCATGTGTTTGTTTTTTGATCAGTCTATTTGTTTATAAAAGAATAACAAAGATGGTTGAAATTTAATGTTTGACTTGAAGAAAACTAGTAGAAGAGTCACGCATTCGGCCTCGTGTAGTTGACATGCACAATGGAATGTGATGTATTATTATATTATATTCTTTTGCACAAAATGAGACATGCCTTTGTAATTATGTGGGAAGAACAATGTTATTAGGTGCTGGTTTGTAGGGCTAGGGTCTAAAAATGGAGAATATGGAAGTACACGTTTTGTGATGTCACATGAAAACAACAGATAAATCCTAGTTGTAATAATAGGCAACAGTACCAGATTGTCCTCAGATGGTCTCAGTCAGAGTCAGATTTTAATGATTTATGAATACAAAGATGGAAAAGGGTTACCATGCTCTCTTGAATGACCTTTAAGAAAGATAATTTGTTGGGTTTTATGCAAATATTTGCACACATTTTACCATTATTCTATAAAAAGAACTCCAAAATGTCTAAAAAGGAGTCATATTTGAATGTATTAGTTTGTTTCTTATAGCTTTTCTGAGATTTTAAGTATTTCCATTATGGTTGATTTGCGCCAAATATGTTGTGCAAAATCCCCAATGTCATTTATGCCAAATTATGAATAGTTAACCTTTCAACCAGTGATACATTCCAATCCCCAATGTCATATATGCCAAATTATGGATAGTTAACCTTTCAACCAATGATACATTCCAATGTTATAATGTTGGCTTTTTACATGTGAAAGTGGAGAAATGCCAGGTGTAATGGGTTGAGAAAATCTTGATTGCCAGTATGCTCTGGTGGAGGTGCCTTTGGCTACATTTTCAGAATCCCTTAAAAAAACAGTGATTATGGATACAATAGCATTTACAGGACAATATGTTGTAAGGTGTCAGATAGTATTTTCTTTGAAGTTTAATTTATGCTCCATCTCTCTCTCTCTCTCTCTCTTAAACATTTTCCTACTGTCCCTGCAGTTTGTAGGCAGGTAAATCATATTACAGAATTATTATTTGGAAAACATACCCCAAAAACATTTCAGTATTCATCTGTTTTCATTTTTATCTTACAGCATCAGTAATTAAAGTGCAAGGCATTGGTCTCAATGATTTTCATTTCCAATCAATGTGACCACCAAAGTGCTGGGTATTCTGAGGTGACCTCTGATGAGAAGCACTCTAAAGAGAACATCCCATTAGCATGGCAATTGAAAAATAAAGTGACCATCAATAGCATCAAATAATTTTTTTTTTTTTTTAAATGTAAAAACCTGGAAATTTTTTATGTAAAGACAATACATGTATTAAAACTTTTCAAAATTAAATTCATAAATTGAATTAAGATCTTTGTATGGCTGAGTTGTTGTATATCCATGAAATAATTATCATTTATGGCATAATGTTATTTAACAACTTGGCATGTTTCTAGTTAACTCCAAACACCATACACATTAATTGCATTCCCTGTGTCTAAATGAATTTGAAGGAATGAAAGGTTTGACCATTCATCTTTAATGGGCCCACGTTAAAGAATACTTTTATCAAAGAGTTTAAGTTATATAACCAATTCTGATTTCATTGCTTAAATGGTGAAGCAGATGATTTGTTGACATTGTGTTTGGCACACTTTTATGAATTAATAGTTCAGAAAAGGAGTTGGATATGGAATGAATGAGATTTGATCACTTACTTAAATGTGTACATGTAAGGAAAATCTAAGATTTAAAAGAAAATTTGAATAGAGTATTTCTTTCAGCTGTTAAACTTTACAGCTAAATGAACTTGTGGAGTATATGTTTACATACAGGTCATTTATATGTGACACATGATGACATCACTTCTCAGAAATGCTCAGATGCTTTGGTAATTGGCATGACACAGTAATTGGACATCATAGTATACCCTCTTCTAATTTTAAATATGAAAAGCTCCATAATATTCTAACACCATCCTGTTTGTCATACCCCCCCCACCAGTTTTAAAACAGAAGGCATCAAGGATATATAAAAAGAATATACCTGTATGCTGCCTGAGGGTCCCAAATACTGATAGCTTATTGGTGTTTCAGATCAGATGGGACTTTCTTTAGCAGCACAGTCGCCATATTTGCTTGGGCCAGTCAATAGTTTCAATCAGTAGATGAGATGTAGTTCACTATCTTTGAAGTCCTCAGTAATTCTGTACATTTTTGGACTTACATCACTTTGAACACATGTATAAAAGAGTTGAACCTATCTATTTATTCAGTTTGTTTTAACAATATTAAAATTAGACAGTGCAGATATTTGGATGCAGACAGTTTTTACTGAAATAGACTATTCTGGAAACCAGAACTGGACAGCAAGCAGTCAGTTAGCTAGTTTACATCGGGAGCTTCCATTTGCGTTGAGATGCTAATAATTTGACAGTGTTGGGGACCCCTTGACAACAGTCAGGTTAGAAATATCAGCAACAACAAAATTTTGTTGCCTTTGTTTTTTCTTTTGTTTGTTCAAGCTTTTTGATAAATTATCATTTACAGATATGATAAATTGTCATATAAAGATTCTTTCGTGATACTAGTATTTCAGAACAAAGATTTCTTTATTTCAGTTCAACTGCCATGCTGTTGGATTTATTTTTTCTAACATGATATAAGAAGTTTTTACATTGCCTTCACCATCTCAGAAATCTCTGTTGTAGGTTTCCTGCTTAAAAAAAGGTAAAGAAAACCAACACATGAATAGTGTTCCTGACTTGAGCAGCTAACGCTTAAACCAGGATCACATATTTTGTGGCAAAAATGGCATTAGTTACATTGGGCACTGGCATTGTATTTTCTTCAAAAATTGTAGTACATATTTAAGTCACATTTATTCAAATATTTCTTTATCAGCACTAATTGTCATTGTCAATGAATGCTAGAAATGACCACTGTTATCACTCATGCCATTGCCAGTTTCATTTTTTATGACTTGCATCCATTGAGTGATGTGTCAAACAAGGGATTCATAAAACATGACATCAGTGCTTGTCCAACATTATGTTGTACCACATCTACACAAGTCTTCTTTGAGAGAATTATCTCAGATATGTATTTTAAGGTTTAAAAAATACATAATATCCTGCTTGACCCGAGCATCTAAATTTGCATTAACAACTGTTTCTTGGGCTTACAGAGCGATAGAGTCATATGTAACAGTAAGTATCTTATTTCTCTTGATTGGAAACTTCATTGATGTATTACATTATCCAGTTATGCAAGAGTTGCTCTGCATACCAGCAACATCTATCCCTTCAGAAAGGGTCTTTAGTACTGCAGGAGTGTTTCAAGCCAAATAGCAGCAATCACTTCTGAGAATGTTGTCTTACTATTTCTCGACAAAAAAGTGACCATACCTTAATGTCTCTTTTGTGAACATTATGAACCGGGGGTTTTGATAGAACACATAAACATGTTTTTCTTCACAAACATTCATTTACTGATCTTTTGTTTCAAGCAGAGCTCAGTAAACAGACATGGTCGAGACCAGCTCCAGTTTTGTCCAGTTGTAAAAGGCTTTTGTTTTCATCTGGTCACATTAAATATTTTGTGTTCTCTCTTGTTATGGGGAAATGTATTGTTGTTTAACTTTGCAGAGTTATAAATAAAACAGGGTTTTTATCAAAGCCCAAGTTGCTTGTGAGAAAGAATATGGTTTCTAGTCAGTCATATTTGGTTTATATGTGATTTTATTTGAACTGCTTGTGTCACATAATTAGTCTCTCAGGTTTAAACCAACAACAAAGTATTGGAATAATTGATAATAGTAATTTACTATATTATTTTTTTCCTATTAAAAGAAAGAAATTTTTTAAAATGATAATATATATTTGCTTGTTTTTGTCCCATGATTGTATAGCAAGATATGAATCTATTAATAAGTTTACTTTGTAATCCAAAAGAGCTTTATAATCAGGAGTAATAATTCTGTAACTCTATTCTGGATATTTTATTTACCTTCTGGTTGATTTTTATAACTAACTTTTTGATAAGTTTAATATTTTCTAAAACAATTACAGTGATTATTATATTTAGTGGATATTTTGATGAAATAAAAAGGAAGATGTTTTTGTTTTCTTATTCAGATTTATTACATGTAAGGAAATTGCTCATTATTTCAGTACATACTATGCAAAATTAACATTTGAAATCATAAATGATGTCAGTGACCAATACATGTTGATACATATAGCAACACAGATACACCATATTGCAATATATTGCCTTACATTTTTTTCTGGCAATAGTCGTCCCTAATGTATGTGTAGTCCTAGCACCCTTCCTTCATGACTGAAAATGGACTTGTCCAGGAACCGAAAAAAGAACTTTGAGCAGGCCCATTGTTTACACTGAAAATTCTTGATTAAATTGAAACACAAACAAGGTAACTGTTAGGGGTATCCTGGCAATAGTAATGTTAAAAATTACAAGATTCTTAATTTTCAGATTATTTTTTAAATTTTTTTTATAGTTTCATGACCACTTTTCAGAGATGACATGTCTTGAGCAGCCATTTTTTTTGCAGACAGGAGTTGTCTCAGAACAGGTTTTATGCTATTGCTGGCTTCCTACAGTTCTTTAATAATACAAACATTATTTCACTTTTCATCGCCAGCTTTCAGTACATTTTCTTTTCATAATGATTAAATTACTTTATACCTCTTTAACTAAACCAGAAATACCATATAAATAATTTCAGTCACAAATATAATCCAGTTTAGGCTGTTTCTGTAACTGTCTAAAATGGAACATAACTTTACCTGCTGAAACAGTTCTCATCATTTACCTTCATGGTACTGCTCTGGTGTCCTAGTGGTAAGAGCGTCTGTCTCGGATGTGGGAGGTCATGGTTTCGATCCTCAGTCAAGTCATACCAATGACTTATAAAAATGGTACTAACAGCTGCCTTGCTTAGCACTCAGCATTAAGAGGTTAGTGTTAGGACTGGTCGGCCTGATGTCAGGATAATATGACTGGGTGGGACATGATGCTACATGTCTGCAGCATGATGTCCCAGTGCTAGACATCACTATAAACTGCCACACTGCAGAAATCATAGCGATGTGACTGAATTTTTTTTAAAGCTACGTTAAAAATTTAA
The DNA here is from genome assembly GCA_028554795.2 of Sinohyriopsis cumingii. Taxonomy (NCBI): domain Eukaryota; kingdom Metazoa; phylum Mollusca; class Bivalvia; order Unionida; family Unionidae; genus Sinohyriopsis; species Sinohyriopsis cumingii. Next base: position 145,719,300 of record CM068824.1, read on the forward strand.
ATCACACACACATTCATGGTGCTGTAAATTTATACAAGTGGTTTCTTTAATTTAGCAGTTACAACTCATTTTCACTTTTAATAATTAAATTTTCTTGGTAGTATGTCAAACTGCAGCATTGATCTTGAAACTTGCATCAGTGGCTGTCCAGAGTTGTTGGGTTGATGGGTTTCAAAATATTGTCAGCACTGTTGATGGAATAAGTACATTTGCCACACAAATTTACCACAGGTTTATGAAATGTATATACTTATTAAACCATGCACAAAATGTACATGCAGTAAAGTAACTGTCCTTTATTAGTTCCCCTTCTTTGCCCCCTTGCATATTCAGGGATGTTTCTGGGCTGGTATGTTTTTGAGTTTGTATCTAAATGTGTTTTCTTATATAAGACAGTTATTGATATAATACTTGAATATTTTAATTAAATATTTATCCAGCCATGGACCAAGGAATCTGAGATAAAGAATTTTCCAGTCTAATTTTTTAATTCATCTTTACCTAATGTTTTCAAACCATTATTCTCTTAAATAGTTTAAACAACATCATCTCTTGGATCTCTGGAAGTGAAAAGCCCTTATAATGGACCTCCAGGAGTGAAAGGACCTATAGAAGAGAAAGGCCCTTAAAATTGGCCACTTGAAGTGATAGGCCCTAATAATGTTAAGTTACTTTGAGAACTGCCTGCAGATGTCCATGCAGAGTTAGTCCTAGCTGGGCAGCCACCTATAACAAATGTGCCATTCAACTTAATCTCGAACACAACTGTTACAATGTTTATCTGCACAAAACTAGTGTTCCACAAGGCTTATCATAGGCAGACAACCATTCATTCCACCTTTGCTAAAATGTTAAAATATCCGCAATGGACAATCATATGAAGCAGTTTAGTGCTTACAAGATAATGTGGAGGACTGCTGCCAGAAAAAGTCATCCAAAAATAGCAGCTAGTGGGAACAGCAATAATCATCAAATTTCTAGGTCATAGGACATAGATAAGGCTTGGATAAATATTTGGTATGCATTTCACATCTGTGTGCCCCCCAAGATGATGGTGTTCTAGTCAACATAGAGGAGACTGGTTTATGTTAAAGCAGTGCTGTACAATACTTGGAATTAGTCAGATTTAGTGATGGCTATTATTTGGGTGGGGATGGGCAGATCAAACTATAACTATAGATATCTGTAGATTGTCAAAACTTTATATTGACGGCTGCAGTGGCCTAGTGGTTAGAGCGTCCACATCAAATGCTGGAGGTTGCAGGTTCAAACCCTGGCCAAGTCATACCAAAGACATAAAAATGGTACTTGCCTCACTAGGTGCTCAGCATTAAGATTTAGTGTTCAGACTGATCGTCCTGGTGTCCTGATACTCTGACTGGGTGGGACATCATGTTACATGTCTGCAGCATGATGCCCCAGTGTTAGACATCACTATAAACTGTCACACTGTAGACATTGTAGTGATATGACTGAAAAGTTGTTAAAGCTACATTAAAAAACTAAATCATACATACACACACACACACTCGAGACTTTACTAAAAAATTAGTTTTACATAAAAGTTGATAATTTAAAGCAAAGCTTTAAAGGTAATCATTTTAGAACAGGTGGTTTTCACTTTTAGGCAAGCAGCACATACCTTGATCTGTTGAAGCATTATGTAATGACAAGCATGGATGTATGTTATTCACATCTGGGTTATATATTTGAAATATTTGTCTGCTTTCAGTGATGATTGCGACAGAAGAGGAAATGCGTATGGCAGGTGTCCCTATGGAACATCGAGATTTCTGTGCTCACCTATTCATAAAATGGCTAAAGTGTAGGCGAGACACTTTTCCTCAGGGTTCAAAATGCAAACACGAGAAACATGAGCATGAATACTGTAAATTTGAAGAGTAAGTATGATCTACACGAATCAGTTGGAAGAGCATAAATCATCAATTCAAACCTAAACTGGGGCCCTGAGTGGTCTAAAGCGCTCTCCGTTACGGATCACTGCCATCTCACCTCTGTCTGCGTGGGTTCGAGTCTCGGATTCGGCCAATGTGGGTATTTGAGAAAGCTTGCCAGTAGCTTTTTGTGTGTCGGTGGTTCTTTCCGGGGTTTTCCCGGGTTCTTCCTCCGCCATTAATACTGGCCGCCATGTATAGCCTATTGTGTGCTGAAAAATGGCGTTAAACCCCACAACAACAAACATAAACTTTGCTTGAGTCAAGCCTGACCTTATTTTTTTTAACTAAAATGAGGTATATACTCAAAATAATGTTCTGTATGACCGTATTTTGATATTTTAACTTAGTATTAAGGTTTTCATCAATCTTACAAAAGAGAAGTGCTTACAGTTATGTTATTCATGTTACAGAACCAAGGACGTCAGATCAGTAGGATTTATATTGCCATAAATTTTACATGGGGGGGGGGGGCCGAGTGGTCTAAAGCGCTCACCGTTCCGGATCACTGCCATCTAACCTCTGTCTGCATGGGTTCGAGCCTCGGGCTCGGCTAGCATGGGTACGTGGGAAAGCCTTCCAGTAGCTTCTCATGGGTTGGTGGTTCTTCCCTGGGTTTTCCAGGGTTCTTCCTCCACCAGTTATACTGGCCACCATGTATAGCCTATCTTGTGCTGAAAAATGGCGTTGAACCCTAGAACAACAACAACAACAACAACATTTTAAGGAGATTGCAAACAAGACTTTTGGCTCTTATAACAAAACAACAGCATGAATCAGATTTTGATGGCAGTGTGAATAAAATAATCAATATAAGCCAATTAAGTATTATGAGAAAAAGGAAGAGTTGTATTCCTCATAGTTTATTGCAAAGATTTTTCACCAAAAAAATCAAGCATTTGCAGTTTTCTTCACAAGTTTCTGCATGCTGTCCACTGATGACATTATTTGTGATTATTAAGCTTCACACTTTAAAACAGGCTTTCGGTAATTTTCTTGTCAAGATTTCCCCAATGCAGTAGTGTGTGCATGTGACAAGTGATATCATTTTTATCTCATATTCTATCTTGAAATCCACTCTGCATGAAAAACACAATGCAGAAAGACCTTGGCTGCTCTCTTGCACTGACTTTAATTTTAATTTCCAAGCATTGTTGAACTTGTAATATTTCTTAGTAATTTTTTAGCATTGGGAGAAAGTGTACATTTTGGCATCAATCAGCCAAAAAAACACAAAAGCTTCCCTTAAATATTCCTATTAAAACATTTTGAAAAACAAAATAACACCTGAGGCCATAAAGCAAAATGCTCGTGCAATTGTTTCCACCAAAATAATTTTTGGGTTGGTCTCATTTTCGTCTCCCCCTCCATGCCAAAGGTCGACTCATTTTAAATCGGAAACTCACTGGCCATCATGAACCACCTTCGATCCTTTTTTACTAGTACATGTAACACATCAGTAAATAAGGTCATCAGTTTACAGCTTCTTATGTACACATGTATGCTATTGTGCCAACAATTCTTAATTTGGATACTTGGCATGCATCATTGCACCAGTCATTTCACTGTTGAAACAGTTCATTACCCATTAGATGTGTTTTTGTAATGTGTGGATGGATCCAAACATAAGATTACCAGGGATTTTTTCAGATGTAAAAAAATATTTAAATTTTAAAAAGCAGTAGATTTCAACTATGTGCAGTGGACAGCCCTTTAGAATATTATTTCTGTTATACCACCAGTAGAATCACATGTTTGATTATCAGATATTTGTGTCGTGCAGTGCTTTAAAGAAACTGAAAGGCCGTCATAAGTCTGACTGAACACAATTGCACCAGTTAGTATGGAAACTTAAATTCCTGAGATACACTTGTTTTGTGTATGTACAGAATTGTCTTAGAATTTTGTGCCATCTCGGGCAAACTTTCTTGTTTGGGCTGGAAAGAAGTCATTTGACCAAAATGTTAAGCCCATCATGTACCTTGAATTATTAACGTAGTGTGTTACTTGGAATTTCTGCTTCACCAGAACTTCTTGCTGGAGTGTTTGACCAAGCAATATCCCTCTTTCCGGCTCTTTTTAGATAGGATTTCCATATGTATGGCTTGTAATATTCTTTTTCTTATAATTCTGAACTATTTCAGGCCAAATTTTAATGTGACACAGGAAACTTAATACTTTCTCAGTATTGTGAGGTCTGCATTGACTTTGACCTACCTTACCTGCCCAGTTTCAGGTAAAATATATTTTTTAGGATTAGACCTGATAAGCTGACTTTGGGCTAGGCCTTTAAAAGTGCACAATGTCTCTTTATTTACATATGTATTCACCTCTAGCTCCACTACTAAACAATTTAGTTCCCTAGACAGTTTTATTATAGCATTTTTGTGCAAAGAGGCACAGTTCTTTCTTTACATCTGGATGAAGATTGATTTCAACATAAATGGTCACTGCTTTAATAGCTGCATTTGTGAATTTATTTTCTATCATGTCCTTTTCACAAAAGGTAATTTTGGCATCCATTGATTTCACATTCCATATGTCAGAGTTCATTTCACTTGAAATTTCTGAATACATTCTACTTAGTTCTTTAAATTCTTCTTTCTTCTATCTCACCCTTCTAGTTCTTCATTTGAATATCTATTTCTGCAGGATTCATATATTTGGCATTTCCAAGTACAATTCTTTGCACGCATGTTTACATGTTATTCCTACCTGGGGAGTGTCGTCTTGTTCGTGAGATGGCAGTTTGGATCCAGAAGAAGCAGTTCCACTGAGAACCTTAATTTTCAAGCACTGTGAACTTGACAGTCCAGATTTTGTAATTTAATGTTCACAAAGTTGTTTTCTGTTAAATTAAAATTTGTCTTTTCATCATGTAGAAAGCATCTTATAGCGTTCAGGAACTCCAGGTGAGGAATTTCACTTTGGACAAATTCTGTGAAACCATGAAGTGTAAAGAACATTAAATGGTACCGTCCAAAATTGTTCTTCCCTGTAATGAACCTTAACATCAATTGTTTCCCTTTCCCTTTATCAGTTAGCATCTTTATATATGGCTTAAGCAATTCAGCTGTACATCATTATCAGCAATGCTAAGGGAATGTCACCTCATTTCACCACTGCAGTGAATAGCATGTGGAACATTTAATTTTTAACTACCTGCATCCTGCTTGCCCTGTATTTTATTTTTAGCTTTGATGGTCATAGTGTAGAAGAGCTTATAGGACAGTCTGTTGTCGATTGTGCGAAGTCCGCAAGCCAGTTAGCACAAGTCTGTTGTCGATTGTGCGAAATTACGCAAGCCAGTTAACACAAGTCTGTTGTTGATTGTGCAAAGTCCGCAAGCCAGTTAGCACAAGTCTGTTGTCCATTGTGTGAAGTCTGCAAGCCAGTTAGCACAAGTCTGTTGTCCATTGTGCGAAGTCCGCAAGCCAGTTAGCACAAGTCTGTTGTCCATTGTGTGAAGTCCGCAAGCCAGTTAGCACAAGTCTGTTGACCATTGTGTGAAGTCCACAAGCCAGTTAGCACAAGTCTGTTGTCCATTGTGTGAAGTCCACAAGCCAGTTAGCACAAGTTTGTTATTGCATCTCCTCCTAAACTACTTGGAGGATTGCCTTGAAACTTTACACACTCGTTCATCCCATGGTCTGGTAGGTCCTAAATGAAAATGGTTCAGCATGAAAAATCTTGTTATTGCAACTCCTCCTGATTGGATGCTTGTATGAACATGGGGTTGGCAATCAAAGACTATGATGGCTAGTTGGTCCTAAATGAAAATAGTGCAATCCAACAACCAATACGGCTATCATACTACTTCTCAATGGATGGTCATATCAACATGGGGTTTTCACTAAAGTCTTCTTATGGTATCTAATTGGTATTGAATACAAATGGTGTCAACATTGGATTTCCGACAAAGACCTGTCACATCTTCTTGGTCCTAAATGTTGTCATGTTGGTCTTAAATGAAAATGGTGCGAATCTGACATCAGCTGTCATGATGGCTATGCATTGAAAGCAGAGACTCATAGGAAAATTTCCTTTATCACGACACTGAAATAGTTTGAGGAAAAAGTGTTAAGGTCAAATCGCTGAATTGGAGCTCTTGAAAAACATTGATGACAAGCTACAAGAAAAATTCACTCTAAAATATTTTGGACTTTGTAAATAGTGTGGTGTAGATGGACTAAAATGAACCTTGTTCAGCGACTGTTCATTATTCTAATGTCCAGATGTAGGATGTTTAGTAATGGGAAGGATATCAGTGATCATACTCTTGACTTCATGTTTTTTTATATAATTTGTAAGAAATGTTCCTTGTAAGAAGTAATAGAAAGTATTAAGTTGTTTATATAGTTTCATTGATGTATCCTTTAAAATTAACATAAGAATGCACATTGAAAAATCTGTTTTCATCAATACTCAGATCAGCACTTTCTCCAGGACAACAAGAGTTTGGTCCCTTTACTGCAGGTCTTGTGAGTTAGGTCCCTTTACAGAGGTGATCGGAGAAATTGTGTCACATTACTCTAAAGGTGTGTTGTGCATTGTCAAAGTTAGAAATGCACAAAATTCATGGTCCCATTTTAAAGTAAACAAACTGTTACTACACATGTACTACAAATTGGCTTTTTTGTATTCAGCAAAAGCACTTTAAAACTTTTTTTTTTTTCTCCAGGTGACCTACTGCAAAGTTGAGTTGAAATGATGCCCAAACATTCAAATCAAATTACTTTTTTGCAAATATTAAAATAGAAATTTGGTATTGAAATATTTATTCTTTCCTTAGAAGATTGGAAAAATTTTGTGAAAGAAATAAAACAAGTTGAGATGTAACCTATGCAAATTTGAATATGTTTACAAGGGAACAACAGTCACTTTAAACCTGCTAAATTAACTGAGATTTACATTGTGACACAAAGTAATCGTGATGTCAAAATTCGGAATAGCCATATTGCTCAGTTCAGTTCACTGTCATTCAAGAGCTTTTGATGATGAATATGGTATAGAAAACCCTTTATTTTTCAGTGAATATTGGGAAAGATGGAAAGTCATATCATCATTGGGTTTTTGCAAGACAACTTGTGAGATCTAATTCAAATGTAATGAAAATGTTATTAGTTTGACATCCAGTACAGCCACAAAGGCAGCCATCTTTAAAAACATATTTTTGCTTTGCTACTCCTAAACGGAAATTCATATCAACATGAGGTTTTCACCAGAAGACTAATTACAATATCTTGTTGGATGTAAATGTAAATGGTTCCAGTCTGATCTCAGATATAACTGCCACAATGAACATATTGAAAATCTTGTTACTGATTTTCCTGAATGTTGGTAGTATCAATATCAACATGCGGTTTTCACCAAGAGTCTTCAAATGGTATCTACTCTGTCCCAAATTAAAATGGTATCTACTCTGTCCCAAATTAAAATGGTATCTACTCTGTCCCAAATTAAAATGGTATCTACTCTGTCCCAAATTAAAATGGTATCTACTCTGTCCCAAATTAAAATGGTATCTACTCTGTCCCAAATTAAAATGGTCGTGATCTTACATCCAGTATGTCTGCCACAGTGGATAATTTGAAAATATTGCGCAACATTATCAGGTCAACCTTCTGGACCTGTTTGCAGATTTCTTCTGTAACAAAGTGCAGACCATTAGAGATCAACTTGACAACAAAATTTCAGTTGACTCATCACCACAGTCATAGAACAGAATGTCAGAGTCAACCTTTAACAGCATTTGAGCCTGGCTCTATGGATTTCTTACATTCAGTCGCATTATAGTCGTGAACTTGATCTGACATTGACAACACTGCTGCTTGAGTGCTTAGTTTCAATATTGCCTTTACTGATCAATGTTATTAATACTTCTGTCTTAACTGGGGAATTCCCATCATTTTTCAGAACTGCCATTGTAAAGCCTCTGTTGAAGAAACCAATGCTCGACTCTAGTGATTTAAAAAAAATGCCCTCTTTCCATCCTCCCATTCATGTTAAAAAGTTTTAGAAAAAGTTGTTCCGTCCCAACTTAACTCTCATCTGAATTTAAGCAGTCTTTTTAGCAATGTACAGTCTGCATGTACAGTCTTTTTTTAGCAATGAACAGTCTTTTTAGCAATGTACAGTCTGCATGTAGTCTTTTTTTAGCAGTGTACAGTCTGCACATAGTCTTTTTAGCAATGTACAGTCTTTTTAGCAATGTACAGTCTGCACATAGTCTTTTTAGCAATGTACAGTCTGCACATACAGTCTTTTTAACAATGTACAGTCTGCACATAGTCTTTTTTAGCAGTGTAGTCTTTTTAGCAATGTACAGTCTGCATGTAGTCTTTTTTAGCAATGTACAGTCTTTTTAACAATGTACAGTCTGCACATACAGTCTTTTTAGCAATGTACAGTCTGCATGTACAGTCTTTTTAGCAATGTACAGTCTGCTTATTGTACCAAAACTGACCTTGTGTTCTGTCCACTTTCTGCTGTGGAAAGATTATAGTTCTCGTCATTTACTTGTCTGCAGCATTTGACAAAAATCGACCATTATATATTACTTCACCATCTCCAGCATGAATGTGGCATTCACTATACAGTCTTACTATGGTTAAAGTCATACTTAGTTGAAAGGACACAAATTCAGTAGGTAAATGAAAAACATTCCTGCCCAATCTATGTTCTGTTCTTGGACCCATTCTCTTCATTCTACACACTCCGCTTCTCACAAGTGTCAGAGATTGTCATCAGATGTCTGATCATTTGTATGCTAATGACACCCAATTACACAAATCTAGCCACCCAACAGAAATTGATGCTACAAACCAAGGTGTGGAAAGTCCATTTCTGATCTGAAGTCATGGAAGACATGTAACAATTTGCATATGAATGATTTTAAACTGAATACATCAGCTCCATTTGCAGCTTTATTTCAGTTGAAACCACTAAAACACTTGTGTGATCCTTCATACTTTCTAGACTGGACTATTATTATTCTCTTCTGATATGTTAGCCTCAGTGTTTACTCCAAAAGCTTCAAAAAGTTCAAAGTACAGCTGTTCAGTTATCTTTAGAGTACCAAAAGCTGGCCATTCCTCTCTAGAAACAAACACAAAATCTGATCTCAGTGCTACATTTTGTTCAATGTCTCCAGTCCAAAATACCTATCTGACCTCACCCATGTTTACACTCCATCTAGATGCTGTGCTTCTCTTCCAATGCTATTCTCATCATTCCCACTATCAAAATGAAGTCCTATGGACAACATTGTTTTTGTATATCAGGGCATAAAAATTTTACCAAACCTTTCAGATTTATGCAAATGATGCTGATCAGCGCATAATTTCAGCTGCCTTTAGTAAAAGCAAATATTTAAAAACATCAAATGATTTCTCGTGCACCACTCAACAGAATTGTAAAATTTATTTAGAGGAAACTATCATGGCATCCTGGCATAGAGGTCTTTAAACTTTATACAGATGATGCCAATCTACTATCAGATATGGCCACTAATATCTAAATAAAGAAAAACATTTTTGCAATTTCTTTTGAAGAATTTGACCAGACTTTATAGAAACTGTCCTTGCATAAAGAAAAACATTTACACAGCTTTGTCTAAAAGATCTATTGACCAGAATTTGACCAACTTTAACTCAAAGCATCCCAGCTTAGTGTCCTGTCAATATTTTACAAGTTATGCTGATGTGCCATTGAATATGGATGAAGATAGGAAAAACTGGAGAAACTTTGAGACCGTTACTTTTCTAACATGTGCAATCATCAGCATTGGAATAAATGTCAGTATAAAACATCCTGCAGACCTAGATTTCTTTGTCAACTGCTCTAGCATTTGACTGAATAAGATGTCAACCAAGTGGAAGATGTCGGGACCTCTTGGGACTATTGTTTATAATTTGTTCCTGTACTTTTATGAACAATGCAAAACAAATTTACAATACCGGGGTCCTAATCCTGAAGATTATCATCATATCTCTTCGGGTATGACAGACAGACAAGTGAATTAGACTTATTCATGGTAAATTCGAGTAGTGTAGGATGGCTTAGTTCAGGGTGTCAAACATACAGCCTGCCAGACTCATTAGTCGGGCCCACAGATTTGGTCTCTTGTCAGTGTCCAGTTTGTATGATTATCATTGTTGGTACATACAGCACATTTATATCAAATCTGGCCCAACGTAGCGAATGAGATGGACACCTTAGCCTATTGGACAAGAAGAATTCATGGTGCATTTGAATGTATGATTGTTCTCACAATGATCACGACTTAAACGATCAAACATGCACAAAACAATTGGAACTTCTTCCAATAATCCCAATAACATAGTTTATATTGATTCAGTGTGCCATTATGAAACATGGAATGTGGTGATGGCTTGAACAGTTTTGAGGCCTTTTAGACTAAATGTTTTTGTAACAACCGTTCTTATTGCTAAAGATATTATAACTATAATATACAGTATTCTTTCTTTATAATGCTGTCCATTTGAACATGCTGCCTTATAGTGAAACTGCATTATAATGAGACATATGATACATTTTTATACTACCACTTAATAAAATAGGATACATGCCTATGCCAGATTTATAATAGGAAACATATTATATGAATGGGTCTTAGAGTGAGAAAATGCAGTAATTTTGTTAAAATTAGCAAAACCCTTCTAAAGAAGACAGGCAAAAAATTGCAGATAATTTATTCCATGGTAATAATGAAAGATAAAACAGAACTTGGCTACTGTGGCTAATTGTCATACCAATTTTCCAATATGGTTGTAAAATGCTTGTCTGTAACAAACTTTCCCATTCAGTATTGTTTCCTTCAGTATTTGGTTTCGGAAATTGCTACATGATCAGTGTAAAGTAGGACATAAAAAATTAATCTGGTTGTAATATATTTTTCATTACTTGCCCACCTTTTTTATTCCAGTCATATATTGAGGATGAAGGAATATGAAAGGGAGAAGAGGCTTCTTGCAAGAGCAGAGAGAATCAGAAAGAAAATGGCAAGGAGACCCAAAGAAGAATTAGAAGAATAAATTAGAAGTAAATTATACTAATTGTGTAAGTGTGCTGGAAACATGCATAAGGACATGAGATAATAATGCTTCAATATATATTTTCTCAGAGCTGTGCTGTCCAGAGCAATTCATTTGTTCAAGGCAGTTAGGTACATCGTCGTATGAAATATCTTGTTCTCATTTGATTGGAAGAATTAGAAATATTAAATGTACTGTAAGCATGCTGTAAATAAATTTTAAATTAAACCTTCCTGTCTTGTGTCTAATAAATATAAACACCTGAAGGCCTGACAATTTGACATTCTTGTGGCTGAATTTTTGTCATTTTCACACAAAATTCTTGCAGCTTACAGCACCCGCTCTCTACAACTCTAATGCTATAGCACACACTGTCCAGTCCATAACTTGAATGTTATACAGCACGGTACATAAGCACACAGTACATAACTGAAATGTTACATCATGCACTGCACATCTCAAATGCTATACCACTCTCCATAACTCAAATGTTATAACACACTCTGTAACTCTGAAGTTACACTACACTGTGCAAAACACAAATGCTATACCACATACTCTCCACAATTCAAATTTTATACTACACTGCATGACTCTAGTTATAAGACACTCCACAACTTGATTGCTATACCACATATTCCACAATTCAAATCTTCTGTCACACACATTCCGTAACTGAAATGTTATACCACACTCTCCATAAGTCAATGTTATTCCACACACTGTTCAACTCAAATGCTATACCACTCTTCAAATTTAAATGTTCTGTAACTTGGCACAACTCAAATGTTATACCACACACTGCAACTCAAAAGTTATAGTACATGCACTCCACAACTCAAATGTTATATCACACTCTGTAACTCGAATGCTATACCATTCTTCACAATTTAAATGTTATACCACTCGCTTCAACTCAAAAGTTGCCTTACACTTCACGACTTGAATGTTATATCATACACTCCATAACTCCAATGTTGTACCATACTTCCTCCACAACTCGGATGTTGCATTTTGACCATTAATTTGGAGAAAAATGGGAATTGGGGAGGCAACTAAATGGGTGACCACAGACCCGTGGTTTACATGTAGCACATCTTGGAACTGGAGAGCCACATTAATAGGAGTACTAGCTATTTTTGTAAAATAGATTCTCTTTTGGACAACTTTCTTAACCAGTATGAAAAAAAATCATTTCATAAACCCAATGATTTTCTTTTTCCTTTAATAAAAAATACATCTTTATTAAACACATCTTTATTATTGTCAAAGTTGTCACATTTTGAAGTGGCATCTTGTTTTTACTATTATCTATTGGAAATGAATTTGAAATGCTGCACAAGCAGCTAAATATCGATCTTTGCAAATGAAATTCCTCATTCATATTAAAAAGTGTTTAGCCAGTGGAGAAATTTATACTGATTTTCAGATCAGTCTTCACCTGCATGTTATCCTTCTTTTGACTGATCCAAAGGTAGTTATTACTATGACTTTTATTTTTTATGCAAACCAAACTTTGTGGCATTGGACCAATTAAAAGAAAAGTACTTTTTCATTTTCTGGCAATGCTGTTTGTTCATTATCATTATTGGCTAATTTTTTCTTGCTTGCGCATAGTACAGGAGAGCGTGTGCTATGACATTGACATTGGCAGGTTAAAGTTTATGCAATCTGTTACGACTTTTTGGTCTTAAACTTTGTAACAAAAGAGCAAAAACCAACAAGTTCTGTAAAAATTAAACAAATAATTTAGTCCCCTAGAATACAAAGTGAAAATTTAAAAAGAGCTTACAGTATTGTGAATTAAATGCTAAATAGTCCAAAAAGTTGTAGCACAAGTCCTGAAGTATAAGGTATTCTGAATGAATTCTATTGGTGTTGCAAGTGAATTCCAGCAGTGTTCCAAATGAATTCTAGTTTTGATTGTGCTGATGTACCCATAGCCTGGAATAGTGTTGATGTGCTAACAGTCTTGATGTATCACAATGATATAATCCAAAATGTCTTTGAATGACTTCACAATAATTTTTGGTATTTAATCCAAAAAATTTAATGAGTAACTTTTAATTACAATGAATAATTTTAATAAGTCCTCTCAAATTTAAACTGAATACAACTGAACATTCTGATTCCACTAGTTAGATTTTAAATGAGGAATAACAGACTGTAAACAATATTCATTTCTGTAATCTTCTCAGGTCAGATGAAAGGCTGTGTCTAGAACATAAACCTAGTAAACATATTTACCTTACGTGGTGCTCTACAGTTTCATATTTTGCATAGGGTTAGAATTTTAAAGAGAATGGATTTCCCTGGGTTTCCTCACTGGTTATACTGATTACTTAAAAAAGACCTTGTATATCTTAGGTATTGTTTAAAGAACCTTTACTTCTCTTTATTTTGGTGTATGATTGATAGGTGTAATTTGGGTTATAGAGTATACAGTTTGGTCTTACTCCAGATGTGCATTTTTTATATGTAGTAATTCATCCATTGCACGTTCAGAAGCTGGTATTGTCTAGTTGAGCAAAATTCATTTTCCCTATTTTAATAGGTGCTAAAGATAGTGTACTTTAGACTAATTCAGGCTGATTTTTGTAGTGTAAGGAGCAGTCATTTTAGTTACCAGTGTGCTTAGATCATGTACAATTTCCATAAGTACAATATCCAAAGAAACGTCAAGCCACATTACATCAAAGTAATGTAGAGGTATGCCATCATTCTGTCCACTGTGCATGTTTCAAATGCAAACAACTTCACCTTATGTATGTCACTTTCTCAAAAGGGCATAATAACTGGTGAGTGCCCCCTTACAAAACATTAGGCATGTAGGCCTAAACTCATACCCTCAATTATGGACAAATGTCTATCACACAATACAAATTAAATATATATATATACTCTTGGACAAAAGCCAACACATAATACAAATTAAGTATACATAACAAATGAGCCTGGCATGATTTGCAGGTTGATGTACATGCTATGACCCTGGCATCAATGGCATTGGCAGGTTGATGTTATGCTATGACCCTGGCATCATTGACATTGGCAAGTTGATGTTATGTTATAACCCTGGCATCATTGGCATTGGCAGGTTGATGTTATGATATGACCCTGGCATCATTGGCATTGGCAGTTTGATGTTTATGCTATGACCCTGGCATCATTGGCATTGGCAGGATGATGTTATGCTATGACCCTGGCATCAGTGACATTGGCAAGTTGATGTTATGTTATAACCCTGGCATCATTGGCATTGGCAGGTTGATGTTTATGCTATGACCCTGGCATCATTGGCATTGGCAGGTTGATGTTATGCTATGACCCTGGCATCATTGGCATTGGCAGGTTGATGTTATGCTATGACCCTGGCATCATTGACATTGGCAAGTTGATGTTATGTTATAACCCTGGCATCATTGGCATTGGCAGGTTGATGTTTATTCTATGACCCTGGCATCATTGGCATTGGCAGGTTGATGTTTATGCTATGACCCTGGCATCATTGGCATTGGCAGGTTGATGTTATGCTATGACCCTGGCATCATTGGCATTGGCACGTTGATGTTATGCTATGACCCTGGCATCATTGGCATTGGCAGGTTGATGTTATGCTATGACCCTGGCATCATTGGCATTGGCAGGATGATGTTATGCTATGACCCTGGCATTGGCAGGTTGATATTTATGCTATGACCCTGGCATCATTGGCATTGGCAGATTGATTTTATGCTATGACTGGCATCATTGGCATTGGCAGGTTGATTTTATGCTATGACCCTGGCATCATTGACATTGGCAGGTTGATATTTATGCTATGACCCTGGCATCATTGGCATTGGCAGATTGATATTTATGCTATGACCCTGGCATCATTGGCATTGGCAGGTTGATATTTATGCTATGACCCTGGCATCATTGACATTGGCAGTTAAACACCATTCCGCATACAGTCATGAGACTTGATGGATGATGGGTATGTTCATCTTAGTGGTTACCAATCTCAATGAGCAAGAGAAGGTTGCAGTGACTTTTCATGTTTCATTGATTACTTATGGTTTAGCTCGGTTCCTTGGATCTTAGATGCTATGATGTGTATTGTCTCAAAAGGAATTGGATGTACTAATATATATATATATATATATATATATATATATATATATATATATATATATATATATATATATATATACGTACATACACACACACAATCCACTTGCCCAACTCCCTAGACAAGCTTAAATTGGGTTTGGGCAAGTTCAGATTTGCAAGGAACTAGCCCATGGGCAAGTTCACAGAACTGAGAATGGGATACAAGAGACATGAAATTTACTGAACGTCAGTGGTCTGGGTAAAATATATGGAGGGGGATTACTGCCATAATTCTATGCATGTATTTTCTAATCTTCCTTAATGCATTGTTGTAAATGGCTGCTTGCAAGTGCTACATTCATAATTCTAGTCATAAATTTTCTATTCTTCATTGATGCAAGTTGTAATAGCTGCTTGCATGTGCTTAGATCTACTTTTCTTCTGCGTCATTCTACTGAATTACTGAATTGATCCTGTAGTATGTCGTATGGCAAACGCTATGTCAAAGTGTTTCCTTTTCCAGAAATAATTAATGCTCCCCACGGAGCTTTAAGGCATTCATTTTGTGTCGATAAACATAGTAACTCTTTCAGTCCCCATTTTTAAGGTGTATGTTAGCAATGAAGTTTTAATCGTTCTCTAAAACCATGTGCTTTCTCAAAGATCTATGTGATTTATAGCACCTTATGAAAACAAAAACGCATGCACTGCAGCAGGGTGGACTGCTTCAACCCCAGTTTTGACGCACTTAAGTATATACTTTCACTGTTTAAGAAATCTACTTCTTACTCTCATTACTTTGGTAACATTAGTTATTTTAGCAAAGTAAGGATCAGAAATGACAATGATATATTCCCTCGTATTCTTCCTAACAAGCTTTCACAAGACAACCCCTGGTTGTAAGGATCGTTTTGTACATCACCCATTTTGACGTACTCACAGATGTCTAACATTTCCTATGATACTATTATATATAAGCTCATGCAAAAATAATGTATTTCAGAACAACATCAATAGCACATACAAACAAAAATTTATTTTTTTTTTTAAATTAAGCATTCCTAAAGATTTTCTTATTCTTATCAGAATCTTCATTTTGGAACATATTTTGTTGCAAAAGCCAAAATAATAAAATTTTGAAAATTCATGTTTGTATCATGAGAAAAAAAATATGTGTGATTAAAAGTATTAGATTTAGTGTATGGTTGTTTTCTTAATTTTCACTGTTAATGTACAGAACCTCAACCTTTGAATGTATTTTTAAATAAATAAAAAAGCAGCTTTAAAACTAGTTAGCATCCTTAAAAACTTTTGTCTCAAAAAGTGGGAATAATCAGAGACAAAAGACATAATGTTACAAGAGATTTTTCATCTATTTATTGTAATTTATACCATTATCAAACCAATTAAAAATAATAAATTGGTTCAACAGTTTTAAAAATACAAATATAGCACCCTTAGGTTCTAATTATTCAGATGCTGTTTGTGACATTAAAGATTTTTTTTTAAACTTTAAAGAATTTTGTAAATATGAATGTAGTGACGCATGATTCTGACTTATTAAGTGTGCTGCTCTTTGCAATATAAATTTAAAGTAGTTTAGTGAATTATCTATGATCAAAGAGAGAGAGAAAGAGAGAATGCACCAAAACTGCATATTTCATTAAGTTATTGTAATTGTATACATGTATCCTTGGTTGATGAGCGTGTTTTGGGAAAGTCTTAAGGTCTTTCCTTCAGCAAGTATCAACAAGAAAAAAAAGCTCTACTGATCTTACTTGATAATTATACAGGGTAGAATTTTGTGATCACTGTCTTTTTATTTGGTTTGATTTTATTTAATTGCCTACATGTATCCTGGGTAGTTGAGGGTGTTTTGGGACAGTCTTTTGCTGTTTAAGGGTAGTCATGGAGTCTTTCATCTGGTGATAATTACCAATATGGGGAAAAAACTCTCCTGGTCTTGATAATTAAATGCAGGATTTTACTGATCACTGCCCTTTTTAAGGTTTGTTTCAATATAATTGTAATCATGTATCCTTGGTAGGTGAGAGTGTTTTCGGACAGTCTTGAGCAAGCCCAATTACTTTCATGGTGATAGGCAGAAAATTTAAACTGTTGGATGTCTAATTCATGCATAAATTGTTGGAAATAATCAAACATAAAATTGCTGGATTAATTTGGGGTGGCAGAAAAGTGTTAGAAAACATTGCTTAAACTTTAAGAAAAGTTTTTGCTTTAATATTTTTCAAAGGAATGGCCTATGGAAATCTTGAGGATGCACACATTATGGTTAACAATTATTGGTTGCTTGACATGGTATTAGGTAAGGAACCAACAGTCTACCATTTCTCTGCTAAATGGCTTGTCAAATGTCAGATGCAGGAATAGGTTGCAGATGTGCCTTAGATGTCTTCTGATTGGGATATCCTACCATTTGACAAGTGCGACAAAATCTATGGCACTTATAAAAATCACTTTTAATTTTTGGCAAATAAAAATGATTCAGGATCTTGTGACAAGTTTTATTGACACCAAAATGACCAGCTTAAGGAGTTTTACGGGCTAGACTATGAATTTCCTGTCTATACAACTTAGGAACAACAATTTGATTGCTCGCTGACCACTCATCACCAGCAGGTACCTCAAGTCAGTGGCATCACTAGGGTTGGTGTCACCCATTGTGGTAACTCATGTTGTCACCCCCCCAAAAATTCAACATGGACCGCCTTCCTGCACAAAAATTCAAATAATTTATAGACAGTCATGTGCAGTAACTCATGGTGTCACTCCCATGGACCTCATTCTTGCACGAAACTTCAAACATTTTATAGTCATTTTTGTGTCAAACCCTCTGATGGTGTCACGCTGTGCAGTCTGCACACCCCACACCCCTCCTTAGTGACGCCACTGCATCTGGTGGTCTCCATTTTCTCATAACGACCCCCATTTTTCACAAGGTAACAAACTGGTACTTATGTGACTTCAATTTCTTAAATCCAGTATTGTGTATTATCTGAGGAATAGTACTTGGGGGCCATAACTAACATTAAAATGTCTTGCATGCTTATAACGTAGTTGTTACTTTCTGCTCAGATATCTTACAACTGCAATCAGAATTTTTTTTGTTGATTAATTCTTGAAACAGTCACTAGGGAATATAATCCGACTGTTCTTGAGGCATAATTTACAAATGTATGTGGTATACAAAAGGATTCGTGTCTCAGCCAATCCAGAATTTACAGTTTTAATTTCTCAGAATTTGCAATTATGAGTGTATGTCCAATCCAAAAGCCAAATTGTGTGAAAGGCTTGTCTTTATTCATGTGAAAGTGAAAAACAAAAGGGGTTGGCAAATAAATCTATAAGAAAAATGTAACAAGACGATGCAGGTATTTGTTCCTTATAATTGCCTTCCTGTATGATAATTTTTGTTTTACACTAATTCGTCTAACAGTATTATTTTAAAGAATACCAGTTTGCATTAAATGTTTATTTTTCTCTTATATTTCCTATGAAAAGTTAAACACGGGACTGTGCATAGTTTTTATTTATTTATTTTGCTTTATTGCATAGTTGTATTATGCTGATATGTTTTGTATCATGACAGTATTAATGTATATTTTAAACAGGATAAAATAATGATAAAATCACAGACAAATGAAGATGTTTATGTGTGGGGGTGGAGGGATGGATGCTACAACAACCTGATCAGTTAAGTTGTAATCATGATGTACCTGGAAGGGAATCACCAACTTTATGACCGCTCCAGTGGCTTTGTGGTTAGAGCATCCATATCAGATGTGGGAGGTTATGGGTTCAAACCCCGGCCAAGTCATACCAAAGACTTATAAAAATGGTACTAACGGTTGCCTCACTCAGTGCTCAGCATTTAGAGGTTAGTGTTATGACTGGTCAGCCTGGTGTCAGGATAATGTGACTGGGTGGGACATCATGCTACATGTCTGAGGCAAAATGCCCCAATGCTAGACATCACTATAAACTGCCACACTGCAGACATCGTAGTGACATGACTGCAAAATTGTTAAAATTACATTAAAAATCCAAATCACACTCATCACACACGAACTTTCCAGTACTAAGTTAGACTCTGGCAGTGCTAACTCAAAACTAAGTGTATGTGTGCGTGTGTCTTTAACAGCGAGGCAGCTGTTAGTACCATTTTTATAAGTCTTTGGTATGACTCAGCCAGTCAAAGTGTGGTTGATGTTAGGAAAATATAGCAACTACAGGCAGTGTTTATCTGTTGTTTATGTAATAATTATAGGAGACTTTTGTTATGAGTCTATGCTCTTTAAATAAGTACCTGAAAAGAGTGAAAAGTAACAAGCTTTGTAAAATTCAACAAATTATGTATTTCCTTGGAATACAAAGTGAAAATTAAAAAGAAAAACGAATCGTATTGCAAATTAAATTTCAAAATAATACTAGATTTACAGACACAAGTCCTAATAATTTGAAGTCCTGAATAAAATTCAATAGAAGTCCAAAATAAATCCAAAGCTGAAGGTGTTGATATGTCAGTTATAACCTGTATACGGCTGATCGGTTAACATATTTTTTTGTTGAATCACAGTAATATAATTCCAGGTTTCAATTCACTATTAATTCCATTGAATGTATCTCTCCAAGAATTCTATTGGAGCACTTTTGTATTTCCAGAGAAAAAAAGCACTTTAATTCAATGATTTGAAGAAAATAGATTCCAGCCCAAAATAATATTGGGATGAACGTATAATACAACTTAATCGTGCTAGAATTTAAAGCACAAATGAAAATCCTTTCATTAGAAAGATTATATAGTTCTCCACTTGACATCAGGTCACAATTAGCATTTTCTAAAAATAAATATTACCTAAACTGAACTCAATTTTCGACAATGTTAAGTCCAACATACATAAGTCTTACATTACAATAGTATACAGGGCCGGCGCTACCATATAGGCAAACTAGACAGCCATCTAGGGCGCTCATTTCAGGGGGCGCATTTCTCAACAAAAAAAATCACAAAATTTTATTGTTTATAAATTTTGAAATTGATTTTTTCCGGGGGATGGGGGCGCCAGAATCTAACCTTGCCTAGGGCGCCAGATAGTCTGGCACCGGCCCTGATAGTATATAATGATATAACAAATTATTTAACAAAAATAACAAACAAACAATGCAAATTAAATATACAAAACCTTAATACAAACTGCTTCACAGACAACTAAATGGACAAAATTATGTGTTCTGAAATCATTCTCAAAAGTTGAATTCTCAAACATTTTGTTGCATTTAGCCGATTTGAAGGTTACCGGCACTACAGTACAGTTGTTAAGTAAATTGATAATGTAAGTGTTCACAAATCCTTTAGTTGTTAGCATAAATGATTCATTACAAACAGTCTTGCCTTAATGTTCAAACTTAATGTAGATATTTCCGAAATCTTTTTAATTTATCCCATTATCTGCCTAAATACATGTACATGTGTGCTTTTTCTCTCTTCCAGCTATGTCTTCATCCCAGCTCTTTCTAATCTACATATCTACATGTATTATTTACAGATATATTGTTAGACAACTTTAAATATCGCCATATGGTGCTAAGGTGCCAACAGAAATACAAAGGATACACAAGTTTCGAAATATATAACGTGATTTACTTAAAATATACCATATTTTATCTTATTGTTTTGCTCACACTGGATATTATGTTTGGGGCAAGCTCAAATTTTCCAAGGGCAAGTTCAATTTACCAGTCAGCTTTGTAAATCCCAGATATAAATATCAAAAACATATCCCCATTCTCATGCTTATACTATGTGATTAAATTCCAATATAAACTTTGTTAATTGTGCCCCAAATGGCAAGCTATGCTGCAGGCAGGAGTTCATGATCAACCGTTATTATACAAAAAATTTAAATATTGACCTTCAAACTAGGATCTTCCATCAAGAGTTCCAGTTGGCATTGATGTAAAGGTGAGTCAACAAGGCTGATGTATGTATCTTGTGTCCCTACATTCTGATTATTACAATTTTTGAAGTTTCATTATTAAAAACAAGAGTGGCAAATAAAATACCCAGAAAGAAAAGACAAAATCAGTCAAATCTTGTCTTTTTGTATGGAAATTCTGTCTCCTTATTGTCATGTAACCTAATGGGTATATTCATCATGGAGAGCACTGAGTATCAGAGGCAAAAGGATGTCACAGTAACCTGATTTTCACATTCAAACGAATACTGTCATTTTTGGCATTTAGCTCAGTTACTGCATTCTACGGAGTTATTGTTTTCGGTAGGTGTTGATTTGTGTAGTCAGTGGCTACCTCAAATTGTCATTAGTGTTGTTTAGATGCATTCATTTCATCCCACTGAAAGAATATATTATCATCTGATAAATTAATTTATTCCCACCAAGGTTCTTGATTAATTGATTGATTCCAAGACAAAATTATGTTTGCCACGGTTACACTTTAATACTTAAAGGGAGGAAACTGGTAAAGCAATGGAACGTTATTGAGAGAGTTATCTCCTCTATATCGGTAGTACGCTCTTACGCTCGCACCCACCCAAGCACCCACATCCAAACCCTCATGTGCAACACCCACTTGGTACTGGCTTCGATTAACACGTTATTGTGCACGATCAGCAATCATCACATGCGCAAATGGTTCATTCAGTGCTTTTGCACAACAATTATGCATGGTAATCAGGTTGAGAATCTTGTATGTCTCGCACCTTTGTTTTTAAAAATAGATTGCAAGTTGTATTGCCAAGGGAGAATTGTATTAACTTTATCACTAAAAAATCATCGGCCAATTTGCGTACACTTCTGATCACTGAAAAATCATAGCCGATTTGCGTACACTTTTGATCAAAGAAAAATCATCGGCCAATTTGCGTACTCTTTTGATCACTGAAAAATCATCAGGCGATTCGCGTACACTTCTGATTACTGAAAAATCATCTGTCAATTTGCGTACACTTTTGATCACATAAAAATCATTGGCCGATTTGCGGACACTTCTGGTCACTGAAAAATTATTAGCCGATTTGCGGACACTTCTGATCACTGAAAAATCATTAGCCGATTCGCGGACACTTCTGATCACTGAAAAATCATTAGCCGATTTGCGGACACATCTAGTCACTGAAAAATCATTAGCTGATTTGCGAACACTTCTAATCAATGAAAAATCATCAGCCTATTTGCGGACACTTAAGAATGGTATCCCGTTGGCGATTTATCAATATTACCATCTAGAACGTATATGAGTTCTTGTGTTTGTGTTAGGAAAGAATAGGTTGGTTGGGATGATAACGGTTCTTTTGCTTTGTGTTGTTGTCTAGAGTTTTTACCTCAATATTTTAAACCAAGTTCATATTACTTTTTACCTTGCAGATTTATTACTCAAAATCGGCACGTGCATTAATAAAAATAGCCGACACTATTCAGCTTAAATTAATGCATTTCATTGTAAAATACAACTGATGCCGTGTAATACAAGTCTGTAATCGTAATTTTTATTTAAAGCCATATGTAATAATTGAAGGGTCATCTTGTAATTATTTTTAATTGTTATTTTGGGAAAATGTTTATCGTTGGCTTTAGAGTTTGTGGGCAGATGAGAAACTTTATTTCATTAATGAAAATCAAGCACTGAAACTGGAAACTTGCAAGCCGGAACCTCTAGAGGTTGCAAATCTGCTTCTATTATAGGTGAATAGTCCTGAATTTAGAAACGTGTGTCTTTCATTTGTTCACTCCGACACCTTTCATGATCTTGACCAAAATGTTTTCAGCTTAGGATGCATTTTACCCTGTTGAATCTAAGTGCAAATAAACTCATGTAAACATAATATACAGCCATAATGTCCAACACTTTTTTTTTTAAACTTGGTGTTGGGCAGACATACAAACGTACTTGTTATTTTGTGTCTTATAAAATGATCTTGGCAGACGAATTAATTACAATATATTCTGGAGGTTTTTTCAGTGTGCTGATTTCTCGTGTTCGCTCGTTTCCACAAAAACCTCGAAGATGACGACAGCTGATATAAGTGTCATTCCAATCGTGCGTTTAACCGCGACTTTATTCTGTTTTATATTCAGGTCTCACGCATTAAAGACACACACACACACACACGCACACTGTATTCTCTAAATTTAATACTAGTATAAATTCATTTTCCATTTTTATTGAAACTCTAAATTAGTAATTGTTCGTTTCACACTTACTAGTCAATTTAAACGTATACCAAACAAATTGGATATCTGGTCAGGTGCTCCAATTGACATACGTTTTTTTTTTTTTAAATATATAAATATGTTATTCTTAATACATCCTGAACTCTCATCTATGTTCTGATTCAAGCTTAACAAGATGGCAGTTTTTAAAAGCACTCGCACTCGGTGATCTCGCACTTCAACAACTCAATCAATATATATGTATTGGGCGGAACTGGCTCAAGAAATTTCACTATTGAGGTTATTTGTATTCGTATAGTATTCCTCACAAAAATAGAGTAACAATTGTTTTTGTTGAAAATATTGTTTGAATCGATAAGGATAAACATTATCAGAGATCACCCGCAATGTTTAGTTTCCATTTAATTCCAAGTTACACTGAGTGCGAAAAGTCGTTTAAAGTACAACCCCGCGATTCACCCTAGCGGTGCACGGGCGTCGGGAAAAAAGGATTCATTTGTCAATAACTCTGCACCGACGCAGGTTACTCAATATATCCAGTAATAGCATTTTTAATTCACACAGACTAACACAATTTAGCGCACTGCTTGCTCTCCCTGGTATTAACTAGTTTAAGTAAACAGTCATTTGTTAAGGTTGAGCAATTTGTTACCTTAATAAAATGTGGTATTTTCTCAAAATATTTTCTTCTTATCCATACGTGTAGGGAATGGAGGCTATAATTACATATTTGAATAGTTTAGTTTAATCTTCGAACTCAGTAAAAAAAATTGATTAGTTCATGATGATTTCATTACATACCTTTGCAAGTAAAATTGCATCCTTACAAAATGGGTTTACACATGATCAAAAGAAAATACAAAGTAAACGAAAGATAATAACGGAGAATTAAATGAAAATTTGGTTTAAATGTGATTAGCATAGTTACTTCTTTTCCTACTTTGATCCACGTGCTTGTTTAAATCGGCAGCTAATGCTGAAAGAAAAACAACTCCAATGTTTGACGTAAAAAATAACTGTTGCGATTACTTTCCGATCCTCTGACAATTTAAATGAAAATCTGTTACAATAATCCTGAAAAACTACTGTCCATTGGCCTTATTTGTTTATCTTTGTAACTGTAATTTTATGCAAAAATTACATCACATTTCGTTAGTACGCAAAGGCGAACAGAGCGATAAAGTCAAATGATTCAACTGGTCTCGTTTCCCTCGCGAAAAGAGCACCCAACACAATGCGATTGAAAAATCTATCAATATTCACAACAACAACAACAAAAATACTGAAAAACTGAATTAAAACTCGTGCAGTTCATACATCTCTCATTTATGACCTTTAAAAGATTAAATTTTAGATGGTATGGTTCATATCCCTAATTCACAATGTACGCAGACCAGTACACAATAGGGTTCAAAAAATAGTAGAGGTAAATGCTATGACATTAGTGCCAGAAGGAAAAGGAAGAAAAATAGTGACAAATATAACAAATATAAAAAGGAGAAAGGGTGATTAACGTTGATCCATAGCAATCATGAAAGAGGTACTTCATGATTTCCTTTCCCTTGTTTGATCGCTGAAGAAAAAAAATCTAGTGAATTTCCGTCAGCTATTTTTGTACGTGCTGGTGAGAACACGATAGAGAGAGAAAGATAAGAAAAAGAAAGAAAGACTCGTTTTCTTAATCGATATCTTATTCTCTAACTGCGACTGGTTCTGTGCATCTTCACGATCTGCGAGGGTTAACTTACACAGGTGTTCGATTTCATCTTTCTACTAGGAATGAGATGAACAAAATGTGAAACACTAATTATGTATAAAAAAAATCATTAGCATTTGAGTTGAGGGATATCTCTCTCTCTCTCTCTCTCTCTCTCTCTCTGTTTGTAACATACGGTACTATGGTTACAAAGTTTGACTTCCATACCGTATTATTCGTCTTCTATCGAAAAGTATTACAATGAACGAATATTTTACGGCTCTCTGTCTCCTTTAAAAAATATTGTTATAATTCAATTCATTGTTTTCTATGCACATGTACATGAGTTAAATTAAAATCTATTTTGTATTTATTGTCACTCGAAAAGGTCTATCTACATACATAAAATAACTATACAGCCTCTCGGACACATTATTTTACGATGTGGATGCTAACAATAACAAAAGTAAAATAATAACGAAGCAGACTAAGTTAGTAATACAATAACAGTAGAGAAACAACATAGCAATAATAATAATAATAATAATAATAATAATAATAATAATAATAATAATAATATAACTCTAAACATAATAATACATAAATAAATAATAATAATAAATAAATAAATAAAAAATAATGATATTGCTGACAGCAGTGAGGGAGGGTGGTCGCGTAGAGTGGATAGGGTTCTGATTTGATCTATAATTTGAATAATGTATATTCACATCATTAGACCATTAGTTGATAAATCACTTCCACCTCGTTTTAATTTGAAGTTTAAGAATATTCCAACAAAATATTTAGTGGTCCTTAAGATGATGATGATGATGATGATGATGATGATGATGATGATGAACACTTTTAAATAATACAATTAAGATGTTTTCTTCTCCACGTATTAGTCGTACTAAAAATATAAAAAAATAAAAAAAACTTTTCATTATTCATTATGCGTCGGAAATTATTAGTAAGCCAGTAAAGTACCTTTTGTGTGCTGATATGTCAATGTTAACCACTGGTACCAAGTGTAATAGTCACATTTAATCGGATGTATGACTGGAAAAGAAATACTAGCAAAAATTGCTTGAGTGGGAGACAAAGGTTTCTACTCTTCATATGCCATAGAAAATTTGTAAACTAAAATACGCTTCTTTAGTTTTGATTTTTTATATAGATGTTGATGCAATCGGAAAAGTACGCTGAGATTTATCCAAGATTCAAAATAAGTCACATTGGTTCAATCATTAGACTTATAAACACTTTCTAATATCATGACCGTACTTTGTTTACTATCTATACTTAGTACCATGACTTCGGAAACTTAAGCAGTACACTTCAATTAGTCTAACGTAAATACGCAACAACAACAACAAAAATTTTTTTTTTAAAAAGTATAATTTATTTTTCTTTCAAATATATCGACACGAACAATCTTTAAACGCGTACCGAAATCATGACAGTACCAATGAGAAAGCATCCTCAGCTATCCTGGGCAGAGGAGCTCGCCTTCACATCCATCAATTTAATGGGGTGGGGGACAATTACGAATTCGAGGAATTCATCAGTGCAGGTATATCCGAGGATGATAGTAAGGGAGTTCGAAATACGGAGTCAGATAATTCTTTTTAAAACTTAATTTGAAGAAAGAAAACCAAATTGCATTAATTTTTAAAATCACCAATAATGTTATTTCTTGTTATAAATTGTTAAATCTAAGTTATTTCAATTTGTATTGATCTCTACCACCCGTACGATTGACACACCGAGGTTTATGGAATTGTAATAGCACATACCAATCATAGGGATATGGATTTATTTTCTGTCCTGTTTGTTGTGGGATGTGTGTGTGTTAAAATGCGAATGATATTTCTTGTTTATACATGCATGCATACATACATACATACATACATACATACATACATATATACATATACCGTTTCCAATGTTTGTGTCATAAATATTGCTTTAAGCCCCTATATAACTATGACTCAGGGAACCGATTGTTATGGGCGCATGATATTTAGTATAAACATGTAATAGCTATTTAGGTAAATTGAAACAGAAAAACGATACCAGTTATACGAATGGTTTTTAAAAGAAACACAAAAGTTACATGAGAGAAAGACAGAGCGAAAAAATAGTGCCTACAATGTATGTTCAGACATGAATTTGTCGGTAATAATAATAATAAAATAATAATAATAATAATAATAATAATAATAATAATAATAATAAATAATAATAATAATAATAATAATAATAAACTTTCTTTAACGAGGATAACACATTTGGTCATGACTTACCTATCTTTCACGTGGTTCTCAGTTTTTGTAAAATGCTATGTTAATAATTAAAAAAAAATAAAAATAAAAAAGATTAAACAAATACAAGACTATGCACATAATCAGGTATCGTCGCATACGCATTCATACAGGAATGACTATGTGTGACTAATGGGAAACATACACATATGAACAATATTCTATACACACGTACATACATTTCATCATAAGTCGTACTTGTTATATGTATCGAATAAGATCTGTACACATTATTTATGGATATAATGATAAAGTTTTCTATTCAGAGGCTTTAATATGTCATTCCAGCTTGTCAAGAAAGAATTTCTTTAATGATATTTTAAAAGAAACAAGGGGATTTGAATAACGTATCCTCAGTGGTAAGGAATTCCATACAGTAGGTGCTGATACAGGAAATGAGCTTTTGTAATGGCTGGTTTTCGACCACGGAATCTGGCGTGAAAACAAAACATTCGAGGGAGTCATAACAGGAAGTTTCAGTATTATTCGGGCTGCCCTTTTCTGGAGTTTATCAGTTCTGGACAGATATATAATTGGATGTGTTTCCTCATACATCCGTAATATATCAGTGCTAGTATATAACCCGAAATATAAAGTTCAAGTGATTGGGGAGATAGAAACTTCGAAAGCACATACAGTCATACGCGTGTGCATTTTAAAAAAAATAGAAAATACACTTCATATCAACGGCCATCTTCATACATATGAGCAGACGCCGTACAATTTTTAAGTGACACGAATACAGAATTTTCATTTTGAATGAAACAAATAAAACACAAAGTTAACATAAAATTTCTTGATTTCGGAATATTTACCCCTATCTAATGCCGACTTTACTCTTTTACTTACAAGCTATACATTTTCATAATTATTGGTAGCGATTGCCCTGCTAATTATGGCGAAACGTTTTGAAATATATACTACTCTGGTTATTAACGTTCACGGTTGTTCTTTTTGCACAAGAAAGTGGATTTTCAACTTTCTCTGGAAGATCTATACAAAGCTACAAAATATATAATTAATTAAGAAGACAGCACTATTAAATTAAGAGTTACGTTGTAATTTGCTAATATTATTGATACAAGTGTTGGATCTATAATGCTATTAAGGAAGATATACATATTGGTGATTCTGGTGAAAACAGGGAATCCTGGTCAGTAAGGAAGATATACATATTGGTGATTCTGGTGAAAACAGGGAATCCTGGTCAGTAAGGAAGATATACATATTGGTGATTCTGGTGAAAACAGGGAATCCTGGTCAGTAAGGAAGATATACATATTGGTGATTCTGGTGAAAACAGGGAATCCTGGTCAGTAAGGAAGATATACATATTGGTGATTCTGGTGAAAACAGGGAATCCTGGTCAGTAAGGAAGATATAGCGGACATCCCAGTATCTTCACTAGGAATGGGTTATATTCAAAATTATTTCTGTAAAATTTAGGCTCCCAGCTACCCCCAAACTAATTTTTGCGTACGCACTGACGGAATTCGTATTAAACGTCTCTTATTACAAATATTCAATCATACAGATTGAAAGCATTCTTGTGACATGAACTTATTGCACGTTCATGAATGTTTCTGAAAACGATTTTTATATGGTTTTAACAAATTTGTATTGCCATCAGATCTATTTAAGATTCAATTGCTTCCTTTTAAACCGTTCCCTTCAATTGCACCCTTTTAAGCCGTTCCCTTCAATTGCACCCTTTTAAGCCGTTCCCATTCATAGATTCGTTAAGGGAAAGAGGCTAACTTGATTAAAAGTAAAACAAGGATTACAGAGAATAAAATCAGTTTTTCGTTGACAGACACGCCACATATGATAATTGAATATTTTTTTTGAGAGAGAGTAATATTTCTATTTTATTTTGATTGCCTTATTTGTCTAACTCACGGTCTAACTTATAAAACATGATTGGTTATAGACTTTTCCTTTGTTGCATACTTACGTAACATGAATTTTCTAATATATGTTTGCTTGTAAAATCTGACCATTCAATCTGGCGCATTAAAGGCTATCAATGAAGAAAAAGTAGCAAGATGTCAGTCGCACATTTATGCACAGATAGACTGACCTCTCTCTCTCTCTCTCTCTCTCTCTCTCTCTCTCTCTCTATATATATATATATATATATATATATATATATATATATATATATATATATATATATATATATATATATATATATATGTCCGTATATTCAAATCTACACGTACATTCCTTTTTCATGAGACAAATCTTCTCAGCATCCAACTTCGAGAAAAAAAACAATGCCCACCCTCCACCCCTTCTCTCAGACTGGGTAAGAAATGATTCATCGCCCTCCGCATGATATCTGATCACTCATTGAACTGGTCAAATACATTCCTGCTCTTTCGGAGTCAAATTTAATGTTATTAAACACTTGAACTGATTTGTTTGAATATTTCAGGTTTCTTTTTTTTATACTATAGTGTATATTTCTGTTTACACTCTCCAAACCAGATTTAACAAACATTTCACTCCACACGCTTCTGTCCACTAATGGGTCGGAATTTTATGTCTCCACCCTGGTATTTCACTCTTTCTTAAAGGTCTATAAACTTTGTGTTTGGGATCAAATTGTACCAATACACTGTTTATTTATTCAATTATTTACCAAACCAACCCCACACCAGATGTTTAAACAACCGATTACAATAGGACGAAAACGTTGACAGCTACATAATTGTGTTTTTAAACACCTTTTGTCATCTCCAGTTGAAACCGTGTTTTTTTTTACTGAAGAGATCATCATGCAGAAGGTATTAAGCTGGGTATTTGGAGTGAGTGCCTATCGGTTTGTACACACCGATGGGTAAATATTGTGGTATCGTCAGTAATCATTAAGCGGACCAATGTATACTATTTCACATGACAAAAATATGTAGAGAGTGTCACGTTAAGCGAGTGTTGTAAAGTGTCACGTGGTTACCCACAGAGACATTGTTTCTCTGTTCAATGAACTTCTGGTTACAGATTTGTCCCCTACTTGCATGTGGGCTACAATCAAGGGCAGGTGCTCTACCGTAACTAAATTAGATTTATCATAACACTTGCACAAATTAGGACGGGTCTCTGAAAAAGGATGCGATCGTTTTTTTTAACTGTTTACAGTAATCTCTACATTCTAGTTTTAAATGAGACCAACGTGTGACTGGTAATCACGCGGAATCCATTACTTTGTCTGTACTGCCAATCCGATTAGTATCTATTTATTTATTTTGATACGATTGTTAATACTTTATGTAAATGTTTCTATGTATAGTAAGTACTATAATGGCGAAAAACGGCCAATTGTTAGGGCTTGGACAAAACAGAATCCCACTTTCTGGTAATTCAACTCACTAGAATTAAAGGGGGTGGGGTGGGTGGGTTACAAGACCTGTTGAGTGCAGCTTTATTGATACTGGTCTTTAACAATTTTGTGTATTCATTTACCTGTACGCGAAGTTACTGAATAATAAAATAGATATATGACAATAAAATACATTATCAACCCAAAAATTCTAGTTTTTATGGATTATGCAAGCATTTCAGGAAAAATCATCAAAATGTAGCATTGCTTATGCAAATCAACAAAAGCAACAGAAATTGTGGTCGATGACGTTTTGAAAGTTCAGCTTTCAGGTGGATTTACAGATGTCACTGTCTCCCTTTTCTCTCATCAGAGTTGTTCCCGTGCTGTCCTTTGTCTCTCGATGCAAAACATACCATCGACACTATTGTTGCTTTTGCTTATACTTTATTTACTGATGTGCACAAAATTCTCGAAAGAGGGTGCAGCAGTACTGATATATAGATTACAATATACACGTAAATTCCGGAACTTGAATTCTAGCTGTTTACAGGAACTCTGTGCTTCAGACTTTGGTGGCCACGACATTTTTAATACTATCCAAAGGAAACTTATATGGAAATACGATACGTTTCGGTGCCATAGTCCTGTCTGCAATAACGTGGAGAATCAAGCGATCAATGGCCAATTTTTGTATTTAACGTTTTTAATTACCTTTATAATTCCTCGACTCGGAGAGAGAGAGAGAGAGAGAGAGAGAGAGAGAGAGAGAGAGAGAGAGAGAGTGTTTAGATTTGGGTTGTTCTATTGGACCAGACAACATTGTTGGAGCCTTTGGATTATCTTTGAAAAATAACATTTATATTTAGGGGGCGCTCACCAGTTATTGTGTACTTTTGAGAGAGTGACGTATGTAAGGTGAACTTGTTTGCATTTAAAACATGCACAATAGAGAGAATTTTCGCATACCTCTATGCTACATTAATGTAATGTGGATGATATTTCTTTGGATATTGTACTTTTGGAAATTGTACATGATCTAAGC
This sequence comes from Sinohyriopsis cumingii, assembly GCA_028554795.2. NCBI lineage: Eukaryota > Metazoa > Mollusca > Bivalvia > Unionida > Unionidae > Sinohyriopsis > Sinohyriopsis cumingii. The sequence continues at coordinate 145,751,006 of CM068824.1, forward strand.
ACACTGCTAACTAAAATGACTGCTCCCTTCTGCTAAAAAATCAGCCTGAATTAGTCTAAAGTACAATTTCCATAGCAGCTATTAAAACAGGGAAAATTAAATTTGCCAGACTTGACAATACCAGCTTCTGAAAGTGCAATGAATGAATTACCAAATATATAAAATGTAAAAAAGTTATCGGCTCATTTTTATACAATTTACCTCTGAAGTTCAGGAAGTGAAAATGACCAAGTGGAGCTAGCACTTTTTTGAAAGGTGCACATCTGGTGTAAGGCCAAGCAATATGCTTTATAACCTATATTACAACCATCAATCATACACCAAAATAAAGGGAATTAAAGGTTCTTTGAATTATACCTGAGATGTACAAGGTCTTTTTTAAATAGCCAGTATAACTAGTGAAAGCCTGGAAAATTCTTTTTCTTTTAAATTCTTTTAAAATTCTAACCCTATGCAAAATACGAAACTGTAGAGCGCCACCTTACTGGCTAGAACTGAGTGTTTTCATACGGGAACATAACTTAAGGTCAGAATAGAAAATAATTTTAATGAGAATCGCTAGGATTTTAGTTAAAGCAAAAACGAGTTTGTAAAGGCTGAAATAGTTAATTTATCCTATCAAATGTTAAATAAATGACCACATTGTTGTGGATATCCTAATTTTTCAAACTGCATATATGAATGTAAAGGCATTTTTCAGTTGATGTATTTTGCTGGAAAGATATGAGGGAAAAAAATTAATAATAATAATAATAATAATAATAATTACAAAAATAATGTTAAGAAATGATGTATTCACCTGAAGAGCATCCAAAAGCATCCATAATGATGATGCGAAAGAGTAAAGCATGGATATTTTTCTGATCTTCTGTTACATTAACTAATGAAGTAACAAAATATATATGCGATCATTCGAGAATAAGAACGCGATAAGTAATTATTTATTGTTGATTAATTATTTCTCTCATCCAGGACTAATGGACCAACAATTATTATTTATATTCGAAGTTTAACAAGTGGCTCCGTTTTGCAAGTCACTCTTTCTTTGAACCGTTCAAACGGAGTGTATGCATTTATATTTCAAATGTTGACACTGCGCAGTTTTCATTTTTATCCAAGTGAATCATTCATTTAGAATAAACAGCTAAAATACAAGATGAGGTTCAAATGTTTAAAATTCATACCAGATCCCAAATTTAAATTTGACAAAATCAACACAGGTGTAACGTCTGAACCGACAATCGGTGTGGCCCCTTCAAGGTTTATCATCTTCAGTTCTGTTGACACTCCATGCGTCTGGACTTCTCAAGTAAATGCGAGAATCGAAAATAATAGAGTGGGGCAACACCCAACTTTCCCCTGGGGGGTCATGGACCACTCGCAACACCTGGATCCCCCAGCCGTTCCATAAAGCCTAAAGCACCTTAGAATTCATGTGCAAATTTACGTTTGAATGGTACGCGTATTGTAATTCATGACTGCCTCTTTGTAGGGCAATTATTGCTTCACAGATGAAACTGAAGTGCTCGCTCATCAGGATTTCGTCATACACCTCTCGGGTTTTCGCTGGCAAAAATACTATCTGTAAACATTTGATTTAGTCGAGAAAAACATTGAGGGATACTCTTATTCTGTTAAAATGATAATTCCTTTTAGTTTGTGTAAAATTGGCAATTAGCATTATAAATAATGCACGTTCCCGCAAATATGCCGTGGTTGGTACCTATTCAGTACAGTATTGGTTCTAACACGTTTGCTGTTTCATTGTTGATGGAAAAATCGAAAGATTAAAATCGTTATCTGAAACGATTCTCACCTTAAACAAACTTTGGCATTATATGAGTTGATTCGAGACACCCCGAAAAAAGTATATATTGAAATGTTAGTGCGTCTCATTGGTAGCTTATTATATAGCTATTGACCTGACAAATTTTTTTTATAAAAAGTTTTTAAAAAAAGCTAGGTTTCAAAGATTAACATTTGGGCCTTTTTCTTCACTTCGAGTACTTTACGCGGTTTAGAAACAATCGAAGACATCGATGCTGTAGTAGTGTTACCTTTCAAGGAGAACCCAAGACAACGGATGGTGGTAAACTGCCGATCTTGGTTGGTTTGCAATTCCTAAACCAACCAACCACCAACCTACACCTACAACTAACCATAACCCCACCCATGCACACGGTAACATTATATATTAAACTATGCCTTCAAGATATTAAACTATGCCTTCAAGATATTAAACTTTGCCTATCAAAATATTAAACATTGCAAGTCAATGCAAACTGTTACACAGAACGTTTGATTGATCAAAACCTACGTGACCATGGTGTTGGCTTCTCTTTATGCTGTCATCAGTTTGCTGTTTGTTTTCTTTAGTTTTGCTTCTGTTTTTATGTGTGGGGAGAGAGTTGTTTTATTTTTTTGTTTTGGAGGGATATTTTGTTTTGGGTCGGGAGGCAGAGCGGAGAAGGGATATTTGGCGGAAACTAGTGAATATATCGACAATAACACGATTATTCACCTGAATCAAGCATTGCAATTTGTATGTTTTTGAAAACTTGTTGGCTAACACCGTAACATCAGACATCATCAAAATAAAAGAAATATGTTTTTAAAAGATTTTTGGCAGGAAATGCTTTGCATGCATGACGTTTTAATTTCAAAAACTCAGGAGATATGTGGGATCCAAGGGGAAAATCTTCATTCGAAATGCGAGACTTTTATCTGGTCATTTACTACTTGTCCTTCTTCTGGTCTGAATCAATTTCACCCCCCACTCTCCTCTTTTCCTTCGTCGCCCCGGGGCCATAACTATAATAAAGTGATATGATTTTCCTGACAGTTCACCGAAGCCCGATGTTTTGATGTTCCTTTAGACACGAGCAACATTCCACTGAAGGGAGGATTGTGGGCAATTAAAGAAGCAGGGCATATCACTAATATTTTTCCGCTATTTCTCTTTTCATGATCAAAGAGACAGACACCCTCTCTGTGCCACAGTAAAGTACTGCAACAAACCAAAAGACACACTCGCGCATCTTACGCATATCTTAGTTTTAAAAGACGGACAGAGAAACAAACCTAGTTCTAAATAAATAAAATTTAAAAAAAACAAACATTTTCTTTTGAGATAAGCATACCAACTTAAAACTTGGTATCAAATATGCATGAAGCTATATCGGCATATATTTTTTTATTATTCGGTCATCGCTAATTTTGTACTTCGTGCGATTTTGGTTTGAATCTTCAACGCCTTAGTTAATTTAAAGCATACTTTTCATGTAGTTTAAGTTAGCTAAACACAATCAAATTTAAGGCTTTATTAGGAAATTGGGCATCATTTTAAGAGAAAAAAATGGATGGCGGTTACCAATCATAAACATTTATTTCTTTATTTCATACTGTACTTTCTTCATATTGTCGTGGGTGTAGAATATATTCATCGATGCTAATCATGAAATGAGTGCACACTTTTCTTTATGTTTTTATTCGCGTGAATTGAAATTGTATTCGTATTTATTAATTCAGAAATTCCTTGCACAAAAGTAGAAAACACTAGTTTCCATCAATAAAAATTATATTTTTAAAGATGTATTTTTTTATTATTCCAGTCATAAATAATTTTGCTCCTTGGAATAACTGGTACCAGAAAGGTGGATCAGTTGTACAATAGGGAATCTAAAAATATAATCTGTATGCTTCAGCCCTTAGGGATTGCAAATATGATAGGGATCCTAGTATAAAGACGGAAACCTTCAAAGAGAAATCTGTTGCGCCCACGTCCGGCCTAGCAGATTGGACAGCTCAAATTAACGAAGGGGCGTGGCGCCCTACTAATCCTATTTAGATTTAACCTCAAGTCCATTTCATGACCCGTATTTTTTTAACTGTGATTTTTCAAGCTCATTTTTATGCCATGGAACTCTTCTTAACTTATTCTGAATGCAGTATTTGCTCTCTTGATCGGCAAAGTAAACGCTGCATGGACTGACAAAGGAAGAGGCGATACAATTGTTTAAATTAGCTTTATAGTGACTATGATGTCAGTGTAAAGCCCTTTACTATTTTTACACGTTGATTCCACCGTTCAGTGCACCCATTTTGCAGTTCAAGAGTTTTAAAGACTTCAAAAAAAATATTCAAACAGCATTTGTTCAAGGATCGGTGTAATAACGGCTTTGATCAGCGAAGACAATTTTGACTGCATGCATCCTGTTCCTTCTCAACCTTCGCTAACTACTACTACTAGTAGTAGTAGTAGTAGTAGTAAGAAGAAGAAGAAGAAGAAGAAGAAACACACCAAAAACCTTTAGATGGCACAAGGCTTAGCATCGACAGACTAGAAACTGCATTCATATTATTTGTCCTTTTACCAAACATATCATTTATAGTTGGTTATAAAACCATTAGAAACTTTAAACATACATTTCGATTTTCTTTAACATATTTTTTCATAGATAGTAACGATCTTCAAATACTTCATACATTCCTGGACATTGTCAACTTTATTGTCAACGATAACATTGAGTCTTTGAAGTCTTTTCACCTTTAACAAAGTTATTTTAGAAGCATTACTCCATATGAGGTTGTAGTAGTTCAGATGAGGTTGTAGTAGTCCAGATGAGGTTGTAGTAGTTCCGATGAGGTTGAATATAACTTTTTAACATTATACTGTGGCTAAAGGTCAAGACTTCTTTACAAAGCAATTATACTGATCAGATATTCTTAACCATATTTTTGGTAACGTTACTGATATGCTCTGGCCAGTTTGGTGTAAACTGTAACTTCTTGAAGTATATCTTGCGTAACATTTTCATTTTGATGTCACTAAAGTGGACGTGGAGAATTCAGTCATTAATTCTGTTACGTATCATTAGTGGTCATCAGCATCACTTTAGTTTTGTCTAAATTAATGACCATGTTTTGTCTAAATTAATGACCACTGAATTACATTTACACCATTGGAAGAGTTTTGCAAGATCATTGCGTAGGTTTCTTTCGAAAGTATTTTCAGCTGAGCTAATATCATATAAGTTGGTGTCATCAGCATTGAGATCAGTTTCAATATTCATTGCATACAAAATATAGATAATTTACAAACATACTAATTAGTCATTAATTAGTGGCCTTGAAAAAGATCACTGAGTGTCAAGTTTTTCGTCTGACATGAACTGTTTATGAAAATTTTTTGTTTTCTTCCTTACAAATATTACTCAAAGTCTTTGAAAGAGTTGTTGAGCTTGTAAAGTTTTAATTTTCAAGTAAAATCTGATGACCAACTAAATGAAAAGCTTTCCTAAAGCCAACCAGCGCAACTCCCGCTTGATCTCATTATCTAAAGCTTTTTAACCGTACTAGCAAGAGCAGATTTACTAATGAAGTATCGAAGTACAGTATACATGTATCATTTGATGAGAGTGTATCAATTATTGTTAAAGTTAGTAAATTTGAATAAAAATGCAATTTTTTTAAAATAAAAGCTTGGAAAACAAATACAAATAAAAAAGGCAGTTATCAGCATACTTTTAAGATTTTAGAGTCAACAATATCTGTAAATTAACGTCATGACCAACATCTTCAACAATGTCTGTAAATGAACGTCATGGCCAACATCTTCAACAATATCTGTAAATGAACGTCATGGCCAACATCTTCAACAATGTCTATAAATGAACGTCATGACCAACATCTTCAACAATGTCTGTAAATTAACATCATGACCAACATCTTCAACAATGTCTGTAAATGAACGTCATGGCCAACATCTTCAACAATATCTGTAAATGAACGTCATGGCCAACATCTTCAACAATGTCTGTAAATGAACGTCATGGCCAACATCTTCAACAATGTCTGTAAATGAACGTCATGGCCAACATCTTCAACAATGTCTGTAAATGAACGTCATGGCCAACATCTTCAACAATGTCTGTAAATGAACGTCATGGCCAACATCTTCAACAATGTCTGTAAATGAACGTCATGGCCAACATCTTCAACAATGTCTGTAAATGAACGTCATGGCCAACATCTTCAACAATGTCTGTAAATGAACGTCATGGCCAACATCTTCAACAATGTCTATAAATAAACGTCATGGCCAACATCTTCAACAATGTCTATAAATAAACGTCATGGCCAACATCTTCAACAATGTCTGTAAATTAACGTTATGACCAACATCTTCAACAATGTCTGTAAATGAACGTCATGGCCAACATCTTCAACAATGTCTGTAAATTAACGTCATGACCAACATCTTCAACAATGTCTGTAAATGAACGTCATGGCCAACATCTTCAACAATGTCTGTAAATTAACGTCATGACCAACATCTTCAACAATGTCTGTAAATGAACGTCATGGCCAACATCTTCAACAATGTCTGTAAATTAACGTCATGACCAACATCTTCAACAATGTCTGTAAATGAACGTCATGGCCAACATCTTCAACAATGTCTGTAAATTAACATCATGACCAACATCTTCAACAATGTCTGTAAATGAACGTCATGGCCAACATCTTCAACAATATCTATAAATGAACGTCATGACCAACATCTTCAACAATGTCTATAAATGAACGTCATGACCAACATCTTCAACAATGTCTATAAATGAACGTCATGACCAACATCTTCAACAATGTCTATAAATGAACGTCATAACCAACATCTTCAACAATGTCTGTAAATGAACGTCATGACCAACATCTTCAACAATATCTGTAAATGAACGTCATGGCCAACATCTTCAACAATGTCCGTAAATTAACGTCATGACCAACATCTTCAACAATGTCTGTAAATGAACGTCATGACCAACATCTTCAACAATGTCTGTAAATGAACGTCATGGCCAACATCTTCAACAATGTCTGTAAATGAACGTCATGGCCAACATCTTCAACAATGTCTGTAAATGAACGTCATGGCCAACATCTTCAACAATGTCTGTAAATTAACGTTATGACCAACATCTTCAACAATGTCTGTAAATGAACGTCATGGCCAACATCTTCAACAATGTCTGTAAATTAACGTCATGACCAACATCTTCAACAATGTCTGTAAATGAACGTCATGGCCAACATCTTCAACAATGTCTGTAAATTAACGTCATGACCAACATCTTCAACAATGTCTGTAAATGAACGTCATGGCCAACATCTTCAACAATGTCTGTAAATTAACGTCATGACCAACATCTTCAACAATGTCTGTAAATGAACGTCATGGCCAACATCTTCAACAATGTCTGTAAATTAACATCATGACCAACATCTTCAACAATGTCTGTAAATGAACGTCATGACCAACATCTTCAACAATATCTATAAATGAACGTCATGACCAACATCTTCAACAATGTCTATAAATGAACGTCATGACCAACATCTTCAACAATGTCTATAAATGAACGTCATGACCAACATCTTCAACAATGTCTATAAATGAACGTCATAACCAACATCTTCAACAATGTCTGTAAATGAACGTCATGACCAACATCTTCAACAATATCTGTAAATGAACGTCATGGCCAACATCTTCAACAATGTCCGTAAATTAACGTCATGACCAACATCTTCAACAATGTCTGTAAATGAACGTCATGACCAACATCTTCAACAATGTCTGTAAATGAACGTCATGGCCAACATCTTCAACAATGTCTGTAAATGAACGTCATGGCCAACATCTTCAACAATGTCTATAAATAAACGTCATGGCCAACATCTTCAACAATGTCTGTAAATGAACGTCATGACCAACATCTTCAACAATGTCTGTAAATGAACGTCATGGCCAACATCTTCAACAATGTCTGTAAATGAACGTCATGGCCAACATCTTCAACAATGTCTGTAAATGAACGTCATGACCAACATCTTCAACAATGTCTGTAAATGAACGTCATGGCCAACATCTTCAACAATGTCTGTAAATGAACGTCATGGCCAACATCTTCAACAATGTCTGTAAATGAACGTCATGACCAACATCTTCAACAATGTCTGTAAATGAACGTCATGGCCAACATCTTCAACAATGTCTGTAAATGAACGTCATGACCAACATCTTCAACAATGTCTGTAAATGAACGTCATGGCCAACATCTTCAACAATGTCTGTAAATGAACGTCATGACCAACATCTTCAACAATGTCTGTAAATGAACGTCATGGCCAACATCTTCAACAATGTCTATAAATGAACGTCATGACCAACATCTTCAACAATGTCTATAAATGAACGTCATGACCAACATCTTCAACAATATCTATAAATGAACGTCATGGCCAACATCTTCAACAATATCTGTAAATGAACGTCATGACCAACATCTTCAACAATGTCTGTAAATTAACGTCATGACCAACATCTTCAACAATGTCTGTAAATGAACGTCATGGCCAACATCTTCAACAATATCTGTAAATGAACGTCATGACCAACATCTTCAACAATGTCTGTAAATGAACGTCATGGCCAACATCTTCAACAATGTCTGTAAATGAACGTCATGACCAACATCTTCAACAATGTCTGTAAATGAACGTCATGACCAACATCTTCAACAATGTCTGTAAATGAACGTCATGACCAACATCTTCAACAATGTCTATAAATGAACGTCATGGCCAACATCTTCAACAATGTCTATAAATGAACGTCATGACCAACATCTTCAACAATGTCTATAAATGAACGTCATGGCCAACATCTTCAACAATATCTGTAAATGAACGTCATGACCAACATCTTCAACAATATCTGTAAATTAACGTCATAGCCAACATCTTCAACAATGTCTGTAAATTAACGTCATAGCCAACATCTTCAACAATGTCTGTAAATGAACGTCATGGCCAACATCTTCAACAATGTCTGTAAATGAACGTCATGGCCAACATCTTCAACAATGTCTGTAAATTAACGTCATAGCCAACATCTTCAACAATGTCTGTAAATTAACGTCATAGCCAACATCTTCAACAATGTCTGTAAATGAACGTCATGGCCAACATCTTCAACAATGTCTGTAAATGAACGTCATGGCCAACATCTTCAACAATGTCTGTAAATGAACGTCATGGCCAACATCTTCAACAATGTCTGTAAATGAACGTCATGGCCAACATCTTCAACAATGTCTGTAAATGAACGTCATGGCCAACATCTTCAACAATGTCTATAAATGAACGTCATGACCAACATCTTCAACAATGTCTGTAAATGAACGTCATGGCCAACATCTTCAACAATGTCTATAAATGAACGTCATGGCCAACATCTTCAACAATGTCTGTAAATGAACGTCATGGCCAACATCTTCAACAATGTCTGTAAATGAACGTCATGACCAACATCTCCAACAATGTCTGTAAATGAACGTCATGGCCAACATCTTCAACAATGTCTGTAAATTAACGTCATAGCCAAATTACCGTTATCAATAGCAGACATTCTCAAAATATTTTGCTAAAAGCTAGTTAAATAAACGCTAATTTAGACGCCTCGCACTGAATAAGTTGATTGAGAAAATAGGTATTTTGAAGTTGTGCATTAAAAAAAAAATGAAATTTTAGAAAACTTTAAAACTGTTATCGTTCTATTTGACCATTCCACAATTTAACTTACACTGAAAAGTGCTGGAACATGGGTTATGATTGGCTGACATATTTAGGCTGCACTTAGCAACCAGAAGCTAGCCAATCAGATTCAATATATTCTTATCGATTCTTGCGATACAATTACAACTTCCAATCTGGTTCTGGGGAACATTTCTTGCAATGAATTAAGTATTGTAATTTCGGCAAATAGCAAATCCTGGACTAGAAAACTTAATCGTTTTTGACCAAGTGCATTTTACAGTAACCAAACAATTAAAAAAAAATCCTACTTAAAATGAAGATCGGTACATGATTATCAATGTAAAAGAAGCGAAGAAAATAATATCTCTTCTGAAAGAAAAATGTGACTTAATTATTTCGTGATATACATTTGGCATCGTTTGAAAACGTTTTAATTGTATTTTCTGTTTTTATAACATTTATCTACTCAAAAATATACCTGATAAAAAGTGAACCCATGTAACCCAAAAATTATTTGATTCGTACTCTTCGGAAAAAAATTATATAATGTATGTTATTGCTAAATTTATCTTTAGGTTAAGTTTCCACTGTATATGTAAATAAAATAAAATAAAATAAAAATAAAATAAAATAAAGAAATATACTGTAAGTATGATATAAGAAAAGTCAAAGCTCAACCATGAATCTCGGATCTTTTTGAAAGGGAGTTGTTAACTATTCTCAATGCTATCAGAACTAAAGAGTAAAGAAAAATTTCAATTTTCTTGAGAAAGAGTGTTTCAGTTCAAACTATTGAGTTCCTTTCTTGAGTAACATTTGTGCCATTTAACCTTTGATAGAACACTGCTGGATAGCGTCAATATAACAAAAGAAAGAACTTCTGAAGAGAATTATAAGATATTGTCAAAATCTTTTCTGTTTGTCGATATATTGAAAAATAAAACACACTCAAGAACCTTATGTTAACCTTATACACCTTTTCTACACTGTTAAAGTAATATCATAAACTAATGACAGAACAGTTTCAATCAAAATAACAAAAGCAACTGAGTTTCATCCATAATTTGAACAATATTAGAGAGGTTATTTGGTGCTGGGTAAATACCAAGCATTATTATAACAAAGGTGGGCAGGTTGTTTATTGTACCATACATAGAAATAGCACGTATAATTCCAGTCACATCTATTGAGACATTGATACTGTCAATCTTAACAGGGCGGTGATACTACCGTGTCAACAGTCTCCCTGTATGATTGACAAATAAAATACCTATTTGTAAAAGTATAACCTACTAATCAGAGATATACGTGTCTGTCTGCACGTCTGTATCTGCAGTTCCTTGTATTCACATAGCTATTTTTTTGTTTTTGTTTCGCATACGTGTATTGCTCACGATACAGTGAATTTACTTTTTATTGCCCGGAGAAAATTACATCCAGAGAGAGAGAGACAGACAGACAGACAGACAGATCTTATAAACAAAGATTTTGAGAGAATATCCAATCGGGAACGTTATACATACAATACTTCATTTCAAACATAGCTTAGTCGCGTATTTATTTATGAATTCCTCTGATAAAAGTTCGTCTTGTTTCAGTCGGACATTCAATATAGATGTTAAGAACTTATGGACACCTTCCTATTATGGATACCGTCCTATTATGGATACTTTCTTATTATGGATACTTTCCTGTTATGGATACCGTCCTATTATGGATACTGTCCTAGTATGGATACCTTCCTATTATAGATACCGTCCTATTATGGATACCTTCCCATTATGGATATCGTCCTATTATGGATACCGTCCTATTATGGATACCTTCCTATTATGGATACCGTCCTATTATGGATACCTTCCCATTATGGATACTTTCTTATTATGGATACCTTCCTATTATGGATACTGTCCTATTATGGATACATTCATATTATGGATACCGTCCTATTATGGATACCTTCCCATTATGGATACCTTCCTACGTATAAATCCTTATTATTAAGCAAGGATAGCTGGTGCAACATAATCATATATATATATATATATATATATATATATATATATATATATATATATATATATATATATATGTGTGTGTGTGTGTGTGTGTGTGTCATTTTTCTCGAACGACACCCTACATTTACTTCATTTAATGAACAACCGTTCGAAATTACTAAATAATTTCTAGAAAAATACCAAATAGTTTCAAAGTACGAGTATTGAACGTGAATCAAAGATTTCTGAACCTTTACATTAAGTATCTTCTGTCAATAAAGTCACTCTACAGAGTACTAAAATAAGTATATCAAACAAGTTTGAGAAGTTTTGATATGATTGGACCCAGTCCCTCACAAATATTTGGTCTAATTAATACGCATAAATCAGACAGTTATGTGGCATTATTGCTAACCTACCAGATACCGGGTGTTTGAACCTGATAACATTACAAGGAATACACCGCATCATACGAACGTCAGAAATGATGTTCACTTACGAGTTTTAGAGATCAAAGAAATATGCCTCTAAAACTTCACACCCACTTTAATTGGCTGACGAGTGTTTCGTCATTTCTGAGTAAACAATTCATAACAAGCAACGCTGTTGTACATTTTTAGAACCACGAAAAACTGAGTACTGTATCACATTAATTACTTTTAAGTACTCTAATAGTTCATATTGAAATAACCTACTTTCACAATAAAGATTTAAAACACAATAGTTATTGATGTTATAAGAAGATATGTGAATTATACTCTGGCGGAAAATGACTGCAGTTCAGTTATCCTGAAAGAAAGAATGACACAAAAAAGAAAGAATCAATAAATAGAGTAAGCAGTTGAACCAGTTAGGAAGTATATCTGCAAAGAGAGTGAGCAGTAGAAACAATTATTAAGCATATCTGCAAATACCTGAAGATAAGTACCATTATTTAAATTTCTAAATTTATTGTGTTATATTTCCCTCAAAAGTTAAGGAAACAATTTTTACCTTCTTTCTTTATCATAGAGTTAAACCAAGACCTGAGTAGATTTCAAGGGCCCAATGAAAATGTTTATTACCAAATCGGATAATTTTACTTAAGAAAACAGACTTGGAAAATGCCACTTTACACCAGCTGCGTGTAATAACATTGGACATAAGCAGGACATTACAAAGTGTTTGGTAGTTTCCAGACTGGCATCTTAGCTGCCCGACTGATCACTCAGGGACTAGTCTAATTAACGTTATCAACGCAAGTGATCAGATGAATCAGGCGTACACGCATTCCCGGGAGTCTTCATACGTTAATTATTCCCGTACAGCGGACGCAACCGCCAGTAAATACAATAGTGATGCTGAGTGATTAATTAATGACAGCTAATCTGCAGACCCTGCAAGGAGCCATAACAGATCAATTAAACATGCCTTTCATCGCCTTGTTACACTGATTGGCGGTAATTCCTCATTGGCATATTTACTTATATTGCCACTATCCCCCACATAATGTCCAGTTAATAATTTATCCACACCAAACACCGTTACAGGGTAAAATTACATGCACGCATATATACATACACACTCCTATCTCTTACATTGAGTGTACCCTTATTCACATTTTTGGGCAGTGATCATGAAATACATTAATGTATTTCATTTATTCTTTTCATCCATCTCTGCAAAGGAAGCCTGTGTGATCTTGTGTAAGGCATTTTGCTCCAATTGCCTATTTGTGTTGATGTGCCGTAAAAGCACCAAACCGAACCAAATCAATCTCTTCATCTTTTTTTTTGTCCACGATTGATCACACAGTTTAAAAGAATATTGACCAAATATCAAGCCAAGAGATGAAACCCCTTTGAATTAGAAACGGCAAACTAAGTTTGTTAAGTATTGTATTCTGCTGTTAAAATGAATGACAATGAACGACAAGTACTTTTAGTGCAAATACAAATTAAATCTCTCCGTGCATCAATCTTTCTATCTATATATATAAGACAGAAATACTGATGCACGGAGGGATTTGATTTATATTTTCACTAAAAGTAATTGTCGTTTATTGACATTTATTATATATACACACTATTTATATACTCACTTCTACTATTGGTCTGAAACCTGCACATTGAATCCTCCATGTTGTTTGCTTCTGTACAAAAACTTTCCTGAACTCCATCAACCACATGGCGTGAAAGATGTCAGTAACAAAAGTTGAATACTGTACTGGTGTAGCTATTTACAAATTCCTTTAGTGCCAGACTTCTCTTCTGAGACCATTCCGGTGGCCTAGTGGTTAGATCGTTTGCCTCGGATGCGGGAGGTCTCGGGCTCTAACCCCAGCCGAGTCATACAAAATAATTATAAAAATGGTACTAGCAGCTGCCTCGTTTGGCGCTCACCATTCACAGGTTAGGATTGATCGACCTTGTGTCGGGATAATGTGACTGGGTGGGACATAGTGCTACGTGTCTGCGGCATGATGCCCCTGTGCTGGACATCACAACAAACTGTCACACTGCAGACATCGTAGCGATATGACTGAAATTTTTTTAAAGTTACGTTAAAAATCCCAATCACGCATTCACACATTCTTTTCTGAACTCTTTCACTGACATCGTCTTAATTTGGATGGCCCAGAAAAACTAAATAGCAATGATGCATAGGGTTCAAACAACTATTGGCACAACACATACTTTTGGAACTCTTTTATACTAATATAATTCTAACTTCTTTCATGTAAGTTAAAATGATTGGGGTAATTATGCTAAAATGTAACATTTATAATTTGATCAACTTGTAGAGGCGTGAGGAAAAAATGTCAGGGAATGTAGATTATGCGTGTCTATCTTTTTGTCTGTGTGTGAATAAGACACTACCTTTGTGAAAGTGCATAATAATATGTACGTGTAAATGTATGACATACGGAAGACGTGTAATTTTAACGATTCTATGCTCTTCATTTGTTTACGCGGAAAGTTCTTCGCATTTTTATTTGCTGTAAAGATAATGAAACTAGCACGTAAGAATACCAGAACTCCAAATGTACAGCCCCTTTAAATGAATAAATAAATTAATAAATCAAAATTATTATAATGTACATGTATTTTACATTATTCTAATATTATAAAATTTATATTTTTAATGACTCATCTCCTCCCCCAGTCCGCCGTTGTGTGATAAACATTCATTTATCTGGTAACCATAGCACAATACAAAATTTGTTTGGAAATGCTATAGAACTTACACAAATATACGCATAATAGATGCCGAGGATGGTAAGTTTGACACCCGACTAAGTCGGAACCTGATTCAAGTCATTGACTGCGATAATCACGATTTATCCGGATCGTCCAAACGCCAGCGGGCGGTAAAATAACGTTTTGGGAAAAGAATTTATTCGGAAAGAAAAGAAAAAAGAACAATTTGGACACATGAAAGGTGTAAATGCGATTAAATGTGACCTCGCGACAGGAGAGCTTCCGTTAATTCTATTGATCGCGGAAGATAAAAGTAAGCAATGTGATAGGAAATATCATGGAAGAATGGTATACATAATTCCAGAAACAGCAGGAAAATATATCGGCTGAGTATCCACTGTTAGATTTAGGAACTATCATTCTTTCCCCTTCTTAGTAATATCATATTATAAAAAAACAGTGAGAAAACTCAATATATTAGAAATTAAAGATCTCATTTGGTGATTGTCCAATCACACACACGTACACGCACCCACACACGTACGCCAACAATATTGTTTCTTTGGAATATTGTGCAAGCTGTGAAATGTATGACTATTTCTAGACTTGAGAAACGAATAAAAGGCTTCGAAACTTGAATATTCCTGATTAAAAATAAATTGTTTGCATATGTCTTGAATATCACCATAAATGGGACATTTTCTAAAATAAAAAAAAAATGATATCATTTTCTATTTGGGCATCGTGACTGAGATACCGTTCATTATACAGTATGCTAATATGTCTTCCGGTTCTACCGTAAGATTTTGAGCGGACCATCAGAATTTATCCAATGTTTATGTTGCGTGCTTTGGTAAACCAATGGAAAATACAGAAGAATATAATATTTATTGTAGTGAGGTGGCATACATGAGTTACATGAAAACGAGTGCCATTCTTTTATTAAGTTATACGTAAGCCAGGTTGTCTGAAATTCAATAGAGATTATGTTTCTTCATTTCCGACATCCTACAAAACCAAATCAATATAGACTGTATTGTTATTTAATATGACTTGAGTGACCGATGTGAATCTGATCATAATATAACATTGTCGTGGACATATACTACTTTCCATTGTAAGTAATCTAGTCCAGAGTGTAATACGTTTTAAATAGCAAGTACAAAACAGTAATCTGCAATATTCTCAGCGAGTGAAAACAATATGTATGTCTCATTAAGTGTAGATTTTTTTAATACATGAACCTTTTCAATTCCATTCGAATATTCACACCCAATCGGTGGCAGAGGTGGTATAAAATAAGAATTGTTAAGACCTTTATAATAAAACAATTATCTGATATCTTTAAGATTATGTTTCATGTTTTTAGTCTTTGCCTTTGTCCAAACAAGTTTATGTATGGAACAGAGCCCTACAGATTAACGTACAGAATGTTTCCACCCGTTTATCCTGATAATACCATATCCCCAGGCTTCTCAGCCAACAACCATGCTATAATACTGTTATCATCCCCGCTTTTTAGAAAGCGTCATCGATAGTGTGAATACCATTTGTCTGTCTGCCAGCCTGTCCATGATACTGTCCGTCCGTCTGTTCATCACAGATACTCTTAAACTACTGGATGAAAATTCACGAAACTTTGTAGTTATGCTTTCCCTATGGAGACCATGTGCAAGCGGAGTGTCACCACTTTCTCCCTCATCTTATGGATTTCAAGTAGAATGCCGAATGTCAGATACAAGTGAATTTAAATTACAAAGGCATTTTCAACTTTTTTTTCTGACCGAACTTTATATATTCTGGAAGGAAGGAATTTGGCACCATGACCCCGGGGTCAGTGCCTGGGGGACAGGTGCGAGAACTAGGTGAAGAGCAATTTTTGTCTTCGATATGCTGTAAAAATGTGTGTAAATTTGCAATGAAGAACCATTGCAACTGTTCGAGTTACAGGCACGTTTTAAACTGTTTATATCTATTTTAAAATCACATTTAGCTGTGTCTGTAAGAAACTATTTTATTTGAAACAGTGTAAGATGAGCTACGTTATATGAAATACGCACGGATCAATATTAGTACGCACATAGGGACGTTATCGTTGTTTCTGCTTGTCAAAGAAAGAAAATATGAGCAAGACAACCCGCTGCTATGTTGATACGATTACTAATCGAGGTTTAGTGTCCGACTACAACTTAAGTCTCATTTTATTTTATTGGGT
This sequence comes from Sinohyriopsis cumingii, assembly GCA_028554795.2. NCBI lineage: Eukaryota > Metazoa > Mollusca > Bivalvia > Unionida > Unionidae > Sinohyriopsis > Sinohyriopsis cumingii. Next base: position 145,767,997 of record CM068824.1, read on the forward strand.
GTGCGTGTATCTTTGTTATAGTGACAAATTAAGCTACGTAAATAAATTTGAACTTGTAGTTACTGTTCAAATACTGTTCTTATACTAAGACTTTTATGAAAAGTTGGCATTCTACCAAAGATTTAACTACTACTACTATTACTACTATTGATGATGATGATGATGATGATGATGATGATGATGATGATGATGATGATGATATAACAACAACAGGAACTGTATATAATATGTGGTAGTTTGGGGCAGAGAGAGAGAGAGAGAGAGAGAGAGAGAGGCACCCGGGGAAATTCTTCTTTGCCACAAAAAACAGTTTTTATATGCCAGTTCCCCAATTCCATCCCATTCCCCACCGTCGTTCCTAAATATGATTTGTGACGAACTGCCCCCGTTACACTAAAGTAAAAGTAACATACGCTGAAAATGTCACCTGCAGAAAAAAAAATCGCTCCCGAATGCGCCGAAACAACCCCCCCCCCCCTTTACCTGGCGATAGGCCACGTTCCCTCTAAGCCAATAGTAGATGTGCTCGCTATGCATTACGGTGACTTGAGAGAACAATTCAGCTGCGCGGGGATGTCTGAGCAGCTGCGCGGCCGCGCGCGTACACAGCTTAGATGGAACTTTGGCGCTGGGTGCAATTGCCTCTTCTTTTTTCTTTTCTGTTTTTTGGAGGGTTCTCTCTCCTTTTTGATCTTTTCAGACCATTTAGGGAGGCCCTCCTGCCCTGCATGTTATGGGTTGCTATTTTTGTATGTATTGCTATTGTGTTATTGATTTATATTTTTTTTATTATTTTTTTTAAAGGATTTTATGTATTCATATTTTTTAATGTATTCATCTTTGCTAAACCAGCTTTCGACTTCCATTCTTTTTTCCTCCTCCTCTTGCTTTTGTCTTCTTTGTTCTTTTCTTTTTATTTTCGTCATTTCTCTGAGCGCTTTCCGTACTTCTGGGCTTGTTGTTCGTTGCTCATTTTCAGTAGTTTTTGTTATTTGTGATGCTTCCTGCATTTTTTTGTAGTTGTATCTTCTATCTGTATCGATTCCACTCTCCTTTTCCTTTCTTCTTCCTCTCTTATCCTCCTCAGATATGGATGTGCGTGTGGATCTAAGTTTCTTTTGTTATATCTGATATTTGGGGCACTTGAGTTTTCTGGATTTGTTGTAATTGGAAAGTTGAGATCCCTTCCTGTAATGAGTCTTCTCTTAGACTCTTTATATAAGGATGCTCATCTTGCAGTTGTTTTGCAGTTTCTACACCTTGCTGTAATGACTTGGTTTCATGTTGTTGTTGTGATTGTATTGGTCCTTGTAGGCTTTGTAAAGTTTGTTGTTGTTGTTGTTGGTTCTTAATTCCTAGTTGCTGTTGTGTCCTTTGTTGTTTTCTGGTTTCAATAACTTGTTGGCTTGGTGTGTTTTTTTGTTGCTGACTTATTTCTTCTTGTATTTGGACTAGCTGTTTCTGTTGTTGTTGCTTCTTTGGATCTATTGTCGTCTGTGCGTCTTTCTTTCCTGCTTGTATCTGTATTTGTTGTTGTTGTTGCTGTTGTTTATATTCTTGTTGTCTATTTTCTACTTGAATCTGGGCTCGAGTCTGTTGGTGTTGTTGTTGTTGATTTTTCTGCCCTTGTTTTGTGTTTGTAGTTTCTTTCTGTAGTGACTTTTTTCTTTCCTGTTGCTCTATATTTCCTTGCTGCTGTTGAGGATGTATTTGATCTATCCTTTGTTTTTTAGCTGCTTGTATAGGTTCTATCTGTTCTTGTAGGTTGTTTTCTACCTGTACTTGTAGCTGTTGCTGTTGTTGCGGTAGCTGCTTATAATGTCCTTGTCCGTTCCCATCTTGTGATATTTGTTGTTGTTGGTGCTGCATCTTTTCTGTTGCTATTTGTCTGCTGGATGTGTTTGTTGTTGTTGTTGTCGTTGTTGGTACTCTTTCTTCTTGATTTTGGGGAGATTTAAATGGTGTGTGACCTATTTTTCCACATCTATTGCATGTACGGTCATATATGCATCCTTTGTAACAGGACTTGGCTAGGAAACCGAACATGTAGAAAGCTCTCTTGATTTTCTTCATGTCACTTTTTTCGATTTCTAGTATTCGTGTTCGGTCTAGTATTGTTATGTCTCTATAGTTCTATTCCGTGCTGAGATTACTGGAATATGAAATTTTTCCTCAAACCTTTTTACTATTTCGTCTAGTGGAATTTCAAGTGGGATGTCGGTCACATGTAGTTCTCCTATTCGTTTTTTTATTACTCTTAGCAGGGGTGCTGGTTCTTTTACTGTCACTTTTTCTTTCCCAATAATCATCTCTCCATATGGCAAAATCGGTGTCTTCCCTTTCGGTCTTACAATGTAACCTTTGTATCCGTTAGGGTTTATGGAGTACACTCTGTTTATACATTCTGGATGTGCTATTTTCATTGCTATCATTACCGAAGTAATACTAGGTATTTTATCCCTTTGTATGTGCCTCATATCTATCTCTTGTATACATTCTCTATATGTGCATTGCAGGTAGCTTCCTTCATGCGTATCTATCCTTTTCAGCTTAAAGAATTTCTCTAGTTGTTTCACTTCTCTTCTGATCGCCATATTGCCTCGTGTTTCACGTGCTCTGGTTTCGCTTGCTTGACTTTCCATGGTATATTTCCTTTATATTTGTATATTTGATATATGTAGATTCTGTCCTTGTTGAGATTTGGAGTCAGTGTATCTATTTCACGTAGTGGACAGTAAAGATAGTCCTATTGGGGGTCCCAGTACTTCTAAACTGTTTGCTTTGTTCGCGCCATTGCTAAAACTGACTATACTTCTCAACAAGGAGTGTAAGAAATTGCCTCTTCGCGCCACCACTGATAGTAGCAATACTCTCTCTCTCTCTCTCTCTCTCTCTCTCTCTCTCTCTCTGGTTGAAAATGCACTCT